>JBCNJP010000017.1:37733431-37807631 GCA_039602395.1 Deinandra increscens subsp. villosa | reverse complement strand
CAACGGGGCGGAGTTTGTCAAACTCCAGTAGATCTACCCAACATCCCCTCGCTTTACAATTAATGGTACAATTTAATTGAGGACTTTTAAGATTCAAGGCATCCTTAGAAATCATGTGATATCATGTGGTTTAGACTTTAACCTACGCTAGCCATATTAAAAAGGTTTACCGGATTCTCATGAATCTCAAAAGTGTTTTCAGTTTCGTTTTAGAAATAGTGGTTTAAGTAATTCACAAGTGCTTCCCATAAAGCACTTCAACTTCATCAAGTGGGTGCCAATCACTCCAAGTTTTCAAGTTCATCAGGGAGGCGCCTAGCACTCTCGAAGTTGTCAGCATTGTTTTTATTTAGTTATTCGGTGTGACCCGAACGGGTTCACGGTAATCAGGTTAGTGACACTCACCTTGGGTTGCACTGCTACACTTGCTATATAATCCAAGTTTGCTTAACGAAGACCTATGAACACGTTTAGGTCTTAAGTATTAGTTTTGTGTCTAATCTTTACTTAACGTCACTATGGCCCATAACATAGCACGTTGGAACTATGACTCGACATACAAACACACGACACCGATGGTTGATCATAAACAAGGGTTCATATGCATCAGAAATCAAAGCATGTATCATCATGGCATAATCATGTAAGTCATGGCATAACATTCAAGTAAATTGTACAAGTTTGGATTCTGGTCTCAGTTTCGCTAGCAGTTTCGCTAGTCAGTTTTGCTGTGTGCACGGGCAGCACTTTCGCTAGGCAATACCCGATGACACAGTTTCGCTAGGCTAGTTTCGCTCGAAACTGTTGGCACAGTTTCACTAGCCTAGTTTCGCATGAAACTGGTTTGAACTTTCGTTCAGGTTGGTTCGCTCGGTAATTTCGTTCGAGCTGGTCTTGGTCAGTTTCGCGGGCGACACTACAGTTTCGCCAGCACAGTTTCGCTGGAGGGAGATCTATACAGTTTCGCTGTATAGTTTCGCCCAAAGAACTTAACAGTTTCGCTGGTCGCGAAAAACATACGAATCAGCCTAAAAATCAACCTAACAGCTTCCATACTTCATGCAATTCATTGTTTAGCATACATAGGCATTTACCAACATCAAACAACAAGTTTTAACACCTTATTCATGCATTTTCATCATCAAATCACCAAAATGCTTTTAAAACCTTAATAGTGACCTAAATAGCATAAATCTCTATCATGGTTGGATTTCAAACGTAAAGTTGCAAACTTTATGATAGATCTAGCATTCCTAAGCATTTCTACAGAAGATCTAACGATAACACAGAGATTTAGGCATGCTTTATGAAGAAACACATAGAAAAGCACAAAAATGGTGGTTTTGGGACTCACGGTTGATCTAGGATCGATGGATGATCTTCACAACTCGGAATGATAGCTGATCCTTGGTGGTTCTCGGCTAGAATCAGCTGGTCCAGAAGTTTCAGGAGAGTGTGTGTGTTTTTGTGTAAATGAGGCAAAAATGGGAGAACTAGGGTTTATTAAGATTATTTATATCAGAGGCTAGTTTCGCTGGCAGTTTCGCTGGCCAGGCGAAACTGGCTCTGGTCGCGTTTTAATTGATTAGCTTAGCTGGCTACCGGGCGACACTACAGTTTCGCCCAGTAGTTTCGCTGGCTGCACAACTTAGGCAATTTTCACATAATCAAGGATTTACAATTTGTCATGCTATTCATAATATTAAATCGTGCGTTTAAATCACATTGCACATAATGACATTAATAAATGAACACATAGCACATATGGGCGGGTTCGGTGATCAACCAAAGGTCGTGGACGTATTCGGCCTAGTTATGCATTAGTTACTAAGTTAATACTTATAACGTAACTAACGGAATTGTCTAACGGAAGTAAACCTTGAAATTCTCGGATGTCACACAATAGCTTTTATAAAACTTGAAGGACTAACTTTGTTAGTTCCCAAACTCATTTTCTTAGCAACCTAAACTGTGGGGGTTAACTTTGCAGTTGTTATAAAATTTGTGCCATCTTTACAACATTGTGAGGGATTGATTATGCCAATGAGCCATTGTTGATTTTAAACATGTTTCACTGCATTGAATGGCGACGATCGGTTATGAGCCGACCATCACACTCTCGACGGTTTCGATTCATCATCATCATCACTTCTCGGTTTTATCATTTAACCATCATTACTTCATACCAACACACCCTCACAACCCCTCACTTTCTCTCTCGTTTCCTTCCTACAACACCAACCCCATCACCGAAAGTCTCAAGAATTCCGGCCAACCACCACCATTTAACCACCAATGATCATCCCACTGTGATCGTGAGTCCCCGACGAGAAACCACGAGCGATCGGATTTGGGTTTCGCGATAGTACTCGGAGTTCACGTACAAGCTTTCGTGTTTGGTTTCGGCACCAAGAACGAGTCATTATTCATCTCCTACTTAAGGTATCCCTTAATTCATGTGAAGCGCACATTTTATCTGAGTTTTTCTATGTTCTCGCGATTTTCTGGTGATCGGAATAAAACTCCGGCCACCGGAGTGTTTGAGGGGGAAGAAGACATCCAGCGGGTATGGGTTATAAAATTTGGGTTCGGGTTCATACAATAAAACTCCGGTGACCGGAATAAATCTGGGTTTGTTCGCTAGAGGCGGGTTCGAGTCCCGTCCTCATCGTTTTTTTCCCTTGTTTTCCTAAATCCAGTTTCCTAGTACTGCTTATGCATATATATAAATTCTGTTCGGAACCTAGACACCAACAGGGCCGATGGCCGAGTGGTTTGATCACCATGTTGAGACATAGAGGTCACGGGTTCGAACCCAGTGACCTCCATATTTTTCTGTTTTTATTATTTTGCATTCTTTTAAGCATTTGATCACTAGATTGTGTACCGAAAGTTGTCCATCATTATATCTCGAACCTGTAAAAATATATCTAGGGCCATTAAATCCTGTAAACCATATTTTTAGTGGTAAATTGTGTTTAACCTATCATTTTAAATTAAAACATATTTCTAGTTTGTGTGTGTATATATATATATATATATATATATTGATCTAAAATATGGAGTTTTACAAAAACTGATAAGATATATATATATATTTTGCGTAGACTAACATAAATGTATTTTTAATTTATTGAAAACAAATGATGCTTTACGTGTGAACTTTTAATATATGTTTCTTGTTTTCGCAAACTCGTTATTAACGTCATTTACACGTTTGTTTTTAAATATATACATTATATATATTTATTTTGGATCCTTGAACTTAGAAAATATAATATCGATATAAAGATTATATCTTTCGCATTATTTCGAATAATCGCTCGTATTTGGCACAAGTGCCATCCTCGACTTGTTTCGGATTTCACGATCTTTCGTTTTTGTCGGTTACGTTAGACTTAGTCATTTTGCTTGAACACACACTTATACTCGTTAGGTGATTGATTGCTTTTGCAAGACTCGTTCTTGCTACTCGCTT
Organism: Deinandra increscens subsp. villosa; assembly: GCA_039602395.1. Lineage (NCBI taxonomy): Eukaryota > Viridiplantae > Streptophyta > Magnoliopsida > Asterales > Asteraceae > Deinandra > Deinandra increscens. Next base: position 37,804,153 of record JBCNJP010000017.1, on the reverse strand, counting down.
AACTTTTTATCTGGAACTTTGTTGTGCAACCTAAGGTGAGTTTCACGGCCCCATTTTACTGTTTCAATCCTTTTGGGGGAGATTAACATGCATGAACTTTAACTGGTTTGATAATCATATCACCTGAATACTCGAGCACAAGATTATGAAAAGTCCTCACTTGAAAGTACTGTTAGTAATTGTATTTAGCGGGAAATTATTGAGTAGTACTACTGGGTCTGACAAGCCCCACCCAGTCACTCGCGGAGACTCGATTGGATATCCAACGGGTGTTATAATGGTCCTTAGTCTTAACGAGGCAAAACTTAACAGTCGAGCTTCAGTAACTATGAACGTGCCTAGATTCTTGAAAATAGCCTAGCTAGCTATTGTATGTGTATTATATGGATTTATTTTAACTGAACTTGAACATGAACTTGGACTCTTGTTGAACAGTCAACCTTGAACTTAAACTTGAACTGTCGAGGAACAGTTGATTTACACTGAACTGGGACTGTTGTTGAACAGTCGATTTACATTAAACTGGAACTGTTTATGAACTGATAAACATGTGAACTCACCAACCTTTGTGTTGACACTTTTTAGCATATTATTTCTCAGGTTGCGGATGTTCGAGTATCACGAGTAGTACGCATGCATGAGTCCTTGAAACACTTTTAGTGTCTTTGTACAAGTCACGTCACCTTGTGTGACAATGTTTTTACTAGAATTTTTATTTGTATTTACGCTTCCACATTTGTAAAAATCTGAATTTATGTTTTAATGAATTATGAAACGTTTTTATTAATTATTGGTTGTTTTGTGTAACTAATGGACAGCGATGCTGGTTTGTCACGCTCCCTGCGATGCGTTACTGCACGTGGGATTTTTGGGGGTGTGACAGATTGATATCAGAGCCATTGGTTACAGCGAACTAAGATTCGTCTTAGACTGTAACCGTTTTGCATTAGTTGCACTTAAACACTTTTTCTCATGCATCGTGATACTCACTCCTACACGCACCTGGTTTACGATTTGTCATTTACATCATCCAATCCCTTATACTCACGGCGAGGAGCCAGTTAGTCCTGAGTCATTTCCCTTAACCTCTCTGAGTCATGTACCTCTTGGTTAACCTCCATGGACGACGAGACGTCAAATCAGATCAGAGGATCACATCTTTATTCTTAACGAGTCGTTTGCTGCTCGGGATTATTCTAGACTGAAGGACTGGGCGTTGTATCCATACATTAGGCGAGCGCTTCCTTATGAAGGTGGTGTGACACCTTTTCCTGTTCCTAAACCTTTTCCCATAACTTAGGAACTTCTTGTTGTGCCTGCCTTGCATATACTGCTTGACTCTCACGTTCAGGGAAAGTAAGCATGACGTGATAATAGTGTGATCATTCAACTTCAACGGTGAAAACATTGTTTAAATAAAAGTGGTTGTCCATGGGGGCACATGTATCTATCCCTGTTACACTGATCATTTTCGCATTTGCCTTGATCTTTTAAGATCCTCCTCTTCTCATTTCTATTCTGTTGTGCGTCGAGATGATACAACTTGGAAACAACTCTTATAACCTCAACGGTACCTGATGTGGGCCAATAAAAGTTTTCTCCTTATGTACCGGATTGTGATCACGTCTGTATGTGTGGTAACTATTCTTTAACGTCGAGCTAAGCTTGGGTCATGGTGATAAACCCTATTCAGATCTTATTAAGCTAAAATTTTGGCTAACTCGCTTCGGGTGGGTCAGTCCAATTAAAGAGAACATTTTGTTCTTGAAACTTGTCTCTTTAACAAATTTTGGTCAAGATAACCATGGGTTAGTGAACACACCATACCTGGTAGCTGAAGTAAGAGGAACTAAGGTGATCATATAAAGTAAATCACAGTTACGGGTGCACACGTAAATGTAATTTGCAGTATATGGAAATCCTGGCGAATCCTAATAGGCAAGCCAATGGTCATAGTGGGACAAATTCCTGTAAATTTTTCTCAAATTTCTCCTCGTGGCATTGAATATTAAACAAGTTGAACTCAACCGAATGATCGAAGTCATCTATCTTTGTAAACGTTATCGCGCATGATCTTATCTCTCCTATATATGGATTCTAATCCCTACGAGAACTCTTTTGAAACATATTATGAATGCTAGTCCTGAAGGGACATCGTTTCACTCGTGTACTTTGAAGACAAGTTTTTCTTGATTACGAAAACTCTTGATGAAATCTTTGACTGGTTTGAATTCATATAAACGAATCATATAAATCATATATCGCGGGCATTGGAAATGTATTCCTTGGCTGAACTCTTGTGAAGTTCCCTCTGAAGATTCATACTCCCTGATTTTATTGTGCGATCCAAAACTTGTTGCTAGCAACATCGTCAAGATTATACGAACTACCTACCTCACCGTAAGACACGTTCTCCATAATGGGGTATGTTAGTGAAAAGTCATCATGGTTTCAAGCTAATGACTTTCGTTTTAATGTAAAGCACATTCCGATTGACCTTCTGAACCTGTACTATTGATTTTTGTCTGCGTGATTTGAACCTTTTATGATTTAACAACCGACAATTCTTGATTCTCGTTCTTTTGTAACCCTTTATGTCTTGGATGAGCTTTCAAACTTTGAACCAGCAAGTGTTAAACTCCTAGTTAGTATTTGAACTAGTTAACATCATTGATGAGGAAACTACCCTGTACCTCTACTGCTGTAACAATACAAAGTCTTTCATGAAAACTCTAACTACACATATCAAGCGTGAACTTCTTGTTATCAATAGCTAATTGTACCATCAACCTAAATTTTCCCTTCTTACGCATTAATACACCAAGTTATCCATACATTTTGTATATTTACTAACGCTTCTGGAATGGCAACTATCGATAAATTTTTTCTATGCGAATCCTCACCGTACTTCCGAAAAAATTTCATTGATGAACCCCCAGCTTGAACTTAAACCCAATGGCATGCCCTAAATTTTGGACCGTCTTGAAATCCGAAGCGTTATGATGTCCGCACTACGGGTGCCAACCTCTCGACGAACCTCGCTAGAATAACAAACTTTATGCATTTTACTGGTCTTATGAATGGAAGCATCTGCACCTTTTGTTTGCGTGACGTATTAAGGTTTTACTCTCTCAACCCCTTTACCTTCAAGCGTATGGGAAAAAAAACTTGACGTCCTATACTTACGATAGAAATAACCAATGTAGTTTGACTAACAATTTGTAATGGTAGGTAGCTGGTACACCTTCAAGGTGCTGGTAGTGTGGTGGATTAGCTGCGGTACATCCTATATATAAACATTGGTGGCACGTTGATTGTGGGACCAATACCGGACCAAGGATTGACTTTAGAGTCATACACAAGAGTCTCATCTTGAGAAAATTCATCTAACAGGACTAGGTCCTTGACAAAACTGCTTAATGCTACTATCTCCGAGATTACAGATATCCCTTACGTAATTTTTTTTTACCAAAAGATACATGCCCGAAATAATCAAACTCCATGCTTTTAGAAAACTTTCCTACGTGAGTTCTGACTCAGATGAACATCAATGTTTTGAAAACCAGAGATTTTCCCTTATGAATGACAAACCACCTCATCGAATGATCAACTCCAACTTTTAGAAGCATGTGTTAACAAGTAGATCGATTTTCGCACTGAACCCTATCAAAAATGCATATATACAGGCAACCCAAGCCAAAGCCACTTTTGTACATTCGAATGTTTTGTTTCGCAGACACCCTTTTATAACACTTTTGTGCCCTATCTTAATTTCAAAGACCATATGAACTGATGTTTTGACAAGAAAGGAATCATGACGCATGAAGCGCAAGGACATCAAGGAGATTGGGCATACTGGTGAGCTTAAAAAATGAAGATTTCCCTAACGAGATGTTTACTATATTGGATTGTATAACCCTTGACATGTTTATTTCGATATCTATATCATTACGCGAATTCCTTGCCAAATCTTGTCTAGCATGCCATATATTTCTCTCTGAATTTTATACTACCCGTTATGTTTTTTGCATCCTTCCTGCTAGTATATTCACCAGTGTCAGTTTAAACTCACATGTCATTCTTGGAATATGTAGTTGCGACTATCATAAGCTTACTATCCCATCGCTTACTCGAATTCATGAACTAAGTCGTTGGCACTTTTCCTCTATTTTTTATTCTCATGCTTGATGCCATGCGTAATCATGCAGATCACTTTTCGGTGTTCGGTACCCATTAAATTTTTGGATTCTTTAGCAAGGTAATGTGCATGATGATATATTGTATAATACTGAACTCTCACTTGAATTTGAACTTAATTGTCTATGTGATTTCTTGAATAATTCTTAACAGAATTGAGTAATTCCTTTCCAAAACAAACCACTACGTGTTACTTTTTAAATGGCAATGGGCTTTTAGACCTCAGTCCTTTTTTCACAAAATCAGTGTGTTACCAATTATATTTTAGTATGCGAGCAACTATTAAACCATTTTAACCATGATAAATAGTTTGTTTGCTTTTAATATTCTCATGAGAAATGTTTATAAAACATACGTGTATATGCATGCTGAAATTTAGGAATCTAATCCTATGTTTAGGGTATACAAACTAATTAATTATTAAGGTACTGGTTTAAACATAATCTATTTAGAACTGCATGATTAGCTATGTGTATGAAACGTGTTAGGAACCATACAATGACATGTTGTGAATGTATTAACTTGATTGAGTATGGGAACCATACACCATACAAGGTCCTAAGTCTCCTACCTCGGTGGGAATGACAAGACTGTGTGAAGTTACCCCACCAACTCTGCACAGTATAGGTTGTGTTGGTTAGTTTATGAACTTATATGCTAGAGACATGCTATGTTAGGGTCATATGCTAGTATATAAGGTGTTGGGATAATTGTATGCGACGTATGATATAACCTTCATGATAGATTGCATGCTAGTATAAGTTGACCACATCAACCAGCAATAAAAGCATTCATAGAGACTCAAATGCTATATGAACCGTTATTGCATGAAATGTGAATTTCAATGTTTTTATGAATCATGTGAACTTAGTTGGTCATAACTCCATAAAGTACTAAATCAACCAATGGTTCCTAATGTTAACTTGATGAGTCGTGTGTAATTCTATGTTATTTGCTAATTGTTAGGCAAATTCAAATCTTTGTGTTTTCTTTAGACAATGAGTCTATTAGACAAACACTGATTGACTTGACACACACAATTTCCCCTTACTCAAATCCTTTCTCTTCAATTCACCTGGGTTATTGGTGAATGCGAATGCCTTAACTAAAAACAACACACGGAATGGGAATCGCATTCCTAACATTGGGTACAATAGCTGGAGGCTAGGAAATATTATGGTCCTTCTTTGCAATAAAATTTATCATGTTGCTCTATTCGGCCTTTTCACATGACACGATTCCTGTATTACATTTGTACAACTCTTCTCGTAAGAGAACGCCTGATAAGAAAATCATTTCCTATACTTTTGATTTGAATTTCTTTTGAAATTCTCTAAACGTTTGACATCTTCTCAATATCTGGTTCATATTCTTGATTAAAACATCAATCACTCCATTTGGAGTAGGAAACCTGAATTCTTCCGATACGTTACTGTCAATTCGACTCTTATAGCAATTGTCACTGATTTAAATTTCGGGACAAAATTCTTTCAACAAGGGGATGATGTGACGACTGGGAATTTTTTCTTTTCTTTTTCTTGTGACTAGCTCATTAAGTTTACCGCGTTACGCAATTTTCGAGGACGAAAATTCTTCAACAAGGGGATAATGTGACAATCCGTCTTTTCAGGTCATTTTCTGACATTAACTGAACGTAAACCATATTAAATGTTGTGTGAACATTTATGTGATCGACTGTGTTGACTTTAGCAGTTAGGGTTTTGTGTGATCATCACTATACGAGCATGCACTAAGTTCAAACGTTTGATATTCTGTGATTTCACTTTATGATTTCATGTGATATATTTGTACGTGTCACATGTTATTTTATCATTCTAGGTGAGTTTTAAGTTCAAAAGTTTGATATTCTGTAATTTCACTTTATGATTTCATGTGATATATTTGTATATAGTCACATGTTATTTTATCATTCTAGGTGAGTTTTAATTATTAAATCATATTTATATATTTATGATTTTATGTAAACCTAAAGTATATATTTAAACTTTTAATCATAACTTTACAAGACTTTAAGGATATAGATTACAACTTAAATATATAATCGTGGAATTATATCTTATGATTTTATGTGAGTAAAATGGGATTTATATTTCTTATAAACGTCATACGGTTTATAGAAGATTTTGGATGTTCCTCGTATATTCGTCACTAAAAATATTTCCGGTTAACTCCGTTAGAGCCAATAGCTTTTATAAAACTTGAAGGACTAACTTTGTTAGTTCCCAAACTCATTTTCTTAGCAACCTAAACTGTGGGGGTTAACTTTGCAGTTGTTAAGATATTTTGTGCCATCTTTACAACATTATGAGGGACTGATTATGCCAATGAGCCATTGTTGATTTTAAACATGTTTCACTGCATTGAATGGCGACGATCGGTTATGAGCCGACCATCACTCTCTCGACGGTTTCGATTCATCATCATCATCACTTCTCGGTTTTATCATTTAACCATCATTACTTCATACCAACACACCCTCACAACCCCTCACTTTCTCTCTCGTTTCCTTCCTGCAACACCAACCCCATCACCGAAAGTCTCAAGAATTCCGGCCAACCACCACCATTCAACCACCAATGATCATCCCACTGTGATCGTGAGTCCCCGACGAGCAACCACGAGCGATCGGATTTGGGTTTCGCGATAGTACTCGGAGTTCGCGTACAAGCTTTCGGGTTCGGTTTCGGCACCAAGAACGATTCATTATTCATCTCCTACTTAAGGTAACCCTTAATCCATATGAATCGCACATTTTATCTGAGTTTTTCTATGTTCTCGCGATTTTCCGGTGACCGGAATAAAACTCCGGCCACCGGAGTGTTTGAGGGGGAAGAAGACATCCAGCGGGCATGGGTTATAAAATTTGGGTTCGGGTTCATACAATAGACGCCAATCTGGCACAGTTGGTGGGGCTCTGGGTTTGTTCGCTGGAGGCGTGGGTTCGAGTCCCGTCCTCATCGTTTTTTTCCCTTGTTTTCCTAAATCCAGTTTCCTAGTACTGCTTATGCATATATATAAGTTCTGTTCGGAACCTAGACACCAACAGGGCCGATGGCCGAGTGGTTTGATCACCATGTTGAGACATAGAGGTCACGGGTTCGAACCCAGTGACCTCCATATTTTTCTGTTTTTATTATTTTGCATTCTTTTGAGCATTTGATCACTATATTGTGTACCGAAAGTTGTCCATCGTCGTATCTTGAACCTGTAAAAATATATCTAGGGCCATTAAATCCTGTAAACCATATTTTTAGTGGTAAATTGTGTTTAACCTATCATTTTAAATTAAAACATATTTCTAGTGTGTGTGTGTGTGTGTATATATATATATATATTGATATAAAATATGGAGTTTTACAAAAACTGATACGATATATATATTTTGCGTAGACTAACACAAATGTACTTTCAATTTCTTGAAAACAAATGATGCTTTACGTGAACTTTTAATATACGTTTTTTGTTTTCGCAAACTCGTTATTAACGTCATTTACACGTTTGTTTTTAAATATATACATTATATATATTTATTTTGGATCCTTGAACTTACAAAATATAATATCGATATAAAGATTATATCTTTCGGATTATTTCGAATAATCTCTCGGATTTGGCACACGTGCCATCCTCGACTTGTTTCAGACTTCACGATCTTTCGTTTTTGTCGGTCACGTTCGACTTAATCGTTTTGCTTGAACACACACTTATACTCGTATGCTCGATTTGGGCTTGTGTTTAGGCCGGAAATCACACAAAGAGAGGAGATGGGCCGGTTTGGCGGTTTGGGCCGGATGGGCTAGGGACGCTGGTTCTCGGCCTAGGCCCATCAGGTTGCGGGTCGAGTTCGCGGATCGGGTCGGTTACTCGGTTAATCGCGTTTATCAATGGGTTAAAATTTTAGGCGTAGTTTCATTGTTTTCGGTTCATTGGGCCTATTGGGCCAAGTCGGGCCCAATTGAGTTATCGGTTGAGGTTTAGGCTTAAGTCTTGACAACGGATATGGTTCGTTATGTTTTTCTTTTGTAAAATAATTGTTCAAGTCAGTTATGTCAGTTTTAAGCTCGACCGTTCCGATTATTTAAAACCGAATAGTTTCAAACATGCGATCGCTTATCATTTTGCTATGTCGGTTATACAAACATACGACACCAGTTCCGATATAATATAAAATATAATTTATATTTATTTTTCTTATTATTGATATTCCATGATTATCCCATGTAATCTCTATGCATTTTACGGGTATACGCTTCTATTGTAAACGCGGGATTTGGTTACGTCATCTGTTAACAGTCAAACTCAGCATTTAACAGTTAAGAAGTTAATCAGATCAGTTAATGCATAATAATACTTAATTAAAAGTCAAAGTAAAGCGGTTTGACCTGGATTTTCGGTTGAGGTGTCACAACTGGCCAAAGTGATAGTTTAGATTATCATCGACCAAGAGGTTATAGTTTGGATAACTAAAATCCAATTTGCCTAATAAATATTCCAATTGATTTATTTTGGTCATCACTTACAACCTATTTCACCCAATAACCCATGATTTTTTTAAAAATTTATTTTTTAATCGGAACGGATTTTAGAATGTTACATAAGCCCACCTATTTTATCACATTCTTTGGACCGGACCTCTTAATACTTCCACATAGGATTTAATTTCCCTGTTTTACTTGAATTTTCTTTAAATCGTGTTTCACAATCTTTAATCCTAATAAAGCACTAAAATGAGTGCCAAATGTCTTATTTTTAGGAGGTCCACATAAGCATTATCACATTTTACAACCACATTCAAGTATCAATTTATTAGATTATCATTTAAGTATAATTACCAATTTTGTTAAAACTAAATTTTCATTTAAAAAAATAACAAACTTAATATGAATTTGATAAATTTACCTAATAATTTCATTATTTAAAAAAAACTAATCAACAATTTGTCAAACACAATAAATTTGATTACTTTAACCGTTTTTTATATGTATCTAAACGAACTCAACCCGTGTAATACACGGGTAACTAACCTAGTATCATATATATGAATATTTTATTGCTACATTCGAATTTTTAGTTAGATAAGGCAGAGAAGTTTTCAAGAACGAGTATAAATTTGGTTATGTAACAGCGTACTAGACATGATCAAAGATCGTCTTTATATACTAGGTGGTCGCGACAATGAATCTCTACTACTATTCACGAAAGAATGTCATCAATTGAAAGATATATGTATCAATGGTGAGCAGTTTCCTATAAGGAACAAATTAATCCATTAGTAATAATACGATACTTATCAAAGTATACAATTCATTTATATATATATATATATATATATATATATATATATATATATATATATATATATATATATATATATATATATATATATATAGGATTAGGATCGTGTGAAAACCCATTTATTTTGTGAAAACGTGAAAACCACTTTGAAACCTTTATAACTTTTTCATACGTTAATGTTTTTTCATGAAATTTGCGCCAAAAGTCTTAGAATTACGTTATCTTTAATTCTATAAAAACCAAAAACAAAAAAAAAAACGTTTTTTTTTTTTTCCGTTTTTGGTACACATGTGTACCACAATAAAAAAACTCAAAATTTAATATGAGTTACTAATAGTTTTAAAAGGAAATTGCACCCTAATTATTATAGTTTATTATCTTTATATCTAAAGAAAAAAATAACATTTTATGATTTTTTAAGTATTGCTACACATGTGTACTATGTTTAATTATCATTCGTAACATAAATGTTTTATTGTTTTTAGTATGTTTTTAATATATTTTTAACATAAGGAGTGTTTTTATACTTTATAATTCGTTTTTTTGTAGTAGTAGTGATGATGGTACACATGTGTACCAAAAACGAAAAAAAAAAAAAAAAAAACGTTTTTTTTTTTACGTTTTTTTTATAAATATTGTTTTCCAGAGTTATAGATAACGTAATTCTAAGACATTTGGCGCAAATTTCATGAATAAACATTAACGTATAAAGAAGTTATGTAGGTTTTAAAGTGGTTTTCACGTTTTCACAAAATAAAGGGTTTTCATAGGATCCTTCCCCTATATATATATATATATATATATATATATATATATATATATATATATATATATATATATACTAGGTTAGTAACCCGTGTACTACACGGGTTGAATAAATATTCATAATATGAGATAACTTTTAAAAAAAAATTGATATGAGATTTAAAAATTATGAATGATATAACTATGATATCATATCTAATAGTTATTTTATAGTAGTAAAGTAAAAAAATACATTTTTATAGAATATAGTAAATTAGAGTATTTCGTATATCGTAGTTGGAAAATCAATTGCTCAATGGTTTACTTTAAAATGTGTTGAGAATTACAATAATAAAAGTTATTATTATTTAGGATTACTTGAATTTTCAGAGAATGTCAAATGATAATTAAAACATGTTAAAGATGATAATTGAATTAATAAAAGTTATATTTCAGAATATAAAAGGGTGTTTGACATTTTAATATTTTAATTGAATAAATCAACCACCCTAATATATAATATTTATAATCAATAAATAATAGTAACTATTATTATAAATTAAAAAATTGAGTGTTACATCTCTTAATATTAGAAAATTCAAATAACTTATGTAAATTTGGTAAGTTAGTTAATAAATAATTCATGTAAATATATACATAATGAATATTAATAACTATTTATAATTAATTTTAATTAAATGTGATGTTAAATTTTAAATTTAGAAAGTTGAAATATTAAATTTGGAAAGTTTGAATTCTTAAATAAAGAAAATTTAAAATTGAGTGTGGTGTTGACAAGTGGACAAGCTTAGGTGGAGGCCCTAGAAAAATGACATGTGGCACCCAATTTATTGCTTTATTAGAATGAAAGATATAGAGAAAGGTTATTTTGAAAACTAGTCTGAGTTGTGAAAACTTGGAAAACTCATTCTCCACCCTTGATCTTCATAATCTAATGGATGACATTTTTTCTTGCATTTTTCCTTTAAATTAATTCATCATTTTCTTTATTTTTAGTTAGGAAGGGCATAATAGGAATTTGAAAAGAGAGCTTCTGTAGCCTGTAATTTTTGCAGACTTATCTCTCTCTCTCTCTCTCTCTATTTTTAAATTTACTCTCTTCAGATCTAAATAACCCACCACCACCACCACCACCTACTACATCCGCCATCACCTTCCACCTTTGCTACGACCTCGCATTAGTACAACCTAAACCATATACGACTCATGTCCATCTACCGCTTGAAGATCCGAGTCATCGAAGACACCCAACACCATTTTCAGATCTGAGCCTTCCATCTACCGCTTGAAGATCCGAGTCATCGAAGACACCCAACACCGATTTCGGATCTGAGCCGGAAGTGGTGAACGGAGTTGCGACCGGAAGTCTTGACTGGAAGTTGCGACCGTAGATCGGCAATTGTTGAGCCGTCTAAGTCATCGTCTCCACCTTCGCAACCGTTGCTTCACCGCATAAATCTAGGTATGCACTGTGTGTTTAATTTTTCTTACTCTACTAAACACTTACTATAAAAATGGGGTTTTTCAACTTGAATATTTTTAAACTTGAAATTTCAATTGTGTGTTTTATGAATTGGGTGTTTTATGAAATGGGTTTTTTTACCCCAGTATATGTTTTCAATCATAATACTACTGTCAAATGGTTTCATCATTCAAATCGTATGAAATGTGATGACAGAGACATAGTGACAAACAATCAAATATAAAATCCACAGTCTTGCTTGAGCAATCACACTTTATATAATAAGTAGTGGGATTGGGTTATTCAACTTGAATATTTTTTAACTTGAAATTTTCGTTAACACAAAAAATGGGGTTATTCAACTTGAATATTTTTCTTTTGGTTTGAACTTTCTGTCATTTTTAAAGTGGATAAATAAGAGCGGAGTAAGAACGGTGCAATGGGTTTAAAGGAACGGAGAAGACGATCAAAAAAATAAAATGATGAATAAGGAAAGTCTTTGAATTATGACAAGACATGTAGTGGTGATACCTCTTTAAATATATTTTTCTAACCGGCCTATATTTTTCAACTAATTTAGTTTGTTTATTTTTGTACAAAAATTATCAATGTCATTTTTGTTTTGTTGTATTCATTTGTATATGGTTAAGTTCTGAGATAACTTTTATAAGATATTTGTATAGCTGGGAAACATTTTTATTATCTATATAATTCATCATAAAGTTACTTTTAATAAAACATATAACACTATTAATAATATATATCAAACTAATAATAAAATAGAATGAATAACTCTTGTACTTGTAATACATCGGTTAGAAATAACGAGTGTACACTTCTCAATCTAGTAAAAGTTCCTATTGTTTTTTTAAATGATGAAAAATTTACATATGTAACATCGTTAACATGTTATATATGTTACATATGTAAATTTACTTCTATAACATCGTTAACACGTTAAATTTACTTATGTAAATTTACATATGTAACATATGTTAACATGTAAATATGTCGATAAATTTACATATGTAACATCGTTAACATGTTACGTATGTTACATATGCAAATTTACGTATGTAACAAACATAAGCTTAAGAGCATCACAATTTTGTAATAAATTTACATATGTAACATCGTTAAATGTTACATATGTTATTTGCGCAAATTTTTAAGAATATATTTAATATGTTTGTCTATATAACATGGTGTACGGTTTATCTATATTAACCGATGAACTTTTTTTTGTAGGTGAAAATATTTTTGTGTCAATGATGAAGATTATTATCAAGAACGGAAGCATCATTAACTTTTATAGTTTTTGTTACTTTTCTTATATTTTTGTTACGTTTAATATTGATTGTAATTGTTTATTATGTTTATTATATATTAATTTAAAAAATATCGATTGTAAAGGTTTCTTTTAGATTAATAAAAAATAATTTTCCTTTTTTTGTATTATTAATAAAAAATATAATAATAGTTTATGTCTACAAAATTGTGAAAATAAAATAACAGATTATTACAATTATTAATAAAATATGAGAGAGAAAAAAGTTAGTAAAATATGAGAGAGAAAAAAGAAAAGTTATATTGAGATTTATAAAAGTAAGAAAAAGAATATTTTTTGGGAAATGAAAAGTCAAAAGCTTTGCAATTGACAAAATTGCCCTTGGTTTTCATAGTTTGCACAAGGGTTTGGTTTTCAAAATAACCATCCCCTATATATATATATATATATATATATATATATATGTATATCTTTTTTAGACATATATAACATATTTCCTTAAAACAAATATTACATTGTGATATTTTCTCTATACGATTTGGATTAAAAAATGCTCCTTCAATATTTCAAAGGTTTATGGACAGCATATTCTTACAATATAATTTCTGTTTAGTTTATATTGATGATATTTTAGTTGCAAGTGAAACAATACAGGAACACGAGAAGCATCTACAAAAGGTTTTTGAAGAAATAAAAAAGAATGGTATAGTAGTTTCAAAAAGAAAAATGGAATTATTCAAACGAAAAATATCATTTTTTTTTTAGTTTTGTTCGTTTCTTTCTTTAATCCCCTACCGTAGATTTAATTTATCAAGTTCATTGTATAACATAGTTGTTTGCCTATAAATGGCATTTTCTTTCATCAGTTGTACGCACCAAGCAATTTTACCAGAAATAGCAATACTATCAAGCTGTTATGGCACACTAAATTTCCTTTCTGTACTCCTTAGCAAAGGCTCCTAGTCTCTGAGTTCTTCCCAAGTTCTTCATACCATATTCCCTACAAAAAAAAAAAAAAAAAAAAGTGATGTCTGGATTTTTTATTTTGAATTTACATGTATATTTTATCTTTGAGTTTTTAATGTCTTCTCCTATGAGACCTATTTTTTCTAGATGTAAAATTGTAGGATGATTTATGCTTTTTGTGACATCTTTTCCCTTTTCTAATTCGTGACTCATGAATTCTGTAAGTAATTTAATAGTTTCATTTTCTATGTGTTGTTCTTTTTTATTTTTTAAAAAGTCTAGGTTTCCTTTTTCTCCACGTTTCTGAGCAAATGCAGATGTACTATTGTACCGTAGTGTTGGAAAGTTATAAACATGTTAGCTGGTCTGTATGTGTGATCATTTGCATTAGGCAAAGAAGAGAACATCTTGCAGCCTACTGTTGGAGGAAACGTGTGTGTAGCAATGTTTCCTGCTGTTAAAGTAAATTTTTCTCCAAACTGATCTAGGAGTTTTTCTGTTTTAGCTGTTAAACGGAAATCGAAATAATCAATCATACCATTGTGGTAATACTGAATGATTTCTTCATCTGGCATATCTGTTATATGCAGGCTTATTTGTAGAAGCAGAAGACCAGTTCCTTCTCCTTCATCATCAATTCTTTCTACAACTTTGACTCCTTTATAAGATTCTTTCTACATATATATATATATATATATATATATATATATATATATATATATATATATATATATATATAGGGTGAGGTTCATTGTAGACACTTTCGCATGTGAAATAGCTCTTTTTCACATGTGAAAGTTTCTAATTAATGAGAAAAAAGAAAAAAAGAAAAAAGAAAATTAATCACAACCATTAGATCAAGAGATCTAATGGTGAAAAAGGGTGTCTACCTGTCTACACTTATGGGGGTGTCTACAATGAACTTTTCACTATATATATATAGGGTGAGGTTCATTGTAAACCCCTTAAAAAGTGTAGACCCCGTAGACCCCCCTATATTGTTCTATAAAACTCACTAAAAATTATAAAACTCATTGTTGTTGGTTTGGTAATTTTTTTTATGCGATAAGTTTTTTTTTTTAAAAAAAATCTAGAAATTTGTTGGAGACAATGAAATATACTTATTGTTAAAAAAAGTATATTATTCTATAAAACTCACTAGAAATTATAAAACTCATTGCTGAGTTATAAAACTCACTGTTGTGTTTAAAACCCACTACAATTTTAAAATCGATGTTCTTTAAAACTCATTAAAAATTATAAAACTCGTTACAAATTATAAAACTCATTCTTTAGATTAAAACTCACTGTTGTGTTTAAAACTCATTGTTTTTAAAATTCACTGCAATTTAAAAAATCGACGTATTATAAAACTCACTGAAAATTATAATTTCAAATTAAGAAAAAAAAAATAAAGAAAAAACTAAAAGACATAAGAAATAAACCCTAAATTAAAATATAAAGATAGAAATATGACAAAGTAAAAAAAATATAATAAAGACCAAATTCAACAACAATGAGTTTTATAAGTTTAGTGAGTTTTAAGGGGTCTACGGGGCCTACACTTTTTAAGGGGTATACAATGAACTTTTGACTATATATATATATATATATATATATATATATATATATATATATATATAGGGTGAGGTTCATCGTAGACACCCCCATAAGTGTAGACAGGTAGACACCCTATTTCACATGTGAAATTACTTTATTTCACATGTGTTTTCACATGTGATTTTTTTTTTAAAATGAGAAAAAGGAAAAAGAAGAAAAAAGAAATTAATCATGACCATTAGATCAAGAGATCTAATGGTGAAAAAATGTGTCTACCTGTCTACACTTATGAAGGTGTCTACAATGAACTTTTCACTATATATATATATATATATATATATATATATATATATATATATATATATATATAGGGAAGGGTTCCGTGTAGACCCCTTAATTTTTGTAGACCTCGTAGACCCCTATAAAACTCAATAAAAATAAAACTCAGTGTTGTAAATTTGGTTTTTTTTATTACGATAAGCTTTTAAGAACAAAAAATAAATAAATAAATTAAAAAAAACAAAAAAAACATTAAAAATCGAACATTTTAAGACAATGAGTTTTAAAATAATGAGTTTTAAACGCAACACTGAGTTTTATTGAGTTTATTGAGTTTTAAACTCATTGATTTTTAAAACTCATTGTCTTAAAATGTTTAACTTTTAATGTTTTTCGTTTTTCTTTTTTTTGTAATTGTCTTTTTTTTTTGTTCTTAAAAGCTTATCGCAAATAAAAAAAACTAAATTAACAAAACTGAGTTTTATTTTTAGTGAGTTTTAATGAGTTTATTGAGTTATATAAGGGGTCTACGGGGTCTACAAAAAATAAGGGGTTTACACGGATCTTTTACCTATATATATATATATATATATAGGGTTAGGTTCAAATGAGAACTTTTTCTTTTAAGAACTTTTGAGAACCATTCTGAGTCACTAATTTTCAGGGGGGAAACATTCAAATTCATGGGGTGGTTTCCATATATATTAACTAGTGGCTTAGAATGGTTCTCAAAAGTTCTCAAACCAAATTGGTTCTCAAATGATCCTCCCCCTATATATATATATATATATATATATATATATATATATATATATATATATATATATATATATATATGGAGAGGATCATTTGAGAACCAATTGGTTTTGGGAACTTTTGAGAACTAAATCTCCACCACTAATTTCAGTTGGGGACCACTACAATTCATGGGAGGGGGTATATGTAATATAACTAGTGAATTAAAATGGTTCTAAAAAGTTCTCTCAACGAATTAGTTCTCAAATGATCCTCTCCCTATATATATATATAGTGAAAAGTTCATTGTTGTGACACCCTTATAAGTGTAGACAGGTAGACACCTTATTTCACCATTAGATCTCTTGATCTAATGGTTGTGATTAATATTATTTTTTCTTTTTTTCTTTTTTCTCATTAATCATAAACTTTCACATGTGAAAAAGAGCGATTTCACATGCGAAAGTGTCTACAATGAACCTCACCATATATATATATATATATATATATATATATATATATATATATATATATATATATATAGGGTTAGGTTCAAATGAGAACTTTTTGTTTTGAGAACTTTTGAGAACTAACTCTCAACCACAAATTTCAGGGGGGACCACTACAATTCATGGGAGGGAGGATACATGTACATAAACTTGTGGCTCAAGTTAGTTCTTTTTAGTTCTCAAATCAAATTGGTTCTCAAATGATCACTCTCCCTATATATATATATATATATATAGTAGGTTAGATGTTACAATTGTAAACACCCTTATAAGTGTAGACAGGTAGACACCTTCTTTCACCATTAGATCTCTTGATCTAATGGTTGTGATTAATTTTATTTTTTCTTTTTTTCTTTTTTCTCATTAATCATAAACTTTCACATGTGAAAAAGAGCGATTTCACATGCGAAAGTGTCTACAATGAACCTCACCCTATATATATATATATATATATATAGGGTTAGGTTCAAATGAGAACTTTTTTCCTTTGAGAACTTTTGAGAACCATTATGAGCCACTAATTTTCAGGGGGGAAGCATTCAAATTCATAGGAGGGATTTCCCTATATATATAACTTGTGGCTCAGAATGGTTCTCAAAAGTTCTCAAACCCAATTGGTTCTCAAATGATCCTTTCCATATATATATATATATATATATATATATATATATATATATATAGGGTTAGGATCCTGCGAAAACACAACTTTTTGTGAAAACTGTGAAAACACATATTAAAACTCACGTAACTTTTTCATACGTTAACTATTTTTTCATAAAATTTGCGGCAAAAGTCTTAGAATTACGTTATCTTTAAATCTGGAGCAAAATATTAAAAAAAACTGAACTTTTTTTTCGCTGTGATGCACATGTGCATCATATAATTAAAAAAAGTTATTAAATGTTTTTTTTCTTTAAATCTAAAGATAACACAACTATAAGATTTAGGGTGCAATTTCTTTTTAAACCTATTAATGTATATCACATGTATGAGCGTTTTTTTGGTATGATGCACATGTGCATCATTCAATAAAAATGCTTAAAAATGATGAAAATATATGACATATGGTGCGACTAAGAAAAATAAAATATTAATTCATACTAAAAGTATAAGTTTTTTTTGTGATGCACATGTGCACCACAAAAAAAAATAAAAAAAAATAAAAAAAGCGTTAAGTTTTTTAAAACATTTATAGGATTAAAAATAACATAATTTTAAGACTTTTGGTGCAAATTTTTTTAAAAAATATTTACTATATATATATATATCTATTACTATATATAATACATATTGCCCTAAAGGGCATTTTCATCATGAAAAATGTTTAATCCTTAAGACGCGTACAAACAGTTATGCAACATGTACAAGGATTTAAAGCATCAAAACTAAAGCACAATTCTTACAAAACAAAATCCAGTTCAAAAGTAGTAAGGTTAAAATAGGAATTAACTATCTGCATTTACTCCTCCTTCCTCACGCTTCCATCGAACAATACAAAAATCAGGCACCGCCTTCTTGATCCACTCATCTCCGCCCTCCTTCCTCACGGTTCCTTTTTTCTATGATTCAAATTTCACATCTCACATCTCTCTCCTCTTCCGCTTCTCAAACCCTAATCTCTAAAACTTCAAAAGAAATCCATTCATTCAAAACCAAAACCCTAGCTATTCATAACCAGGTTCTTTCTCGCGCTGAATCCTTTAGCCATCATAAATCTCGAGTATTAAAGAAGCCACCATCACATCTACGTTTCGATTCTTCGGACCACTCAGAGAGAGAAAATTGGTGTTCAAAGATGATCTTAAATCGAAAACTGGCGGTCAATTCACAGGTTTCCCCCCAATTTCTTCATCCTCTCAATCATCTTTTCTCTCTCTGGCTTTGTCTCTCGCCATTCAATGATGTTGTTGCTATGGTGTTTTGGAGCTATCAACGGATTTGCAATCATTGCCTTGAAATCTAATGGAGCATATGTGTGCATGTATAGTCCTGCTCAGGTAAGAAGACGGTGCTATTTCATGTGACTTTTGTTTTAATGATCTCATCTTTTTTGGCTCTAATTTTTGTTGACTTCATGTTTTACGATTCGACAAATATCGACTCTAATTGATAGTAAAAGTGAAGTTGAAGAACGTAACAGGACGATACGCATTGGTATTTGTGAACAAGGGATGGAGATGACACCATTTCATTCATCTGCTTCTGACAAACCCAGATGCTCGATTGGAGGATAATTGAGGTAGGAGAGTTCTACAAAAAAGAAACTGTGTTATGTTTTTCTAATTGATAGTGAAAGTGTTGTTGTCTCTTAGTCCATCTGAATTCGTAGATTCGTTATATATCGATTATTGTTTGCTTTTCATTGACCCGTCTGCCTGTCCTAATTTGATAGAAGATGTAGAATCAAATTAATGTATCATAAACTAGAAATCAAATTGCAATGATTCTGACATCCAAACAACTAATGATTCTATTTTGTTTGGATTGTTATTCTTATTCATGACGTATATCTGTCACGGTTTTGTTGTTTAATAATTGCAGGTGTTTATTTCTGTCGAGATGGCACAAGGATTCCGTCTTTGGTGGTCGTGTTCTCCAACCAGGTATGTGGGTTTCTTCATCTTCTTCATCTTTTCCCTAAATCCTCGATTTATGTATCAGATTAGTAATTTTTTCGTGGAGGCTCCTGATTTGTTGAATATAGATCAGATCTCAATGGTATGTTCTTCATTTCTTAACATCTTGAATCCAAAATTTGAGTTGTAATGTGGTAAACTTCTGGGTCTTGGGCAGCCATTGTGGTAAATTCATAAACATGGTTCTGGGTTTTCATAAATATCTTATTTGGCTCTATATTTTGAATGCAAATATTCTGATTTTAGTTCCTGTTTGATTTTGATTTGATTCCAATGTTTTAATTCTTTTGCAGGTTTAGGGCTGCTACTTCATGTGGTTTTTTAGGGGTATGCATCCACTATGTCATTTCAAACTTTATTACCAGAGATCTTTAATTTTTTAAAATGTTATCGATTATTTTCTGTTTTTGGATTCTGATTTCACGTTGTTAATGATTTGCCAGGATTCGTAAAGCTTATAACTTATTGTTCCTATCTTCAACCTTCGATCTGAGTATGTACTCCTTCGTTTATGTGACTATTGTATTGATTACAATATGATGATTAGAGCTGGTTGACGATTAGGGTTCATAAATACAGAGGTTACTTACTGAGATTCTTGATTTTGTTTATGTTTTTATGGTTCTTTGTTTCTGTTTTTATAATTCTTTGATCTGTTTTTGAGTCCGTGGATTAACAAGTAGAATATAGCATCGATCTTGATAAAGTCGCCTACATTTGAGCATACTTAACATTTGGAATAACAAGCGGGTACTAGAATCACTTAAAATGAATTTTATGAAACAAAAAGCAGGTACATTCCATGTGTTGAATATTTGAATCATATTTAGATTACATTTAGCTATTTATTTTCTGCAGTTATTGGTTTGCTAATGTGTATTCATGGTATTCATGTATCATTATCTGTTTAAGCATTCCATTTTAATGTTCTTTGCTGAATATTTGATTCATATTTTAATTATTTTTTTCTGTTTTTTTCCTTCATTTTATTGCAGATCCTGGTAATTCTTGGTTTGCTAACTGAAGGTCTTTTGTAGACAAAAAGGTTAAGAGACCTTTCTGATTTAGTTATATGTTTCTATGTGTTTTGACTCATATATACTTAATTTGCCATATTTTTATGAAGTTATCACAACACAAAACATGTGTTACTCATGTTTCATTAATGTTGGTTTTGAGGAAGAAGAACAACCTATATTTCTTTAATCAATTTCGATCCTTCTAAAGGTAAAGGACTGGTGAATCCCATCGCTTTTGTTATTCAGCCCTAACAACAGGCTGATTGTTTTCTGATTCTAATTTTATGCAGCCATTTTGCAGATTGACAACGTTTGCATATGTATATTATTACAAATCATTCCATCAGAGCCGCTTATAGGATTTTGCAGATTTTTTTTTTAACGGCAGGATTTTGCAGTTGGTCATGTAGGTACCCCAATGGTATAATACTCTCAAACTATTCCTCAGGGAACTAATATTGATCTGTATGTGCTTGATTGAAGTAGGTTCTATAAGGTTAAGAAAAAACCAGGTAGGTTCTGTACAAGGAGATGGCTCAAAGGGACTAACTTTCAATTAGTGATTTTGGGTTGTACTGCTGCTTGATAAGTTTTGACATCGATTATTGGGGGTTTACTAACTTTGAAGAAGATGTTAGGGAGCAACTTAACATAGGGTATGTTCCCAATGCCGTTTGTTTGTTGTTTAATGTTATTCTTAACTAGAGTGACCTGTGTTACCTTCGGTAAATGGTTACACTTGGAAAGAGTCCGCATTGCCATTGCATATTAACATGTTAAAGAAATGATAAAGCATGTTCATTTACGATATACTCATCTAACGATTCATACTGTATAGGATTTGGGACATAAATTTAATAAGTCTAATATCTTCATGCTGTTGCTATTTGAGGTTATTACTTCGATAGTAATCTGTGTATATGAACTATTAATAACAGATGCTAAACTATGAACTGGTTTATTCTTAAAAACGTAACCATAAAAAAAGCCACATACTGATGGTCATTTCATTATAAATTCTTATATTTATTTCATTATAAAGCCACATCTGATTGTCATTTCATTATAAACTAATATTAACATGCTTGATTTTCAGGGGGAGATATTGGATGAAACAGGTAAGAGATTAAACATTTCCAAATGCAGCATGTTAGGTCAGGTCTAAAAGGGGATCTTATGAATGAACTTTGTTGATGAGTCTGATTTCATTATGGAATCTTAGCTTTTTTTTTGTGGTGAAATTTCTTGAATCGATTTATTAGTTGTTAATTATCTTTAGTGGATTATTATAGGTTGTGATTAGTATTTTAACTTTCTGTGGAATAATGTGATTTAGGCCAATAAATATGAAATGAACAGAGGATGTTATGCTGATATGACAAAATTCAAAAAACCTGGTGCAAAATTTGGTGAGTTTATTTTATGATATGTACTCTTTACATAGTTCTCGAATAACATAGTTCTCAAAATTTGGTGAGTTTCTTTGTATTGATTATATTTATGTAGGTATAATATGAACCCTTTTATGTAGGTCTGGGATGCAGTAACAGAGACAAAAAACATACATTTGAGGGCCATGAAGCACCTGTATATTATTCAGGTAATTAACCATGTTCTCTGTTTGGCAGGCAAGTGCAGACGTGCATTCCGAACCCACAACTCTGCTGCCCAAGATATAACCTTTGACTTGTTTATAATGTGAGTCGAGTTCCAAGGGAAGTTGTTAAAGAAAAAACTGTGACAAGCTTGAACAATTAGTATTGTTTTCATATTTTTTATTACATCATGGCGTTACTTTTAGGCAGAAAGGGAAATTACTTGGAAATTACTTACTGGAGTTAGCATGGTTCACGGAATCACGGTGGTGTTCGTTCGAATATTAACCCGGTTTTGTTGCCCATAACATGACACCAGTTGTGCCCTTTGACCTTTTACTAACAACGGTGATTAGAGAAGTTACAAGAATCAAAGAAGTTTTGTGGGTTTGCTACAAATCAGAAGGTTAGTGATGATCAAGAGATAGTTTTCAAGCATTGAGTTCATCATTGGTGGGTAAGCCATTCTAACCCAAAAATCCATTGTTTATTTGATATCCTTTGTAAAATAGGGCATAATCAAAAGAATTAATGGGTATAGCAGGTTGAATCAAAAGTGCAGGAGGTTTGTGGAAATCCTACAGCAGAAATATTCAACATTAAACCACTTGGTAAGTCATTACTACTAAATGTTCCAGGTTTGATCGATACAGGCAGATTATGGTGTATGAAGGTGTCTTAAGAGAAGAATGGATCATAAAAGTTTACAGTCATGTTTCTGTAATTTTTTGCAGCATGAGAAGATGTAAGATTGTACTCATGCTTGGTGAGTTTTTAAGAAACTAATTAGTGATTACATATTGTGGTGAACCACCTATTTCATGTATTTTGGTTCTAACTAAATTTAGCTACTTTTTAACTATGTCACACACAATAATATACAACCTGATCCAAGGAGATAAAGGTTTAAAGTTGATTAGCTATATATAATTAACATACAAAAAACAAAATTATTGATTAAAGTGTTATATGGTATTATGCTTATTTAAAAGACACTATAGTTTCATTTTTCTTATATGTTTAAGGGGTTATAATTGATAGCTAACCAACTTATATATATTTCATTTGTATAATCACCTCATGTATTCTCTCTTGCTTGCAGAAAAGCATTGTTTTTTACAGTTGACTTTTGTTTTAAACAGTCCAAAAAGAAGATCTAGCAAATGAAGCAAGCTGTTGTGATGATGATCTTGGTGGTTTTATTTTAGTAGATAACTCTCCCAGTAACTCAAAGTTAGTTGTATAGATCAATATCAATTAAGTTCCTTTGATGAATATTCAAAGAAATACATGTAAAGATGGAGAATAATTATAAAAACCTTGAACGGATCTTTGTATATACGATCTGAGACATTGTGAGCTTGAACTTGATGACTCAAAGGTTAAGGAGTTTAAGTATTGAGAATAACTATTGGTTAGAATTTTTCATGGGTTGTTTTTATACAGATGCTATTTAAGGAGTTTTACAGGTTACCCATAAGAGTATTGCTATATAGTCTAACGAGATTGAGTTCCCAATATTATTTTATATATGATCTTGTATAGTGGTATATTGAGGATGAAAACAAGAAAAAGTGGTTTAGCATCCATCCTCGAAACAGAAACAGTTAACAAACACACCCATTTAGCAAACTAACAAAAAATTGCTTCCAATTCTAAACAAGTATTCAAATGAATTCTTCCAGTTTCTTAACGTGGTGTAATTGCTTCCAATTCTTGACAAAGATTATTAATATTAATATGGGCTCAAAATTCATACTCTTAAATAAAATAAATGAATTCTTTTTTACGAGTTGACAAAAACTGATCTCATCACAATAGAAGTGGTTGACACACGGATTTTTAGTTCAAAATTATTTTGTTTATGACGTATAGTTTATTATTCTTGTGTTTGGATATTTATTTTTAAATTACTATGTTCATAACCAGTTGCCCAACTTTATTCGTGACATGTATAGACTACACCGATGCTACGAATAAGAAACTAAAAGACGTACAATACAATGTATCACGAGAGGATTGATAAACTAACTAGAAAACAACTAATGTGTTTGTTATTGTTGGTTAATTCGGGTGTTTATTGTAATTTGTTTGAGTTCTAAAAACAGGAATATCTCGATGTAAATTGTCGTGCCGCCATAACAAGCGCACAAATGACGAATAACGCCCTATAAACCGTTGCCGCAGCAACGCGCGGGCACACGGCTAGTATATATATATATATATATATATATATATATATATATATATATATATATATATATATATATATATATATAGGGATAGGATCTTTTGAGAACCAATAAATATCGTGAGAACCGCGAGAACAGATATGAGCCACACATCTTAACCACCTTTGAAAATGAATGGTCTAGATTAATTTGAATTTATTTAAGTTAAATTAAAATTTATAAATCTAATAAATATATAGAAAAGGACATTTAAGTAATTTTATATTTAAATTGAGATAAAGTGATAAGGTGATGTGACATAAATATCTACTTTCCCCCTCTATTTTATATCGTTAATAACTTTTTATACGATAATAATTTTATAAAAAAAATTGCACCATTAAATAGGACGTTTTATTATCTTTAATTTGGTTATAGTCTCGTTATTTTTTTTTATAAATTCTTTTCTGTAGTTTTTTTAATGTATTTTGTTACATGTAGGTAACGAACAATTACATATGTGTAACGAACAGTTGCACGTATGTAAAATATTAAAAAATATAATATTTAAATTTCTTTCTCATTGATCAGTATATCATATTGTTTTCTCCCTCATTTTCCGTAAGCACATTATCTATCAGGTAAATGCCCAAACACATTTTTCGCAAACACATTTTCTTGCTACAACCATGTAGCTGGTTCTTACAAAACTGAAGCATTGTGTAACAAAAATGTAAACAAGTATTTACATGGTTGCATGCTCGTAGGCATCTGTTACATAGTTGTTGTTGTCTATATTGCATGATCGTAGGCATCTGTTACATAGTTGCGCCTTCTTACATATACGTTACATTTCCGTAACAGAGTCTTACCAACCAGTAGTAAAAGGTTACCACCCGTCAAAAACTTAAACCATGATAATACAAGCACCAAAACAATACTAAGATCTATTTTTTTTTTTGCAAGAAAAAAAAAACAACATCAAAAAGGATATCAAAATTATAAACAACATGATCTCAAAATTATCAATTTTTTGAATGCATGTTGTTACATGTATGCAACGAAGAGTTATGTATGTGTAACGAACAGTTACATATATGTTTTTACACTAATAAAAGGGTGTACTAGGTTATTGCTACATAAATGCACATAATGTTACACACTTATATCATGGTCTTGCTACATGAATGCAGCGAGTTCTTACATACTTGAAGCATGTGTAACAAACATGTAAACATGTTTTTACACTAATAAAAGGGTGTAGGTTATTATTAAACTGGTGCAAACGTTCTTACACGTAAGAGTCAGTAAGAAAAAAATGAAAAAGGTGTCGGTAATGAGGAAATCCAAGAATACCGAATTAATGGTGTATAAAAGAAGTAAAAGAAATGTTCAATCTCACAAACAATCAGGTATAGTTAAAGTAGGATTGAATCTTGTTCCATATATGTTACATATCACTGCATGCTCGTAGGTATATATTACATGATTGTTAATATATTGCATGCTCATATGTATTTGTTACATGGTTGCATCTTGTGACATATATTTACCTATTTATTATAGAAACTTACTAACAAGTAGTAAAATATTACTGTGTTGCATGTGCACATAATGTTACACATTTGTATCAGGTTCCTGTTACACCAATGCAACGAGTTCTTACAAACGTGAAACGTGGTGTAACAAACACGTAAATAGGTTTTTGCACTAATAAAAGGGTCTTTATGTTGTTAAATTGGTACAAACGTACTTACACATAGGAGTCAATAAGAATAATATGAAAAAGGGATTGGTAATGAGGAAATCCAAGAATACAAAATTAAAGGGTGTATAAAATAAGCAAAATAAAAGTTCAATCTCATCGAACAATAACGTATGATTAAAGCATAAATGAATCTTGTTCCATAGATGTTACATATCGCTGCATCCTCGTAGTCATATGTTGCATGGTTGTTAGTGTCTATATTCCATACACGTAGGCATTTATTAATTTTTTTTATATAAACATTTAAAAAAATCTTACAGAAATAAAAAAAAGTAAAAAAAATATATTGTTAAAATACATAAAAGGTAAATTAAAAAACACTAATAAAAAGTTTTTAAAAAATTAATTAAAATAGTAAAGAAAGCTTAAAAATTGTTTAATAAAAGTAAAAAAAAATATTATATTAAAAACAAAAAAAAGTAAATTAAAAACAACTAGTAAAAACATATTAAAAAATAGGAAAATTGGATTTTAATAATACGAATTATCACTTATTGACCGATAATAATAAGAGTTATCACCTTGGCACACAATAATACCAATTAACCATTCTGGTCTCTAGAATGATACACCGTTAGTTTTTCACTAACGGTGTTAATCTCTTGCTGACGTGGAACCTGACGTGGCCTAGTAGTTTGCTGACGTGGCTTGATTTGGAGGGTTCCACGTCCGCAAGAGACTAACGATGTTAATGAAAAACTAACGGTGTATCATTCTAGAGACCGGAATGGTTAATTGGGATTATTGTGTGCCAAGGTGATAATTCGTATTATTATCGGCCAATGAGTAATAATTCGTATTATTAAAATCCAATTTTCCTAAAAAATAATTTAAGAAGTAAAAAAAAGTTAATAGAAAAGTTTTAAAAAGTTATTTAAAACGTAAAAAATTAAAAGTTAATAAAAGGTTTTAAGAAATTATTATTAAAATTGAAAATGAAAGCGTTTATATAAAAAACATAAAAAGTAAATTAAAAAAAACTAATAAAAAGTATTTAAAAAATAAATTAAAGTAGTAAAAAAATAATTAAAAAGTTTAAAAAATGTTTAAAAAAAGTAAAAAAAAGTTATTTAAAAAATATAAAAAAATAATTAAGGAAAAATTTAAAAAATATTATATTAAAAACATAAAAAGTAAACTAAAAAAAACTAGAAAAAAGTTTTTAAAAAATATATTTATAAAGTAAAAAAATAATAAAATTTTTAGAAAAAATAAAAAAAAGTTATTAAAACGTAAAAATGATGAGTTGATAAAAAAATTTTAAAAAACTGTTAAAAATAAAAATGAAAACGTTTAAAAAAATTAAGAAAATTTAAAAAACAATAAAAAATATGTTTAAAAAAAATTAGAAAAACATAATAAAAAACATAAAAGAAAGTATTTTAAAAATATTTAAAACAATTAATCTTTACTAATCTAGATATTAATAGTTAGAGTACTTTAATAGTTAATAATATTTTTAAAGGGTTTTGTCTTTTAGAGTTTTAGTTATATAGGTTAAAAACTTTATTGCCCTTTTGAATTAAAATAAATAAAATATGTTAGATTCTAAATGTGTGGCTAGGAAGTGTTCTCATGGTTCTCACAATAATAAAAAGTTCTCAAATGATCCTAATCATATATATATATATATATATATATATATATATATATATATATAGGGTGAGGTTCATTGTAGACACCCTCATAAGTGTAGACAAGTAGACACCTTATTTCACATGTGAAATTACTTTATTTCACATGTGTTTTCACATGTGAAATTTTCTGAACAATGAGAAAAAGGAAAAAAAAGAAAAAAGAAATTAATCATAACCATTAGATCAAGAGATCTAATGGTGAAAAAAGGTGTCTACCTGTCTACACTTATGGAGGTGTCTACAATGAACTTTTCACTATATATATATATATATATATATATATATATATATATATATATATATATAGGGAGAGGATCATTTGAGAACCAATTTGGTTTGAGAACTTTTGAGAACCATTCTAAGCCATTAGTTTATATATATGGAAACCCCCCCATGAATTTGAATGCTTCCCCCCTGAAAATTAGTGGCTCAAAATGGTTCTCAAAAGTTTTCAAAAGAAAAAGTTCTTATTTGAACCTAACCATATATATATATATATATATATATATATATATATATATATATATATATATATATATATATAGGGAGATGATCATTTGAGAACCAATTTGGTTTGAGAACTAAAAAGAACTAATTTGAGCCACATGTTTATTACATGTATCCCCCCTCCCATGAATTGTAGTGGTCCCCCCTGAAATTTGTGGTTGAGATTTAGTTCTCAAAAGTTCTCAAAATAAAAAGTTCTCATTTGAACCTAACCCTATATATATATATATATATATATATATATATATATATGGAGATGATCATTTGAGAACCAATTGGCTTTGAGAACTAAAAAGAACTATTTTAAGCCACTAGTTTATATATATGGAAATCCCCTCATTTAAGTGGTCCCCCCCCCCCCTGAAAATTAGTGGCCCAAATTGGTTCTCAAAATCAATTGGTTCTTATTTAAACCTAACCCTATATATATATATATATATATATATATATATATATATATATATATATATAGGGTTAGGTTCAAATGAGAACTTTTTCTTTTGAGAACTTTTGAGAACTTTTGAGAACCAATTTGGGCCACTAATTTTCAAGGGGGAGCATTCAAATTCATGAGGGGGTTTTCCATATATATAAACTAGTGGCTAGGATTAGTTCTTTTTAGTTTTCAAACCCAATTAGTTCTCAAATGATCCTCTCCCTATATATATATATATATATATATATATATGTATATATATGAGAGAGAGAGAGAGGATCATTTGAGAACCAATTTGATTTGAGAACTAAAAAGAACTAATTTGAGCCACAAGTTTATTACATGTATTCTCCCTCCCATGAATTGTAGTGGCCCCCCCCTGAAATTTGTGGTTGAGATTTAGTTCTCAAAAGTTCTCAAAATAAAAAGTTCTCATTTGAACCTAACCCTATATATATATAGAATGCGACCCAAAATGAATAGTAGTTTGGAAAGCCAGCAGAAATCCGTCACGTGGTGGATACCATGGATACCACGTGGAACTAATTAAATTATTTTTATTTAGTTTCTTATCAAGAAACAATAAATTTAACACCTAATTTGATGGACTAAATTATGCTTTTAAAGCAATTTTCTTCGTTTTAGTTTTACATAGTTACTTTTAAGTGTTTAATCTTTTTTAGTTCATGTGGCATTCATTATTGGTATTTCTTTATATCATTTTTAAATTCATTTTAAATCCTTTTTTCTAAGTAATTCATTAGTTTTAGTTTTACACTGTCGCCTTTAGACATCTATTTTTGTGTGTGTTACTAGGTTTCTAATTTTAATGTCGTCGCGTTTTAACAATACCTTTGTTCTGTGTATCCACGTTACACCACGACAACACACGGATAATAAAATATAGTTTACTACAAAAGTACAATTACTACTTTGTCTAGTAGTTTCTACTAATGAATAGTTGTGTTATCGGTAAACAAATTTACTAGCAAAGTTTTAAATTTCTATTCCTCTAGTAAATTTGAGTAACTTCCAAGTGTACTAAGAAAATGTCAAAATAGAAAGTTTCTCGTGTTGGCCAGTACGAGCACAATGAAGGGCTTTATCTGGTGGATCCTAGGGATTATCTCCTTGAGGACCCTGTTTACCAGGTGCTCCTATCCTGGACCCTCGGAGTTTTGTGCTAAAATAATTATAGTCATGTAGAAATGTGCATTTCATACCTCCTAACTTGTAGCAATGTTTATACTCGTTTCTTACTTGGGCTTTAAGTGAATTCAATTACACTGAATTGATCTAATGAACTAAATCAGCAACCCTTTTTCCTAATTTTAATGTTATTCTTGATTAACTTAAACTTTTCATAATAGGAACACAAACTTATACATAAATGAGTATGTCTTCAAGATTAATCTTTCATCTTAGTATTTTACGCATATCAATTATTTGAATTTAGGGTGTATCATGAAATCAATCCTTTTCTATTCATATGTATATATGAAGATATACACATATATTCGACATACTCTAATGTTCGTATTTGACACTATTGGAATATATTATTATTACTAATTATTATGGTTGAGTTTACTGACCCAGTTATGAATAATTGAATGCATATTATTAATTGTTAGATTATAATATATATAGAGATCACATGGAACTTTGAAACGTAATGTGACTCTCAAGCGATAATGCGAAGTGCGCCATCAAAATATCACATTATGCTCATTGTCCAAACCACCTATGCACGTTTTCGAGTTAGCATGTTGTACACTCTTAGGGTCACCACTAGTGTCTCTTACTAAAACAAAAATAAAAATAAAAAATAATGATTGCTTCTCCTTAAGTTTCATCCTATCACCAATGTAGAAGTTTTACTCTTTTTTTCCATCAATTTTCGTAACTCTTACTGCTTTGACCACTCAACTTCGAGTATAGATATTTCACTTATCTTGGCTCTGTTTTGAACATGCTTTGCTTAGTTAGTTAGTTGTGAAGTCCGTACATCTAGTCAAATGTAGTTAGACTGCCTGCAATGCTAACGTCCATCTTTCCCTCAAACAAGTTTTAACCACAACATATAGTCATTCCTACAAACATCCCTTATTCTACATATTTAATATTGTGTTTGAGAGGGGAAAAGAAAAAAAAGATATGAACGCTAATGGATAACAACCAACAATGCAGCACTTCTCAAATGTTGCACCACGTAAGCTAAAATCACCATGACGGAGTTTGCTTTGGTGATAGTTTTAATTACTTCCAAAATTGATGAAAAACTATCTTCCATGTTAACGAAAAACACATTTCACTCTTTTCCTCAAAAATTTCCAACAATAACTAATATATATATATAGGTGTTAGTTCTTTTTTATAATTGATCACTATTAAACCACAGAATTGATTTCATTGATTAGAATAAGGAGAGTACAACGACTTATATAGAAGACTAGTTACGATTGACACCCTCAACTAATAACAATATAAAATACGGTCTAATATCCCCCCGCAAGCTAAGGCCGGTTAACGACCTTTAGCTTGTCTCTCAAAAACGTGAAACGATCTGTGGTTAACGGCTTCGTGAATATATCAGCAATCTGGTCATGTGTAGAGATGAACTGAACTCTTAATCGTCCTTGAGCAACTTTTTCCCGAACAAAATGAAAATCAACCTCAATGTGCTTAGTACGAGCATGAAAGATAGGATTTGCAGATAAGTACGTTGCACCAAGATTGTCACACCACAAGGTCGGAGCGACGGACGTCCTGATGCCAAGCTCTCTGAACAACGATTGTAACCATGTAATTTCAGCCACTGTATCCGCCATTGCTTTGTACTCAGATTCTGTAGACGAGCGAGAAACTGTCTTTTGTTTACGTGCTGTCCACGAAACCAAGTTAGCTCCCATATATATGGCAAATCCCCCCGTCGAGCGACGATCTATAGGACACCCAGCCCAATCGGCGTCCGAATAAGCCTCAAGATCAGACCAATATGAGTCAGCAAAGGCATGAAGATGAGTACCGGATTTGTGTTGAAACCGTAACCCATGGCCAGACGTCCCAAGAAGATACCGAAGAATCCTTTTAACTGCACTCATATGATTCTCTGTGGGAGCATGCATGAACTGGCAGACACGGTTGACTGCAAAACTGATATCCGGTCGA
Source organism: Deinandra increscens subsp. villosa (assembly GCA_039602395.1). Classification (NCBI taxonomy): domain Eukaryota; kingdom Viridiplantae; phylum Streptophyta; class Magnoliopsida; order Asterales; family Asteraceae; genus Deinandra; species Deinandra increscens. The sequence goes on along the minus strand of JBCNJP010000017.1, from coordinate 37,772,136 downwards.
GTCAGAGTAAGATACTGTAAAGCGCCCACAAGTTGCCTATATTTAATCGGATCAGATAATAGAGGACTGGCATCGAGGTTAAGATTAGTTGTTGTGCTCATGGGAGTTGGCACAGGTTTCGCGGAAGACATACCCGCTCGTTGTAACAAATCAGCTATGTATTTTTGCTGAGATAATATAATGTCATCACCCTGTTTAACTATCTCCAAGCCAAGAAAATAGTCAAGCTCACCAAGATCTTTTAAAGCTAACTGTTTGCTGAGATGAGAGACAACATGATCAATGGCGACCGGATTGTTACCTGTCACAATAATATCATCTACATAGACCAAGAAATAGATCAGAGTGCCCCGATAATTATAAATGAAAAGGGAAGGATCAGTTTTAGAACCGCGAAAACCCAGAGCAAACAACGCATTTGATAACTTCCCAAACCAAGCCCGAGGAGCTTGCTTTAACCCGTAAAGAGACTTATGAAGCTTACAAACATACGTGGGGTGATTCTGGTCGACAAAACCCTGAGGTTGACGGAGATAGATGGTTTCTTGAAGATCACCATGTAGAAACGCGTTTTTAAAATCCAATTGCCTCAAGGTCCACTTCTGTGTGACAGCTAAAGACATCACAACCCGAATGGTAGTCGACTTCACCACAGGGCTAAATGTCTCGTGATAATCAATGCCATGTTCCTGTGTAAAGCCTCGGGCCACAAGTCGCGCTTTATATCTAGCGGGAGCACCGGTTTTATCTGTTTTAATTCTGTAAATCCACCTGCAATCAACAACATTAGCACCTGAAACAGGAGGAACAAGCGACCATGTACCATTCTTGACAAGAGCATTGTATTCGTCTACCATGACTTGACGCCACTCGGGAGAGGTGTTAGCCTCGGTAAAGGTTTTGGGCTCAGATGTGGGAGGAGAAGTGGTGATGTTGGCGGACGGATCAAAAATGATTTTGCGTTTAGGATTGGGACGCAGATTCGCAGGACGGGGACGAGACGGAGGTGGAGGAGCAGACGAGGAAGGCTCGGCCGTGGATGGAGAAGTTGGGCCGGTTGAAGGGGTTGGAGACGGCCCGGAAGACGAGGATGAAGCTGGGCCGGAGGATGATGATGATGTTGGGCCGGAAGAGGAGGATGAGGTTGGGCCGGCAGAATGTGGGGACTGAGGAGGAGTGCCAGGTGGTGGCTCGGTTTCAAGTGGAAAGGTGGATGGCATAGAGGTGCAGTACGGGTCAACCGAAGGTGTGGGAGACGGGTTAGGTTGTGATTGACCGAAAGGAAAAAGATGCTCATTGAATCTTACATGACGAGCAATGTAAATGCGATCGATGGAAATGTCAAGACACCGATAACCATGATGATCAGGACTGTAGCCAAGAAAAACACACGGGGTAGAGCGAAAATCCATCTTGTGAGGATTATATGGCCGGAGGTAAGGAAAGCATTGACAACCGAATACGCGAAGAAAGGCATAATCCGGAGAACGGTGAAAAAGAAGATCAAATGGTGTTTTGTTGGCGAGAGAACGTGAAGGCATACGATTGATGAGAAAGACCGCCGTTTCAAAAGCAAAGTGCCAGAATCGAGGTGGTACGGCAGAGTGAGCCAAAAGTGATAACCCGGTTTCAACGACATGTCTATGTCGGCGTTCGACAATGCCGTTTTGTTCACTTGTATGTGGGCACGAGCGACGATGAAGGATACCCAAATTTTGAAACACCGATGTTAAGCTACGAAATTCGCCCCCCCAATCCGATTGTACCTGTTTAATTTTCCTTTGAAATTGACGTTCTACAAGTTTGACAAATCGTTGAAACACAAGGGAAACATCAGATTTTTGTTTTAAAGGGAAGAACCAAGAATATTTGGTATGATGATCAACACATAATAAGAAATAACGGTGGCCGTCACAAGATAAGAAAGGTGCAGGGCCCCAAACATCACAAAATATAACATCAAGCACATTTTTACTACGAGGAAAAGAATCATGCAAAGAAAGTTTAGACGATTTTCCCATTTGACACGCAACACACAAAGAATCCAACGATTTGTCTGAAACAGGTAACATAAATTTAGAAAACATAGTTTGGAGAGTGCGCTGATTAGGATGTCCTAATCGATGATGCCACACTTTTGCAGGAGCACGAATAGCAGAAAACACTTGCTTGACGACAGGTTGAAGCTTCGGGAGAGTAAGTGAATAGAGCCCGTCTTTACTTGGACCCGTAAGGAGGGTAGTACGGGTAGGGATATCCTTCACAAAGAAACAGAACGGGTGAAATTCAAAAAAGACATTATTGTCTAAACAAAACTTTTGAACAGAAAGCAGATTATTTTTAATTTGCGGGACATGAAGAATATTAGAGAGATTAAAATTTTTAGAAGGGAAGTGAATATGAGTGGAACCAATATGAAGAATAGGCAAACCTTTACCGTTACCAACACGTAGATCGTCGTCACCATGGTAAGCTTCCGAAGATCCTAAACTTGACAAGTCTGGTGTAACATGGTGACTCGCCCCTGTGTCCGGAAACCAATTTGTTGAAGCATATGACCGAGTATCAGCAAAGTTAGCACTCGGACGGCCACGAATAGTAGATGGGTCCCGATTGGGGCAATCGGACGGAAGGTGAGAAATTCCACACTTGGGGCACGTGCCATGAACCGCGTTTGTTGTGGTTGCCCAATCGAAACGTCCACGTCCTTGAGGAGACGGACGCGAATTTTCCACCCGTCGACCACGACCTCTGAAGGTGTTGGAGCCCCTGCCACGGTTCGACCGAGAAGTGTAGTGGGCCTGGGGGCTGTTTACGGGCTGAAGTTGAAGGCCATGCTGGGCCGCCATTTGTTGTAAGGTAAGGAGGGTATGTGGGCCTGGAGAGGGGTGGGCTACGGGAGTGGGTAACAGCCCAGCAGCAGGGGACGGGTTTGGAGTGTTAGTGGAGGCCGAATATGCATGCGAGGAGGAGGAAGCGGCTGGGTTATGGTGCCGATTGATCATGTAATCATGATCCGATAGGAGGGCAGGGAGCTCATCAAAGGTAATGGGAGTGGTTCGGCCAAGCAAGTTTGATTTTAACCCATTATATTCTTCACGCAATCCGGAGATAACAAGCATAACAACATCTTCATCGGCTAAGGGCTTCCCAATATTTTGTAAATCCGTGGCATATTCATTGGCACGTGCTAAATATGCGAGGGGTGTCTCATCACCTTTCAACTCTAACTTAAGTAACTTCGTTTTAAGCGTATATTCGCGTGACTGAGTATGAGGAGCATGTGCCCGTTCTAAATTAAGCCAAATATCACGAGATGTAAAACCTTTTATGTGATGGAACGATTCTTCAGAAACGGTGGAGATAAGCAGCATCCGGACATGAGCGTCATTAGAGATCCAGTTTGCATAATTAGGGTTCGGCCTAGTGGAGGCCGGGACGGCGGTGTCGCCAGAACCGGTGGCCGGAACGTCTATATTGGGCGAGGGGCACGGGATGGTTCCATCGACATAACCATACAGATTGTTGGTAATCAGAAAGGGTTGGATCATTGTCTTCCAGAACCCATAATTCGAAGATTTGAGGGTGAAGGCAAACTTGTGTGAATTATGAGACGTTTTGTCTTGGGTAGTAAAGGGGGTAATGGTGGCCATTGAAGAGAATAACCGATCGACAAGAAGAGGGAGAGGAGAAGAGCCGATCGGCGGCTAGGGTTTAGGGGAGGGAGGGTCGAAATTTTTGGTGGCCTGGCTGTGATACCATATTAAACCACAGAATTGATTTCATTGATTAGAATAAGGAGAGTACAACGACTTATATAGAAGACTAGTTACGATTGACACCCTCAACTAATAACAATATAAAATACGGTCTAATAATCACAAACAAGAAGATAAATTCTTTTTATCTTATTAAATCCATAAGATTTATTGTAAATAGATCTAAGTGTTGTAGAAGTAATTATTGTGACTATATATTGAATTGATATCAATGAGAAAGGCAAGCTATTACCTTTCTAACATGGTATCATCATAAGAGAACCTCTCAAATCTCCTAACCTTAATTCTGCCGCACTCTGTTCTTCCACTTCCGTCGTTCTAAGAGAACTCACGTGCATTCTGTTCTTCCACTACCGTCAGTTCTAAGGTTGTGACCGCAATTAATTGTTGCTGCCCATTTATTTTCTAATCTCTTGTCGTTTTGTGGTGGTATTTGTTGCCTTCACAATTAAATCCTTGTTCCATTTATGAATGGTTAATTGTTGGTGTATGTATTTGTGTCAGTGAACTAACGTGTAGTTCAATTCTTTTTCTTTCGATTCATAGTCAATATTAATCGAAGGACATCAACAATTTCTTACGTGAAGTTTAGCTCTCTTTTCAATTATTAGTCAATATTAAATTGAAGATATCCTTTTGTCTTTTGATGATCATTTAATCTTCATTGTTTCCACCTATTTTTATTAGTTACCGTCATTCTCTGTTTTCTTCGTCTTCTTGATTCCCTGTTGAAAAAAAAGGAAATAAAAAAAAGGAAATTAAAAAAAAATGTCTTTCACCTTCGTCTTCTTGATTCCCTGTTGAAAAAAAAGGAAATAAAAAAAAAGGAAATAAAAAAAAAATGTCTTTCACCACCTGCTTATGGTTACAACCCGGTTTACGGTACACCTGGGAAAATAGTTGATGGTATACCCGAGAACCCAATGCTCCCTACCCAACCGGTTTGCAATCCAATGGAGCAATACTACACACCCACTCATCAGTTCAGTGGCGGAGCTTAGAAAAATTTCTAGTGGTGACCGAAAGGCATGTGACCCAAAAATATTATATTGCTATGTTTCGAGGTAAATGTTCGGATCGGTGATCTGGTTCGGGTCGGGTCAAACTATAATAACTATAAATATCTAAGTTTTCTTTATTAATTCAAATGAATGTTCCTATAAATGAAAAGAATTATATGTTTTGTAACAAACAAAGACCTAAAATATTTATGATTATGCTAGAGAAATAATGAGTACCTAGAAGAAGAATCATAACTCAGTCTGACACACTTTAAGAGCTTGGAATTCATCAACTATGTAGTCCGAATCCTATTTTTTCAGCAATTCCCATAATAAACCTAATGAAAAAAAAAGCAATTAATTAATATGTTAATAAAATCGGCCGAATGGACATTGAATTGCATTCATCTCCCTCTTCAAAGTTTAAGGTTTCTATTTCCTCTTCGACCAATTTATTTATTTGACACTTTAGAGTTTAAGGTTTACAAACTGCTTTTATTTTTTTCATATTAGTGTCATTCTTTGTACAATAGGCAAATGTGAAACACTTTCCATAAAGTTTCAATAGGAATAATCAACTTCAAATTTGATTCAATACATGATGAATTCTAAATTTCTAACATCAATTTTGGCATTCTGAATTGAAAAGTATATGCCCACCATCTGCTGCTTACGATCCATCATTACAAATTTACCCAAAAATTATCCATTTTGCATCTTGCCAAATGACTTGTTTTTGGAACCATTTTCTTAAAACCATTTACTCCACTCCAAATTTATCTGACTTGTTTTTGTACTTTCCATGAAGCTTAACCAATTTTGGGTAATGATGCCTGAGCTGCAGCGTTACCACCACCCTAAATCCACATAACTTGTATGGAGAACATCAAGGTATCACATATAAATTGGAAAAGCAAAATAAAAGTATTACAATTTGGAATTTGGGGATGGTAGCATAAAAGAGGAGTAGTATTCTTTGGCCACTGTTGTCTTGTCCTTTGCAGACTTTCATCATGAGCTTTCCCACGTGAACTCTGAAGGATGGTCTGCTCCATTCATTTGGACTAGACCTGGCAAAATGTGCGGGTCGGGTCGGGTTGGGTCGCGGGTCAAAACGGGTGCGGGTCAGAATGGGTGCGGGTCAAAACGGGTCAAGACGAGTGCGGGTCAGGACAGGTGCGGGTCAAGACGGGTGCGGGTCAAGACGGATGCGGGTCAGAACGGGTCGATTTAAAAATTACCTAAATTATCCATTTATGAACAAAAATATACACAAGCTGATAAAAAAACACTTTTTTACTAAAAAAAAACACATAAAAATAAAAACCTTCTTGCTTTGAATAAACCGATATTCAACTCGACTCGAATTTTGAATATTCAATCACCACAGTTTACAGCTAAAAAAGTAATTTTCAAAATCGTACACGTACCAAATGTAAAACATGGATTTAAATTGAACATGTGGCAAGTCATAAAGTAAAACACAGTTTTAAAACGTACACGTGGTAAATCAGAAAGTACAACTACCTAAAGCACCAATCTTTCTTAGGTAGGGGTCGTGGGCCTTTAGACATAATGACAAAATACAACGGAGTGTACAACTTCCAATGCATTATGCACAAGATGCCAAAGCTCTATTGATCTAGATTAAGCTATTTCAGTTCTGCTAGAATAAGATTTGACCTTTAATAAATAGGAAAATTGGAATAAAATAATCCCAAGTTTTACCTATTGGCCTACAATAATCCCACGTTTCAATATAACCCATAACGGTCCCAAGTTTTCACTTATTTATTTAAAATGGTCCCGCCGTTAAATTTTTTAACACCGTTAAACAGACGATGACGTGGCAAGCTAATGTGTAATTTTTATTTTTTTAAAAAAAAGTCTTTATTCCATCTCATTTACATGTCATATTATCCTTTTTTTATATCTATTTAAAAAAATCAAGTTATCTCCTACAAAATTAAAAGAATTAAAATCGTGGTTATTACTTCTTCCCCTTTAGAACCCTAATATCTTAAACATGAGAAAAAGCATACGCACAATTTCATCTGTTAGCTTTCGGCCCCGAATCACTTGGCATTTCATCTCCGTCATCGCCGTCTCGTCAAAACTCTGCCAATTCTTCTTCAACCGCTTCACGCCTTGTTAACGGCGGCGTCCCCTCGTCGTTAAGTATCCCGAGTTTGTCGTCTTCTTGGACCACCTCCGATTTTCAACCGTTTGAGCCTGATCTGATCGATGAGCTACAAATCCAAGACCAGCTGTCTTTTCTCAACGACGGTTACCCGGACTTGGTGTCCCCAAACGGCGCCGGCGACATGTTTTCGCCGTGGGGTGGTAACAGTCCACATCGCCGGAGCTCCTCCGTCAATGATATTTGTGTGGGAGCTGCCGGCGGTGAAGACGTGCGTATGCTTTTTCTCATGTTTAAGATATTAGGGTTCTAAAGGGGAAGAAGTAAGTCAGTAACCACAATTTTAATTCTTTTAATTTTGTTGGAGATAACTTGATTTTTTTAAATAGATATAAAAAAAGGATAATATGACATGTAAATGAGATGGAATAAAGGCTTTTTTTAAAAAAAAATAAAAATTACACATCAGCTTGCCACGTCATCGTCTGTTTAACGGTGTTAAAAAATTTAACGGCGGGACCATTTTAAATAAATAAGTGAAAACTTGGGACTGTTGTGGGTTATATTGAAACGTGGGATTATTGTAGGCCAATAGGTAAAACTTGGGATTATTTTATTCCAATTTTCCTAATAAATAATACAACTTCTTAAAATAATTACGTGAGGCCCAAAATCAAAAATAAATTCCTGAGGCCCAAAATAACCGGTGCTCAAGAAGAATACATTCCTAAGTTGATGGTGTCAAGAGAAAAGCTGAAAATCGAGACGGCCGTGGGGTGGGTGAGGAAGGCGTTTTTGACCCGCATGACCCGCATTTCTATTACTAATTTTTATAATCTCACCCATTCTGACCCTCTAATATTTATTAAGTGACCCAATTTAACCCATCAAGTTTAAAAAGTGACCCATCCTGACCCAAATTTATATGTGCGGGTTAGGATTGCCACCCCTAATTTGGACAATAACCCACCTGCATCATATGAATATAATATAAAAATTTAACAAAGAGAATAAAAAATGACATAATTTCAGAATAAATGAAGCAGAAGTTGGATTAGGTCAGAAGATCTATGAACCTTCAATTCACGCACGAACCTGCGATGAGTTAAAACCAGCGGTCTAGGAGACTTACGCGGTGGTGATGAGAGGAAAAGCTTCGATTAGGAAAGATGACAACTCCTCATTGCAGCCCAGCTTCCATTGCTCTAGACTCTTGACTACTTTCTGATTTCTCGAAATGGCATCGCCCGTTGATTAATTTTTTCCCTTTCTGTTTTGTTAACCCTAGTTCAGCCATTTAGGGTATGCTGAAAGTCCCTCTAGTTTTATAAATTACAAATTAAGTCCCTCTAGGTTTAGAGGGTTTTAAGAAAAAAGTAAAAAAAAAAAGCTAAAAATTTGTAGACACCTAGTTTCGAAATGCTGACCTTTGGGTTTTAAAACTAGTGCTCCGCCAACTGATTCAAATTACATAGTTGTATAATTGCGTTTATTTATAAATTTTAGTGGTTACCAACACGTATAATCAAAACTTCTAGACGAAAAATCAGCAGTGACCGGGGTCACTGCTAGTACTCAAGAAAATTCGCCCCTGAATACCATCACTTTAAACCAGGAACATAATTGGTACCTTCACACCGGCGCCACTGCTCATGACTCACACGCCAGGTACACTCTCCTCTCATTTCAATAATAGCAGGTCAAATTTTATAGTCGTTGGCAATGGTCATCAAATACTTGTCACCGGGCTCGGAAACACCACCATACCTAATACTCATCCTCCTCCAAAACTAAATAATGTTCTTGTTTCCCCCAACCTAGTTAAAAATCTTTTATATGTTCGTCGTTTAACCAGAGACAATAATATATCCATTGAATTTGATCAATTTGGTTTCCTTGTGAAGGATTACGAGACACAACTACCTATCCTCAAGTCTGACAGCACTGGGGACCTCTACCCACTTCCATCTTTTTCTGCTGTCTCTTCCAACCCATCTGCTTTTGCTGCCATCTCCCAGGACTTGTGGCATCACCGACTTGGCCACCCTGGACTATTTTCTCTTCGTGTTTTGAATAAACAACATAATATTAATGTTGAAACTTTTTCTAATAAAGTTTGTCAGTCGCGTGTTTTTGGAAAACAAGCGAAATTGCCTTTTGCTAATTCTTTGTCATTTACTCTCTCGCCCGTCCTTGATCGTTATGTGAAGTATCGAATACAAGACGGATCACACAAGACTGCTGAGGTCCGAACTCCCAGCGAACCTGGAGTTCGGACGGCTCCGAATGTGTGGCCGAACCTCAGTGTCACACCCCCAAATAACCACTAACGGAGTTTATACCGTTAAGGGGTACGAGCAAACCAGGACCACAACCATTAGTTACAAATACTAAACGAATCAGAGTAAAAGTCCAAATGTTCATAATAAAAACAGTTTAAAAGGACGCAGCGGAATAAAAACGTAAGTATCTTAGCACTAACCACGTGCTTTAATTACAGAACATAAATAGTTGTTTAATTCCCAAATTAAGTTTAAAATAAAGTTAAGTAACTTCAAGCGCCATGCCAACCTCCAGTGGATACTCCTCAACGATCTGCAAAAGTGAAAACCACACAAGTGTCAACCTAACGGTTGGTGAGTTCACGGTGGGCATGTCATGCATTGGCCCGGTCTCATAAGCGTATGTATCAACATATAATAAGTATTAGTTTTGCAAACATTTCCAAGTGTTGAATTATCGAATATGTACTAGTTGAGTAAAAGTTAAAGCGGTCAACCGATATCACGGGTAGCTAATCCGGTTTCCATGCACTAAGGAAGTTCGTACCAAAGCTGACGTAACAGAGTTCGGCATTTGCCGATGGTTTGTGCCTCCAGTTGTGTTCCTCATGGGACCCACAACTAAAATAGGCTGATATTGAACTCCGTTCGGCCTCCAACCGGTTGGCTACACATTTGTGTACCGCGGAGCAGGGTTGTCAACCCTCAGTAGATCTACCCAACATCCCCTCGCTTCACAAATTAATGGTACTAAATTGTTGAGGACTTTTCAGTTTTAAGGCATCCTTAGAAATCATGTGATATCATTTGGTTTAGACTTTAACCTACACTAGTCATATTAAAAATGTTTATTCTGGATTTCATTTGAAATCCTAAAAAGAGTTTAAGTGTCAAAATGGTTGTTCCGGATTTCCTTTGAAATCCCAAGTGTTATCGAATCGTTGGTTGCGGATTTCATTTGAAATCCCAAGGATGGACAGTTGCAAGTGCTTCCCATAAAACACTCCAACTTCTATAACAGATACCCCATTTGGCGATACCTCAAAATGTCAGCGTTGTTTTCCGTTTAGTATGTTCGTTGTGACCCAAACGGGCTCACAATTAAGGGTTTGTGAAACTCACCTTAGGTTGCTCAGCTCACACTTCAATTAATCCAAATATTGCTTAACGAAGACCTATGAACACGTTTAGGTCTTAAGTATTAGTTTTGTGTCTAATCATTAACTTATCGTCACTATGGCCCATAACATAGCACGTTGGAACTACGACACGACATAACGACACACGACACCGATGGTTGATCATAAGCAAGGGTTCACATATTACAGAAATCATAGCATGCTTCATCATAGCATAATCATGTAAGTCATAGCATAATCATGTAAGTCATAGCATAACATTCGCTAGAGTTTCGCTGTGCAGTTTCGCTGCACAGTTTTGCTGTGTGCACGGGCAGCACTTTCGCTAGGCAATACCCGGTGACACAGTTTCGCTAGCTAGTTTCGCCCGAAACTGTTGGCACAGTTTCGCTAGACTAGTTTCGCCCGAAACTGGTTGAACTTTCGTTCATGGACAAGGTCTATGGTTGTTTCGCTCGATAGTTTCGTTCACTGACGACACTACAGTTTCGCTGTATAGTGTCGCCTGAAGGAGATGTACATAACTTCGCTGGATAGTTTCGCCCAGAGAACAGGCTAGTTTCGCTGGTCGCGAAAAACACATAAATCAGCCTAAAAATCAACCTAACAGCTTCCATACTTCATGTAATTCGTTATCTAGCATATATAGACATTTACCACATCACAGAAGCAAGTTTAACACCTTAAACATGGATTTTTATCATCAAATCACCAAAAATGCATCTTAACCTAAAATGACCTAATCTAGCATAAATCTTCATTATGGTTTGATTTCACACGTAAAGTTACTGACTTTATGATAGATCTAGCATCCCTAAGCATCATATCAGAAGATCAAGTGATTCTATGAAGATCCAAGCATGCTTTTTAAGAAAACACATAGAATAAGACATTGAAATGGTTTTTGGGACTCACGGTTCGATCTCCAAGCTCAATGGATGATGGTTCGGGGCTGAGATCTCGATGGCTCGGTGTGATTCTCGGCTGACCAGATTTCCAGGAGAAAAGATGGAGAGTGTGTGTGTTTTGTGTAAAAGAGGCAAATGGGAGAAACTAGGGTTTATTAAGATATTATATATCAGGGCCTAGTTTCGCTGGCAGTTTCGCTGGCCAGGCGAAACTGGCTCTGATCACGTGTGAGCCAACAGTCTGACTGTCGGGCGACATTATAGTTTCGCCCGGCAGTTTCGCTGGTAACCAAAGGTGGTCAATTTTACATTCTAAGCAGGATAAGAACGATTCATGAATTGTCACGCTATTCATAATACTAAATCATGTATTTAAATGACATTGCACATAATAACTATAAATAAATGAACACATAACACATATGGGCGGATTCGGTGATCAACCAAAGGTCGTGGACGTATTCGGCCTAGTTAAGCATTAGTTACTAAGTTAACACTTATAACGTAACTAACGGAGATTGTCTAACGGAAGTTAACCTTGAAATTCTCGGATGTCACACTCAGGTTCGGCCGGTCGTATTTCAGCACTATAAATATGTGCGTCTTGTGTTGTATTCAGTAACAGTGAAAACAGTCTAAGCTTCCGCGTCATATATTCTCTGTGTACTCTGTGGTCTTTGTGGTTAATGCAAAGCTCATTTGTATTAACTCTTTGTGTTTCTATTCGTTTTATATTGATTTCATTACGAATAAGTAGAAGATCCACACGCTCACGCACTTTCAAGTGGTATCAGAGCATTAGGTTTGCTCTACTAGTCGGAAATCAGTGTTTCTCAGTGTTTTGAGTTCAAACTTACGTTTTTGCGAAAATGTCAATCATTTTTGAGTTCGTTTGATCTTCTCTAGTGTGCTTTTCGTCAAAAATTTGTTTCTAGATCGTTTCTATTGAGTTTGCTTGAATCCTTGTCGAAAATTTCAGTCAAAAACGTTGAAAATCGAGAAAATGAGGTCGAGTGAAATCTGTCTCGTTTGAGGTTCGGACAAGCTCCGCGTAACCGCTCTGAACTCGAGGTTCGGACAAAGTTCGGTCTTTATCTAAGTTCGGTGAGAGATCGATCTAGGTTCGGTGAGAGTTCGGTGGTCTTTCGGAGCAAGTTCGGAGTTTCTTTTGATTTGTTCTTCCGAAGGTCTAGTTCGGAGAGAGTTCGGCGTTGTCAAGTTCGGACTAAGTTCGGAGGTAGCTCGGAGGAGGTTCGGACGAGGTTCGGAGTGAACAATAACCAGTTTTTCGAAAATGTCCGATTTTCAAGCGTTCGCAGCTATTCAAAATTCGGTTCAGGCAACGATGCAAACAATGATTAACTATGATAATGAAATCGGAACAAGTCAGAAAGTTCCCAAATTACTTAAATTGGAAGATTATCATAGTTGGGTGACACGATTTGAAGCGTTTGTTTCCGCAAGTGATATCGATATGTGGTTATCGTATTCTGAACAATATACATATCCTAAGGGTGAGGATGGGGAACCTATTCTTCAAAGGAAGCTTTCTGGTGAACAAAAGAAAGCATATCAAGCTGAGAAAAAGGCTTATGGCACTTTAACAATGGCTTTGCCTACTGATTTACTACATCAATTTTCAAGCAACTATACCGCAAAGAGTTTGTGGGATGCTCTAGAAAAGAGATGTGAAGGCAATGACAAGTATAAGAAAAGTCGACAAAAGGTGTTGAAGAAGGAATTTGATAGTTTCAAGCATTATCAAAATGAATCAATTCCAAATCTGATTGCAAGGTTTGCACATTTAATGAGTGAAATGAAGTTGGTAAATCTTACAAAAGATGAAGCAGATAGGAAAGAAAAGATTATGGAAGCTCTACTAGAGAAGTGGGAAAATTATGTGATGATGATTACTAATGATAAGGATTATCCAAAGCTGTCTTTTAATGATCTAATTCAAAGAATCCAAGCTAGGGATATGGAGTTAAAAGTGAACAAGTCACTTCCTGAGCAAATTCAGAATCCTGCAGTGTATTATGGCAACAATGATTCAACCATAAATGCTGGGAAATCTAATATTCTTAGTTCTGCTCCTCCTACAGCATTTCTGGCAGGTAAATCTGAAAATCCAAGTTATTCTTCTGCTGGCTGTACTGTGTCAATTCCTAGTTCTTCGACTCATAGTGCATTGTCTGTTCAAACTATCGATGATTATAATGCGTTGATGTCGGCATTGGTATCTTCATACTTTGGTGTTATCACTGGTGCTGTGAGTAATGCTGAGTTAGCAAATGAAGATTACGATCAGATTGATTATGATCATTTGGAGGAAATGGATCTCAATTGGCAGTATGCTATGTTGGTTCGAAGGACAAAGAAGTTTTTCAATAGAACTGGTAAGAAGTTACTGAATCAGGAAGGAAAGATTGGTTTGGACAAGTCTAAAGTGAAATGTTATAAGTGTTCAGTTTATGGTCACTTTGCTCGAGAATGTCCAAGTTCTGTAAATAGTAAATTGAAGACTGGTCAACATGCACATTTAGTTTTTCATCCATCAGATAAAGCTGAAAAGGTTGAACAGAAATCTGCTACTATTGCTCATGATTGGACTGATACATTTATGCATCCAGATGAATTTACCTGGAATGCAGATTCAACAGTTAAAAAGAATAATACTCCAATCTTAATTGCTTTGACTGTTCAACATGCTGATGATGATACCTTTTTAACTGAGTCTGATACTTCTTCAAGTGTATCGTTGGTACAAGAAGAATTACCTAAAGTTTCTACAAGCTCAAAGGTTGACGAGTTTAAATGTCTTTAATGTAAAAGATTGCTTCAGCAGGTTGAAAGTTTTAAACAACATCGCCAAATTTCAACTGAAGAAATTGTGGTGTTAAAGAATGAGTTGGAGGATTTTCAAAAGAAGTATTATGAGTTAGTTCATATTCATGAAGATGTTTTAAAGGAAAAGGCTCAATTGGCTGAAGAGTGTGAGAAAGCCAAAGCTGACGCGTTAGACGCAGCTCAAGATTTTGAAAATTTGTTTGAGAAGAGTTATCCGGTTCAGCAAAAATATGAAGAGGCTACTGCTCTTATTGCTAAAACTGCTGTTACCGTTGAGAAGCTTCAAAATAAGATCTCTATGCTTCAAGATGAAAATGTTCTTTACAGAGACAAGAATGAAATATTAACAAAAGATGTTGAGATCTACAAGCAAAAGAGAGAAAATGTGCTTGAAGAATTATATGCTGAATGTGAGATCCGGAAGTTACAAACTTATGAGTATGATGATCTCAATGCAAAATTCATCAAGACAAAACAAGAGGTGTTTGAAGGTCAACAGAAAATTAATGACTTGAAATTGGAGATTTTGGAGTTGAAAAAACAAGTTAAGAATTGCAATTTGTCACCAACATTGCTAAATTTCTTATACAAGCAGGATCAGAGTTCAGAGAAGTCTAAGGAAGAACATATTCACTTGGTACCTCAACCAGTGGATTTGATTGAAGTTACTTCTGCTCAGATTGATCCACACAATGAATTGCATGACTAATTAAATTTTGCCACTCCACCCAAGAAGAACAAGTCTAAGTCCAAAAAGAAGGAAAAGTCTCTGGGTGAAGCTCCAAAATTTGTTTCAACGTCTGTTTTGCAGGAAAATGAAAAAGTTTTCGATAAGGTTGCTTCAAGTTCTTCATCCGCAACTGACGAAGAAAAAGGGTTAATTGAGAAGAATAAGCTGAAGGATATCAAATACAAATTCACTAGTGAAGCTAAGTCACGAGAAGCTTCAGGTTCTTCGTCAAATTCTTCAAAGACTCAAGGATCTAAACACAAAGGTTTAGGTTACAAAGTGTTAGAAGAACCAGTTCACGCAAAGCAATCAGTGAAAGCAGACAAGGTTCCTAAAGCAAAAGTTATAAAGAACTCACCATCTCAGAAAGAATTTTATTATTATTCTGGAAGATCTTCATCTTCAAGGAGTCCATCTCCTAGGTATGATTCTTCTGATGGTTTCTTTGATAACTTTCATTCTGAACATTCCTCTGATTCTCACAAATCCAAACACTTTTCAAATACTTTTAGAGAAAGACTGTGTTATGTATGTCGTCAACCAGGACATCTAGCTGCAGATTGTCCGACGACTGCATATATCCACAAAACTGAAAAATATGTGGATAACAAATGTCAAATTTTTGATGAACCGTGGTCCCCTAAGGTTAAATCAACTTGTAAATCGTCTTGGTCTAAATCGAGTACGTCGGTTGAATCTGATTCAGGTTCCGATCAAAAATTAAAATTTTTACAAATTTGGAAACCAAAGGTTGTTTCCAAGGCCAAAAAGGACTTTGTGGAAGACACCGGGCGACCCGATGCTGATGAATCGGGTCGATCCAAATGCAACTAATGATTTATTTGGTGTCAGCAGGTATTTCAGGAAGATCTTTTGGTGATTGTGAAATTGCTGATTGTGAAATATCTGTTCTAATTAACTTGAATTTCAAAATCAATTTTGTTTTTCAAAATGCTCAACTGCGAGTATTTGTGTTGGTTGATCACTTTTTTCTTGATTTTTCACTCCGTCTTATTCTGAGGGGGAGTATGTTTTTCCAAAAATACAAAAATAGTGTGTTGTTTTTCAATTAGTAAAAATGAAAATCTATAAATAGAGTTGTCATTTTTAGGGGGAGAAATTTGGAAAAGACAAAAATAATGAAAAATGCAAAAAGCCAAAAACATTGAAAAATGAGAAATCGTATCCAATATTGATTGGGAAATGATAGTACATTGGCTGACATAGTCTGACTCATGGATAAAGTAAATGAAAAAGCCATAAGACCATTTGATCGATGTGTAAGGTAGGCTCGGCAAATCAGAAAGTATACAAATGTGATATACACTAAATCTGATGCTTGACCTAGTGAACAACATCTTGATGCATATCTCATGATATATCAAGAAAAAGATATGTGAAAAATAAAATGAGAAGTCACTGTGTATACATGTGTTCATTTTGCAAAGATTTAAACTTGTTTGATTTTCTTTATTTGGTCAAACGATCGGACTTTCTCTGCGTGTCGAAAGACCGACCTGATTGTTGTTCGTTTGACGTTCTACTTTATTTTCTTTGGTGTTTCGTATAACTCATCGGACTTTCTCTGCGTGTACGGGAGTACCGACCTGATTGTTGTTGAGTTATACAACTTCAACTTGTTTTATTTTCTTATTTCGTTAAATACGAGGCCTTATCTGCGTATCGAAAGATCGACCTTAAGGTAGACGGTTTAACGTTCTTATTTCTTTTTGCATGGAACACAGTTGACTACATCATGGTTACTATCATTACGTGATTAAAATCACAAATGAAATCACAAAATGTGATAAGCAAAAGCATATCTGAGTATGTCTGATAGTGTGGGGTACACTGGTCAATGCAAATTTAATCAATATCTTAACATATCCAGATGTTATGAGTATGTTTGTGCCAGAGTTTAAATTTGGACAAATTATATCTGCAATCGGCATGGATTATGTGCTTCAATAATTAAAATTGAAATGTAGTTCAACATGTTATGACCAATATGATCCCAAGTTGCGATCTTTCTCACAAAAGACAAAAATAGTGTCTGATTCTGTAATGATTTTACTTTTCTTATCAGAAAATACCAAAAAGATTTTGAGTGTGTTTTGATATAAAATTTCTAAAAGCCAAAAAGATTTTGTTTCTTATTTGTTTTCGATTGATCAACACGAAATACAAATTCATTTTCAAAATCAAAATATCTTGGAGTCTCGAAGAGACTTTTTGCACCAAGGTTATTTATGTTGGCAGGTTTCTAAGTGGAAAGAGAACATCACAACTTCAAGTCTTCTGAAGATTGTTGATAAAGAGATTACACACGATGCAATATCAAGTATTCAAGATTGAACTCGTTATCAAGGTTGAGGAAGAGTTTGATTGAAGATACAAGATACAAGTTCGAATAGAGAAAATGATACTGCACATGCCGAGGGGGAGTTTGTTGATACATGGTCCTTGATCGTCATGTGAAGTATCGAATACAAGACGGATCACACAAGACTGCTGAGGTCCGAACTCCCAGCGAACCTGGAGTTCGGACGGCTCCGAATGTGTGGCCGAACCTCAGGTTCGGCCGGTCGTATTTCAGCCCTATAAATATGTGCGTCTTGTGTTGTATTCAGTAACAATGAAAACAGTCTAAGCTTCCGCGTCATATATTCTCTGTGTACTCTGTGGTCTCTGTGGTTAATACAAAGCTCATTTGTATTTACTCTTTGTGTTTCTATTCGTTTTATATTGATTTCATTACGACTAAGTAGAAGATCCACATGCTCACGCACTTTCACCTTTGGCATTATTCATAGCGATTTGTGGACTTCCCCGGTTCCAAACTCGGTGGGTCACCGTTATTACATATTGCTTCTTGATGATTACACCAATTTTCTTTGGACTTATCCTCTACTCAACAAATCTTCTGTTTTCACTATCTTTAAAAACTTTCATCAACTAATTCAAACTCAATTCCAAAATAAAATCAAGTGCTTTCAATGTGACAATGGAACTGAATACAACAACTCTTCTTTTAATCAATTTTGTTTAAATAATCGTATGCAATTTCGCTTCTCTTACCCTTACACGTCCCCGCAAAACGGGAAGGCGGAACGCAAGATTCGGTCCATAAACAACATTATACGAACATTACTCACACATGCTTCTCTTCCTCACTCACCATGCTCTCCAAATGGCCACCTATCTTCTTAACATTCTTTCATCAAAAGTAAAATTATATACCACTCCTACCCACCTTCTCTACCACCAAAACCCATCCTACACTCATCTCCGCGTGTTTGGATGTCTCTGCTATCCTCTCCTAACCTCCATTTCTGTCAATAAACGATAAAACCGCTCGTTCCCTTATGTCTTCCTCGGGTACCCCTCTAACCATAAGGGGTACAAGTGTTATGACCTTGCCACTCGCAAAGTCATCATATCTCGTCACGTCGTATTTGACGAACACGCTAACCTCAAACTCCCTCCACCCTCATATGACTTTCTCACATCTCTTTCTTCCGATCACTACCCTCTAATCTGGTCCGCCCATAGTCCGCCCACTCCCACCAATGCACTAACCCCTTCTAGCCCAAAACCCCCGAGTCCGATGCACACGACCCACTCATCACCCCATTCGACATTTGCCCCACCCACCTCCTCGGCCCAACACCCTGCTCCGACCCATCCATCATCCTCAACTCACACCATCGAACCGATCCAATCGGTATCGAATTCGTCTGTGCCTGCTTCTTCATCCACTCCTCCCATTCTTCCTCCACCACCAGCTCTTACCATTCATACTCGTAGTATGTCAGGAATCTCTAAGCTTAAACAACACTTCAACCTTAATGTCTCATCCTCCTTTGAGCCCTTACCCCGTAACCCATCTGAGGCCTTAGCCAACCCTATTTGGTACCGTGCCATGGCAGATGAATTTACTGCTCTTATCGAAAATGACACGTGGGAGCTCGTACCTAGGCTCTCCAATATGAATATTATTCGGTGTCTTTGGTTGTTTAAACATAAAACTAAATCTGATGGTTCTTTAGAGCGCTACAACGCGCGTCTTGTATGTGATGGCAGGTCACAACATGTGGGCATTGATTGTGATGAGACGTTTAGTCCGGTCGTGAAACCAGCTACCATTCGTACAGTGCTCAGTTTGGCCTTATGTAACAAATGGGATATATGTCAACTTGATGTCAAGAATGCATTTCTACATGGTAACTTAAATGAGACTGTTTATATGCATCAACCGATGGGGTTTCGTCATCCATCTTACCCTATTTATGTTTGTCGGTTGAAATGATCATTATACGGACTGAAGCAGGCGCCACGGGCTTGGTACCAAAGGTTCACTGATTTTGTCAGTACTATTGGTTTTCGTCACAGTGTGTGTGATCACTCATTATTCATCTATCAGCATGGTGGTCACATAACATATTTACTTCTTTATGTGGACGACATCATCCTCACTACATCATCCCTCTCATTGAAGACATCTATTATGCAACACCTGACGAAAGAGTTTGTCGTGAAAGACCTCGGGCCTCTATCATATTTTATGGGGATTTCGGTTACTCGTAACTCTCAGGGGTTATTTCTCTCTCAGCATAAGTATGCTCAAGATATTTTGGTTCGTGCAAAGATGGATGATTGTAACTCTTGTCTCACTCCACTTCTGGTAAACTTGGATCTTCTGCTAGTGACCCGATCTTTGATCCTACTTTTTATCGTAGTTTGGCGGGTGCTCTTCAGTATCTCACATTCACATGACCAAACATATCCTATGTGGTTCAACAGGTGTGCATGCATATGCACGATCCGCGCACTGAACATATGAACGCTCTGAAGCGTATTCTTCGGTATCTCAAGGGCACACTCACCATGGGACTTCAGCTTCATCCTACTCCGGTTACTTCTTTAGTCTCTTACACCGATGCTGATTGGGCCGGGTGCCCAAATACTCGCCAGTCTACTTCTGGCTATTGTGTGTTTCTAGGGGACAATCTTATTTCTTGGTCCTCTAAACGGCAGAGTACTATTTCTCGCTCCAGTGCCGAGGCAGAGTAC
This sequence comes from Deinandra increscens subsp. villosa, assembly GCA_039602395.1. Lineage (NCBI taxonomy): Eukaryota > Viridiplantae > Streptophyta > Magnoliopsida > Asterales > Asteraceae > Deinandra > Deinandra increscens. Next base: position 37,752,237 of record JBCNJP010000017.1, on the reverse strand, counting down.
CGAGGGGTTGCACACGTGGTTGCTGAATTGTGTTGGTTACGCGACCTTCTTTTGGAGCTCGGTCACCCTCCTACTCGCACATCCATTGTTTACTGTGACAATGTGAGTGCCATATACATGACCGAGAATCCTGTCCAGCATCAACGGACCAAACACATCGAGATCGACATTCACTTTATTAGCGAGAAAGTTCAGCTTGGTCACGTTCGGGTTCAACATGTTCCATCACGTTTTCAAATGGCCGACATATTTACTAAGGGCTTGCCACGAGTTCTATTCGAGGACTTCAGATCCAGTCTAAGCATCCGTCAACATCCTCCTTAGACTTAAGGGGTATATTAGACTAGGTTATTTACTTGTAAATAGATCATATATGAGGGTTGTAGACGTAACTATTGTAACTATATATTGAATTGATATCAATGAGAAAGGCAAGCGATTACCTTCTAACAAATCCAAAGTTTCATCAATTAATCGATAATAATCCAAAGTCACAAAATGTTTACTATCGAGCCCAACTTTTAACCTATTTTCCTAGAACGATCCCTGACTAACAGAAACTTAATGGCGTTAGTTTTTTTATGAAACATTGTATATAAATAATCTCGAGTTTCATCAATTGGCCACCAATAATCCCAAGTTTCATAAAAATAATCTTAAGTTCCATCAATTGGCCAGCAATAATCCCAAGTTTCATAAAAAGCTAACGTCATTAAGAATCTGTTAGTCAGGGATCGTTGTAGGAAAATAGGTTAGAAGTTGAGCTCGGTAGTAAACATTTTGTGATTTGGGATTATTGTCGACCAATTGATGAAACTTAAGATTATATAAATCCAATAAGCGAATCCATAATTATTATATTTAAACAATTAGATATATGGTTTTACAAAACTATTTGATTATAACGTATTTTGATTATTATTATTTTATAGAGAAAGTCTTTTTCTAGTTTGGGTCACACGCTTTCAATTATAAAAAGGGAAAAACACGTTTTAAGCTTGTTGTTGGAATTTTCTTGGCAATTACTATAGCGTGTTTACTTTATATTAAGTAATTAATAAGTTATTATATCCTTCTCCCGTGGTGGACGGTTTATGGTGTAAAATAAAGAAATTAAAGGAAGGTGGATTGCCCCACACTTTTTATCTCTAAAAATAAGTGTTTTTATGCATCAAACGACATCTAACCTAATGATATTTTAATTTATAAAATGATATTCACTATTCTAGAGATATAAATTAAGACTTCACACTACAAGGGACTAGTGTATGGCGACAAATGACAAATGAGGGTAGGTTTATGGAGACGACTTGTTACCGACATAGCCATTCGCAATGACATGTCGTCGGTATAGCCTTATCACTTAATTTTGTGTTATCTTAAAAGGAATATGTACATGCCGATACATTAGAACATATAAAATAATACATACACAACATAATCTGATGCATATAAAAATATATAAAAAAATACATATACTTAAACATACACATACCAAAACATATAATTAATAATAAACTAAAATATATATGTAGAAACGATGCTTCCCGGCCGGACGGGCTATCAGAGATGAACCGGTCCGGTTAGGTGAAGAGCTTCTGGATGATTAGTGAGGCAAGTTGCTCCGGCCTGGAGCACCTTGGTTGCTTCGGTGAGTTAGCCTAGGGTACCTGACACGAAGGAAGAGTTAGAACATAGGAGGGAGATTGTCCTCCGGCTCAGACTGGGACTGACAGGTGCATCATTGCCATCCCAGGTCTACCCTCGTGTATATAGGATGTGAGTGTGGGGAGTAGGATATCTTCTCCGCCGTACGGTCAAGAGAGATGTTTAGTGCCGGAGCTAGTTATAGTCCGGATGGATTAAGTGTCCTCCCCCCCAAGTGGTTGGGGGGTATTTATAGTGTCTTACCTTTGTCTGGTGCGTCATTAATGCTCCTGGCGGCTAACGGTATGGGCGGGCGCAGTAGGTGCGTAGTCTACAGTCCCATTTTGGGTAAAGTGGCGCATGCTAACGGTATGGGCGGGCGCAGTAGGTGCGTAGTCTACAGTAGGATATATTCTCTCCGGCAAGGTGGGGTGCAACTCCAAAGAAATGCCATACCGCACTACCTCTGCGCCGCTTTACCCAAAATGGGACTGTAAACTACGCACCTACTGCGCCCGCCCATACCGTTAGCCGCCAGGAGCATTAACGACGCACCAGACAAATGTAAGACACTATAAATACCCCCCAACCACTTGGGGGGGGGGGGAGGACACTTAATCCCTCCGGACTACAACTAGCTCCGGCACTAAACACCTCTCTTGACCGTACGGCGGAGAAGATATCCTACTCCCCACACTCACATCCTATATACACGAGGGTAGACCTGGGATGGCAATGATGCACCTGTCAGTCTCAGTTTGAGCCGGAGGACAATCTCCCTCCTATGTTCTAACTCGTCCTTCGTGTCAGGTACCCTAGGCTAACTCACCGAAGCAACCAAAGTGCTCCAGGCCGGAGCAACTTGCCTCACTAATCATCCAGAAGCTCTTCACCTAACCGGACCGGTTCATCTCTGATAGCCCGTCCGACCGAGAAGCATCGTTTCTACAATATACATAGCAAGAAATACATAAATAAGAAACTATGGTAAAATGTTAGTTACCTGATCAACAACGAGAACGAAAGAAAATAATCAAACAAAATGTATAATCGAACCCAATAAAATCCTTAATACCGATGCCTTCATGAATCTACAACGATAATTAATATTATTATTATTATTATTAACAAAGGCATTTAATATATATATATATATATATATATATATATATATATAGTTAGATATATAGACAGAGAGATAGAGGATCATTTGAGAACTAAATGATTTTGAGAACTTTTAAGAACCATTCTGAGCCACTAGAGAAATACCCGCGCGTTGCGGGCGGCGGCAGTTTATAGGGTGTTATTCATTATCTGTTCGCTTGTTATCGTTGCACGACAATTTACATCGCAGTATCCGTTTTTTTAGCGTGATGCAGTCCGCTGTCAACTTATAATGCGATATATCTGTGTTCATTGGCGGTATTCATTTCTATTAGTGTGATGTGGTGTTACGAAAATTTACAACGCGGTACTTGTTTTCTTTGTGCACGATGTGGCAGCGTGACAATCAACCAACAAAATACCTTTTTTTTAATTATTTTAATCATCTCGTGATATATTGCATGTATAGTTGTTTGTTTGTAATGAAATTCTAATGACAATTTTTTAATTAAAATTTTAAGTCTTGTATATAGTTTGTTTCATTGTTCTTACCACATAACTAAAGTAACGTTTTTAGAAAAAAGTAGTAATCTTTATAAATATGCAATTTTTTTTATCATAATAAGCATCAAAAGACAACGGTCTTAACAAAAAGTGATGATATTTATAAATATAACTACATTGTCGCCACCTCCATTCTATGGATATTAGTAAGAAAGTCACACGATGCGGCGACAACAATCAAACAAAGCGGTACTTATTTTCGATTAGTTTATCAAGTCCAAGTGCAAAGACAAAAAAAAAATAATAATAAAAAAAAAACACTGTAGAGAGCTATAGATGCTTTCCAACATAAATCATGAAGACTCCAAGATTGGTTTTCAATTTTAGTTTTTTCTTTTGAACGGCAAGCGACTTGTATTAAAAATAATAGCTAGCAAGACGCTATAATCGTTTAGGAAAACAAACGACACAACACAAACAAACACTAAAGCTAATACAAACCCCTCATCCTACACATCAAAATATCCTAACATGGATAACCAAGCCCAAAGGAAATGATAACTAAAACCAAAAACAAGAACACCTGCTCTCAAACATTGCTACTCATTCCACCACACACATGCATCCATGTTCCACGTGCATCCAAGCTCCATATGCATACATAAAACAACCCCCAACATCTAAGAGCAACTACCATTTTCTACACATATACACCACCAAGCTCCCATGTGCATACAAGCCCCCTTCATCAACATGGATCCATCATCAGTCCCCACCATGATTACACTGATGCACCACTCCGAAGGCATGCCTATTACCAACTTCACAACAGCCAACAAATACAACAGCACTTCGAACCGTTATCCTTTAATCCATGATCCAAGCCGACTACATCCGACCCTGTTGTGATTAGGAAACAATAGAGAGCAGGCCTACAATCAAAATCGAATCCAAAACACATGTATAGTTTGTGCGCCTTCTCACCTGTTGTCACCAATCCTATTAATCAACATGGCACTACCAATCATATAAACCAACCTGTGCCATCAGTAGTTATGGCCCTGCATCAACAAACCAACCTTAACTCCAGCACCTTGAGAGAAATAATAAGCATGATTTGTGTCTGCTATTAACCTGTGGACTGATTCTTTAACATCATGTGATAAATTCCATTAAACGTGTATATGTTACCTATCACAATCAAGAGAAACATACCCATGTACTAAGAATTCACAAGTAGGTTCTGCAATATCAGGGGTAACATAAATTAAGATAATGTCTACAAAACACACCAATATAATATTATGACAAATATTGCTTCTAAGCATATATATTATATTCATATAACGGAACAGTTTGAACATCATTAATATCATCTGAATATCTGGTGAACGTATATTGGTGCCACTATAACATAAACTGTCTAAAGAAAACATTAAAAAAAAATTCTAGTTCCACTTAAAACTTCCTGCAAAAATAACTATTATCATTTCAAATCCATTGCAATTAAACAAACGAACAAACGCTATTAAAATAATCAAACATCAAGTTCAGTAAATCTGATCCTTTCACATCAGTTTGTTCTATATATAACCCTGGTCTAGTTCTATAAAACATACAATTACTTATGCTACTTCAAATTAATAGTAAATGCTTGTAAGTAAACTAAACATGATGTGCGCATCTAAATGAGATAAACGTGTTCTATATATAACCAAGGGCCAATTCTTCTTGTAAATATGGCTAATACCGGGTTTAATTAACAGTAAATGCTTAAGGGTGTAAGTACTTTAAACCTCATATAAACATCTAACTTTTACAAATGTATTCACAGAGGTATGCAAATGTATTCTTGTTGGTAGGCACAACATCAAAGTAGCTTTGTAAGAAGCCTAAAAGAACAACTCTCCTATCAAAAGTGAAATTTTTGGCTGGAAGAAACTACAACCACTTAATCCACAGAGATGTGAAACGGTAACCTTATGAAACTCCAATATGGTTACAGTATACCTCATTTGGACTGGGGAAAAAAATTAAAATAAATTTCTTCAATCTGACTATTATCGGATGTAAGAAACTATAACCACTAAACAACTTCTTAGATGATTGATAACTACCATCTTAACATCATTTTTTACCAAGGTCAAAAGGGAGTGTAAGCACCACAGGCTCTCACTACTACAAAAACTGGCATTCTTGACGTGCATTGCGCGTCAAGAAAGTGCCTTCTTGACACGCAAATGCGCGTCAAGGATGCGAGGGTCAAGAAGCTTCTTGACGCGCAAAATGCGTGTCAAGAAGCTCTTGACGCGCGAACAATGACACGCATTTTATGACATGCTTTGCGCGTCATAAAATGCGCGTCAAGGAAGCCCCAGTCATAAATCTGCTTATGACACTCAATTTTGCGCGTCAAGAATGTAAAAAAAAATTAAAAAAAAATATTTCTTAATAGAATCACTAGTTTCTACAAATAATGACAATTAACCAGATAATTGAACATAAAAATACACTTATAGTAAAACAATACATTTCATATATTAAAAACAATTCGAACATTTCATACAAGTACTAAAAATATTTCTACATTAACAAATAAATGTATTAGTCGGATGAGTGCCATCTTTGTGAATTAGCTGCATTGTTGGTAGACCTGCAAGTTCCTGCAGAAGAATACCATTTCAGTTGCAACCAACCAAATATGTAAACTTATCATTTACCCATCGGTTGACTATCAGGAACAAATTCAGCAGGTTGACTATCTAAAACTTATACAAATCTACAAAAAAAAGTGCAAGTGGTCAACCAACCTGGCCCTTTCTAAAACTTATACAAATCCTCACCCTTCTTACAGTCTTGTTGCTGGAAATCTTCATGTTGGCAGGCTGCCTTCCAAGCTCATACCTTAATTAAAAAAACAGATCTATCATGATGTTATTATTCATATAAATTTCATATGACTACAATCTAGCAATGAATATTGCACAACTATATATGAATAGTTGCCAGATCTGAATTGCACTTTGTAAATAGTGATCATTTATAAGACTAAGTTGGAGTTTTATGCAAACCTATGTATGCATATGCTGTTGCTGTCAAGGAGGAACAATTATACCAATCTCTAAAGACAACATGAGTTCTGATGTAGGTTAATAGCAAAAATTTACATGAAATTGTGTTATTTTAATCAATTTACATAAAATTGTGTTATTTGATTAATACAACCAGTGTTCATGGACCAAAGATAACAACCCAGAAGACAAACAAACACTTGCTGGAAATCACTCTTAGAAAATCCAAACCAGCCCAGGAATAGTCTTAAATAAGTACCAAAAATATTGACCATGTATGCTATAAACCCCTAATTTTCTCTTTAGCAGCAATTTATGTGAAGAATCAAGCCATTTACCTACAAATGTAGCAAATTAAACCCATATAGGCATCCCTTTGATCCAGCCATTTACTTTTCTGTTGAAGTAACAAACAGGGTGAGATTATCAGCCACTACTTTAACAACAATATTCAGCTCTTCAAGTATTGAATCCCTAAATGCATCTGTTATTCTAGCAGATAATCTTTACTTGTTAATACTGCTTGTATATCAATACATGGCTTGACAAGTACTCATTGTAAGCCATTGGAACATAAGCCGCATACAGTTCTGGGTGACACTTGAGCTGATCACACAAACGATTGGAGATCATCAATACCAAATCCTGCAACAGCAAGGAATTTTTTTTTTTGGGAAAGAGGCAAAGCCCCGGCAAACATTTATTAAAAAAGAATAAAAGAATAGGTACAACCAAAGGAAAAGGGACAAACCCGCAACAAGTCAACGGGTCAGCCCAAAACCCCAAAACCAAACACTAGTCCGGCCACGGGTTAAGGCACACAAGCCCAGCCCAAAAGTAAGAAATACCGGCCCTAAAACAAATACAAATTGGAACCGAATATCGGCCCATATCACCAAACCAAAACATCACAGGGAGAACCCGATACAAACCAATAATACTCAAGAAATACCCATGCTCAGAAGCACTAAGATAACAAGTCTTCATTACAAGCCCCATTCCACCTGTGTTCCATGAAGCAAAAAACCCCCACCATCACTTGACATAGAATGATACTCCAACCTCTATAACTACCAACTATAAAGGGATTATGTACTGTAATTTTGCAGAAAGTAGTAGACCAGCTGCCCTCTATTTTTAGAAGGCCCAAGGACAGCCAAAACATTTGAGACCAAGTAGAAAAAACCCGCAGCAACCTTTGATCGTCATTACCCAAGCCAAGGCTGACCATAACCATTATGGGAGTGTACCAAACTAATTTAGCAGCCCCGAGGGTCCTAGTAGTTGTAATAGCATGAATCCTATCAGACATAGCAGCCAGCAGCATCATACCATTATGCCACTTAACATTTATATAACTCCAAGGCCAAATAAAACCAGCAGCAGCAGGTAGCCCATACAGATGACCAAAATACCCTTGTATGCACAAAGACTCAATGTTTCTGAAACAGTTCCAGCAGCAGGATATCCTATCATATTTAGCCATATACCAGCAGCTAGCAATCTTCTCCACATAATCAAAAATACTATCACAACAAATATAACCAGCAGCAGCAAGTAACCCATACAGATAACCAAATTGCCCCTGTATGCACAGTAAATTCCAGCCTCTAATGAACTCATTTAGAACACACCAGAAAAAATAGAGCTCTCCATAACCTTTTGTAACCAACATATCAAAAATCCTTTTAACTGTAACAGTGCCTATAGAAAAGGTAACTGAGCATAGCATCACACAGCCTTGACCCACCATACAACCCAACCCCAGCCTTGCAATTACTGCACTCATTGCTGTAACAAAATCAATAGTCAGCAGCTTCAAAAAACTAAACAGCATCTCAGTAGCAAAATACTTTTTAACCTCTTTGTCTACAACAGGCAATATAGAAAAGATGCAATAACCTCCAGCACCAACACCTTCAGCCCATTGCATCAAAACCTGTCTAAACAAGTTTTCCTCACACCACCTAGTGCTTCCATATGACATTAACTCTATGGTGTATAGAATTCCAAATTCAGGATTCTTTACCCTATACACCAAAGTCAGAGAAAGCACCACTCCCTCCCCAACCCTTTGTAAAGAAGTAATAAGACTCAAAGACTCAAAGATGAAAAAATAAAAGGCTGACTCAATCAAGTTACCAACAGGGTTCTCATACCGGTGAATGGGTCTAAAAATGTAAAAATTTGGGGTGGAAAACAATGTCCTATAAGACCCGGTATGATCCATCCTTATGTCTCCCAGGCAGGTGCATATAACATGCCACCCATAACCTAACCACCAATACAAGATAGCAGAATTGGTATTTAATTCAAATGTGAACCAAAAAACCAACAGAGTGAAACAATAAACCAAAAAATAGACCAACAGGACAGATATGAAACAGGGAAGCAACCAAGGTTGCCAGATGACTACCCAAAGTATTTTCAAGTCCTCAACATCATATTTGGGAACCCAAACCAAGCAAAGCCCCTTCCCCCCTACCTCACTATATCTACTCTCAAAACTCAGCAAAGAAGGTGCATAATGTGTGCAATGTGTACCAAACCCAGTCCCATCCCAAACCCCAAAGCTCACCAAGTGAATGATCAATCCCAACCAGTCCCATCCCCATGCCCCGCTCCACACACCAAGATGTAAAATAAAAAGAAGAAAGAAGGATCCAATGTTTCTCTCTCTGTGATCTATCCCCAGTATACTCAATCTCCCCAAATCCCAGCAATTCAAGTTAGTTTGTAGTATCATGATGACTATCATTTGTGTTGCTTTTTCCATAAACCTTAAACCCCCATAATTCCCCCATCTTAACAGTTAGGGGAGTTTTCCTTATCTTCAGGCTCAGCAGTTTACATCTAACCATTTCCACAATCTGTCCACAAATAACTTCCACAGACCTTTCTTTTTCTTGAAAAATTCTCCAGTTCCTTTCTTGCCATATAAAGTAGACAATAGCACCAAACATCAATCTTTGAATTATGCTCCTAAAGGATTTAGATTTAGGAGAAGCACTAATATAATAAGTACACTCCTCAAGTGAATTAGGGGCATTATCAAGCAAAGCCCGCCTCTTAAGCCTATTCCACACCTGCCTAGAGTAGTCACATTCAAAAAACAAGTGTGTGTGGCTATCTCTTTGGTTTCTGCAAAATACACATTTCAATTCTCCTTCAACATCCCATTTTTGAAGCCTATCTTGAGTAAGAAGTCTTCTCTTACAAGCCATCCATAATGTGAAACTATGCCTTGGAATACTCTGACTAAACCACACAAGATTAGCCCAGTGAACATCCTGTTGCCTATCACAAAGATCATTGAAGGCAGCTTTGGTAGAAAACACACCCAAGGACCCATCATTTGATCTCCAAACCACCTTATCAGCTTTTCCCATGACTAAATTAGGAGGCTCAGAATTGAACAAACCAGGAAACATATCCTTCCATTCTTCAGGCCACACCCACCTCCCATCAACAACAATATCCTTCACTTTTGCAGAAGTGCTCAATCCAGCTCTATTTATCACCCTGTTGCTAATGAAAGAACATAAAGGACTCAAAGGATGCCATATATCAAACCAGACAGAAGTTGCCTCACCATTACCAATTTGTGTATAACAATGAGGCCAAACAATATCTCTACATTTCATAATGTTCCTCCAGCTCCAACATTTATCTCTTTTGTCAGGCAGTTCCCATAGACTTCTGCCCTTCAATCTGTGGGTTTGAATCCACTTTGTCCAAACATTCTCCTTTCCACTAATAATGTTCCAAACCAATTTTGAAACTAAAGCTTTGTTTCTGACTTTCAAAGACTTAATTCCTAACCCTCCTTGAGATTTAGGGAAGCACACTTCATTCCAACTAACCCGAACCTTTCCTTTGCAACAATCAGTTTGTGTCCAGAGGAATTTATTTATTATTCTCTCAATATCTTCAATAATAGAGATAGGAAGCAAAAACACAGAAGCCCAATAGACTTGCATAGAAGCTAAAACAGATTTGATTAATTGAAGCCTCCCAGCAAAAGATAATGATTTATTCTTCCAATCATCAACTCTTTTCTTCACCCTATCAATCAGGCTGGCACAGTCTTTGGAGTATAATCTTTTAGCCAGCAGGGGAAGCCCCAAATACCTCACAGGAAGCACCCCAACCTTAAATGGAAGCAGATCCATTATTCTAGCCTTAGTAGAAGGCAACACATTGCCAAAGTACATGGTGCTTTTATTCATATTCGGAAGCAAACCAGAAACCCCACTAAATTCCTCAAGAGCCAACTTGATCACTTTAACTGAATCACAGTCAGCATTCACAAAAACCAACAAATCATCAGCAAAACACAAGTTTGTAATACCCAGCTTCCTACACTTCCAATGATAGTTAAAGTTTCCATCCTCCCTAACCCTTCTATTAATAATCAAAGTGAGAATTTCCATAACCAAAGTAAACAAGTAAGGAGACATTGGATCACCTTGCCTAAGCCCTCTTTTGCCTTTGAAGAATCCATGACTATCCCCATTAACATTAATAGAGTAGCAAGCAGACCTGATACATTTCATAATCCAACCCACCATACAAGGATGGTATCCAAAATGACTCAAACACTTCTCTAGAAAATCATGATTAACAGTGTCATAAGCTTTTTGTAGGTCAATCTTTACAGCCAATCTCCTAGCTCCACCCTTTCTATGGTAGTTTCTCATCAATTCTTGAGTAAGCAACACATTATCAGAAATTTGCCTACCAGGGATAAAGGCAGACTGGTTATTACTAACCACAAGATCAAGAGAGTGCTTTATTCTATTGCAAATAACTTTTGTAATTCCCTTATATAGAACATTGCAGCAAGCAATAGGTCTAAAATCAGCAACATTTGAAGGATTGTGACATTTGGGAACCAATGATATAATTGTGGCATTAATCTCAGTCAACAATTTCCCATTTCCAAAAAACTCCTGTATAGCTTTACAAACTTCATCTCCCACAATGGACCATGAGGCTTTGAAAAATTTGGCAGAAAACCCATCAGGCCCAGGAGCCTTATCATCATCAATATCAAAAATAGCCTCTTTTATTTCTTCCTTAGTAACAGGTCTAACCATATGATCAGCCACCTCCCTAGGAATATGCTTGGTAAAAAGAGAAGTAGGATCAACCAAAGATTGCATAGGGACCTCACATCCCATAAAAGACTTGAAATGATCAACAAAAGCCTCCCCAATCTGCTCTCCCTCATGATAATTACCACTCATATCTTTAACACCATTGATTCTGCTCCTAGATTGCCAACCTTTTACAGCTTTGTGAAAATAACTGGTATTCTGATCACCTGCAGCAAGCCAATCAATCTTAGCCTTCTGTTTCAAAAATAATTCCTCATCTTCTTCAGCATCTTTCAGAGCATGAAGATATATCAACTCTTCATCCCTCAGAACTTGACTGGTGTTATCAGCAACAATGGCTTCCTGAATCCTTCCTAATTCTTTTCGTAGAAATTTAACCCTTTCAGACAAATTTCCTTGCTCTAAGGCAAGTTTCCTCAAAGGTTTCTTCAGGCTCTTCAACTTGGAGGTAACAGAATACATAGTACAACCATAAACATGTTGTTTCCAGATTTTCTCCACAATAGGCAAGAATTGCTGCTTTTTGGACAAGTAATTCGGAAATTTGAAAGGCTTAGGCTTCCAAGCAACCTTGACAGGCAAAGTAACCAAACTAGGAGAATGATCAGAGGTATAAAAAGGCAGAAAAAGAGCTTTTGCCTCAGGAAATGTAGACCTAAAACAATTGTTGCTCATCACCCTATCTAGTTTTTTAAGAAGGCCATCAGCTTTCCCAGGGGTTTTATTCCATGTAAATTGTAAACCAGATGAAGGAATATCAGAAATGCCAGATTTCAAACAACAGCCTCTAAACTCATCAATAGAGGATATAACATGTGAAGAACCAGAAGAACTCTCAGCAGGGTCCAAAGTTGCATTAAAATCACCAACAACTAACCAAGGATCATCCCCAATGCTGTTTCCAAATTTCTCTAAGTCAGACCACAACACCCTCCTCTGAATAGCATTAATATGCCCATAAACAAAGGAACAATAGAACTTGTGCTTCCCATCTTTAGACTTTACATAACAATTAATAACTTGATCAGTAAAGTTCATGATCATAATATCCACAACAGCAGGGTTCCATCCTACAATAATTCTGACCCAATTGTGACAATAGACACTGTTAGATTCCCAATCCCAAGTACCAAAGACATGAGAACACACCTTCTGTAGCTTGTGAGCTTTAACATGAGTCTCAACAATACAACAAACACTAACTCTCTTATCATTCATAATATCAAGCAGCTGATTTTGATGAGCTTTCTTCACCAGACCTCTAATATTCCAAGTAAGGATGTTTAAATTCATTGAGAAGGAGTAAGTGAGGATTGAACACCCAATACTTGAGTATCCAAGGATTTTGTGGAAGAGTCAATCTTCATAAAATTAGCCATTTCATTCTCAACAGAAGCAACCTCATTCTCTTCAGATTCTGTAGCACTAAAGTAACCATCAGAGCCATCCGCCTCAGCAAGTAATTCCCAACACTCCAGGCCAAAACCTTCCTCAAAGCCACTATCCTCACACATTTTCAAGAAAAACTTGGTTTGAAGGTGGCTCCATTTGGCCATGACATCACTGGAAGGAAATTGTTTGGCATTGATAAACCCCAAAACTTCATCCTTCCTTTGCTTTTCAAGTAACTCAAAAAAATCATCAAACACACTACCAGCATTATCTGTAGAAGCCTTAGTAAGCAGATCAGGAGGCCTAGTCATAGAAATACTACCAAACACCAGCCCAGAATTAGCTTCAGCTCTCCTTTTGTTCAGCAAAAAATTCTTAATGTGTTTATTACATAACACTTCATTCTTAGCACATCTCACTTCTTTAGCTTTAACAGATTCCACCGGGATCTTGCATTCCTGACTATCAATACTCATGTCATCAGATTGTAGTGACTCAAATCTGTTTTCCAGCTTTATTCTAGGTCCCATGACATCAGCTGAAATACCCCTCTGTCTATACTCCATTCTAACAGTCTTCTCTTGATTACCTCCCTTAATTTCCCCCTTACACTTATCACCACTCTGTTTAGAATCAGACCTACCCACATCCTTAACCCTGTATTCCTGTTTGGTATTAATCCCCTTCTTATCACCCTTATCCTCATTTTTAGGATCAGTACCACCCCTTTTGTTTCCAGAGTTAGATACAGTAGAACCAGTGTCCACACCATAAGGCTTTTTAGACTCATCCTTAGTACCAGAAGAAGAAGCCTCCTGATTAGAACTCTTCCCCGTTGGTGTTTTCACCTCACTACCTTTCAGCTTACCATCAGAACTTTTACCAGCTCCTTTAGAAGGTGAGCTATCACCCTTGGACACCCTCTTTACAGGAGAATTAGGACCAGACCTTGGAGCACCTTCTTTAGGCTTCTTAATACCTTTCTTGGTTACCATTTGGAACCCATCATCCCCTTCCTTAATTGCATTACCACTAACAGAATCATCAAGAGAATTAGCATTCCCATCCACATGCCCATTAGTACAATTAACATCAGAACCCCCATCAACATCCATGTTTGTCACCGGCCTAAGTTTACATTCCTCAAAAGAATGACCAAACACTTGACAATGCTCACACTTTGCTGGAATAGCCTGATATTCAACGGAGACATTGACACTGGAATTAGATACACCCCCCATTTGAGGATATAGTACCCTCACATTACATGGCTGCACCTCACTAGCAATGACTTCCACCAATACCCTAGCAAATCCAGTAGCCCCCTCATAATTCCCACATTTGTCTTGAGTTATTTTATCAAAGAGAATAGGCTTTCCAACACAACTAGCAACTTGGCACACACCTCTAGTATTCCAGAGTTCCATAGGTAAACCCTTGATCAAAATCCAGGTAGGAACAGAGACAGGGTCAGATTTATCCATATTGACACCAGGTTCCCACCTCTTAATACAGAGAGGTACATTGTTAACAACCCAAGGGCCAGACTCAAGAATAGCATTCATACCCTTTTCAGAATCAAACTTGAACAGGAAAATACCAGCCCCATTAGTTTGAATATCCATAATCCCAAACTTTTTCCACATCTTATATAGATTAAACCTGACAAAAGCTAAAGATAAATCACTTCCCACAAAATGACCATATAGATGGTTACGATATAATTGCTTAGCCTGGACAATAACTTCAGCCTTAACCATAACCACCTTTTCTCCTGATTCCAGAACCACCGGGGGACAGAACTGAACTGTTTCCTCAAGCCCAGCAGCAACAGAAGCATAAGAGCCACCATTCATAACCCCAATGGTTGCAGTTTCAGAAGAATTTCCAAACACAAAATTCTTGATAGCCGGAACCGAGCCAAGAACTGACTCTTTAAACCCACCTCCATTTAATTGCTGCACAAACTTAGAAGTACTAGACCCAACCTTTTCCTTTGCTTTCTTCATTTGTGACCATATATATTTCATACTAGTGTCTTTTGATATAGGAAGATTCCTGGAACAAGTATCTTTACCAATATTATATTTCACATGTAACACCGGTGGCAAGGACCGCTCAGTCTGAACAGCCTCCGTTTTAGGTAAACTAACCCTGATCAGTTTCCTTCCATCAACCCCAACACCCATCTTCCTATCCCTTGACACCGTTCTAGGATCGGTCCTTTTAAGCTTTTTACCACTAACAGGAACACAATGCTTGGCTTCCCCATCTAAATCCAGAAAAATCTTAGCAGATTGAGCAATTATCACAGATCTGTCCAGCTCCTTCCTCTTGAACATAAACCTCAAGCTAGATGTCATGTTATTAACAATAGGATTGTGCTTCAGAAAAAAACTCTTCACTGTTTTAGAATGCGGTTTCATGAACAATTTTGAATACTTATCATGGAACTCCGAGTTACCAACACATATCAACGTACCAGCTTTAGCCATAACACTGGTCTCCATAGGACTACTATTCTTACCCACCTTTCCCAAACCATCCCCTTCAATACTCTGCCCATTAGAAGCATCACCATCCACAGAGACCTCATTTATTTTAACCAAACCTTCATTTCCCTCACATTGCTCAATATTATTACCACCAGAATCAGATTTCAAATCCGTTTTCCCACCCTCAGTTATCATATCAGCATCACCAGCATTATTCAATGATTCATCTATATCACCCTCAACAGAACCCCGGACTCCTTTACGTTTAAGCAATTCAACAGCAAGGAATTTATTAAAAATACGTAGTTCCGTATCATCCGAAGGGTTCGTAAGAATATTCATAATCGATGGATCAATAACACCCTTAGCAGAAGAATTCTCATCAAATAAAGTATGTGTACCTGACGAAGGAATTAGGTCAGGAGAATAATCGATGTTGACATTAAAGAGATTCAGTTCACTCGGCTCAATAAATGCATCTGTAGCAGCATCGGAATTCATTGCAATGGAGTCCGACATCAATTTCTCACCATTAATATGCTCCGAACAACAATTGTTATCACCGTTCCTTGACAACCCAGCAGCAATCGCAGAATCAGGGTAAGCACCACCATTGCTAATATTCAGGAGAGGTTTACGATCAATGTTCATGTGAGATTTAATCCCAGACTTATCGCAGTTACCCGGATCAGGAGGATCCCCCAAATTACAAGACAGTTTGGAGCCCTTGTTCAAACGATCTGAAGATCTAGTCATGATCCCCAGATTAGGAACCTTCAACCAAACGAAATTGATCAAAGGAGAAGCAGATGAACGCCCAGAAAATCAGAGAGAGAATTCTAGAGAGAGAAAGTTAGAGAGAGAATACTTTGCTGCAACAGCAGCAGCAAACTCATGACTATGCTGAATGGAAACAAGTGTAATTTGAAATTGCAAATGAGTGTTTGTAGCTCCCATGCATTTAAATTACAAAACATACATGTTTCCATTTACAATATTCATGCCAATCTACAGTTTACTGTTCCACTTCTGCTAGCCAGCTTAGGAAGAGCCAAAACAACATATAGAAATTACAACAATATTACCTTAACCTACCTGATGAACTACTTGTTCCCTCACAAGCTTGTGATGAAATTACAACAATATTACCTTAACCTACCTGATGGAGTTTGAATAATACTTGACTCGTCTAATGTATTCTAGCCCAGCAGCCCGGATCAAAACCTGGTAGTAAGAAAGAAATACAATGATCTGTTATAAACCTTCATAGGTACCTGCATGTATGAGATGAAGAGAAGGTCAGAGGAGGCAGCGGCGTCGCCGGCTGGAGGGAGGCCGTCATCAGCACTGATTCATTTTCTGCAATTCTATATATTAAATTGAGATCAAGGACAATAATGAATAAACTACAAAAGGAACAATAAACAAAGCAAGAGACCAACGTATAACGTCAAATCAAACACAGTGAACCCAATTGACTATCAATTACACAATTCAAATCCTTTGATTTAGAGATTAATGAAATGAATGAGACCAAGAAGCTTACACAAGTGGTTAGCTGATATTTATACATTGGACTTCTCTAAAAACAAAGAAATGAGCACTGTTGCAGTTTTCTAAGAGAGGATTTCATTTAAAAATAAAGATCGTAGTTTGTGGACACTTAAATCTAGTGAAGTGCTATAAACTCATGCAGATCACAAAGTTAAGTATAACACATTTAGACACTACTACCCATTATAAATTCCAATTTAACACCATTGAGCAATAACCACAAACAGTTAATTTTTTTGTTATCAAAATGTATATCATTTGATTCCAATCTTCAACCAATTTCATTTTCTCCAATACTATATATCTAACTAAGATCAAGGGACATTAAATTACAAAAGGAACCGATAAACGAAGCAAAAGGTCAACATATATGTCAAATCAAACAAAGCGAGCCCAATCGCCTGTCAATTTCACAGTTCAAATCCTTTGATTTAGAGACTAACAAAAGGAGGCCAGCTCACACAAGTAGTTAACTAGTACTTGTAAATTAGAATTCTCTAAAAACAAAGCAATTAAAATTGTTCAAGTTTTCCATAAAGAAAAAAATATTTGAGGAATAAAAATCATAATTGCTGGGAACCTCAAACCAGTGAAGCGCTATAAACTCATTTTGATCATAATTCACAAAGTTCAGTATGACAAATTGAAACACTACTAAACTAATAAGTTCTAATTTAATACCATCACTCTACAACCACAGTCAATTTCATTATCACCAAAATGTAAACCGTTCGATTTCAATTTTCAACACTGAATTCAATTTCAACAATTCCGTGTGTGTAATTGAGATCAGAAACGATGAACTACAAATAAACGAAGCAAGAGGTCAATGTATAACGTCAATCAAACACAACGAACGCCATCAACAATCTATTTCCCTAATTAGGATCGGATTACAGATTAAACACACAAATTACATAATTTATCATGAAAAATTTCCGATTTAGGTTAAACTATAAACAAGAAGTACCAGAAATTAGAACAAACTGAGATCCACAACGAACAATAAGCATCAATCGTATAACAAGAAGACTTAATTCAAACAAAAAGAAGATCTGATGGAGGATATAGGTACCTGCGAGCGGGCGGACTGAAGTCTGATGGATCCGAGAAGGTCAGATGAGGCAGCGGCGTCGCCGGCTGGAGGGAGGCGGCGGCGACGCGAGCGGCTGTCGCCGGTCGGAGTTGAGACGAGAGGGGAGAGATCGCCGGAGATGGAGTAGAGGGATAGGGAAGAGACGAAGCTTTGGTCTGTGGAGATTAGGGCAAAAATGCCAGCGGGTGACGAGCAGAACGGTGGAAATTGAGAATCGGGTGAGCGATCTGAAGACGGAGATCCGTAGCCACTTTCTTCCAAGATTTACGAGATCCGTAGCCACTTTCTTGAGTGAAAGTGTGTGTGAGGGAGAATGGAGCAGAGAATGGAGGAGACGGGTGTGGGGGAAAGGCTGAAAATTGAAAATTAGGGCAAATTATTGGGGGGAAAATTGGAGCCAAAAATTAAAAGACGACACTTTTTCTTGACACGCGGTTTTTATATGTCCTCCGTGTTTTTTTTTTTGAAATATGACAGAAATTCTTGACACTCAAAAATGCGCGTCATGAATTCTTAAGAATTACCTATAAATGACATTTTATATTGACACTTCAGTTTTTGCACGTCAAGAATTATCGAGTGTCATCGTTCGCGTGTCAAGGAAGACAGTTTTTGTAGTAGTGTCTAATACAAATTTAAAACCTTTCTATCATAAACATCTGATAGGAACAAAAAAAGACGGAATATTCGTTTCATTTCTTGTATCATATCAAGTAAGAAACAAAAATAAAACATGCAGCACACATTTGTTTGAAGTCAACAACCATAGGAACTAAAAACCCATAAAGTTTATAAAATTAGGAACTTACAAAAGATAGGACAC
>JBCNJP010000017.1:37692964-37732931 GCA_039602395.1 Deinandra increscens subsp. villosa | reverse complement strand
TGAAGATGAAATCTGGTTGCATAGATGTCTGTGGCAGACCTAAATAAGAGGCACATGGCTGCTACCGACCAATTGAACACTTATGATACAAAAGGTATATCGAATTGTTTGATTTTGAGATTAGCCTTCTATATTCGTTTTCCTCTATTGAATCTACATGTTCTTTTTATTTTTCATTTGATTCACTACACCAGCTTAGTAAATTTAGGAATTATTTAGCATGGTTTTTGTAATACACCATCATTTCTTCATTAGTAGCTTCATGATAAACATCAAATTATACATACTTTTATACCAAATATCCTTCACAAATCGGCACAAATCTGATTTACGTACTAACACCAAAACAAGTCTGTTTTGTTTTCTTTTTAGTTTTTCAAGTTCAAAAGGGCAAAATTCACAAAAGGAACATATTACAGTAAAAAAACATAAGAAAAATGCAAAGTTTCGAGACCAGCGAAGACCAGCACGCGTCGTGTCTGGCCAAGCACGCCCCGTGCCCACCGTCTGACACAACACAGCCCGTGCCTCCCTTAGCATGCCACGTGCTTCTGAACACAAATCGTACCGTCTGACACGACACGCCCCGTGCCCACTTCAGCACGCCCCGTGCCGCCGTAGAGTTGCAGGTTCTTGCAGATCCCCTGACACAACACGCCCCGTGCCCAACCTAACACGGGTCGTGCCCAAGTTTGAAATCTGCCTATAAAAGCCATGCTCTCCTCATTTGAAAAATCGCTCAATTCTTCTCTTCCCCTCTCATGTATTGCGTAATTTGGTCGTTTTTTAGTCTTGTAATCAAGTTTATAAGAACTTTAACTTAAGTAAGAATCAGTAAGCTTTTGTCTATGAAATCTTATCCTTCTCTTAAGCAAATATTTAAAGCCATGCTTAGCTAAACTCTTATACTTACTTGGGAAGTAACAAACCTTTGGTGGGTTGGTTAATAGCCTTATAGACTCACTTAAGGTGTGTTTAATGACTTTATGAAAACCGTTTTTATTGAAAGTTTATTACTGATTTTCTAAACCAAACATGCTCTACGTATCACAGACCATTTGGGGAGTCGAAATACCAAAGGCCGGACTTGTGACACTTGGTCAGGGGACGATGCATGATTCGAAAGGTGACTCGCGCTCCATGCTACATGATACGCACTACGTCAAAAAGTGGCTTTGGCCACGGTTTTTTTGATAACGCATAGCCACTGTTTTGAAAAAAAACGTGGCCAAAGGTAAGAAACACTAGTTTTAGCCACACATATTTTGTACCTGTGGCCAAATATATAGCCTTTGGACCCTTTTAGCCACGTATTTTTTTGTTTATGTGACAACAACAATCAGGTGCAGTGGCTTTAGCCACTGTTTTATAAAAACATGTGACACTTATTTGTCACACTTAAAAAAGAGTGGCGAAATGCATCAAACGGCCACAAAATTTTTATGATTTATTATTCGTGTGACCAAAAGGAATGTATGGCCACGCTTAAATAATGTTGTGTGACGGAAGAGTAGATTTTATTACTTAGTAAATTAAAAGAAAACAAAACTATTAAGTATATATTATGCGTGGCTAAATGTGAGCAATGGCCACGCTTTTTACTTAGTTATGTGGCTAAAAGCTAGTACATATGGCCATTGTTATTAGGTTGTGTGACTAAATAGTAGGTTGTGAGTGATAAAAATCTATTACCTATGGCCACATATATTAACCGTGACTAAATGGTAGGTTGTGAGTGACAAAAATCTATTTTATGGTCACGGTAAAATATTAAACGCGTGGCGAAAAAGAGACGATTTGTTTCCCACTAAAACAACGCGTTTTATTTTCAATTTTACCAATTTGAGTGGGTTAAAATCTGCTACCCTATATATCATTATCATTGTTATTTTCCTTTACCCCCCTTTCTTGATCTCAAATTCTCTACACCAATTTGTTTACACCAATTCTGGTATCAAATGGCCGATAATCAACGCTCCCTTAATTACTGGTATGTGAAGAATAACCGTATTTTTTTGGTTTACAGTAACAGGAGAAGAAGATCCTTGAAGTCCCACAAATCTGTGATTAAACACAACGATGAGAACATCCTGAGGCAACTCCATGCGCAGAAGATTCCCAATTGTTTTGCCTACTTTGTTGAGGCAACGAAATTATTCCGTGTCCTTGATACAAAATTCAATGAATTTGAATTCGAAGAAGATGAAGAAGATGAAGAAGATGATCAAGAAGATGAAGAAGATAAAGAAGATGAAGAAGATGATGATGATGATCATGATGATGACGATGCAAGTTCAGGATACATATCCGAAGATTGCAGTGATCCGGATTATTAATTAATGGATGTTTATGTTTAATTATGAACAAATTAAGAACAATATTTTATATGTTTATTTAGTTATGATATTAGTAGTTATAATTGAATATATGATGGTTATATATGTTTATCATGTTTGATTATCTTGTGATATGGCCACTCATATTAAACATTGGCTGCGTGACAAATTATGACAAATGGATACGGTATATTAATTTTAGGTGGCTAAAAGAAGAATACCAACAATGTACGGCGCTTGTAATCATCACTATTTCATTTACTTTATCTTTCAAATCTCCATCTACCACGCCCCTCGAGTATCGATATATACTTAATTATCTATGTATCAGTTTTCATCATCATCTCCACCATGCCCCTTTTCTCTCTCTGTTTTTCGTCCATCATCGCCGGCAAAAAATGTGGAATTGGCATCATCCTTATGTGGAAAACGGTAAGTTATCATCTTCATCACTGAAATTCGATTGAAATTTTCATCTCAGATTTGGTATTTTTTCCTTGTGCAGGGAAAGATTGCACTCTGTATCTCCTGCGAGCAGATTTTAAGTTATTGTGGAAACCATGGAGACGAGGAGTCTCTAATGGTTCATACAAATGCTTTACTGAGAGCAGATTTTAAGTTATTGTGTAATTTTATAACAGTCAGCAGTAAGGGCACATGTTGAGGTTTGCAGCACTTGTATTCTTCAGGTGCTTCTCTCCCTTTTGGCCCCATGAACCCGATATTTCTTCAGTCACTTTTTCACCATTTTCAGTTGATCAGAAGCAAGTGCATGTGAGAAAGCAAAGAGGGACTTGTTCTCTCTTTTCACTTGATCAGAAGCAAGTGCATGTGAGAAAGCAAAGAGGTATTTTTCTTCAGCCGCTTCTTATCCCTTTTAAGTTACTAGTTTTCCAGTTGTAATTTTATAGATCAATGTATTAATGGAATCATACCCTTTAGATTATGTATATAATTGTGTTTGTTAAAGCAGCAGTTGATTTTGTTTGTTTATTTTTAACTTTTATTGACTCTGGTTTGGTCAAAGAGAGGAGACCTGCAGGCACAATCAAAAAAAGTAAACACTTGACTCAAAATTAAGATTCATAATATTCCAGAATACATAAAGAAAAAAAACCAAATATTGTTGATACTGTAATTTGCTAAGATTCAAAAACATTACAATGATCAATTAATCGGTTTCACGTAATATCATTCCAGTATAGTCAGGTCTATGGTAAACATTGTCACATGTATCTACGGGTGGCAATACATTATCGTTGTGAGGAAAAACTACCGTACTAAATTCTTCATTGGCATCGTCTTCATAATAATCTCTGTAATTTCTGGGAGGTGTCATAAAGACAATATGCAGTTTTTTATCCATCTGGTCTTTGACGTAAAAAAATTGTTGTGCTTGTGACGCGAAAATGAACAAGTCCTCCTTGTGACCTAGTCTTTTAAGGTTGACCAAAGTGTAACCAAGACTATCTTTTTTGACCCCTTGTGTATTCTCAACCCAGTCGCACATAAATAGAGGGATGCTTTTAATATGGTAATCTAGTAGCCATATCTCTTTTAAAACCCCATAGTAAGGTTTTTATCCATAGGTTAATACCTCGTTAGAGATGTGCATGTCATTTACCTCTACACCAACCCCGTTGTTCTGGTAAACCCTACCGTCTCGAGATTTTGTACGAAATGAATAGCCATTGATGTCATATACTTTCATATTTCCTCACGCTTCTGTGTGGACCATTTACCAAATGTTGTGCTCTGCTTCTTAGTCAGCTCATTTAGTCTACTACCAGGATATCTCTTTTCCAAAAATTTCATGTGTTCTCTGTAATTACATGAATTGAAGTTATCTATAAAAGTTATAATTAATTAAACAGATCAAAACAAGGTTAATAATCTAAATTACTTACTCGATATAATGCTCAATTTCAGGCGTATTTAGCAACACAAATAAATGCGCTTTCGATAAGTGCTCTGGAGAGACTTCAACTGATCTACCAGCTGACACAGGACTTCCATCAGCACTGCTATGCTTTTTAGTTGGAACACCAATAGTTGTGATGTTTTTTTGGTATTTGCTGAGAAACTCAATCGTTTCTTCTACAATGTTCTCCTCAGCAATGCACCCTTTTGGATAAGTTTTGTTTCTCACATGGCCCTTAATTACC
The DNA here is from genome assembly GCA_039602395.1 of Deinandra increscens subsp. villosa. Taxonomy (NCBI): domain Eukaryota; kingdom Viridiplantae; phylum Streptophyta; class Magnoliopsida; order Asterales; family Asteraceae; genus Deinandra; species Deinandra increscens. Next base: position 37,728,430 of record JBCNJP010000017.1, on the reverse strand, counting down.
TTCATACACCTTTCAAATGGATACATCCATCGAAAGCATATTGGGCCCATAATTTTACCTCCTAGTAAGGTGCACCGTCAAATGAAGCATAACATCAAAAAATGATGGCGGGAAATATTTCTCAAGCAGGCATAGTGTGACACAAAGATCTGCTTGCAATTTATCTAGTTCTTCGACGTTGATCTCTTTGCTGCATATTGATTTGAAAAAAAAAACAGAGCCTGATAATAGCATATCTTGTCGGTTCAGGCATGACTGACTGAATTGCAATTGGCAGAAACTGTTGCATCAGCATATGATAGTCATGTGACTTGAGCCCCACAAGTTTCTTGTCCTTTAGATTAACCAAACTATAAAATTTAGAACAATAGCCTTGTGGAACCTTCAAGTTATACAACGTGTCACAAAACTTTTCCTTTTCATCTTTTTGTAACGTGTAACACAGTGCAGGAAGTACTATGTTGTTCTTGTTCTGTTTAGGCTGTAACTCTGGTCTTAACCGCAAAAAGTTCAGATCCTTTCTAGCATTCAGTCTATCCTTTATCTTTCCGGGAAGGTTGAGCAGAGTTCCAACAAGACTCTCAGCCACATTCTTTTCAATATGCATGAAATTAATGCAATGTTGGACACTATTATGCCTCCAATATCTAAGTCTTCGAAACCATATATTGAATTTCTTCCAATATGTCAGCTTCTCTTTGTTCTTTCTTTTTCTCTTATCAATCTTCCCCCCTCTTCCGGTTGAGGTCTCTGGGATTTCTATTGAATTTCTTCCAATATGTCAGCTTCTCTTTGTTCTTTCTTTTTCTCTTATCAATCTTCCCCCCTCTTCCGGTTGAGGTCTCTGGGATTTCTGAATCAGTACACCTTAATCCCTTTCCCCATTTGTTCCTGATATGTTGAACTTCGTTGTATATCTGTTCCCCGGTCATAGGAAATGCAGCATCTTTCAACTCTTGTTTACCATCGAAGGCCTCTGTTTGCTTTCGGAAGGCATGCGTATATGGTAGATATCTTCTATGACCAGCATAACACTGCTTGGCTGAGAAAGGAATCCTAATGCATTTAGTTTGTTCCCGACATACCACACAACCATGGAATCCACTGTACGGGCAACCACAAAGTGTACCAAGTGCAGGGTAATCATTAATCGTCCATAAAACACTACACGCATAGTAAACTGTTCTTGCGCATACGCATCATATGTTTCCACACCCGCCTCAAATAATAGCTCTAAGTCATCAATTAATGGTTCCAAAAACACATCAATATCATTTCCAGGCGCTCCCGATATTAATAACGAAAGCATGATGAACTTTCTTTTCATACACAACCATGGTGGAAGGTTGTAAATGACAGATAGAACCGGCCACACACTGTGATTTATGTTCCCTCTATTCATGTCGACCCCATCAGTTGAAATGCCAAGACAAAGACTTCTAGGATCGTCAGCGATTTCGGGATATCTGTCATCTATGGCTTTCCATGCCGGTGAATCGGATGGGTTTTGTAACACACCGGGTGTTTTGGAACTGGTGGCATGCCATCTTAGATCCTCCGCTGTGGTTTTCACTTGAAACAGTCGTTTCAATCTTGGAATGATGGGGAAATACCACATTACCTTTGCAGGAGTATTGTCGTATAGTTTCTTAGTCCTCTCATCCACCTTCCACCTGGACTCACCACAAGTTGGACATACAGTTAGGTCCTTGTTCTCCTTCCTGTAAAGAATACAATCAATGATACACACATGTATCTTGGTGTACCCTGCACCCATTGACTTCAAAATCTTCTTGGCCTCATATGTATTTTTCACAATCTCATTACCTTTAGGTAGCATCTGTTTCAGCAAAACTAAAAGTTCATTAAAAAACTTATCTAATCCTCCATGCTTAGTCTTCAAGTTCAGTAGTTGAACCAAGGCAGATAACTTTGTGAAGGTATGGCATCCTTCATACAGGGGCTTCTGAGCATCCATGAGTCGTTCTTGAAACTTCTCATGGTCCTCAGTGAAATTTTATTCAGTAGCCCTGACCATTTCTATTGTTTCGGATGCATCGAATGGCATTCCGGAATCAAAAGATGATTCCTTGTGAAGCTTATCTCCTGCGGGTTTGTGTTCCTCTCCGTGTTTAGTCCACGTTGTATAAGCCAGATCGAATCCCCTTAAAAACAAAAGATACTCTACATCATCAACATGATAAGAGTAATGGTTTAGACAATTAAAACAGGGACATGGAATTTCCGTCTTTTTCAAACTTGTAACTGCAAACTTTAAGAATGATTTAACTCCATCGGCATAAGATTTCGTGGTTCTACTGGTTAGCATCCAAGACTTATCCATGTTTGTTTTGCTAACAAATACAACAGCAAAGATTATTAAAAACGATTGTCGATATGTGAAACTTTCAATTGAATTCGAGAGTGATATGTGAAACTTTCAATTGAATTCGCTCATTAATTTATCCTGCCTCTTTTAGAATTTAGCGGGCCAAGTTAGAATCATATTTTAAAAACACAAACAGGTGATGTAACTAGTAACGGCTAATTTCACTTTTTCGTTGTTTGTTTTGTTCTTCTTCTCTAAAACAATAATATTTTTAAGAATAAGCTATGTATATAACCAATAAGTTTATGTTGTTTTTTTATTATATATATTTGTAATTAATTAACTGATATCACATCTTTTTTATTTGTAAGACCCCATCCCGCTTACACGTGTAATTAAGTGATAAAAACATGGATTTGAAAATTTCATTACTTGGGTAATTCAAAAAAAAAACTAATCAACATCACACACAATTCAAACATGTTTAACTACACGTCTCATCAGAGTACGCTTCATAAAAAAAATCCCATAGACAAAACAAACGATAATGTCCCAAAAGAGAGGGATGTTCGGTTCCTTGAGCTCCCTGGTTCGACCTTGACCCGCATACTAACGTTTTCCTGCCATTAACACCAGTAACACGTTAGTATTAATGGCGTATATATATCAATCCAAACATAACACACATCTGCTAAAGGGAACAAACAATGTTCTATGTCAATAACAAAACTAGATCAGAAAGTTGGATCTGTAGGCTGTCCTGATTCGTAGCCTACAGATCACAGATTCTGCCCTGACCAGAAAGTTGGATCTGTAGGCTGTCCTGATTCGTAGCCTACAGATCACAGATTCTGCCCTTATCAGAAAGTTGAATCTGTAGGCAGTCCTGATTTGTAGCCTACAGATCGCAGATTCTGCCCTTCTTTTCCTACTCCTCCACACTTAACCATATTTTTACTATTTTGAAAGCCAAAGTTCATTACCTCTTAACCATCATTATGCGTATGATATGAAATCAATAAACACATATGTCATAAGAATTTCTAACTCAAATCCTCAATTTATATAGATTAACAAGATGGAATATTAGCAACGCTCTTCCCAACCCGTTTGACCCATTAGCACAAAATCCACCATAATAGCTCATTGTTCATATACTTCTCTACCTTTTCTCCAACATATTCATTCCTTGGCACATTCACATTGTGTCAAGCTGCTTAGACTTCTCATTGTGGCAGTACAAGGACTACAACACTCATAGTTCCTCATCTTACCACAACTTTCCAGCTCAACCCCAATGGGTCACAATTATCTTCCAGCATCAATTGAGTCACATGTCATGACCAATTTCCTCAATTCCCATCATTATCAATTCAATCACTTTGCTATCATTTCACTAACATCAATATTTATGTACACATCACTACCTATTGCACATTTAAGTATACCGCTACATGTTACCTTTAAGCTTTATTCTTGCCTTCACGTTGATGGCTTGTGCTTCCTCTCGCTTCACCTATTAAAATTATCTCGTTAAGATTACCATAACACATCTTTGATTCACACAATCATCATATACATATACATTCTACATTCTATCACTACTTAATTCATCCAAAAATTCAGCTCATACACATAATCAACTTCATTCAAGCATTTCATCAAACACCTTATGTGCATAATTGGTGTTCTTAATGTTTAGAAGCTTACATGTTTCCATTCTACCCATAGATTACTACATAACATAAAAATTCAGCTTTTACACCAAATCTAATACTTCCAACAAGTCTATTAACATACATGGACCACAATTAACCAACCCAAATCACCCATTCACCATGGGTTTCGAATTCTATAGGGTGGGGCTTAAACCCACCACAATTTCTACTAATTACACACAAAAATCAGTCATGCACGGCAAGATTATGCTTCATCTAGACTCACTAACACATAATAACTCAGATTAGAACACCAATTTAACCTCTAGATGAAACCCATAAAATCACCCTACTTCAAGGCCACTTACTTGACAAGAATTTCTGAAATCTAAGATGGAAATCGTGATGTAGGAAGTCTCCTAAGCTTGAATCCGATTTCCCTTACTAAAATCTCCAACACACAAGCTTCAATTTGGGATTTCTCCACAAGAACTAGGTCTCCCCCTCTTCTCTCTTTCTCTGCGTCGCGATTCTTATGTCTGGGAATTTCCCAGACCAAATTTTCTTCTTTCTTTTTATTAAACATTTACCATCAACCCCCCTCTAGTTATAAATTAGATAAATTCCAGCCATAACTTTAATTTACTCAATTAACCCCCTAACTTTTCTTTAGTTTGCCCATCTATTAATAAGGTTAACTTTTTAACTAGAAATCCCCACTAATAACCCGGTTAACCTTCTAAGTCCGCTTATTCTACCAAAGCTCATAATAAAACATAATTAAATTTAGTCACCCAATTTATTACGAAACTCGGGATGTTACAACTCCACCCCCCTTAAAGGGAGTTTCGTCCCCGAAACAAGAAGTACATACCGGAATAAGTAGGGGTAGTATCTCCGCATCTCTTCCTCGGACTCCCACGTGGTGTCCGACCCCTTCCTATGCTCCCATTTCACCTTTATTTGCTCAATTTCTTTATTTCTCAATCGCTTGGTTTTGCGGTCAAGAATTGCAATCGGCCTTTCCACATAATTCAGCTTGTCATCAATCACGATGTCATCCAAAGGCACATAGGCAGCCTCGTCGGCTAAACATTTTCTCAGATTAGCCACGTGGAATGTATTATGGATTCCACTCAATTCTTCAGGTAACTCCAATTGGTAAGCATTTTGACCCACTTTAGCAAGGATTTTAAAAGGCCCAATGAATCGTGGGCTTAGTTTTCCCCTCTTTCGGAATCTAATTACTCCCTTCCACGGGGTCACTTTTAACAACACATGGTCTCCCTCTTTGAATTCAATATCCCTACGCCTCTTATCTGCATACGATTTCTGTCGATCCTGGGCGGCCTTTAAACGCGCTCTTACGATGTGAATCTTCTCAGTAGTAGCTTTGACCACATCCTTATGGGCCAACTCCCTTTGACCCACTTCACCCCAACACAACGGTGTTCTACACTTCCGCCCATAAAGGGCCTCATATGGGGACATTCCAATACTAGCATGATAGCTATTATTGTACGAGAATTCCACCAAGGGTAAATGAGTGTCCCAACTTCCTCCAAAATCCAACACACACGCTCGCAGCATATCCTCGAGTGTTTGGATTGTTCTCTCACTTTGCCCATCGGTTTGAGGATGGTATGCGGTACTAAACAGTAACCGAGTACCCATACATTCCTGAAATTCCCGCCAGAATTTAGACGTGAAGCGGGTGTCCCTATCCGACACGATTGACACCGGAACTCCGTGTCTCGAGACAATCTCTTCTACATAGACATTTGCCATTCCCTCGGATGAATACGACTCACTAATAGGCAAGAAGTGTGCACTTTTAGTAAGTCGGTCCACAATCACCCAAATAGCATCGAAATTTCTCCTCGTTTTTGGTAACTTTGTGAGCAAATCCATCGTGATATGCTCCCATTTCCACTCCGGTATCTCGAGTGGTTGCAGCTTACCATACGGCTTCTGGTGTTCAGCTTTGACTTGAAGGCAAGTCAAACATTTCTCCACATATTTTACTATATCCCGCTTCATGCCCGGCCACCAATACTCACGTTTTAGATCATGGTACATTTTCGTGGCTCCCGGATGGACGGAGTACCGCGACTTATGAGCCTCGTCTAAGAGCAACTCCTTTCACCCCGCAAGTGTTAGGAATCCATATCCGTCCAAATCGATATTTAAGACCATTGTCCTCGTGGACCAAGTCTTTCACCGCCCCCTTTATCCGCTCTTTCTTCCAATTTTCTTCTTTCACCGCTTCCTCTTGTGCTTTCTTGATTGAATCAAGAATACTTGAGGTTATGACCAGCTTCATCGATTTCACCTTAATAGGAGCATAGTCTCCTTTTCTGCTTAAGGCATCCGCCACCACATTAGCCTTGCCCGGATGATAATGAATCTCGCAATCATAATCTTTAATCAGCTCCAACCACCTTCGCTGCCTCATATTTAACTCCTTCTGATCGAACAAATATTTCAGGCTTTTGTGGTCAGTATAGATGGTGCACGGAATGCCATATAAATAGTGCCGCCAAATTTTCAAGGCAAACACCACCGCTGCCAGCTCAAGATCATGAGTTGGATAATTAACCTCGTTGCTCTTTAATTGCCTCGAAGCATAGGCTATCACCCTACCCCGCTGCATAAGTACACACCCCAAGCCGAGGTATGACGCATCCGAATATATCACCAAATCCTCTATCCCATCGGGTAAAGCTAACACGGGAGCATGAGTTAACTTTTCCTTTAGGGTCCGGAAAGACTCTTCTTGTTTTTCACCCCACTCAAATTTCACATCCTTCCTTGTAAGTCGAGTCAATGGCAAGGCTATTTTGGAGAAGTCTTGAATAAATCTCCTATAGTAGCCTGCCAATCCTAAGAAACTCCGGATTTCAGTCGGGTTCTTAGGTGTTCTCCATCCCGCTACTGCTTCGACCTTGGCAGGGTCTACTAATACCCCTTCAGCATTCACCACATGTCCCAAAAATTGTACCTCCCGTAACCAAAAGGCACACTTTGAGAACTTCGCATAGAGTTTCTCCCGCCTTAAAGTTTCCAACACCTCACGCAAGTGTTGGGCATGCTCTTCCTCGCTCCGCGAATATACCAAGATGTCATCAATAAACACAATAACGGATCGATCCAACATCGGCCTACACACGCGGTTCATGAGGTCCATGAAAGCCGCCGGTGCATTAGTCAATCCGAAGGACATTACTAGGAACTCGTAATGCCCATACCGCGTCCGAAAAGCTGTCTTTGGGACATCCTCCTCTCTCACCTTTCAGCTGATGGTACCCCGATCTTAAATCGATCTTGGAGAACCAACTCGCCCCTTGTAACTGGTCAAACAGATCATCAATTCGAGGCAAGGGATATTTGTTCTTCACGGTCAGCTTATTCAGCTCACGGTAGTCTATACACATCCTTAGACTACCGTCTTTCTTCTTCACAAATAACACCGGTGCACCCCAAGGGGATACACTTGGCCGAATAAATCCCTTATCAAGCAATTCCTGCAGTTGCTTCATCAATTCTTGCATTTCAGTAGGGGCTAGCCGATATGGAGCTCGTGCCACCGGCTTGGCCCCAGGTACCAAATCGATCCGGAATTCCACATCCCTATCCGGTGGTATGCCCGGAAGGTCTTCAGGGAAATACATCTAAGAATTCTTGCACGACGGGTACCGCTTCAGCTTTGTTACTCTCACGTTCCGTATCCACCACATATGCCAAATAGGATTTACACCCGTGTTGGATGTATTTCCTTGCTTCCATTACTGAACACAACGTGATCTCATTCTTTCTTTCTCCTTGAACAACAACCCGCTTCCCGCTCGGCGATATTAATTCAATCACCTTGCGGTTACACACCACATTGGCTTGGTATTTAGATAACCAATCCATCCCCACTATCACCTTGAATTCTCCCATCATCATTGGTATTAAATCAATAGAGTAATCTTCATCTTCTATAGAGATTTTACAATCACGATACACATCAAAGACTAAGACACTCTTGTTATCTGCTATTTCTACTTCTAAGGGCACAGACAGCTTGTTAATAACAAAAGAAGGGTGACGGGTAAAATCATAAGAAACGAATGACCTACTCGCCCCCGTATCAAACAATACATATGCAGGGATAGAATTGACAAGAAAGATACCTGTCACTACCCCCGGATCCACCTTTCCTTCCTCCACAGTCAGCTGATAAGATCTTCCCCTCGCTCGAGGAATATCCGGCTTCGCTCCGCTTTGACCCGCCCCCGAACTCGGGTTTGGGCATTCACTCTTTTTATGGCCCGTCTTTCCGCATCCAAAACATATCCGTGCAGGGCTAGGACATTGTGCTATACTATGTCCCGTCTTCCCACAACCATAACACTGCTTTGTTAAAAAGAAACACTCTCCCTTATGAGCTCTCCCACAATGTGGGCAATCGGATGATCCACCCTTCTTATTTTCAGCTTTCTTGGGTGATTCATTCACCCTTGGCTTCTTGTTTGGGGTAGAACTGCTTTCTACACCCCTCTTCTCACCCCTTTCAACCTGCTTTTTCAGCTCTAACTCTCTCTCTCGGCAAGCATTGATTAGCTCCTCGAGAGTCAAACATCGGGAAGCATTGATGAATTCTCTAAAATCAGCATTAAGCATATTGTTGAATTGGTAGATTTTCTGCTTCTCAGTTCTCAACAACTCTTTACAAAATTTCACTCTATCTAGGAAGTAACTGATTACTTCCCCGATCGGCTGACCCTTCCTTTGACGGAACTGCATAAGTTCATCTTGAATCTTGTTTACTTCCGACTGAGGGCTATGATACACTGCGAACACAGCTTTAAACTCTTCCCACGTCATGGCCTTTATGGCCCCCTTCCCCTTTTCTTCACACGTCATATCCCACCAGTCTTTCGCATGCGACCGGAGTTGTCCGGTTGCAAACATCACTTGATCCTCCGGCTCACAGTGACTCCGCTCAAATACCGCTTCAATTTCCGCTAGCCATCGATAACAGGCTATCGGATCCGCCTCACTAGTATATAGGGGAGGCTTACATGCCATGAAATCTTTGTAAGTACACCTCCCCTTATCTTTCTTCCCGCTTCCCTCCGCCATAAGGTCATTCCTCATCGATTCCAGCTTCTTTTCCAATGCCTCCATCAAGGCATTTTCCATTTGACCCACATGGGTCCGTACCGCTGTTTCCACCGAGGTCTCAATTTCATCTGAGATCAGCTTCTTCACTTCTGCAATCATGGGCTCTGTAAGAGCCCCAGCTGGGTTGTTTTCGTCCGCCATAGTAAACTGAAAGTTTACAATAGGTTAGCATCATAATCACATTCACACACTTCTGCTTTTAATCATTTATAATTTCAGCTCAACCATTTACAATGGTCCATACAGAACAATCATCATTTAACACTTAATAGAGAATTAAATTCTCTTACCGGGTCGAAAGATCGAACCTTGAACCGAACATCTTTCTCCATCATGAGCACTTGGTTTGAGTTCAAGTGCCCCCACGACACTTGAATCCCTCAAACCATGGCTCTGATACCAACTTGTAAGACCCCATCCCGCTTCCACGTGTAATTAAGTGATAAAAACATGGATTTGAAAATTTCATTACTTGGGTAATTCAAAAAAAAACTAATCAACATCACACACAATTCAAACATGTTTAACTACACGTCTCATCAGAGTACGCCTTCATAAAAAAATCCCATAGACAAAACAAACGATAATGTCCCAAAAGAGAGGGATGTTCGGTTCCTTGAGCTCCCTGGTTCGACCTTGACCCGCATACTAACGTTTGCCTGCCATTAACACCAGTAACACGTTAGTATTAATGGCGTATATATATCAATCCAAACATAACACACATCTGCTAAAGGGAACAAACAATGTTCTATGTCAATAACAAAACTAGATCAGAAAGTTGGATCTGTAGGCTGTCCTGATTCGTAGCCTACAGATCACAGATTCTGCCCTGACCAGAAAGTTGGATCTGTAGGCTGTCCTGATTCGTAGCCTACAGATCACAGATTCTGCCCTTATCAGAAAGTTGAATCTGTAGGCAGTCCTGATTTGTAGCCTACAGATCGCAGATTCTGCCCTTCTTTTCCTACTCCTCCACACTTAACCATATTTTTACTATTTTGAAAGCCAAAGTTCATTACCTCTTAACCATCATTATGCGTATGATATGAAATCAATAAACACATATGTCATAAGAATTTCTAACTCAAATCCTCAATTTATATAGATTAACAAGATGGAATATTAGCAACGCTCTTCCCAACCCGTTTGACCCATTAGCACAAAATCCACCATAATAGCTCATTGTTCATATACTTCTCTACCTTTTCTCCAACATATTCATTCCTTGGCACATTCACATTGTGCCAAGCTGCTTAGACTTCTCATTGTGGCAGTACAAGGACTACAACACTCATAGTTCCTCATCTTACCACAACTTTCCAGCTCAACCCCAATGGGTCACAATTATCTTCCGGCATCAATTGAGTCACATGTCATGACCAATTTCCTCAATTCCCATCATTATCAATTCAATCACTTTGCTATCATTTCACTAACATCAATATTTATGTACACATCACTACCTATTGCACATTTAAGTATACCGCTACATGTTACCTTTAAGCTTTATTCTTGCCTTCACGTTGATGGCTTGTGCTTCCTCTCGCTTCACCTATTAAAATTATCTCGTTAAGATTACCATAACACATCTTTGATTCACACAATCATCATATACATATACATTCTACATTCTATCACTACTTAATTCATCCAAAAATTCAGCTCATACACATAATCAACTTCATTCAAGCATTTCATCAAACACCTTATGTGCATAATTGGTGTTCTTAATGTTTAGAAGCTTACATGTTTCCATTCTACCCATAGATTACTACATAACATAAAAATTCAGCTTTTACACCAAATCTAATACTTCCAACAAGTCTATTAACATACATGGACCACAATTAACCAACCCAAATCACCCATTCACCATGGGTTTCGAATTCTATAGGGTGGGGCTTAAACCCACCACAATTTCTACTAATTACACACAAAAATCAGTCATGCACGGCAAGATTATGCTTCATCTAGACTCACTAACACATAATAACTCAGATTAGAACACCAATTTAACCTCTAGATGAAACCCATAAAATCACCCTACTTCAAGGCCACTTACTTGACAAGAATTTCTGAAATCTAAGATGGAAATCGTGATGTAGGAAGTCTCCTAAGCTTGAATCCGATTTCCCTTACTAAAATCTCCAACACACAAGCTTCAATTTGGGATTTCTCCACAAGAACTAGGTCTCCCCCTCTTCTCTCTTTCTCTGCGTCGCGATTCTTATGTCTGGGAATTTCCCAGACCAAATTTTCTTCTTTCTTTTTATTAAACATTTACCATCAACCCCCCTCTAGTTATAAATTAGATAAATTCCAGCCATAACTTTAATTTACTCAATTAACCCCCTAACTTTTCTTTAGTTTGCCCATCTATTAATAAGGTTAACTTTTTAACTAGAAATCCCCACTAATAACCCGGTTAACCTTCTAAGTCCGCTTATTCTACCAAAGCTCATAATAAAACATAATTAAATTTAGTCACCCAATTTATTACGAAACTCGGGATGTTACATTATTATATATGTAATTAATTGTTTATGTGTTATGCATCCGATGTGTCTTTTGACTCTTCTTCCTGAAGAATTCTAGTTGATCTGGTTATTGTCTTCTACATAATATATATTAGGTTGTGTGACTAAATATTAGTGTATAAAGAATTGTATTAAACCAGAATGATTTTAATTCACTAGATAATGGGTTTAAATACATGGGAATATCCAATAGACTACGAACAGAAATAACAACTTTGGTTATTTATAGTATATATAGTTCATCCTGAAGAACTCTAGTTTATCCGGTTCATCCTGAAGAGCTCTAGTTCATCCTGTTCTATTACTGAATAATTACTCTTGATCCTGAAGAACTCTAGTTCATCCGGTTCATCCTGAAGAGCTCTAGTTCATCATGTTCTATTACTGAATAATTACTCTTGATCCTGAAGAACTCTAGTTCATCCGGTTCTATTACTGAATAACTCTTTATAATCCTGAAGAACTCTAGTTCATCTTCTCTCAATCCTCATAAACTCAGTGGGTAATTTTGACTTTCTTCGTTTAATTTTGACTTGTTAATTTGATTACCAGAAAATCAAAACATTCAACAGGATATACAAAGAGAACTCAGTGGGTAATTTTGACTTTCTTCAATTAATTTTGACTTGTTAATTTGATTACCAGAAAATCAAAACGTTCAACAGGATATGCAAAGAGAACTCAGTGAGTAATTTTGACTTTCTTTGTTTAATTTTGACTTGTTAATTTGATTACCAGAAAATTAAAACATTCAATAGGATATGCAAAGAGAACTTAGTGGGTAATTTTGACTTTCTTCGTTTAATTTTGACTTGTTAATTTGATTTTTAAGATCGTGTGAAAGTAGTTTCGGATAATTCCAGATCGTGTGATTAAAATATTAGTGGGTTTTTGATATCGTGTAGAAATTTCAGTTTAACTTGGAGAACGTGTGAAAGTAATTTTTGTAGGAAAACCAAAATTCCAAAAATTATAATGTGCAATGTTTAATAAAATAAGACCTTTGGTATACTATGGTGGTTAGACATCTGAGCTTAGGCATATTCAAGTGATTTGCACATATAACCATACCACCTGATCAGTAATCAGAAACTTCTCACCTCCATTATCAAACCCTTCTCAAAATCCTTATCAAGCCTTTTCTCAAAATCCTTATCAAACTCTTTCTCAAAACCCTCAAATCCTTCTCAAAATGGCAATTGAAAGAATTAGTTGAACATTATTTGCAGATAAAGATTGTTGCTATCTTGGACCGGTACGGGGTGATTATCGGGGCAGAGAGACCGAGTATCTTAGACGGGTTGGCCCTGCTCAACCAAATACTTACAGAGCCACCAAGTCCATCAAGATACCAGATGGCAACTTTTCTATTGGAAGAGATACACGTCTCCAATGCCAGGCTTCAAATGCTAGTTCAACAGAGACAAGAAGCTATGAGTAGGCATTTGGAGTTGATGGAGGAGATGGAATCTAGGTTCCCATGAACCTAAACCCGCAACTGCTCTGTTTTTTGTTTTTTTTGGAATGAACATGTAAATTTGGAAACAATTTTGTGTATGGAATTGGAATCAGTAGTATGAAATCCACTTTTTGTTATATACTTGTTTGTCTATTTTTGTTTATGAAATTAATCTGTTAAACAAAAACCCTAATCCTCGAAAACAGAGACGATCAACAATTGCAATCCGATCAACAACTGATGCATAATTATAGGTAAAAAAAGGTAATCTGTTCTCACAATCTCCATTCCGTTAAACAAAAACCCCAATCCTCAAAAACGGAGACGATCAACAATTACAATCCGATCAACAACTGATGCATAATTTTAGGTAAAAAAATGTTATGTTCGCACAATCTCCATTTCGTTAAACAATAACCCTAAACACAAAAAACAGAACGGATCTACAAAAACCTTAAATTTTGGGGAATTATAATTCTAAATAAATTATATCTTAAAGAATTAAGATAAAAATTAAATAATGGGTCAATTTGGGGTCACATGGGTCAATTTGATGTGTGTAGGACCAATGAGTCCCAATAAGGTGTGTATGTAACCAATAAGTTGTGTTTAGAACCAATGATGGCCTAATAAGGTGTGTCTACGGGAAACGAGGGTCAGTTGGGACCAATGAGTCCCAGTAAGGTGTGTATGTAACCAATAAGTTATGTTTAGGACCAATGATGGCCCAATAAGGTGTGTATGTAACCAATAAGTTGTGTTTAGGACCAATGAGTCCCAATAAGGTGTGTTTAGGGGGAAAGAGGGTCAGTTGGGACCAATGAGTCCCAGTAAGGTGTGTATGTAACCAATAAGTTATGTTTAGGACCAATGATGGCCCAATAAGGTTTGTATGTAACCAATAAGTTGTGTCTAGGACCAATGAGTCCCAATAAGGTGTGTATGTAACCTATAAGTTGTGTTTAGGACCAATGATGGCCAAATAAGGTGTGTATGTAACCAATAAGTTGTGTTTAGGACCAATGAGTCCCAATAAGGTGTGTTTAGGGGAAAAGAGGGTCAGTTGGGACCAATGAGTCCCAGTAAGGTGTGTATGTAACCAATAAGTTGTGTTTAGGACCAATTATGGCCCAATAAGGTTTGTATGTAACCAATAAGTTGTGTCTAAGACCAATGAGTCCCAATAAGGTGTGTTTAGGGGAAACGAGGGTCAGTTGGGACCAATGAGTCCCAGTAAGGTGTGTGTGTAACCAATAAGTTGTGTTTAGGACCAATGATGGCCCAATAAGGTGTGTATGTAACCAATAATTTGTGTTTAGGACCAATGAGTCCCAATAAGGTGTGTTTAGGGGAAATGAGGGTTAGTTGGGACCAATGAGTCCTTGTAAGGTGTGTATGTAACCAATAAATTGTGTTTAGGACCAATGATGGCCCAATAACGTTTGTATGTAACCAATAAGTTATGTCTAGGAGCAATGAGTCCCAATAAGGTGTGTTTAGGGGAGACGAGGGTTAGTTGGGACCAATGAGTCCTAGTAAGGTGTGTATGTATCCAATAAGTTGTGTTTAGGACCAATGATGGCCCAATAAGGTTTGTATGTAACCAATAAGTTGTGTCTAGGAGCAATGAGTCCCAATAAGGTGTGTTTATGGGAAATGAGGGTCACTTGGGACCAATGAGTCCCAATAAGGTGTGTATATAACCAATAAGTTGTGTTTAGGACCAATGATGTGCCAATAAGGAGTGTATGTAACCAATAAGTTGTGTTTAGGACCAATGAGTCCCAATAAGGTGTGTTTAGGGGAAACGAGGGTCAGTTGGGACCAATGAATCCCAGTAAGGTGTGTATGTAACCAATAAGTTATGTTTAGGACCCATGATGGCCCAATAAGGTTTGTATGTAACCAATAAGTTGTGTCTAGGACCAATGAGTCCCAATAAGGTGTGTTTAGGGGAAATGAGGGTCACTTGGGACCAATGAGTCCCAATAAGGTGTGTATGTAACCAATATGTTATGTTTAGGACCAATGATGGCCCAATAAGGTTTATATGTAACCAAAAAGTTGTTTATAGATCCAATGAGTCCCAATAAGGTGTGTTTAGGGGAAACGAGGGTCAATTGGGACCAATGAGTCCCAGTAAAGTGTGTATGTAACCAATAAGTTATGTTTAGGACCAATTATGGCCCAATAAGGTTTGTTTGTAACCAATTAGTTGTGTTTAGGACCAATGAGTCCCAATAAGGTGTGTTTAGGGGAAACGATGGTCAGTTGGGACCAATGAGTCCCAGTAAGGTGTGTATGTAACCAATAAGTTGTGTTTAGGACCAATTATGGCCCAATAAGGTTTGTATGTAACCAATAAGTTGTGTCTAGGACCAATGAGTCTCAATACGGTGTGTTTAGGGGAAACGAGGGTCAGTTGGGACTAATGAGTCCCAGTAAGGAGTGTATGTAACCAATAAGTTGTGTTAAGGACAAATGATGGCCCAATAAGGTGTGTATGTAACCAATAAGTTATGTTTAGGACCAATGAGTCCCAAAAAGTTGTGTTTAGGGGAAACGAGGGTCAGTTGGGACCAATGAGTCCTAGTAAGGTGTGTATGTAACCAATAAGTTGTGTTTAGGACCAATGATGGCCCAATAAGGTTTGTATGTAACGAATAAGTTGTGTCTAGGAGCAATGAGTCCCAATAAGGTGTGTTTAAGGGAAACGAGGGTCACTTGGGACCAATTAGTCCCAATAAGGTGTGTATGTAACCAATAAGTTGTGTTTAGGACCAATGATGGCCCAATAACGTTTGTATGTAACCAATAAGTTATGTCTAGGAGCAATGAGTCCCAATAAGGTGTGTTTAGGGGAGACGAGGGTTAGTTGGGACCAATGAGTCCTAGTAAGGTGTGTATGTATCCAATAAGTTGTGTTTAGGACCAATGATGGCCCAATAAGGTTTGTATGTAACCAATAAGTTGTGTCTAGGAGCAATGAGTCCCAATAAGGTGTGTTTATGGGAAATGAGGGTCACTTGGGACCAATGAGTCCCAATAAGGTGTGTATATAACCACTAAGTTGTGTTTAGGACCAATGATGTGCCAATAAGGAGTGTATGTAACCAATAAGTTGTGTTTAGGACCAATGAGTCCCAATAAGGTGTGTTTAGGGGAAACGAGGGTCAGTTGGGACCAATGAATCCCAGTAAGGTGTGTATGTAACCAATAAGTTATGTTTAGGACCCATGATGGCCCAATAAGGTTTGTATGTAACCAATAAGTTGTGTCTAGGACCAATGAGTCCCAATAAGGTGTGTTTAGGGGAAATGAGGGTCACTTGGGACCAATGAGTCCCAATAAGGTGTGTATGTAACCAATATGTTATGTTTAGGACCAATGATGGCCCAATAAGGTTTATATGTAACCAAAAAGTTGTTTATAGATCCAATGAGTCCCAATAAGGTGTGTTTAGGGGAAACGAGGGTCAATTGGGACCAATGAGTCCCAGTAAAGTGTGTATGTAACCAATAAGTTATGTTTAGGACCAATTATGGCCCAATAAGGTTTGTTTGTAACCAATTAGTTGTGTTTAGGACCAATGAGTCCCAATAAGGTGTGTTTAGGGGAAACGATGGTCAGTTGGGACCAATGAGTCCCAGTAAGGTGTGTATGTAACCAATAAGTTGTGTTTAGGACCAATTATGGCCCAATAAGGTTTGTATGTAACCAATAAGTTGTGTCTAGGACCAATGAGTCTCAATACGGTGTGTTTAGGGGAAACGAGGGTCAGTTGGGACTAATGAGTCCCAGTAAGGAGTGTATGTAACCAATAAGTTGTGTTAAGGACAAATGATGGCCCAATAAGGTGTGTATGTAACCAATAAGTTATGTTTAGGACCAATGAGTCCCAATAAGTTGTGTTTAGGGGAAACGAGGGTCAGTTGGGACCAATGAGTCCTAGTAAGGTGTGTATGTAACCAATAAGTTGTGTTTAGGACCAATGATGGCCCAATAAGGTTTGTATGTAACGAATAAGTTGTGTCTAGGAGCAATGAGTCCCAATAAGGTGTGTTTAAGGGAAACGAGGGTCACTTGGGACCAATTAGTCCCAATAAGGTGTGTATGTAACCAATAAGTTGTGTTTAGGACCAATGATGGCCCAATAAGGTGTGTATGTGACCAATAAGTTGTGTTTAGGACTAATGAGTCCCAATAAGGTGTGTTTAGGGGAAACGAGGGTCAGTTGGGACCAATGAATCCCAGTAAGGTGTGTATGTAACCAATAAGTTGTGTTTAGGACCATTGATGGCCCAATAAGGTTTGTTTATAACTAATAAGTTGTGTCTAGGACTAATGAGTCACAATAAGGTGTGTTTAGGGGAAATGAGGGTCACTTGGGACCAATGAGTCCCAATAAGGTGTGTATGTAACCAATATGTTGTGTTTAGGACCAATGATGGCCCAATAAGGTTTTTATGTAACAAATAAGTTGTTTATAGGTCCAATGAGTCCCAATAAGGTGTGTTTAAGGGAAACGAGGGTCTGTTGGGACCAATGAGTCCCAGTAAGGTGTGTATGTAACCAATAAGTTGTGTTTAGGACCAATGATGACCCAATAAGGTGTGTATGTAACCAATAAGTTGTGTTTAGGACCAATGAATCCCAATAAGGTGTGTTTAGGGGAAACGAGGGTCAGTTGGGACCAATGAGTCCCAGTAAGGTGTGTATGTAACCAATAAGTTGTGTTTAGGACCAATTATGGCCCAATAAGGTTTGTATGTAACCAATAAGTTGTGTCTAGGACCAATGAGTCCCAATAAGGTGTGTTTAGGGGAAACGAGGGTCAGTTGGGACTAATGAGTCCCAGTAAGGAGTGTATGTAACCAATAAGTTGTGTTAAGGACCAATGATGGCCCAATAAGGTGTGTATGTAACCAATAAGTTGTGTTTAGGACCAATGAGTCCCAATAAGTTGTGTTTAGGGGAAACGAGGGTCAGTTGGGACCAATGAGTCCTAGTAAGGTGTGTATGTAACCAATAAGTTGTGTTTAGGACCAATGATGGCCCAATAAGGTTTGTATGTAACGAATAAGTTGTGTCTAGGAGCAATGAGTCCCAATAAGGTGTGTTTAAGGGAAACGAGAGTCACTTGGGACCAATTAGTCCCAATAAGGTGTGTATGTAACCAATAAGTTGTGTTTAGGACCAATGATGGCCCAATAAGGTGTGTATGTGACCAATAAGTTGTGTTTAGGACTAATGAGTCCCAATAAGGTGTGTTTAGGGGAAACGAGGGTCAGTTGGGACCAATGAATCCCAGTAAGGTGTGTATGTAACCAATAAGTTGTGTTTAGGACCATTGATGGCCCAATAAGGTTTGTTTATAACTAATAAGTTGTGTCTAGGACTAATGAGTCACAATAAGGTGTGTTTAGGGGAAATGAGGGTCACTTGGGACCAATGAGTTCCAATAAGGTGTGTATGTAACCAATATGTTGTGTTTAGGACCAATGATGGCCCAATAAGGTTTTTATGTAACCAATAAGTTGTTTATAGGTCCAATGAGTCCCAATAAGGTGTGTTTAAGGGAAACGAGGGTCAGTTGGGACCAATGAGTCCCAGTAAGGTGTGTATGTAACCAATAAGTTGTGTTTAGGACCAATGATGACCCAATAAGGTGTGTATGTAACCAATAAGTTGTGTTTAGGACCAATGAATCCCAATAAGGTGTGTTTAGGGGAAACGAGGGTCAGTTGGGACCAATGAGTCCCAATAAGGTGTGATTAATTTTTTTTTCTCATTATTTAGAAAATTTCACATGTGAACACATGCGAAAAATAGCTATTTCACATGCGAAAGTTTCTACAATGAATCTCACCCTATATATATATATATATATATATATATATATATATATATAACCGATAATGTATATATTACAACACATTGAAAGATGTATATATATATATATATGTGTGTGTGTGTGTGTGTTTGTGTGGTGTGTCTTTAGTACTTGACATCTTTTTTTTCACGTTAGGTATACAAATTCATTAGGATACAATTATCATTAAGTTTTTTTGCTTAATATTCCATTTTACATTTAAAGATCATTTTAAAGTTATGTTCGAAATACTATTATATCTATGTCTGGAATTAATTGAGTTTATATTAAATCCGATAATTAAATGTTGTCACGTCCTTTTTTGGTTAGATGCTTTCACCCGAATCAATCATATTAATCCCCAAATTACTTCCCACCATTTTTCAAATTTCTCCAAAATTCATTGATCAGTTCCTATTCCCTCTCACCAAAATTTTATCACCATAACGATTCATCACTTTCTTCTTCCCTACAACTAAAAATTCCTCCACAGGATTCATCACACTACCATCTTCAGGAGATCACTACCTAATTCCCGTTAGTATTAATTTCACTGTCATCTTCAGGAGATCATTTATTTCATTCTCTATTTATTTCATCTAATTAATTATTCCATCGCATTTATTTAATTTCCCTTATTTATTTCATTTCAGGATTCATCTAGCTCATTTAACAATGGATCATGAATTCGAAGCAGGTGAACAATTGAAGGATCTTAATTATAATAGTGAATTCGAATACAATGATGATTCTTCACAAGCGAGTGAAGAAGATGAAATGGATAATAATGATGATCATTATTCACCACAGAGTGAAGAAGATGAAATGGATAACAATGATGCCCACGTCGACAATCATGATGCCCAACTCGACAATGATGCATAACTCGACAATGATGCCCAAGTTACTGAGAATGAGGAAGCTACAACCTTTGCTCCCCAAGCAAACAAGAGGGGGTTGACGCGGTTGGCAAAGTGGCGTGCCAAATTTGAGAAAAATGTTGGGGAAAAATGACCACTAACATTTGATGCGCTGGGAAGGATTGGCGGGGAGCATAGACCAAAATTTTCGAGTTTTATGGGAGACATTGCAAGGTCAGAGGTTGGATTGAGGTATCTAAAATGGAGGAAGGTGCCAAAAGAGGACAAGAACAAGATGTGGGCAGGGATTCAGGTTATGAAACAGATTAAACATTTTCTCATATTAAGTTTGTTAAGCTATTGAATTCCATATATGTGACTAAAAAATCATGTTGTCATATGTTATTTTTTTAGCAATTATTCAAAATTGATGACTGTCTAAGGGGTCCTATAATGGTACGGCTTGGTGGGTTGCTAAGGAGTTTTAGAAGAAAGATGTTCGAGAAACACATTCGTCCCAACCTAGCAAAACCCATCGTGCTTGAGAAAGTTCCAAAGATGTATCGCGCTATTGTGAAAAAAGAAGACTGGGACAGATTTGTAGCATATACAAAATCTGACGAATTCAAGGTTTTTATTCAATTCAAACTGCAGATTTCATTAATTAGGCTAAGTGTTAATTAATGAGATTATAATTATATATCCTATTGTTCTGTTGGAAAGGTTGTGTCAAAGAGTGCAAAAGAGGTTCGAGCACAGTATGTTTATGATCATAAAATGGGACGGGGAGGATACGTCTATCTGAGAGAAAAATTGGTAATAAGCTAAGTGTGTTACGTCCAGTCATGGTTAAGAATGTGCAATGTATGTTTCAAGTCTGATATATATTATTATTATTATAATACAAGGTACAAAACAAAGAAATTGCAGCTGATGATTGCCCCTCTCGAGCGTTTATGTGGAGGAAAGGAAGGGTAAATAAAGAGGGGGAATACAAAACGCATGTGGTGAAGGGCGTAGCAGATGATATAGTAAGTTTAATTGCTATATATATACCTAATTATTCACATGTTAAAAATTAATAGTACCTCATTACATTAACTAAATTAATTACTGCAGGTCAAGAATGAAACAAAAATAAATGCGGGATCCGTGACCGTAGAACCGGGAACGGATGCCCTGACATTGGTCATTGGCAAGGAAAGGGGTGGATACCTAAAAGGTATCGGGTATGGAGTGACTTCCCGTGGATATTGGCAGGGTGCTCCAAAAGGGCGATCGAAAGAACGGATCGAAAAACTTGAGGCGGAACTAAAAAATGAAAAACAACTGCGTGAGAAAAAAGATCAAGAGGTTGAGCACCTCACTGATATGGTTAAAGCACAACATGATAAAATTGATAAGCTTATGGTGTTTATGGACCTCATGATTCAAGATAAACAAGTTGATAAAGCGGTAAATTCTGTAAGGGACAAATTATATATATATACCTAAATTAATTATATTATATACTTTACTTTTTATCAATTAATTATTATAAATCATTAAATTATTTCGTAGGTAAAGTCCGCGGAGGCGCCTCTTACTACAACTGTAAGATCTAAAAACAGTTGTAATCAGCATTCCAATGTAAATACAACGGTAATTAAATATTATTGCTGATATATATGATCAATCTCCCTTGAGTGCATAATTATTAATTAATTAACTAATTGAATTAATTTTACGTAGGACATGATCAATTCCGCGCACAATACATCGCGGAAACAATCTACTCCATCAAACTCATCTCAAAGGTCGGCCGATAAGGTACGAATCTGAAACAGTTCTGAATTTGAGTTGATCTGGAAGATTCTAGTTCATCTGGATGAACATGCGTCTCTAGTTATAGTTCATCCGGATAGTTAGAGTTCATCCGGATAGTTAGAGTTCATCCGGATAGTTAAAGTTCCTCAGGATAGGTAAGGTTCATCAGGATAGTAAAAAGTTCATCAGGATAGTTAGAGTTCATCGGGATAGTTAGAGTTGATCAGGAAGTTCCTAGTTCATCGGGATAGTTGCTATATGATCATTTAATTATTTTAAATTACACAATTGTGCACTTCCCTTATAACTAATTGCTATATGATCATTTAATTAAATTTTGATGATGTCTTTAATTAGGGGAAAAAGAGAAAAATAACAGAAGCAGCAGTTGCTGCAGCCAATATTGCTGGGGCATCAGAGCATGAAGTGGTATATATATATAATTAAGGATTTGACAAATCGCTTTGACATTATTGTTAATTAATATATATGTTACTAATCAGTTAATTACATGGTGTCAATTTAGGAAAAGAATAAGAGACATGCAAAACTAGTAAAACCTGCAACTCGTAAAGTACCTCCTAAGAAGAGTGATCGGTTGGAAAAACCAAATAATTATGATGCCATTCTAGCTCCTATCGATCAGCCAGTAATCCAAGAGGTATATAGATTAGTATATACCACAATTTTTTTATTCTATTTTTTTGACTTTAATTAATTAATTATTAATATATATATGCTATAATTAATATTATTATTATTATTATAATGTCACTTCTGATCAACGGTGCGAAACTGTGACGTTGCACATGGAGGGGGATCCAATGAATGTTGTGGGAATGGCTGAATTATTACCAAAACAAAAAGATGAGAAGATTCATTGAAGTCAATTACCTCCTGGTTGCCGTAGAATTAAAGTTTATCAGGTCAATAAGGGCGCAACATTTTTACCATTCCCAATAGATGATAAAACAACGCTTTCGGAGGTTGAAAATAAATATATTATTGCATGGCCGATGAAACGAATGATCATTCATTCTAATAACAAGTAAGATAAATCACAGCCGGTTTATCATTCTACGGTTCAAAAAGTACTGGAACAACCACAGGTAATTACTACATTAGTTAATCGTATCCGCTATAATTAATTAACTATATATATATATATATATATATATATATATATATATATATATATATATGATCGGTTTTATTTGTCATTTTTCCAGGTAAATAATGATCGAAAAAAGATCTCGAAAATGTATTTAACAACAAACCAGCTGACTCAAGACCTGATAAACAGAAAACATAGTACACGGATCTAGCAGAAGCAGCTGATGAGCACGGAAAAGAAATTATAATTAATTATTATACAAATTAAACTTTGATTAGTGTATGTTATTTTTTTGAACGACATTTGATTAGTGTATGTACATTAATTTTTAATTATAACATGATTTTAAGGTTTCTCTATATTAATTAATATGCAGTTTAATTAATTGTAATTAAGAAAATATATAATACCAAAGGCCACACTTTTGATATTTTAACATGGTCGTTGCCACCCTTTGGTCACGTGTATTGGGACAAAATATCTGATTTCAACTACCCTTTGGCCACTTTCTTTTTCCAAATATATGTGGCTAAAACACATATATACGTGACCATATAATACCAAATACCACACTTTTTATATTTTAACGTGGCCGTTGCCACCATTTGGCACGTATTGGGACAAATTATCTGATTTCAACTACCCTTTGGCCACTTTTTTTTCTCCAAATATATGTGGCAAAAACACAAATATACGTGACCATATAATACCAAAGGTCACACTTTTTATATTTTAACGTGGCCGTTGCCACCATTGACCACGCGTATTGGAACAAAATATAAGATTTCAACTACCCTTTGGCCACTTTTTTTTTCAAATATATGTGGCTAAAACACAAATATACGTGACCATATAATACCAAATGCCACACATTTTATATTTTAATGTGGCCGTTGCCACCCTTTGGCCATGCGTATTGGGACAAAATGTATGATTTCAGCAACCCATTTGGCCACGTTTTTTCATATCATATGTGGCTAAAACACAAATATATGTGACCATATAATACCAAAGGCCACGCTATTCATATTTTAACGTGGCGGTTGCCACCCTTTGGCCACGCGTATTGGGACAAAAATTATAATTTCAGCAACCCATTTGGCCACGTTTTTTTATAACATATGTGGCTAAAACACAAATATACGTGACCATATAATACCAAATGCCACGCTTTTGATATTTTAACGTGGCCGTTGCCACCCTTTGGCCATGCGTATTGTGACAAAATGTATGATTTCAGCAACCCTTTGGCCACGTATTTTTATAATGTATGTGGCTAAAACACAAATATATGTGACCATATAATACCAAAGGCCACGTTAAACAAACACATATGGCCGTTGGGACCCTTTGGCCACGCTTTCCAGAAGAATTGTTTGATTACCATAATAAATATTGGTACCCTTTAGCCACGCTTATAGGTGGCTTCAGCCACTGATATTGTAACGTGGTCATAGGGTACATAAGGTGACAAGACCTTTGGTGTCGATTGGAATGAAAAAAAAACGTGACCAAACACCTTTGGTCACGGTTTTTTTCCGTGGCCAAAGGTGCATTTTGACGTAGTGACGTTCGGGGTCCTTATGTCTATGTAAGCAAACTCGGCTGACCACGCAAGTGCGGGCTGAAAGTATTTGATTGGGAATGGGGGTTGTAATATTTTATCACTTCACGGAAGCCGAGATGGTACGTGTTTGTGAACTTGGCTCTGGTTACGCTGGATGTGCATGCGAGAGAGTGGTGCACGGAAGAAACGACCTTAGTCCCTTAAAAAGATCATTTTCATAATAAAATAATCCGGCACGCAGGGTTGTTCCCCTGCTGGTTCATAATGGCGTGTCGAGTACGGTAAGTCAGCCGGTTTGAGGGACCCCGTAACTAAGTGGCATTACACCACTTTGTTTGTTCACTGGCAGCACCTTCCCTCGACATTCGTACTCCTCGTAGACGATTAGCAGTTGGATGGTGAATCAACCTAAGATTCCGAAAGGTGGTTGGTCTTCTGCCAGTCAACAATCTTAAGCAAGGATATAAGTCTCTGTGAAATCCTCTTTAACCACTGGTGAGTTCTCCCAAGTAATATTAACTTCGATATACTCTAAAACACTATCGTATTTTCTCTCTTTATTTTATTTTAGTTTATTTTTATTTCTTTCTTAAAACTAAAAGTTAGACCTGGCTAGATGATAACAGCGGACTGAGTATTCAGAGTTCTTACTTTCCATTGTGTCCTGATCGATCCTGATTTAACTTACCGCTACTATACTGTCCACTATGGGTATGCTTGCCTATGTAATGTGGTGAAATAGTGGCTGTCAAGTAAATTAGGTATTATAAATTTAAAAGCTTAAACTGCTAAACAGGGTTTCAAAAATATAGCCATATTTTAAGTACACCTCAGCACACACCCCTTCATTAGTAGCATTCTTTGTTGAGAAACACATCACGGTGTTGAATTTGTTGTATTGGTTTTGATTTCATCAATTTTAAGAGTCAATTGGAGAGGAGGTTATGATGTCTCGCAAACAACATTTGCAAGCAATATGGTCTTTGATATTAAGTTTTTTATGACAATGATGAAGTGCAAAACTTTGTCACATTTAAGTCCTTTTTGCAACAATATGATCTTTGATTTTAACTTTTTTGTAACAATGACAAACTGCAAAACTTTTGCCAAATTTAAGTCCTTTTTGCATTTGACCATAAGTTTCGTTATTGTTATGTAATTACAAATTGAAGGACATTTCACATGTTTGTGCATTGTACTCTCGTCTTTCTAGCCTTTCATTTTCTGTTGGTTTCGGCTTATTTTTAACCTAATGCCCTAACTTGGCCACCGTTTCGTGTTCTACCGTCTTAGGTTTGTCGTTTATCGTCTGTGGACCAGAAAATCAAACAGGATTTGAGCCTTTGCTATTGTTTGATTTCTAAGCAGGTTTGGTTTATAACTTTATATAGCCAACAATATATATTCTTATTAAATTTTGGTTAGTTTACTTCTGTACATATACATTTATAATGAACTATGAACGGGTTTGGTTAACAAATATGATTAAAGCTTTCAAATATTGATTTGTGGGCTTCATGTCTTCTATAGATTACATAGGCAAAGGTAACGAAATGGAGCACATTGATTCAGGCTAAGAGTAGCATTTTGCCTGTGAAGCTGCTAGACACCAGGTAAACTACATTGCTTTGAAATAACTATTGTTCTATATGTATTTTAAAACTTGACCCATAACCTACAATACATTCCTAAACTCCCTTTTGGTTTTTTTGGTAAATTTTGATGCTTCATTCACTCCCAAATGCTCAACGCTAAACAACCATAGCTAAGTCCATATAGTATTTTTGGCACATTTGTTATGATACAAGAGAGTACAAAAGAAAACCAAAACCAAAACTAATTTGATACCCAATCAAGAATTTATACCAAAATCAAATAGAAACGAAACCAAACTATATAAAACATGAAAACAAACTAAAAGCACAAGCATAAAAAGGCATTGTAATCTAAACAAACATTCGTTATCATATAGTTACTCAATAGTTCAGATTTGTGAACTATTTATCAAAAGTTCTGTCTACGTAGGTATCATAGCATCACAATGGGGTCGGGTCAGATTGGCTATTTGATTAAAGTGGACATATTTATTGAACTTCTGGAGTCCTAAAAACATTTCAAGCAACTTAGGTTCAAACTAATAAACGTTTTCTTTGAAAAAGACATTGAAAAAGAAACTTAGATAGATTCGGCTCACAAACAATTTTTGTTATTTTCTTTTATTGTGTTTCATAATTAATTAATGGGTTAAATATGCTTTGCAACAAAAATCTAATTCTTAAAACAAAATTATTTACAACGTTTTATGCATTCTAAATACACTTGACTTTTTACCCGTTCAATACGTTTCCATTTAGGTATTTTCTTAAGTTTCTCATTTCACCCGTTAGATGCATAGTATAACTTTATCCGACCCATTTGACATGCTTGACCTGTTCATCTCTTCATTGATGCCTTCTATTTTATACTTATGGTAATTTAAATATATATAGTGTGTAACAATTTTGTTTAACGCCAACATGGTAGCAATGAGAGAAACCAAACTGATATCTTTTTCTAACGTGATACTGTCAATGATAAGTTCTTTGATCATAGTATTCAAAATCACTGTTGGGTTTATACATGCTAAAACCTTAAATTTACAACCCTTTTTCTCGTACGGGCCTGAAGGAGTGTTTAGAGCCGTAGCGGTTGTTTATTGGTCGTCTACTGGTTTTGATATGGTTGCTAATATGGCAGAAGAAACAAGTTTCCAAACCAGTTTAAATTGTTTTGAGACTTCATTTTAAAACTATTTTTGGACCTCCTTTTTGAAATTCATTTAAGCCACATAAGACTGTTTTGAAGATGTAGTTTATTTAGATGTTCAGTAATGTTATTATGACTATTTGGAGAGTTTTCTTTATGTTTTAGGAGTGTTTTGATGTTTTATTTTTTCAAAACTTTCAGCATCTTTAATAGTTGCCTCTTGCTATTTGATATTCAAAGTTTGATGAGGATAAATAATAGTTTGATTTTAAGATCTTTGGTTTTTTTTTACTTGATATGTAAATATAGTCTTAATTTTCGTATGATCTCTTAGGCTGCCATAGATTCTATTTTTATAAATGATCACTTTCATTTATTTTTCAAGCGTTGGGCTTAGGAATGCATCTATATGCTGATATAATGACCAGTTAATGCTCATATAGAAACATTTGTTGATACAGAGGCTACAAACCATACTTCAGCAGTTGTAACAGCTCAAAGTACATCCTCATCAGCACCAATTTCACCTGCAGGAAAGCCTCCAAAAAGATACATTACACAAGAAACAGGTACTGAATTTATATATCCTTACCAAAGAAAATAAACACAATAATTAAATGCTAAAAAATATACGTTTTACATCTACATACAGATGTGACTCCACTGAAAAGGTTGAAGGAAAAACAAGCATGGCAATAGTTAACTTATGCAAAAGAGCTCTTTTGATGGATCATTCCAAAAACTGAAGCTCAGAAGCTCTTTTGATGGTGTCTTTAAATGAAAAACAAAAGCTCTTTTGATGGATGATTTTGAAGTTTTTAAACTATGACTAAAATACTTAACTTATGATGGGCTTTGCTTTTATGTGTGGTTCATACAAGTACTATAGAAGTGTGAGAGTCTGCATTTTGAACATAAAAATAGTTAAACATATGCACAACAGAAAGTAGCTACGTAAATGTGCAGCAAACACTTATATATGTTATACTAATGAATAATGATCATGGTTTGGTATCTTAGTAACAACATAATGTTACAATAGTAAAATTCACTAAAACAAACGACCCTGCGGCAACGCGCGGGTCTTTTACTCGTTACTAATTAACAAAGAAAAAGAAAAACGTGAATAAAATATGTGAATTCGTAAGGCATATAAGAGGCTAACAATAACTTGTATTTTCTTGCATATTGCAGTACATGACAAGATTATATTTTATAGGGACCTATAGACATGTAAAAAGGAAAGGTGTAAATGGTACAACTGTGAATGAGTGAGACAAACACTAATCAAGGAAATAGTGAACTGTTTCTTCTGACACTCTATGACAGCTAGTGTAACACATTTTACTTTCTTGATCTAACACTCCCCTTAAGCTGAGCAGTGGGGTCTTCAATGCTTAGCTTGACCAAACAATCACTGAATATCTTCCCATTAAGAGCTTTAGTTAATATATCCGTCGGTTGGTCTTTTGATTTTACGAACGGAAGCTCAGTTATTCCTGCCTCAAGTTTTTCTTTAATGAAGTGTCTGTCGACCTCCACATGTTTTGTTCAGTCATGTTGAACGGGATTCTCAGATATTTGGATTGTTGCTTCATTGTCACACATAATCTTGCTGCTTTTCTTTGAAGGGAAACCAATCTCCCTTAGGATCTTTCTAATCCATAATATTTCAGCTAACCCCCGGACAATACCTCGAAATTCGGCTTTGACATTAGATAGAGCCACAACTTCCTGTTTCTTGCTCCTCCATGTGACCAGATTTCCTCCAACAAAGGTAAAGTAACCGGAAGTTGACCTCCTATCCCCTTTGTTTCCTGCCTAGTCTGCATCAGTATACCCGAGAATGTCAAGATTACTATTTGATTTGAACAGAATCCCATTCCCAGCTGTTCCCTTGAGATATCTAATGATTCTCCATACGGTTTCCATATGAGCAGCCTGAGGTTGATGCATGATTTGACTAACCACTCCAACGGTATATGCTATGTCAGGGCGAGTGTGAGAGAGATATATCAATTTTCCCACTATTCGTTGGTACCTTTCCTTGTTTGCTAATTTTACACCTTCTTCCATGTCTAGTTTATGGTTTACCATCATGGGAGTGTCTGCAGGTTTGCATTCTATCATTCATGTCTTAACGGTTGTGTCAATTTAAACATATGACCATTTCGACTCATTAGTTCCATGGTTATTCGTTAATCTTCCGTTTATGACAATTCCATATGAGGTTCCACATTTGTACAACCATATATGTCCCAAATGTAACCTTGTTTCAAATTATTGGCTTCACGACCCCCTCTTGGGTTGTTCTTCACCAAATTACCACATTCATTATATTGGTTTCACGACTCCTACAGAGTCGTTCCTCACCAATTTCCCATTCATTATATTAGTTTCACGGCTCCTACAGAGTCGTTCTTCACCAATTTCCCATTCAATATATTGGTTTCACAGCTCCTACAGAGTCGTTCTTCACCAATTTCCCATTTTTTTTTATATATTTCAATTTCAAGTTATGACCTCATGGTCCAAACTCTTATTTTGACTAGAATTAGACACATGTATATGCATTACCATTTATCAAAGTATAACCCAGGTTGGGTAGTCCCACCTGGTGTACCTTATAGCACATGCCCATTATGCATTCGAGTCCTAGCCCAATGCATTTTGAAGTCATATGTGTCATCATTCATCCACTTGCTTGGGTACAATTTTCCTGCAAAATCAATGTCAAGTTTGACCACTTCTAGGGTTTTCCTTACCTACAGCAAGGTTACCACACATAAACATCAATATTCACATGTTTCAAGATACAACATTGTCTAATTATATGTCACAATGTTATCTTGTTACCTTGAGAAATTTTCATCTCATTTATGACCTATGGTTCCGATGAACCATTTATGATCAAATACCACATGATACACGGTGGAGGCTCCCTAGAACCTTTTTTTCTCACCCGTTGTATCATGCTTAGCAATTATATGGTTCTTACAAATAACATGATCCTAATATAGTAGGATTCAAAAGTACTTATCAATTTCAAATTCCTTTGCCTATGGCAAGGTTTTCTAGTTTTATTGGTCATGGCCAATAATTTTCCACAGGTTTATACGAGGTTTCTCGCCTAGGCTTTACCCCGTTTCTACCTGCCTCATTGATATTTGGGCTCTCAAAGCCCCCTTTTTTTGTTTCCCTGTAAGATCACCGCCATCATGGCCCGTCATTGATCTACAGAATTGAAATTTTCATTAGCTAAACAGCTTTTATTTACCCTTACCGCAGCAAGGTTTTTATTTACCATATTGGTCATAGCCAATACCTCCCCACAGGTTTTTACGAGGTTTCCAGCCGTATCATTACCCCGTTTCTACCTGGGACACTTCTTTCACACATATAACATATTGGTCATAGCCAATATTCCCCACAGGTTTTTACGAGGTTTCCAGCCGTAGCATTACCCCGTTTCTACCTGGGACACTTCTTTCACACATATAACATATTGGTCATAGCCAATATTCCCCCCAGGCTTATACGAGGTTTCTAGCCGTAGCATTACCCCGTTTCTACCTGGGACACTTCACTCACGCACTTCCCGGTTCAGGTGTGAATACACCTCCCCGTGCGTTTCCCGAGTGATAGCTAATAACTCTGCCTTTACCGGCATACTAGAACATTCATTCATTTTAAATACAATTTCAATAATTAGTCGCAGGTTGTGTACCTTGCCCGGACGCTTCATCAAGCTTGAACCGATCACTTTTCCCGTTCACCAGAGCTCAAGGTTTGAGTTTAAGACTCTCCGAGTACTTAATTCTCTCAAACCAGGGCTCTGATACCAAATTGTAACACCCGTATACAATTTGATGCCAAACTTACACATTATAACGTTAAAAATTTGGTCCCAGAAAATTTCTTTACAAAACATATGATTTGTAATCATAAGATGCCACCATAGTGGTTTACATTTACAAAATTTACTTATAATTGGTTTGACATCCAAATGTGATCTTCGACTTATATATAAGTTCTTTTCACCATAATACAAGACGGGTCATTCGTTCTCGATGTGATCGGTTCTTCGTAGTCTTTGATGAGCATCCCACTAGGCTTTCCCTTTACCCGCAACATACTCACTTTCAATAGTGAGCTTCTATTGCATAACCATTTATTACAATATCAAATAATGAAGAAAAACAATAAAATTTGGTTTTTCACTCTGGGGCGGTACGCCCAGAATGAATAATTTCTGGGCGGTACGCCCTGGACCATTTTTGACAGAATATTGGCTATTTTCGGCCAGTTCCATACTTAGCCAAATTTTGGCTTTCTTTCCCCTGTTTTCTACCAGATTTCACCAACCGGATTTCCATCATTTTTCAAGTGTTTTAACACTCACAAAACACTTCTAAAACATATTTTCATACACATCAACATACCTTATTCAAGGCGAATTCAAACTTTGCATATGCGGGTTCAACCAACCCGTTTGACCCATTAGAACACCCATAGCTTTATTGCTAATGACCTGTCCTTATTGCAAGCTAATTTTACAGTAATCCATTGGCAAACATGTATAACAAATCAATTCCATAAGCTAATTATGTCATTTAAACCTTTATGGGTTCTATGCACTTCGTGTGCTTGTTACTTATTAGAAATAACACAGTTTTAAAGGATTATGATCCTAAACTCATGTGACAGCCTATTTATGCATCAAATAGCCTTTAGGGAGTTGGTATCTATTCATTCAACCACTTTTGGGTTATTGTACCCATCTGACCCGTTAAGGCGGGTCCTTGCCTCTGGTTTACTCCAATGCCCAATTTGACCACATATTAGCCTTGGAATCTATGGTTCTATAACCATTTACGATTCCTTTTTCTCTTGTTACTTGGCATGGACTCTATAAGCCCATTTTCGCCTCCGCAACTTTTGTTCACAACATGATTCATCTGAATCTTCCCTATGGTCAAATTGGTCATTGAAGAACCCTTGACTTTGGGCTTCACGGTTTCTAGAACCATTCGTCACCCATACTCATAATTCATAGTTTATTTCATTAAATTGTAAATACGCATTTACTTAACTACTTCATGTAACATAAATAATGTTACACATGCATTTGGTTCCTACAAACCATTATCAATCAATTACTCATTTAGCCATTGTTATGGTCTCTATGAATCCATTAGTAACTTTTATTCTTTGACCCATTACGATGAATCCTTCCGAATCGTTCGACCCGTTTAACCCATTAGCATGAATCCTACAATTCATTTACCGCTAATGACATACATTCTTTTAGCCATGGTTCCTAAGAACCATTTAATTATGCATTGTTCTTTGACTCATTATCTTCTTAGAGCTTAACTCTAATTATTTAACTTTGTAATTATACGCAATTCAACAACTTTCCTCGTAGGGAAAGTTTATCACATTTCATAAAATCATGCATTCTATATCATCAATGCAATTATGAGTCATTAACCAAATATGTAACATAGCATAGATGTTACCTCGTGAGCTTTATCCATAAATACCGGTTTCCGTTTGAGTTGCTTCCGCTTGCTTGCCTAAAGTGGACTCAATTCCCTGTTTGGTTCGTGAGACAACATAATCATCAATATATATATATATATATATATATATATATATGTATATATATATCACATTTTCCACATTCTAGTACATGAATCATTTAGTTATATAAATCTAACGATTCACATATCACGACATCAATTCATTAAATATCTTAGGGTGGTACTTGCTGTCCAGCCCTTGTTCAAGCCACCATTTGACCCTTTTAACAGCTGAATCGACCCAACATGTTCAAACATAAAACGTAGTAGACTCATAGAGCTTCCCAATCATATAAAATACACATTTTTCCGAGTTACGGTTGATTTTATACGATTTTTCTAAAAACAGGACAGCAACCATAATTTTTCCCAAACAGCATGCTAGAAAATTGAGTGACCATATTAACGGGTCATTTTGACCCATTATACACCGGATTCAGTTTCCGGTGTTCAAATACCAAACATAGTATTCAAAACAAGCTTTTCAACCATATATCGTACATCCCCAACGGGCATACGAGTGATCTTATACAACACTTTCAAAACAGCCCCTCAACTAGATTTTTATCATTTTTATGGTTTTACATCATTCCATTTAACACATTATATAAGCATGAATTTCACATTAGTCCATATTCACATCTTTGGCACTTAATTTTTTTAATACATTAAGGCCTCATGTTTAGCATTCATAAACATCCATTTGCTAATCACTAGCTCATTTGGACATTTCATCGAGCACTTGGTGTGCATCAACATGATATCATAATTTCAACCTACTTTGATTTAGGTTTAATTTCCATCACTTGCATATCAAGGTTTTACAACAATGTTTCACCTTATCATGCATCAATTAACTAATATAAGTATACAAAACACATGCAATTTTAGTAATTAACAACATGGGATCCAAAAACTTACCCCCATGGCTAAAGTTCGTAGCCTAGAGTTCACCCCACCAAAACTTGATGTTTTGGTCACAATTTCAAGCATTTATGTGTCTATAGCATGGGCATATCATTATATAATCATCACAACACTAAATTACAGCTTTAAGGCATCCAATTTGGTCAAAATTTCGGACCCTAAGCATGCATGGAGATGGGGTTTACTTACTTGATTCAAAGATGGGTTTAGATGCTAGAAAACACTTCCAATTTCTGTTTTGATGCACCAAAATCGCAGCTTAAAACCTTGAATTGCAGAATTTGAGGTTTGCTAGGGCTTGGAGGGTGGATGTCGAACTCCAGGGGAGAATTACGATCCCCCTCGTTTCCCTTTTCTTTTTATTTATTACACATTAGTGTAATTACTATTCTGGCCCCTCAAATCTCAATATTAACATTTTAAGCAACTAAATTCCCATTTGATCCAAGATTTTATTTTACATGATAAATCTCTCATGTACATAACGGGTTGAGTTCTGGACTAGCGTCCCATCTCATTTATTTACAAATACAATTATTCATTTGGGTTTCGGGATGTTACATAGCATTTCATATTCCATGGCTTCTTTCCATTGCTTTGTTCTCATGGCTTGTTCCATATTATTTGGAATATCCTCCTTGTATAAGGCCACACTGAATGCTCTAGCTTCTTGTGAGAGATTCCCATCTGCTATGTTTGCCATTGGGTACTTTCCACCTTTAGTTTCTTTTTGTGGAATATACCATTTTGGAGGAACTCCTCTATTTGCCCTCGGTCGTAATTCATAGGTTCTCACTTTCTCACTTGGATTTGGTGGAGTCTCATTTCTAATTTCTTCAACGCTGCAAGTCTCATGATTATTATCAACGCTGCAAGTCTCATGATTATTATCAACGCTGCAAGTCTCATGATTATTATCAACGCTGCAAGTCTCGTGTTTATTATCATTAGTAATAGGATCATTATTAGTTTTGTAGGTCCAGAAAATATACCAAAACACGATATTGATATCACCAACGAGTGCGGAATCCTCGTTTATGATTGATTCAAGATAGAGAAGAGAAGAAACCCGAAGAATACGATGATTAAACAAATAAACACTTGAACTTTGCACACAAGTAAACTTGTCGGGTACAAAACCGTAATCGTAAACCCTCTTCTCTCTCTAGAAATCATAAACCAGCCCCCTTTGAATAGTAAACTCATGGGGTTTATATAGCCATCCCATGAGTTTACTATTGGGCTCTTAAACCCTAATCATAAACCCAAGCCCATGCCCATATCCAATAGTAAACTAGCCTAAACATAATAATAAAACTAGCCTACTAATCTAATGAAACCCACTAAGCCCAGCCCAAACTATTTAATATTACAAGCCTCATAATCTAGCCTCTACAATCTTCCCCTAGGCTTGTGATATTAAATGTCTTCAATCTTTGAAATTCTTCTTCTTGACTGGCTGGCATAGATGCTGATGAAGATTCTTTCCGCAGAAATCTTCATTGGGTTTCATAACGGGCACTTGGGACTTCCTCTTGATCAGCATCAGCTCGAACTTCTTGAAATGAACAAGTTAATGAGATGGAGGATTCTCAATCACTTGCTTCTTTTGAAAGAACTGGTTCTTGCTGAGTCTTCGGTAACTGTCTTGAGTCTCCAAAAATTAGAGGGTAAATTTTGAAAACCTCCTAACTTTGGAGAACTTGATTGTTGATCTTCAAACTTCATGATCTCTGACTGCTCTCTGTATCATTTTCTTTTTCAAAAATTTGACTTGAAATCTTCAGCTTCCCCTAAACTTGTGAGCATTTTCTTTGAGAACCATTGAAGCTTTT
>JBCNJP010000017.1:37615132-37685132 GCA_039602395.1 Deinandra increscens subsp. villosa | reverse complement strand
CCCACCCTGGAAGGTACCTTAGGCACCAAGTGTGGTGTTGAAATACTCCAACATTGATGCTTCGGTCAATACGTTCCAATTTTGACTTGATTTTGAACGGAATGAACTATAAATTTTTATTATTTACCGGATAGGGATATTAAAACAAATTTTAATATTTAGTGATCATTAGACACAAATGATAAACCCTATCTCCACTCGGGACATTTATTTTAAATCACCTATTTAAAGTATCTACGTGTCGCGAATGGTCGATTGTGTGTTAACGGCATTATGGCATGGTCTTGCTAGAGCCATTTAGCAAGACCAATAGGGACATGACATTTAAAAGTGAACAACCACTAGGAAAGCAAGTCTGTGCGTTCGTAGATCCGGTTCAGCTCCCACTATCCTTCAAACTCCCTTTTGGCGAGTGTCCGATCTTCGGTCTGGGTTTTATAAAATTTACTAACAACTTAATAAACCTAGCTCTACATTACAATGATGAAACCTGAAAACAGCGGGTCCATTAAAATCAAATAAAAGATACAGTTGGGCCAACAATTAGGCCAATCAGAAAAAAATAAAACGCGCCAAAACATACAATCATGTATTAAAACTAAAGGGGTCGGCCGGTAACACACAATTAATTAAAAAGAATTAGAAAAGTAATTCCATTCGTAATTTGGAAAAGAATCGAAATTGCAAACCACCGTTTACGAAAAGATCAGTTCCGATTTACGCGCAGTGATCGTGGCTTTGATACCACTGTTGGGTTTTACAGTGGGTACCTGGGTTGCCCGTTTTAATTATTTACCAACTAAATATACGGGTTAATTAATCAGAATTAATTACGCAACGAAAAATTTTTTACAACGCGAATTTTAGTAAAACCGTAGACATGATTTGATCACCGTGTACGCGTAAATACAGAAAATTAAATAAATTAATTTAAACATGTAAACAGTTTAGATATACCTTGGCGGAGTCCGAACAACCGTTCTAGACACCGGGGTTCGACGAACTGGCGCTAAGATCAACAGTAATGCCCGACTCGGACCGGCGAGTCAAATCTTCAACCGACTTTGAAGACGGGGCCCTCAGGCACCACGGGCGCGTTCATCTCGTCCGTCGCACGTGGACGCGGTAACGAAACCATGCTATGCAACATAGCATTCCAATTGAATGGCTCTGCCATGCTTGACGACGAAACTGTCATAGAAACGATTTCATCCGTCGCGCGTGGAGGCGGCGGAGGAAGTGGCGTAATGGCAGCGGCGTACAATGGCGCCGGCCACTTAGGGTATTCACCTAATTCAGCCGTGGCGGGATGCGAGTGCTCAAATATAGGCCTCGGTGGCGTAGGTAAAGTGAGAATCACCTCACGGTGATCCTCTCCAAAAACATCGGCGACGTTGGCGGCGACTCTCTCCTCCGCGGCGGCGACGGTAGTCTTGAGTTTCATCGAGGCGGAAATTAGACGAGGGTCTCGTTTCACCATTGCGTTAGTCGAAAAAAGCAACAGACGTGGTGGTGCTGCTTGCGCTGATTGCGAGAGAAGAGATGGGAGAGGGGGCGGGGATGGTAAAGATGAATTGCAAATACTAACTTTGAAACCATACTTTGTAATGAACCCTGCAAATCGGTGGTACCAGGCCCTGGGTGCCTGTTTAAGACCATAAAGGGAGCGCTTCAATCTCCACACATGGCTGGGATTATTGTTATCAACGAAGCCTGGCGACTGGAACATGTAGACCATTTCTTTAAGGTGATCATTTAAAAAAAACCTTTTTGACATCAAGTTGATGTACTGGCCATGAACGAGAGACGCCTAAGCTAAGTACTGTGCGTATAGTAGTCGGCTTCACGACCTGACTAAAAGTTTCTTCACAATCAATCTCGACAGTTTGACTTTTACCATTAACGACAAGTCGGGCTTTATACCTCTCCAGGGTCCAATTAGCATGAAACTTATGTTTAAATAGCCACATACAAACGAATGACCGAAACATTATTCGGGCGAGGGACTAACTCCCATGTATTATTTGCCAATAGAGCTTCATATTTGTTTAAATGCAATTTTTCCAGTTAAGGTCGGTGAGGGGGGGGGGGTGAGATGGGACTTGGGAAGTGGAGAAATAGGTGGAGTCGTTTGGGTGTGGAGGTTGAAGGGAACACGAGGTTTGGTAGACCCGGTGGCTGTATGGGTAACCATGGGGTGTGAGAGCCGGACGTGGAAGATGGAGAGGGGACAGGTTCGGTGGGTGATAGGAAATTCGGGTGAGGGCTGGGTGAATGAGGAGGTGGTTGGGCCGGTGAGGAGAGTGGTGAGGTGTGGGCCGGAGAGGAGGGTGGTGAGGTGTGGGCCGTAGGGGGTTTATGAGAATGGGTTGCCGACATGTTCGGATAACAAGCACAACCGAACACACGCAAGTGATCGTAGGAAGGGTGGTGGTGGTACAAAAGGGCCATTGGGATAAGATTGTGATGGAGTTTGGTAGGTAGTATGTTGTGAAGGTAGGAGATGGCGGATCATTCGTTCAGATTTACCGTTTTGTTGGGAGGTATGAGGACATGAAAATCTAAAGTGAATACCGTTCTTTGAGGCAAAAATTTGGAAGTTATTGTTGTCAAATTCGCCACCACGATCACACTGAAAAGATTGCATGTTAAGGTGAAATTGCGTATGTATGTATGCATGGAAAGTTTTAAACTTTTCGAATGTTTCAGATTTAAAACGAAGTGGGTATACCCATGTGTATTCAGTGAAATCATGAACAAAAACCATATAATATTTATAGCCATTATGGCTATGGATAGGTGATGTCCAAAGATCACAATGAATAATGTTAAATGGTCTAAAGGTATGATTAATAGAATCCTCAAAAGGTAAACGTTTATGCTTGTCCAACTAGCATGAATGACAAACTGAAATAGACTTAAGTCTAGTATATGAAATAAAATTATTCGAATGCAAAAAATCTAAGATAGAGCGTCCCGGGTGACTGAGACGATTGTGCTAATGGTTGGTGTCTTGGGTGGAGGAGAGACAAACAGATGTGGAAGTGTTGTTGGTGAGCGGGTAGAGGGAGCTGGAGCTGTTATGACGACTAAGGATCGTACCATCCTTGAAATCCTTCACGGAAAAGCCAAAAGGATCAAATTCAATCGAATTATTATTTTCAATATTAAATTGGCGGACAGAAATACGATTTTTTATAATATTTGGGTTGAAAAGGATATTTTTTAGTTGTAGGGATCTGGAGGTGGTGGGTAGGGTGGTTTGACCCGAACCCTTAAAGGAAATTTTGTTGCCATTAACTACAAATAATGACGCTATTGGTGAATACAATGAGAAATTAGAAAGCTTACCCAGATCAAAGGTGACATGGTTGGACACCCTGGTGTCCATGTGCCACTGCTCGTCTTCCTGGTGCAAGTTCGCGACCTGAAACGCTTCAACGAGCTGAGTCGGTTCGAGAGGATTACCATCAGCAGGAGGCCGGCGGCTGACGAGCATTGGAGGAAGAGGCCTAGGTGTTCCAAGTCAGAGGAGGCGAAGGCTTCCATGGTGTCCAATTACCTTGGGTAAGAAACGGGCAGGGGGGAGGGGTCCAATATGGCGAAGGAGCCCAATAGGGGAAGTTGGGCGGGTAAGCGAACTGGCGGGCTTGGGAGCGTTGTTGGGCTGGGCCCGAAGGCCGATTGTTGCTGAGCCACCTAGGGGGATTAGGCTGATCATATAATGGCTGGTTGGGGTGCCAATTTTGAGCCGAATTAGGAGGTCGACGATTAGAGGAATCACGAGCCGGGGGAGGCTCGTTAGTAGCGGCGGTGACAACCGGGTTGGACTGGACCGGGCAAGTTGTTCACGCGCCTGTTGGAGCTGGGCTTCGAGTTGAAGCTGGTTGCATGCATTTTCCCAGGAGGGGAGTGTTTGATTCAGGTAGGAGGCGACTATCGTCATAATCGGGAGGAATACCGCGAACAAGAAGAATGACCTGCCGTTGTTCAGACACGGGGCAATCAACAGCATCAAGTTGATCTGCCAAATCTATGAGACGTTGACAGTAAACCTCAAGAGACGGAAACTCCTTCAAACTGAGATTACTGAGTTCGTAATCTAACGCCGCAGAACATGACACCCTTTGTTATTGAGAAAAATCGCCTCAATCTTTTCCCAGGATGTAAGGAATATCGCTTTGGAGATTTCTGGCTGAAAACCAGTTTTGATGTTTTCCGGTTGAAGTTGAAGTTCAAGCGGAACTCTTAACTTCGAGCGGAACCGACAGTTCAAGCGGAAGAAGAAATTTTGTCTATTAGCGAATATTCCGGGTGAACTCGATTATCCACCAGATAATGAGTTCAACCAGACTTTTCTTGAGATGTCTCTTCAGTAGTCCAATCCTGCAAAATCTTCTCGGTTGCTTCCAAATCTATCAAAGCCGCTCTTCAAATATAGGTTGTTGCTGTTGACACTCAAGATATTCCAATTGTCGAAGTCTATTCTTTTAG
The DNA here is from genome assembly GCA_039602395.1 of Deinandra increscens subsp. villosa. Lineage (NCBI taxonomy): Eukaryota > Viridiplantae > Streptophyta > Magnoliopsida > Asterales > Asteraceae > Deinandra > Deinandra increscens. The sequence continues at coordinate 37,680,638 of JBCNJP010000017.1, read as the reverse complement.
TAGTTTGTATTTGACTTTGTAGTTAACGGTTTAGATTAAATCGTTCGAGATCAATGGCTGTCATTGATCTCATATGCACTATATATAGCATTAGTTAGCTCTAGTTTACACACGATTCTTGATCACCTTGTAATAGTGTAACTTTGAGTTAATGCAAATAGTGCCGAGTATTTCTTACTTCGTTGTTACTATACTTATGCAAATCAAACACTACCTAATACAAGCGAACTAAAATCAACTTAAGTAAAGTGAAATATAACTTTAGTTCCGCAGGGTTATAATTACAAGTATAGGGTTCTTGTTTAGTTAAAGTCTAACTAATTTCTATCCTACACATGCCTTGTGTGCGGTGGTATTGAGTTCAGGAACTCGGGCTAACAAGTCATCCGATAAAGTCCCGTAAATCCATTGTAGAACAATGGCATCGATCTTCTTCCACGAGAAATACTCAGTGCTAGCCGGGGCAGGTGAGGGAGTTCCATCGATGTGGTACAGAACATCGTAGGAAATAGCATTGAGTTAGAAGAGTTTAACTCCAGATGGGTAGGTGAGTTTGACTCCATTAAGAAGGCGGACATTATGGAGTATGTTGGTGAGGCTATAGGCCGGGTGAAGGGGAGGGACTTTAGGGTCGGAAGTCTCGATTTTGTCTGACATGGCAGACGATAATGGAGAGGACGACAAGGGTGGGGGACCGGTTAAGGTTTAGGAGAGGATGATACCATGTAAGAATGATAATCTTCTTGATTAACTTAGGAAATTAAACACCCTATAAATAATACAAAAGTGATACATACAAGGAAACAAGATCACCTAGGAAAAGGAAACTAATACAGAAAATATCTCTACAATTACAACCGAAAATTCTCACGAATATAACCGGTTAACAGAGATATATCATAGGTTTATCTAATTTGACATTATCATCCATATGCATGAATACTTGTTATTTTGAAGAAACCATATGAGAGTTCAAGATTACAAACCATGTGAACACTACCCTCATGAAGAAAAATATATAACAGATATGTATGTGTCTGTCAAGTAAAGGCTCAATATCTCACTAGGTTAAACCTCCAAATTGACATGATTCAACAAATGACATAATCTTCACATAACAAGAACATAGCTTATGAATGCATAGTATTAAAACTAAATGGTCTAAACGATTAGTTATTACATTTTTATCTTTCACCATATTTGTTTTCAACCTTCTCAAAACATACAAGGAATAGACAAAAAAACTATGAGGGATATGACTCAGTTACCTACTTTAACACAAAAACATAATTAAAGGAAACAAAATGCTACTCAAAGCACACAACTCAAAAAATATAATTAGCGAACACTACCCAAATATCAAATTAAAGCATCAAAATATTAAGACTAAAATTGATAGTGATGGAACAAATGAACCTAATGATGAATAGGAGTGTTCACTCCCGATTGAGTTACACCATCTTCATGAGAGATCAAACACCTAATCATATTCTTCTTGCTAATTCAAATGTCTTGAATAAATCTGATGCTGCTTCATATCTCTTTTAGCAACTCAAAAGAAAAAATAACTCCCCTCCACAACTTAATACATGGCAATGTCCTCAATGCCATAAGAATTAGAGATAAGTTAACGAGCATCCCCCAAAAAAATGAGTTTGTCGTCTTATAAGTCAGTAAAATCAAACGTGTTATCCCGAACATAAAATTTGCAAAGTGGTTTTGAACACAAAAATAACGTTTGATTTTTTATTTATTAGTATATATATGCTTTTGCGTAATGAAAGAAAAAAATGTGTGTGTGTGTGTCTATATATATATCATAAATAATAACTATATAAACAAAATTATGAAAACAAATTTTTTCACCCGGTTACCTATGAGGTTTAGATAGGGTGGTACTTTAGTGAGTCTGTACAGAAACTCACAGCATCGAATTTAGCACCCTCTTTGTTCACCGAACTCACATATGTCTTAAGTCGATGCCCGTTGACCATTTGTGTTTGACCTCCTTTCAAATCTCAATTTTCAGAGCTCCAAACTTGTTAATGTGCTTGATAATGAATGGGGCGTTCGCTTTTCAATTTACCGGGAAAGAATTTTAGACGTGGATTAATTAACCATACCTTTTGTCCAATTTTAAAAGTCTTGATTCATAATTTTGCATCAGGGACAACCTTTATCTTAGCATTATAACTTGTTGCACAATCATAAGCATCTTTCCTAATCTCTTCTAACTAATTTAATTGAAGTTTTCTTCCCACACCCACTGCATCATAATCACAATTGACAGTTCTCACTGCCCAATAAGCATGATGAGCAAGTTCCACTGGTAAATGACACCCTTTACCATAGACTAGTCGATAAGGAGACATTCCAATTAGTGTCTTATAAGCCGTTCTGTAAGCCCAAAGAGCATCGTCAAGACGTGAAGACTAGTCCCTTTGGTCGGGTCTAAAGGTTTTTTTTTTTTTTTTTTTTGTAAAATCTCTTTAATTTGACAATTGGAAACCTCGACTTGTCCACTAGTTTGTGGATGAAGGTGTGGCTATTCGATGATTAATACCATATTGTCGAAGTAATTTTCCGAATTTGAAATGTTTAAAGTGGGAACCCTTGTCACTGATAGTAGTTCTAGGGATACCGTGTCTTGAAAATATGTTCTTTTTTACAAATTTACAAACAACAATATGGCCGTTCGTCCTGGTGGCTTCGGTTTTAACCCATTTAGACACATAATCAACAACCACCAAGATATAAGGCTAGCCAAATGAGTGGAGAATGGTCCTATGAAATCTATTCCTCACACATCAAATAATTCAATAACAAGAATGGGGTTCATTGGCATTTAATCACCTTTCGAAATACCCCCAAGTTGTGACACCTCAAACATCGTTTAGAAAATAAAACAGAGTCACGAAAAATTGTAGGCCAATATAAACCACATGAAAGGATACGATGACCAGATTTTCTTCCACTTAAGTGACCTCTACAAGCAGATGAATGAGCATGAGCTAGGACTTCTTGTATCTCATTATCTGTAACATATCTTCGGATTATTTGGTCTAACCCAATCTTAAACAGATCTAGCTCATCCCAAATGTATTGCTTTGCTTGTGATAGAAAGTGTTTCTATTGTTGATTCATACAATGCTCGGACATCTTTCCTGTAGCCTAATAATTAACTAAGTTAGCAATCAAGGGACATTAGAAACTGAAAATAATTACTCATCCAAAAATCTATTATATTCCATCCATATCTCAATTCCATTCATTTAATATCCTTTTGGTGTCATCAACATAACAGATTTAGATTTTATGAATTCTTTATTCAATTAGACATAAATGAAATGTGAAATTCTTGAGTAGTCTACATCCTCTCAAATGATGAATCACATAATTCTTAATTAAAAAGAGTACCTTGGAATTCATAAGGATTTTACTTGTCTCCTTCAAGTCGCACGTTGCTTTCTACCAAATTGTTGTAAACGAAGTTTTACCATAACATTCCTGCAGCTAAATAATTAACCAAGAGACATTGAAAACTGAATATAATTACTCATCCGGAAATCTATCCGGGATTTCATCATGAGTTTTAACATCAACGTAAGGTATGCGGGAAAGATGATCAACAACTACATTCTCACACCTTTTTTCTATCACGAACTTCAAAATAAAATTCTTGTTATAACAATATCCAACGGATTATCCTAGCTTTTGCGTCTTTTTTTATTAGATATCTTATAGCACTATGATCAGAGAAAATGATTACTTTTCCACTCGAAGTGTATGAATTAAACTTATATAATGTATAGACCACCGCTAACAATTCCTTTTCAATTGTAGTATAATTCAATTGAGCATCTGATAAGGTTTTGCTAGCATAATAGATGGCAATGGACTTTTTATTCATCCATTGACCCGAAACAGCCCTCACCGCTTAGTCACTCGCGTCACACATAATTTCAAATGGAAGTGACTAATCCGGTGACTGTAAAATGGGCGATGCTATGAGTTGCACTACTACAAAAATGGCCTTTCTTGACGCTTTTTGCGCGTCAAGAAAGGGCCCAGATGACGCGCAAAAAAGCGTCAAGGAAGGTAGGGTCAAGAATCCTCTTGACGCGCAAAATGCGCGTCATCTGCTTCTTGACGCGCAAACAATGACGCGCATTTTATGACGCGCAAAGCGTGTCATAAAAAGAGTGTCAAGGAAGCCCCCGTCATAAATTGCTTATGACACGCATAAATGCGCGTCATGAATTAAAACAAAATTTAAAAAAAAAATATTTTTGTAGAATCACTAATTTCCACATTAATGACAATCAACCTCCTAATCAATATAAAATACACTTGTAGCAAAATAATACATTTCATATATAGAGCAAACATTACAAATGTAACATTAGTTTACATTGCACTAACAAATTTACATAACAAAACCACTTATCAATTTGGAAATTGATTTAAAGATTCTCCAACCACTATAATGAAGAATTACCTTGGGTCATCAATGCTGATGTCAAAACCATACCTGAAAATCATAGTGAACAGAAAATTCAGAACCTAAAGCACAATTGGAATTTGGAAATCACAATTATGAACATGTGGTGTTAAGTTTTGACCCACAAAGCCCTACCCTATGAGTTTCAAAATTTATTTACCTGGACAACTTAATAGGAGCACACATCTTCTGTTAAACCCACTATTCCAGCCCTTGTTTGAGCATCTGGTGACTGCAGCACCTCTTTGAACTATATGAACCTGCAAAAAAAACTATGTATATAAGGTTGGAAATAGACATCTAAAGACCATGTAAAACTTATGAATATGGGGGTGTTAGAAACCTTCTCATATCAGATTGTAGGAAAGTAGTTACCTGTTTCAGCACTTGTACCAATTTATGCTTGTCTTTCATTCAAGATTTGCAACTTTTCTTTGACCTCTTTCTTCCTTTTAATTAGAAAGACTTTTGGAAGTTAGTGTGGTCATACCTATGCAAAGCCCGCGAAGTGTCCACTGTTAACATGACACAAGAGTAAAGATCAGGAAACTAGAGGTGGCAAGCAATTCAACTGATTTATGTCAAAGTAAACTGGTCAAATAGTGCTCTGCTAACATTTAAACAAAATGAGCTGACTGACCTTCCAATGCAATGCGAACCCACCTGGCTCAAACCCGTGCCTGAACCCTAATTAAGGCTTGCTTACACCTAAGAGTAATGGCAGCTTGCTTTCTCATTGCATGGCCTCTAACTAGAGCCTGTAGTCTGACCAGTCCTTTTAGTGCTCTTAGTGCTTGCCTCGCCTGTATATTACAATTATAGTATGTAGTTCAAGGTCAAAATATAGCATCATCAATGAACTATCAAAATGCTAGAGAACATGATTAAATCAAATTTGGAATATTTCTTGTATAACCTTAGCAGCAGCTACATGAACTTGGTACCAAAAATTTACTCATTTTGGCACTTTAGTGATTCTAACCGCACTGAAAATCAAACCAACTAAACCAGTGATGGCACCTTGTGCAAACTGCAGCAACTCCTCACGCTTTACCTAGTAAATGTGACTATTCTAAACTTCTAACCAAAAATGACCCACAACTGGATGATTAACCTTTTTTTATCCAATCAGTTCAGCAGCTTTTTTAACATCCCTACTTACTACTAGCTAGATGAATGTATACACAATAAACATAAATTTACACTTTAACAATATATGTATGTGTGTATGTGTCATATATATGTGCACACTTGTAATGAAACAATTTTAAAAGAATAAAAAAAACAAGTATGTCATGGTAAGACTAGCACCTGAGCTTCTGTTTCCACTGGACAGGTAGTGCTTGATCAGTTAAGATGTATGATTAAGGCTGCAACTTTGCATCAAGAAATGATTAGTAGGCAAACCAAAATTTTTAAAAAATAATAAGGAAACAGGATTGAACTTCTCATATCAACAACAGTAGCATACTTACCTTAGGAGTACAACAGGCCCAAGTTCCCAAACTAATCTTCTATACAAGTCTTCATGTTTATTAAGAAAACATGCTGCCACCAGATTCTGGAAAAAAGAAAGAAAAAAAACTTGTTTAGCATAACAAATCTTTAAAGAATAATAAGGAAACGTGATTGAACTCAACAACTATGTTTTTTAACTACATTCAACGTACTCGAGACAACAGATCATTGTTGTATATGTTGCTTTACTGCTGCCCCATTTCTGGTCAGCAGTTCACAGAAGTTCTCAGGTTACTTTGAAGCTCTCAGCAGTTTACAGAAGTTCACAGAATGTATACATAGATATTTCAAATGTTTGGTTACATCGAAATTAAATTTTACAGCACTTGATCACTGGTTTATATATTCAAAATGATAAAAGAATATCAGTGAATTCTTACCTCATCAATGCTATTTATATGCCTCCGTTGATTATAAACCGGAGGTTTGGAAAGTCACGGAGGAGAGCATAATAGTACTCATATCTGCAGAATATGCAACCAAAAACTTATGGCACTTATGGAGAAATGGAGGAAAAACAATAGCAAATTTAAGATTATTAGTCACCTAAAATGACCAACTACAACCAGTTACATACTTCAAGGGAGGAATTTTTCTATTATCCGCAGGGCTAGTTTCATTCAGCAATGCCTTTCTGGAATGTATTATAAAGTGCCTAGTTGGTGATTGAGAAGAAACTTTATATATATAGTCACCTGCAAAAAAAGGCAAAAAAATCAGTGCAGTTGCAAAAACTACACATGTCATCAATAGGTAAGTATAAGATTCAACACATTAACTTATCACTGGGTCAAGTTGACTTGAATCCATTCCGGTGCATGGGTATATGAAGTCTATTACTCATGTATTCGAAAATTGTTGGACAAGAATACCTTCAAGCAAACATTATGATGAGATTAAAGTTCCTGTGGTAAAGACCAAAGATCTACCCAGGGAACAACACCTTTACAAAAACCCCCGAAAAACATAAAAAAACTCGACCAATCAGGGCCAGCGGCAACCTCAACATCACCAGAACCCCCCAGAGCCAATGCGCACCCACCAGACCAAAACCAATTTGATATGTAGCAAAAATGTTTTATAAAATAACATGAAATCTACCTTAATACTGTACCCAGTTAAAAAATAAAGGAACTTTAATTCCAAGTAGTCTAACATCAACTTTTTAATAACAAAATACATAATTTATCATAAGTTATTATATTACACATCATTTAGCATTTAAACAAAATGAATACTTAGATTCAAACATATCATTAAGATGTCTTCTAAATCAAAAGCTTTCCTTGCATTCAGTAGCATATCACCACAACTAATCTTAAATACACAACGAAGGCTTTTCTATACCTAAAGTTATTGAGATTAAATAACCAAGTACAACTTGGCTTGGTTACACGCACTAATACATAGCAGACTGCAGAGGCAAGTGTATTCTTCCTTTAGAGAAAACTACATACCTTTGCAATTAAATTTGTGACAACCCAAGTTCCATTAAAGGTGTCTAATTGCCATCCTTGCCCATACTCAGAGCATGCCCTGTAGAAAAGAGCTATTGTGAGAATCGGAATAACCATAAAAAACTACAATATACAACAATTTATAGAGTGTTTTGAGATGACACTAAAATACATCAGTTAACCATTTACCAAAACAGTGAAGTTACTACTCAACAACCAGAAAAAACACATACACACACACACACCCTATCATCATCATCCTGCATAAACCGTGTGATATTATCAAAATCATTGCAAGGCTGCATATGTATAGGACTGATCTAATAGAGTTCGATTGACTAATGGTACCAATAAAAGCCCTAATTTGGTACTATTGGCCAATCTCTCATGTTTTGACAATTGATGATCAAAAGTACAAACAGAACTAATAAAATGGTTACACGATAAGCATAATCAAAGGTTCTGTAGTTAGGGTTTAATAATCAGGGTCAATAATCGCAGTTTCTATAATTAGGGTTTAGAGATCGGAAAAGGAAACCTTGGTTTTGGTCTCGATTCTGACTAGAGACTGGAATCGAATCAACAGAACTCGTAGCAATTCATTGGTTTCGCGATCAATTCGTTATTAAATTCGAAAAATAAAATCCTTACCTCGTCTTCTCTGCGGGCTGATTAGTAGGATCTGAAACATAAAACGAAGAAGAGGATCTGAAACGAAGGATGAAGAAATCATGTAGGTACGTTGGTGGTTTTGTTCAACTGCCTGGACAGGGATCGAATGGGCTGAATTTCTTCGATGGGGAAGAAAACCTTCAGGATAATCGACCACCGACTCATTTTTGACTGTCGGTTAGGGTCGATTTCAAGTGGAGCAGGAGAAAGTGATTCAGAGATAGAGATTAGGGTTTGCGTTAAAAGACGATGGAGCAGAAGAAGAAAGCGAATCATAGAGTAGATTTTAAGTGGGAATGAAAAATTAGGGCTTGAATAATGAAGCGGGGGAAGTGAACTTTTAAGCGGGAATTAAAAATTTTGGGGAAAAACAGCGGGACAAAAAAAACATAAGACGACACTTTGTGGATGACGCGCAGTTTTAAGTGTCCTCCGTGTTTTTTATTATGACAGAAAATTTATGACGCGCAGAAATGCGCGTCATCTATCCTTAGGATTTTTCAATTCTTGACAGGTTTTTTATGACACGCGTTTTTGCGCGTCATTAATCCCTGTGTGTCATCGTTCGCGTGTCAAGGAAGTGGCTTTTTCTAGTAGTGTTGGTATTTCAAAGAATTGAAAGCTTTTAGACAATCTTTATCAAAGAAAAATGGTGCTTCTTTTAAAAGTACATTGCAAAGAGGTTTAGAGATGACACTAAAGTCTTTGATAAAACGCCTATAAAACCTGGCATATTCAAGAAATGATCTCACACCTTTAACATTTGTTAGGGGAGGTAACGTAGAAATGACTTGTACTTTGGCAAGATCAACCTCAAGTCCCCTCTCGGAGATTACATGCCCTGGTACAACTCCTTCCTTCACCATAAAATGACTTTTCTCCTGACTTAAAACAAGATTAGTTACAGTGCATCTTTTTCAAACACATTAAAGTTGATTAAGATATGTATCTAAGATGGATCTAAAGATTGAAAAATCATCCATGAATTTCTCGAGAGACTCTCCCACCATATCTGAAAAGGTACTCATCATAAATATTTGAAAGGTGATAGGAACATTACACAGTCCAAATTACATTCTCTTAAATGCAAAAAGTACGTAGGGACAATAAAGGTAATCTTTCTTTGATCTTCTGGATGCATAGCAATTTGATTATATCCCGAGTACCCATCCAAAAAATAATAAAATTTCTGACCTGATAATTTTTTGATGATTTGATCAATAAAAGGTAAAGGGAAATGATCCTTAGATGTTGCCGCATTTAGTTTACGGTAGTTAATGCATACTCGCCATCCCGTTACCGGGTGGGTGGGGAGTTGTTGTCCATCTTCACCCTTTATGACTTGGATTCCAGCCTTTTTAGGAACAGTTTGAGTAGGGTAGACCCGGTCACTATCTGAAATGGGATACACAATCCCTGCATCAAACCACTTGAGAACCTCTTTCTTCACAACTTCCCGCATATTAGGATTTAATCTCCGTTGAGCCTCGCAGGCTGGTTTAGATGTAACTTCACTGATAATTCTATTCATGCATATATATGGACTTATTCCCTTCAAGTCCGCTATGCTCCACCAAACTCCAGCTTTGTATTTGGCTAACACTTTGAGGAGTGTTTTCTTGTACCAGTATAGTGTCATTTTCTCCAAAAAAAATGCATACTTCAGATGATGTGGCAATGTCTGTTGGAACTTATAAGTAGGTGGCTACTCAAACACTTCACTGTTGAGCCTTTCTGGTCAAGTCCCCTTGAAGACTTTTTGATTCTTGAAGTATTAGAAGATTTTGGAAGAATTTGGGAGTTGTCTGTATAGAACAAATCCAGACGGACAAGTTCTATACTCTATACGAACAACTTAGTTGACCATCTGGAATGTCTAAGTTGTACCATACAGACAAGTGTTTGATCTACACGGTTAACTCCCAAACGGACAAGTCAGTTTGCCTACACGGACTTCTCTCAAACCTATAAGGAAAAGTCAGATGTTCAAGTGTCAGATGGTCTTCGGGCTAAAACTACACGGTCAATTAATATGCTATACAGACAACTTACCAGACGGTCAAGTCTATGTACGAGGTGGACATCTTTGCTGCATATGGACAATTGCTTTTGCCTATACGGACAAGTCCTACTGTCACTTAAATTTTTTTTTTAATTTTGTGATTGTATTGTTTTCTGTACCCCTAGCTCTCTAGTATAAATATGTAATGATGAAAACCTATTGTAAAAATCAGTGTATCAGTCTTCGTATTATCAATTGAATACAAGAGAGCTTTTGCTTGTGTGTTTTTGGTGTTTCTAGTGTGTGTTCTTCATTTTTTTGCAAATCTTTTAGGATTGCAATGGCAATCATCCATGAATGATCTCCATGAATGATCTTGATACATGAATTTCACACTTGTATCTTGAATTGGATGAGAACATACGCTCAAATCTGGTTCTGACTTTTGGTATCAGAGCCAAGTTCGTCAATGTTCTTATTTTCACAAAAGCTTGAAGAATCTCACCTAAGTTATTTAATGGTTGTTTTGCAAGTTTGATCTTGAGTTTCTCAAAGGAAATTTGATTTCTAACACATTGCAATTCTCATATTTAGCAAACAACTGAGTTTTTATGCTCAATTTGAGCATTTTTGAATTTCTGCCTTTAAAGAACCAAGATATTGTTCTTAACTTAAAACTTTCAAATATTTTTTTGAGTTGTTTTGAGTACAAATTGGGTATGGTTGGGTCTTACCTTTCCTAAAATGAATTCGATGCAACAAGAATCACTAAAAAACATCAAGATTTGAGGGTTTAATCTTGATATTTTCGGATTTTTAAAGTTCTTCACATAAACACTATTTGATCCAATTTCGTGTAGTTAGAGTCAATTTGAGCGAATCTGGTGGTTTAGTTATACATTCCTACATGGGTTTCGCACCTATTGGAGTAATCCAATCTTGGATTCATGAAATTTGATTTCAAATCCAAATTTTCTGAAGAACTGGAGTTGAAATTTTTTCTGTGTGAAATTTTTGAAAATTTTAATTACTCCAAATTTCATCATTGATACTATTGTTATTGTTTAATGTTTTTTAATATGTGTAGGAACTCATTGATTGATTGTGTTCTTACATGGATTTGGCAATTTTGAGCAATTGTAACAAAGTGTGTTCTTTGTTGAGAATTTGACCGAACTGACTGTTTTTGCTAAGTTTGTGAAGTATCTTACCATCTGAAATAAAACAATGACCGAAGGACATCAGTTTACTCCAGTTATGCTGACTAACAATAGGCCACCCAAGCTAACGAGTGCTAGTGACTTTGATGATTGGAAGGAAAAGTTCAAGTCCTACTTGGAGTACGTTGACTTTGACTTGCTCACATCAGTCACTTTTGGTCCTGCTGAGTTACTGTAACTAAAGCTAATGTAGCTGGTGCTGATCCTCCTGGTGGTAGAGCTAAGATTCACAAGAAACTTTATGATTTGTCACCTATTGAGCATGCGCAGCACAAGACTGACAAAAGAGCTCTTGGTTGTATCAACATGGCCTTGAATAATGAGCTCTTGTATTAATTTTGTGAAGCCACTTCAGCTCATGAGATTTGGTTGGGTCTGGAAAAGAAGTATAAAGGTAACCTTGCTACTAAGGTTAGAAGTCTGGTTAACTAAGGCTGTCATTTGACACATTCTCCTACAAGACTAGTGAATCGTTTGAGACTCACATTAACCGGTTCTGTAGAATCATTACAGAGGTTATGACTTGTGCTGAGGTGTACTTAAAATATGACAATATTTTTCAATCCTATTTTAGCAGTTGTAAGCTTTTATATTTATAAAACCTGGTTTTCTTGACAACTACTATTTCACCACATTACACGGGCAAGTATACCCATCGTGGTGCAGTATAATAGTGGTAAGTTGAATCGGGGTCGTTCAGGACACAATGGAAAATGAGAGCTCTGGATAATCAGTCCGTCGTTATCATCTAGCTAGATCTAAGGTTAGTTTAGAAGATAATACTTTTAAAAGAAAAGAAAATAAACTAAAAGAAAATAAATAAGATGGTGTTTAAGAGTTATGTAAATCAGAGTTAGTGTTCTTGGGAGAACTTACCAGTGGTTAAGATTGGGAAATGAGGACTCGTGGTCTTACTTAAGATCGTTTACTAGCAGAAGACCGGCCACCTTTCGGAATCTTAGGCTGATTCACCATCTCCACGATCAACCGTCTACGAGGAGTACGAACGCCATGGGAAGGTGCTACTAGTAACCGGACAAAGTGGTATAACGCCATTTAGTTATGGGCCCCTCAAACCGACGACTTACTGTACTCGACACGCCGTCATAAACCAGGAGGGGAACAACCCTTCGTGCCAGATTATTTTATTATGAAAATGATCTTTTTAAGGGACTCTGGTCCATTTCATTCGCACCTAGCTCTCCGCATGTGTACGTCCGACGTAACCAGAGCCAAGTTCACAAACACGTACCATCTCAGCTTCCGTAAAGTGACAAAATATTAGCAATCCCCCATTCTCAACGAAATACTTTTAGCCCGCACATGCGTGGTCAGCCGAGTTTGCTAACATAGACATAAGGACCTCGATCGTATCATGTAGCATGGGGCGCGAGTCACCTTTCAGATCATGCATAGTCCCCCGACCGGGTGTCACAAGTCCGGCCTTGGGATTTCGACTCCCCAAATGGTGCGTGATACGAAGAACACGTTTGGTTTAGAAAATCAATAATAAACTTTCAATAAAAAGGGTTTTCATATACGGGATTTGATGATATTACCTATGATGATTTAACAAGAAACTTGTTAGCTCGGGAATTAGATATGAAGCGAGTTAAAACTCTACCAGCTCAAGTTCAAAATCCTGATGTGTATTTTGATGAGAATGCGTCAACTATGCATGCAAAAGCAAAAGCTAACTCAAATCCGCCGACGACTGCATTTTATGTGGAAAATACTTCAAGTGGACATGCAAATATGTCTCGGGGTTCTTCAAGTGAAAGTTTTACTCACAAAGCTGCGGTGACATACCCAGTTTACTCAAGTCAATCTACTCCAACATAAATCAGAATGCATTTTCAGCTAAGACCACAAATGAGTTTATGGCACTATTTTCAGCAATGGTTTCTTCATATGATGGGGTAGTAGCAGGAAAATTGACCAGTGCTGAGTTGACAGATGAAGATTATGAACAAATCGACCCTGATGACTTAGAATTGATGGATATCAATTGGTCGATGGCTATGCTTGCCAGAAGAGGCACAAAGTTTTTGCAAAGAACAGGACGTAAAGATCTCAATCTGAAGGCAAACTTGGATTTGATAAATCTAAAGTTCGGTGCTATAATTATCAAAATTAGGGTCACTTTGCTAAAGAATGCAACAAGGCCAAGAAACAGGAAACTTCAAAATTATATCAAAAGTATGCTGCTCAAAATAACAAAGCTTCGGGAAGTAATTCAAATGCAAATGCTAGTGGGTCAAACTCAGACACTAAAGCTTTGGTCTCACAAACTGGTGATGGTTATGATTGGGCGGATGATTTTCCCGATGATTCTGCTTTTTTATGCACTGAGGAAAGAAATGTGACAGTTGAGATGATCCTGATCTTCCTGGTGAAGATTTCTTTGCTGAAGGCTAACAAACTTTTATGGCCGACATTCAGGTACATTCTAAAATCTGTGATTTTTGCATGACAACTGCTAACCAAATGAAGGAAATTTCTGATGAGAAAGGCATGTATTATGATAAATACATGTTAGCAGAAGAAAATGTCAAAATTTACAAACAAAGGTGGGAAGCCGTTAAGGCTGAACTTAAAAGTGAACATGCCTTGATTCTGAGCACAAAAATAGAATTAAATAACAAAACTGAAGATTATATTTTTTGTGAGAAAAAGCTTGCAGAAGCAAATGCTAAAATTTCTGATTTACAAATTGAAATCTTGGATCTTCAAAGACAACTTGAAAATTTCAGAAATTCATCATCCTTTGCAAGTTTTCTTTGCAAAGATGAAAATTTGAAAGAGGTGCTTAAAGAATCAGGTTATACTTCAGTTCCTCCACCTATTGTTCATGGTCTAGGACCAAATGAATCTGAGATCAAACCAACTGTTGTGTTTGATTATTCTATGTTTACTAAGGGATCATCTGATAAGTCCAAGGGCACTCATAAGAGAAAGCCTGTCAAAAATGTGACCAAATCTATCAATGAGGTTCCCAAACAGTCTGAATCTCATAAGTCGGTAGTTGAAAAACCTAAAAGTGTAACTCTTACACCTTTAGAGGCTGCTCAGAAAATCATTAAAACAAAAAAGATAATGAAAGATTTTGAAAACACAAATTTTGCAAAAGGTCGTGATTTGTTTTTTGAACGTGATTCTGTAACTGTGAGCAACACAACCACACCTGATGTTAACTCAATACCGGTGCCTCTGTCGAGATTGGCAAAATTCAATGGCATCGGGCTTGGTCATTCTGATGAAGTTTCTAAGGTCAATCAAAAGAAACCTCAGAAAGTTCAACAGCATAACAAGAAAGATGTCAAATCTGAGAAGTCTGCTGAAAAACTGAAAGGTAAAACTGAGATTGGTGAATGTTCTCAGAAAGTGAGATTGTATTGTCTAAAAGGTAGTGATACCATATTCTCAGATGAGACATTTCCGTTATGTTGTGTTGACTCAAAAAGAGTTGCAAAAGTGTTCTATGCTGATTTAGAAGAAAATTGTGTGTCTGATTATGAACCTGTGAAAAACGGTTCATTGTTGAAACTTAGAACTAGTCCTGATGATAAGATTTTTCACACTCCAAAAGATCAAAAGGTGTCATCAAAGTCAAAAACTTCAAAATATTCACCTAAGAATTTTTACAATTCTGATGGTAAATTTTCTGCTAAAACAAACAGTTTTGATTATGAATCTTATGGTTTCTGTGAGAATTATGATTTCTATGATGACTTTGGTCATTATGAACAAAATTTTGGAAAATTTGAGGAAATAAAAAACAACCGTGTCAAACCCAATGGGTATTCTAATCATTGTGGAATTGATGATTATGGTTTTTACAATCAAGTTGGATATGTTAGTCCATTGTTTAAACCTCTTCCAAAGCACAAATCTCGACGATTTAGTGCTAAGGCACCTAGGAGAGTGGTTAAACAAATGACTGATGATAACACCTCAACTGATTCAGGAGGTCGTTTTCCTACGGTTTTTGTTGATCGTAGGAGGTGTTATCATTGTTACCAAAAGGGTCATCTAAGAAATAGATGTACGGTTTTGGGTAAGAAACGAGCTTCTGCTGTTAGTATTGAAAAATCTGAATAAGTTTCTGAGCCAAAACAGATAGATGAAAAGGTGGTCACAAAACAATTTTTCAAGTGATGTTACCACGGATTCATCTACTTCTGAGTGAAGGAAAAAGTGGCTGCCTAAATTGACTTCCAAAGCCACTGAGGACTTTTCTGAAGACACTGGTCGACCCAAAGCTGAAAGCTTGGGTCCAGTTGCTCACTAATTATTTGCTGAAATGTGCAGGGTGCTCGAAAGCCAGTTGTCAACAACTTCTGGGTCGTTGATAGTGGAGCATCCAGGCACATGATGGGTAATATTTCCTTGCTTTCCAACGTCAAACCAATTCAAGGAGGAAATGTTACTTTCGCTGGCAATAAAGGTGGTAGAATTACCGGTGAAGGAAAGATGGGTAACGAGAAGATTTCATTTGAAAAAGTCCAATTTGTACAAGAGTTGCAACACAACTTGCTGAGTGTATCTCAAATTTGTGATAAGCAGTATACGGCTGCTTTCACAAGTTTCGAGTGCTTGATTCTGAAACCTGGTATTCAAATACCCGACGATTGGATCTTTATGCGAGCTCCTAGATTTCGTGATTTGTATGTGTTGAATATGAATCAGACTTCATTTGCGGTGTCTGCTACGTGTTTTATTTCAAAGGCTACAGAAAAAGAATCCATCTTGTGGCATCGTTGCATGGGCACATCAATTACCGGAAGATGAACTATTTGGTCAATCATAATCTGGTAGATGGAGTTTCAAAGAATAGATTTTCTATTAATGATGTGTGTGTCTCTTGCAAGAAAGGTAAACAGAGGAAGAAGTCTCATCCGTCCAAGCGTTTGAATTCAATTGTAACTCCTTTGGAACTGCTTCATATGGATCTTTTTGGTCCTGTGAATATTCGTAGTATTGAGGGAAGTTATTATTGTTTGGTTATTACGGATGATTTTTCTCGGTTTTCATGGGTGGTGTCTCTAGCTTCAAAGGATGAAACTCCAGAGTCAATTCAGAAGCTATTATCCAAGTTTGAATCAATATATAAATTCAAAGTCTGTCGCATTCGTACTGATAATGGTACTGAATTCAGGAATGCTAAGATGACAGCTTTTTGTGATTTACTTGGGATCAAACAAGAATTCAGTGCGCCGTATACTCCGCAACAAAATGGAGTAGCAGAACAAAAGAATCGCACATTGATTGAAACGGCTCGAACTTTGCTGGCCGATGCATATTTACCGATAAAGTTTTGGTCTGAAGCCGTGCATACTGCATGCTATGTTCTCAATCATGTGCTAATTGTTAAGTGATTTAACAAAACAAGTTATGAGTTGCTTAGAGATCGAAAGCCAAATTTAAACTTTTTGGAACCATTTGGGTGTTTATGCACGGTTCTCAAGGAAGGTGGGAAGTTTGCAGCTAATGATGTTGAGGGCGTTTTTGTTGGGTATCATCATCCAATGAAACGTGTTTATTTTCCTTCTTCTAAGACGAGAATCATGTGAATGTGGATTGTCAAAAACATACTTTTATACAACCCAAATCGGTTGATAGTCGGGCTTTTGATTACAAGTCTTTACTTGATTATTTCACGGCTGCAAAATCTGATTCTGATGAAGAGGATCCTGATGTGTTAGCTGCTTTGCTACACTCAATGAAGAGCTCAGGACCAGGATCATGGATTCCTACGCTTCCAAGTTCTTCTACTGTTGCTGCTTCATCTAGTCAGACAGTGTCTAATTTAGAAACAATGAGTTCTTCTGATGATGATGAAAGTACTTTTCATGAAGCTGAATCGACACCTGTTGATGATCAAATTCATTTACCCAGTACAAGTTCTTCTGTGCCAAATTCGTTACCAATTGGTGATTTATCAAGTCCAGAAGTGGCAGATGCAAATTTAAATAATCTAGCAGATAATCTTGCAGTTTCTGATTCAATAACTCTTAGGATTCACAATATTCATCCTCAAGAAAACATAATTGGAGATCCGTCTTCAGGAGTTCGTACACGACATCAATTGTCAGAAAATGTTGATGCTTTGATTGCCGAAATCAGAGATTATGGGGTTCAGAATGAAGTTTTTCACTCGTGTTTTCTGTCTCAAGTGGAACCTACCAATGTTGATAAAGCATTGGAGGATGCTTCTTGGGTAGAAGCAATGCAAGAAGAGTTGTAGCAATTTCAAAAATTGGGCGTTTGGCATCTCGTGGATTTACCCAAGAATTCTAAAGAACCGTGTGGAACGAAGTGGGTGTTCAAATGTAAGAAAGACGATCGTGGTGTCATTGTCAGAAATAAGGCGCGATTAGTGGTTCAAGGTTTTTCCCCAATCGAAGGCGTTGATTTCAACAAAGTCTATGCTCCTGTAGCACGAATTGAAGCTATCAGGATATTTCTAGCTTTCGCGTCACATTACGGATTTAAGGTGTATCAGATGGATGTCAAGAGTGATTTTCTGAATGGAAAGATTCGTGAAGAAGTTCAACCGCCTGGTTTTTATGATTCGGAGTTTCCTAACAAAGTGTACAAATTAGACAAGGCTTTATATGGTCTTCACCAAGCACCAAGGGCTTGGTATGAGACACTTTTGACTCACTTGCTTGACAACGGGTTTCAACGTGGCAAGGTTGATTGTACATTATTTTCAAAGAAGTTTGGGAAGGATCTGTTGCTTGTTCAAGTTTATGTTGATGATATTATCTTTGGAAGCACAAAAGATAGCTTATGTAAAGAATTTGAGCGGGTTATGCAAACAAAGTTTGAGATGAGCTCTATGGGGAAGATGGGTTTCTTTTTGGGTCTTCAAGTCCATCAATCTACCAAAGGCATTTTTTTTGCATCAAACAAAATATGTGTCCGATATTTTGGCTCGGTTCAAGATTGGCGATGTTCGGATTCCAAGTACTCCAATTCAGGTTTCACATGGTATCGAACCAGATGAATCCGGTGCAAGTGTTGATCAGAAATTGTTTAGGGCTATGGTTGTTTCCCTTATGTATTTGACCGCATCTCGTCCTGATATTATGTTTGCTGTTTGTTTATGTGCTAGGTACCAGGCAGCTCCGAAGGCTTCACATATGCTAGCAGTAAAAAGGATTTTTGCTAATTTAAAGGGTAATCCGGATCTTGGAATCTGGTACCCTAATGACAATAAGTTTAAGTTATCAGCGTATTCTGACTCGGATTATGGCGGCTGTAAAATCAACTTCAAATCGACTACCGCCGGCCGTCAGTTTTTGGGGGAGAGATTAGTCTCTTGGCAATGCAAGAAGCAAACCTCGGTCGCAACATCTACTGCTGACGCAGATAATGTGGCTGCTTCAAGTTGTTGTTCCCAAGTATTGTGGATACAATAGCAGTTACGCGACTACGGTTTGAATTTTCTAACTACTCCAATTTACATTGATAACTCAGTCGCTGTTTCTATCATGAAAAACCCTGTTCAGCATTCCAAAACAAAGCATATTGACATACGATATCGTTTTATCCGGGATTGCTATGAAAAGAAGTTAATTGATTTGAAGAAAATTCATACAGATTTTCAACGAGCTGATTTGTTCACCAAACCTTTTGACAAAACTCGTTTTCAATTTTTGTTGCAAATCAATGGGATTATTAAATTGAATGCCATCTAATTTGGTTCAGTTGATCATTTTTTTTTCTTTTTGTTAATATTTTTCTTTGTTTTCTGCTTTTTAGGGGGAGATTTATATGGAAAAAAAATACAAAAATATGTGTTTTTCTGTGTTTGAAAAATGAAAAAGCATAAAAAAGTGGAAAATCCAAAAACATATAAAAAAATGGAAAAATCAAAAATTGAGAAATGTGATCCAACCTTGTGAGAAATGATGGTACATCAGTGTATGTTACTAACCATGGATAAAATAGATTGAAAGGCTGTAGGTGCTTGTATGTTTCATTGAACGTGTCAATCAATATCTGATACTTGCCAGTATGATATAAATATAATGCTTGCTTGAAATCTGTGGTGTAACATAATTCTCGTGATTGAGTGATCTTGATAAAAGATGAAAAATGCAAAAAAAAAAAAAAAAAAACAGAATAAATAAGTGTTCTAGTGTATGCATGCGTTCTTTTGAAAGATTTAAACTTGTTTGATTTTCTTTATTTTGTCAAACGATCGGACGTTCTCTGTGTATCGAAAGATCGACCTGATCATTTTTTGTTTGACGTTCTGCTTTATTTTTCTTGGTGTTTCGTATAACTCATTGGACTTTCTCTGCGTACGGGAGTACCGACCTGATTGTTGTTGAGTTATACAATTTCAACTTGGTTTTACTTTCTTATTTTCCTAAACAATCGGACTTTCTCTGTTTATCGAAAGATCGACCCGATTGTTATTTGTTTAGGGTTTTGTTTTCTTTTTGAATGAAACACTATGAATGACTTATATCTGTAAATATTCATGAGTGAATAAAAGAAAAAGAAAAATAAAAAATATAATAAAATCAGATTCTCATATTACTTGGATTTGTGGGTATCACGATTTCTATGCTTGATAAATATACCTAAATCGTATCAGAAAGCAGTAAAAATTGATTTGATTTGACTGAAATAAACATGAAAGTGTTGTATTCGTGAACTGCTTGGCTTGCATGCTGAATAGATTGAAATTGAAATGTGTTAAGTGCATATCACTGGTATGATCTCACGTTGCGATCTTTCTCACAAAAACATAAATTATTGCATTTAAATCTGATTTCAGTTGTTTTGATATTTCTGAAAAAAAAATTTCCAAAAGATTTTGGTGTGTTTTGATATATAATTTGATAAAAATAAAAAAGATTTTCATTCTGCATTATTTTGGATCAACTGAATTCAGATATGGCAAATTTTTGTTGAAAGAACCACAATCGTTTGCTTAAATCAGCTCATTAAATTTTAATTTGACAATGTATGATTATTGAGAAAAATTACAAAGTTAAAAGTACAGGGGTAAAAAGGTAAAAATTTGGTTCAGCGTACCAAATGGTACGCTAGGCGAACCATTTTTCATATAAAAAGGAATTTCTGGTTCGTGATACGCCCAACCTGCGTACTAGCCACGAACCTTCATCAAAAACCCTAAATTTCTCTCTGTGATTTTTCGTCGATTTCTCAAGTTTTAACAAACCTCTGCACGATTTTTTTGTTGCAACAGGTAGGTTTGTGGATTTCGCATCTGCTGGTGATCTTGGATTGTGTTTTGATGGTCTATTTCATGAGATTTATGAGATTAATGTCTCGGTTTTTTCGTTAAACCGAATGAGGGTTGGTTTAAAGGGTTAAAGCTGGTCTCAATCAGTTTTAAACACATGTATAGGATCAGTTTTTAGTCTAGAACAAAACTCCGTCAAGTGATTTGGATTCAAAAACGATGTGGTGTGTCAAAATAAAAAATGTCTCTTCGGTTAACTGTTCTTCCGACGTACCATATGGTACGCGGCGTACAATTTGGTACGTGACCTAAAAGTGGTCCGTATCTGGTTCGTTTGACCTTATGGTACGTGGTCAACACTTTTGGTTCGCTGTACCAAATTTGGTTCGTATAACCAAATTTGGTTCGTGGATGGTTCGTTGGAGATTTTTTTTCAAAAAGTTAATCGTTTGAGCATTTCAAATTGAATTAGAATCAGTTGAAAATGGTTTTGGCTCTATCTCATGATTTTAATGATTGTTCATGTTTATGTTTTTCAGAAATGGTGGCGTTAAAATCAAATGATGAACACAATATTTGTGCGTATCTGAATGCATCTGCTCGATGGAAGCCACATTTTCTTGGAATTTTTGATTTCTTGGAAAGATCGAGAATTCACTATGCTGCTACTCACGAGTGTACTCCATACAAGGATTTATTGTTAATGTTCTGGAATACGACTCAAGTGGATTGTTTTGTGGATCCCTCGGTTATTCGTGCAAAAGTTCATCAAACTGATGTGATTATTTCTGAAGAAGATGTTCGTAGGGTTTTGAGATTAATGATCAACCTGCTTTTCCAATGGTATTTGATGAGATTGCTTTGGTGGCATTGCTTTGGTGGCATTGCCTCGAAGGATAAAATACGATGGATACTTATATGATTCTTGGCTTCTTAAGTCGAATCTAAGTCCTCCGTACAAATATTTGATGCACGTGGTCATCAAATGTTTTGGAAATCGGTTAAGGGGGCATGATGTGTTTGATATAAAGATTCTATCCTTTTTCTATGCTTTGGTCATGAACCGTGAATTCAATTTTTCTGGATGGATCTTTAGTTACATGAAAGAGAATATATTGTCAAAACAGAACAAAAGCGTTATGTATCCCAGGTTTCTTCAGATGATCTTAAATGATTTACATCCGAACCTTCCAAATAATCCATCAAATTTCTTGGTTTTAAAGCATATGAATGAAGTTGCAGTGGGTAAGCTTCCAGTTTATCAAAAGAGGAAAGGTCCAGAGAATATACCTCCTCCTACTAAACATTTAATTGGTCACTTGGCCAACACTGATTATATAGCTCCTGCAAACGGTTCTGCCATACATGATGACAGTTCAGATGATGAGTTAGAGTATGATCATAAAGGTTACCCTGTTGAAGAGGATGAAACTGAGGAAGAAGATCAAGATCAACCAGTAAACCAAGATCCAAATGTTCCGGACCCTATACAGCAAGAAAATCAAGAGCATGTTGTTCAAGAAGCTGTAAATGAACCTGAAGCTATGAATGTTCAGGATGATGAAATGATTGATGATGCTGATGTTTCTGAATATGATGCTAGTGAGAGTTCATCAGATACAGATTCAGATTCTGGTGATTATGTCACAATCTTGCATAATACCAAAGGAATTCAAGTAAAGAAGGGTTCTAGACAACATATTGATTACTTGAAGTCAAAGAATCTGGATACTTCAAAGTATGAGAATAGAACCAAACAGGCTGAGGATAAAGATGATGATCCGTCTTACACTCCTGCTTTGGAGGAGCCTATTAGAAAGACAAAGACTGCTGATAAAGGGAAAGCTCCTATGGTATCCAAGGGCAAGCATGTTAAACACATGGCTCAGAGAAATATGACAGTGAAAAAGGGCTCGTTCCTTGCCGATGCTCGGAAAGCAGGTCTTAGTCCATCGAGTAAGAAGCAAAAAGTGTCTAATCAGTCTTCAATTCCAGAACAACCAACCACAAAATCTGCTAATGTTCAAAGCTCAAGTAATCCGCCGGTTAGAAAGCTGGCTATTCGAAAGCCTTCTTCAACTACTGCTTCTTCCTCCACCACTACTACTTCTACAACTTCTACCATTTCTGCTACTGATTTGAAGCTGGCGTTACATAAAACCAGACTCGATGAGTTGGAATCAACGAATCGTCAGCAAGCTGATGAAATCAGAGGTTTAAAGAATCTGGTAAAGAAGTTGGTCCTTTAGAGATCAGACAAAAGATCAGGAGATTGCTAAATTGCAACAACTTTCTCTCTCTCTGGGTGAGCAGTTAAACCTTTTGCTCAAAGCCTTACTTGCTCAGGGGGAGAGAAGACCAAATCCTGAGGAAAGTTATAGAGAAGATGATGTTGTGTTGAAATATTTAAATGAGGATCCTGACCCGATTTCCAGGGTTGAGTTGGGAGAAGGAGAATTTATGATGTAACTCTGATTTCCAGGGTTGAGTTGGGAGAAGGAAATTTATGATGTGGTGCAGCTGGAACATCTTCTGCTGCGGCCGGAACATCTACTACAGCTCAGGGGGAGTCGTTGGAGAAAGAAATTTATGATGTAACTCCGATTTCCAGGGTTGAGTTGGGAGAAGGAGAATTTATCAATCTGTATTCAAAAGAGCAACTGGCTGCTATTTTTTCATTGAATGTGGATGATGTTGATAAAGTTCCATTTGTTGATCCCTACAAAGAAGAAAATTCTGATGTGGATATGGATTTGAAGAGGAACATGTAGAAGTGTAAGATATGACTGCTGAAGAATATCAATATGATCCTAAGGTTTATGGAAATTTTTCTGATAATGATCAGTCTGAAGGTTTTAATTTCTTTGGCAAAGAAGATGAAGAAAAAGTGGATGAAGAGTTAAATAAGAAAGAGTCTGAAACACAATCTGAGCAACCAGAATCAAATGAGTCTGAGAAGTTATTAGAAGAACAAGAAAAGAAAATATTGTTTGATGCTTGGTTGAAAGAACAGAGAGCTAAGAAACTGCCGGTAGTGAAACCAACAAAGATTGTTGATCAGAAGAAATATTTTGACAGAAAAGGTGGAGAAGCTACTGGTGGTATAATCAGTTGGATGTATGACTCAGAACTCAAGTGCTATGCAATTAAGAAAGAATTTGGAGTTATGTATTTGAAGCATGCTACAAGGTTTAATACTTTGCCGGTTTGTGATGTTAGAGATTTGTCAAGAAAGCCATTCTTGAATCATATAAGTAATGTATTGGCTGAGATCTTCAAAAAATAAATTGAAAGAAGAATGTCAAGGAAAGTTTAGATTTTTAACTCCACAAAGACCAAAGTATGCTGAACATCCTACTGCTATTCATCCAATCACTGGAAAACCGGTTGTGATTTTAAAGTACAAGAAGCCGATTCAGATGAAGAAAATTCCTTTGAAGAAGCTCGAACAAGATTTTATCAAAACGTTAAGATGGTGGTATTATGATGAAAATACTGGAGAAGCGGTGGTGGTGGTTAAAGAGCAGAACAAGGTGGTCAGGCTTTATGATCCAATGTGGTTGATTAATTTGTCAAAAGATGATATAAAGAAGCTCTATCACAATAATATTTTGTATAAGGCTGAACATGCTGAGCAAGCCTTGCAGTTTCAACGTGTGATTAGAGTGTGTTTTGCATTTGGAATTCATGCTGGAAACAACCGAACACAGCATTGGAAGAAGACTTAGACAAAAGCTTCTGAAGACTAGAACAAGACAAGGGGGAGTTTGTTAGAGCATGTTTCGATGTCTAGTGCTAGGTCTAGGAGTTTTGTCTTTGTAATTAATAGTTTTGTATAAGCTAGTCTCAGCGTACCAGTGGCGGACCAGATGGTACGCACGAACCATCTGGTACGTTGGTTAGTTGGTACGCTGGACAGTTTTGGTATAAATAGTTTAGTTCGTTTAGAGAGAGCAGAAGTTGTGAGAGTTATTGCTTAACTGTGTGTTTTCTAGTGTGTTCTCTCTATACTCTCTGTATTGTAAACGAGCTAGTGAATCAATTGAAGAATCGTTTATTTACTCGCTGTGTACCGAATCCGATAGCAATCATGTATTAGCAAGATCATGTATGTGTTTTCACCGCTATTTATAGGCTGAAGTCTGACATGGCATGGGCCATGCTTACTCAGCATCAAGATTCGGTATCTTCCTTCTGACATGGCATGGGGCGTGCTAGCTTGGGCACGTGCCGTGCTGACTCAGCATCAAGATCTGGTATCTTCCTTCTGACATGGCACAGGGCGTGCTATCTTGGGCACGGGCCGTGCTGACTCAGCATCAAGTTACGGTATCTTCCTTCTGACATGGCACGAGTTCGTCGTATCTTGGGCACGGGTCGTGCTTTTTCAGATGACACGGTTTGCCATCAGAGACACGGGGTGTGCGATCAAAATCTTGTCGAGAGGATCTTCGGATGCGGCACGGGGCGTACCAGGCTCATAATAGTATTTTCCACACTTCTAAACCTGAAAAACTAAAAAGAGAACAAAAGCGACTTGTTCTGATGTTAGTGACCCAGATTTGCGCCATTTTGTGAGAGGTATTTGTTATAAAAATATGTATAATTTGAGGTTTATCAGGTTACTTCAATGAAAAATCGGTCTGATTTGCCAGCTAACAGCAAGAAGATAATGCACTCATTCCCATAATCTTTTACCTCTGATGTTGCCTATATTATGGATAACCATGACTTAACTGAGACTGCCTACATGGATCTCATAGATAAGGCAAGAGACTATGAAGTTTGAGAGATAGAGCGCGATGGTCGTTCTCTAGTGGGAAATGTTATTACTAAGAGCTCCACATCTTTTACTCCCAATGTTGCTTTCATTGCTCCTTCATCTGAAGGGGAATATTAGTTTTCTTACTCTCTTGGTTCAAGTGTTCCTGCTGCAGTTGAAATTGCGTGAGCGGTGGATCGTTTACTCGGTCGTGATGAAACCAATGTAAAACAAGAATGAACACAAGAGTAAATACAAAGAAACTTGTATTAGACCACAGAGAAACCACAGAGTACACACACTTAAGATCTATCTAAAAAGTTCTAAATCCTATACAAGACTTAACTGTTTATAGTTGAACAAGACAACCCAAAACCCGATCAGCAGAACCTCAGGTTCGGATCATGTTCGGATCATGTTCAAACTCTGAGTTCGCCCTAGGTTCGGATCACAACATGTAGTCTCGTATTTGATACTTCACATGACGATCAGGAACTAGGTATCAACAGCAGTTCCAACTCCACCAACTCAAGAAACTTTTATTGCTCAAGCTGCTCAACCTCCAAGCCATGTTGGGTCTTATACACATCAGCCTACTACTGCTCCTTCATCTATTTCTGGTAAATACCATGATCTATGTAATGCATTGATGGCATGTCTGTCGTCTTAGATGTCAAGCAATATTGAAAACATGGCTCTCTGTCAAGAAGACCTTGCTCAGATTTCTGGTGATGACATTGAGGAAATGGACATTAAATGGCAATTGGGGATGATTGCTGCAAGGAATAGGAAGTTCTTTCATCGAGCAGGAAGAAAGGTGTTTCAATCCCACCCTAGTTCAACAATTGAGCTTGATAAGTCAAAGCAACAATGTTATAACTGCCACGAGTTGGGTCATTTCGTTCATGAGTGCAAGAAACCTAAAACTAGGAATATTCCAATCATTGGTGGTGGTAGTAACTCTTCTTACCAAAACCATAGCAGTTCATCATACCAGAAGCCTGCAACCAATGTCCCTCATCAGCCATCACAGTCTTCTGCAAATGCCAAGCGCGTCGACAACAACGGTAAAGCTTTAATAGTACTTAAAGACAGTAACTGGACTTCCTTGCCCCTTAATCAATCTTCGGGTCAAGCTGATTACGCTCTCATGGTTAACTCTGCTGAAGGAGGGAATGTCAAATCTAAACCATCATTTTACTCTCTCTTTCCAACCAACTTTGCTTTAATTTCTGGATTGGAAGAAATCTTTGAAGATTATGCTTTTATTGGTGAATCCACTGAAGTAAGTTCTTCAAAAGTTAAATCTGAAGCCGAGAAGAGGCAGATAGAACTTCTTAAAGACTTAATACCTGATGACGTAAAATCCCAGTTATGTTCTGAAAGGTGTATCGAGGCTAATGCTCGCTAACACCTTTACAACTTGGAATTGGTTGGGAAGGCGGAAGAGAGCAAACGTAATGTTGAGGCCATGCAGGTCAAAGAGAAGGATTTTTAGTTAAAATCAAATCTCTTCAAGATGAAATTAAGGTCATGAAGCACGTTGAATTATCTTTGAAAATTCAAATAGCGAATCTTTTAGAGAAACAAACAGCCTTGAGAACGAACTATGTTCAAGCTAGGGAGACTATTGATTTAATGAAATTGAATCCTTCTACACTTGCTAATTAGGTTGTCAAAGATATATTGGGAGGGTTAAAATGGGTTTCTTACACATGAAATTGATGATGCTGCTGCTAAGCATCCACTCAATCACAATTATTTTCAAATTACTGAGTTAACCAAAATTAACCCCCGTAGCCACATTAAGTTCATTGATGATAAGATGATATTAAGTGCTGAGGAACTTCAAACGATGGAAGAACAACTTACAGGCCATGAAAGTGGTTCTCTCCTTCCAATAGTTGAAGAATCTCTTCAATTTGGTGATTTTAATGCACTCTCGTTACGATCTGTTAACACAAGTCTTTCTGAGACTCTTTCCAAACAAACAGCTGAAGCTGAGTACCTAAAACTGATCAAACAAGATGCCTCTAATAGCCAATCTTTTGTTTCTAATGAAAACTTTGACATTTTTCAAACTAATGAGATTTCAAAGAGAACAAAAACCACTAGAAGGTGTAAGACCAAGAAGAAAGTAAGTGACACGTACTTGGTCGGCATGAGAATGTGACTGATAATGCTTTCAATCGAATCTTTGCTAAAATGGCATTAAAGCACGGTAAGACAATCTTGCACACGCAAGCTGGTTTAACAATCATCAATGGTAAGGTAACTCCAATTGAGTCTACTCAAAGGAAGCACAAAATAATGATACTTGAGCTGCATCTGTACCATTGATGATAAAGTCTAAAGAAGGGCTGCATCTTCATTCGCTCCCAAAGAGGCTGAAAGTTCCAACTTGGTTAAGATTAAGATCCCAAAAGCTAAGAAGAAGAAGGAACCAACTGAAGCTAAACCAGTTGAAGAACCTATACCAGTTGTTGTAATACCACCTCCTATTGTCGAGTAAGTTGAGGAAGTAAAAGAGGCATCCGCGCCTGCTTCAACACCGAAGAAGAAGAAACAAAACCGAAGGAGGAAGAAGAAGGTTGTAGATGAATCTGAGAAAGCCGAGAGCACCAAATCCTCTGAGCCACCTTCTGTGGCACCTCAAGTTGTGGTGGCAACACCTCAAATGGCCCCAAGTGGTCCAGTCGAGAAAGGAGGATGTTTTGTGTGTGGAAATCCTCATCATGATGCCAGGGTATGTGTGTACAACCCGATCTACTCCACACATGGATATGCTCCATAATCTTCTACACCTTACTTTGTTTAACAGATGATGCTACCACAAATGAACCAACCAGCTCCAAGGTATTTTGGTAACTATAGTGAAGACTATGACTACCAAAAGGAAGTGTCAATGCATCAACAGTCTTACCAAAACCAGCCTTCCATTCCAAACCAATCTAATTTCATACTACATGGGTTGGGAATGAATCAAGGAACCACCAGGCCAATTTCTTCTAAAAGAGTAAGGATTATTGCACCATCTTCAGTTTCCGCAAGGTAGTGGACTCCAAGACCTGCTTCTGCAACCTTGCCTACTCCAACAGTTTCTGTTTCAGCTCCGCCACCTCCCACAAAGAAAGTTGTAAAGAAGAAGACCCAAGGTCAAAAATGTTGGGGTCCCACCTCTAACTGATCTTTTCTTTTGTGAATGCAGGGACAACCCAGATGTTCTGTCAACACGTGGTATATGGACAGCAGGTGCTCTGGGCATATGACTGGCAATAACGACTTGCTACATGATATCAGACCAATATCACATGGGGTCTTGTTGGTTTTGGTGGCGACATTTTTGGAGGAAAAGTTATCGGTAACGATCTCATGTCAAACATGGAAATCTCACTTGAGAAGGTTAATCTGGTGTTGAATCTTAAATTCTATTTTCTGAGCGTATCCTAAATTTGTCATAACAATATGCCTATGTTTTTCAAAGATCAAGAGTGTCTAATTCTGAAGTCAGGCTTTAAAGGTCCCAGAAGATCAAATTTTGTTTCACGCTAAATGGAAAAGGGAATATGTATGCACCGGGCATGAATGTTGCAAAGCCAACGGGTTCGGTTGCATGCTTTTTAGCTAAGGCATCCGAAGAAGAAATCTACACTGTGGCACAGGTGAACGAGTCATGTAAACTTTCGACACATGAATCGCCTTGTTAGGGGGAAACACGTTTTTGGCTTGCCAGACAACGAGTTCGTCCACATCGACAACTGCGAAGACATCTCATAAGCCAAAGTTGGCGGGTAGAACCACAACAATTCTGCAGCAACTCCATCTGAATCTTTTCGAGCCGGTTAACATCAAGAGTTTACGGGGAAAGTATTTCAGCCTTGTCATCACTGACGACTACTCCGGATACTCATGGGTGTTTTTCTTGAATGAGAAGTCCAAGTCCGCTGAGATACTGAAGGATTTGTGACTCACATCGAGAATAGCAATAGAGAGCGGGTTAGAATCATAAGATTAGACAACGGGTCCAAGTTCAAAAGCCAGACATTTAACGCGTTTTGCAATTTAAAGGGCGGTACTTAACAATTCAGTTCATCGTACACGCCGTAAAAGAATGGTGTAGCTGAGCGGAAGAATAGAACAGTCGATGAGTATGCCATAATTATGTTTGCCGACTC
This sequence comes from Deinandra increscens subsp. villosa, assembly GCA_039602395.1. Lineage (NCBI taxonomy): Eukaryota > Viridiplantae > Streptophyta > Magnoliopsida > Asterales > Asteraceae > Deinandra > Deinandra increscens. Next base: position 37,651,102 of record JBCNJP010000017.1, on the reverse strand, counting down.
TGATATGAAATTGTCTTTCTGGGAAGAAGCAGCGAAAATTGCCTGCTATGTTCTAAATCGAACTCTCTTGGTCAAACATGCAAAATAGACCTCATTCGAGTTGTTTTCCAAACAAAAACTTGTTTTGAAAAGACTTAAACCATTCAGATGTCTTTTATGGTATTAATCCAACTGACTCGTTAGCTAAATTTTCCCCTCGGGCAGATGATGGTTATTTTGTTGGATACTCGATGACCTCCTTGGCATATCGAGTATATAACAGAAGAACTCAAGTCATTCTTGAGTCGTGCAACGTTACTTTTCACGAGCACACTCAGAATACTAGAGATCCCGAGCCAGAATGCATGTATGACTTGGAGACTTTCTCTTCTAAATTTAATATGTCTGAATCTGATTATGTAGGTACATCTATTACTAAACAAGCAGAAGATGAGAATGAAGCTCTTATTCTTGCTACTGAATAGTCTGTTCCTGATACTTCGCCAATCCCGGGTTCAATTCATTCGGTAGATCCACCGGAGTTATTATGGGGAAACACTTCAACACCATCAACTGATGTAAATGGAGCTTCAACTTCTCCACTGTACCAGATCAGCCCGCAAGTCAGATTCAAGAACCTATTCTTAAAGAACCAGAACTAGAACCAGAACCAGCACCAATAATTGGTCAAAATGACAACATAGTTGATACTGCACCTGTGGTACATGAGTCTGATTTAGATGATGCCACAGAGATTGATATGGGAGAAAATCCTGGAGATGATCTTCAACTTGGGAATCTGAACTCAAATATTCAAGTACCTGTTTTTGAAGAGTCCCAGGTTCACAAGAATCACCCAACAAATAGATTATCGGTCCAGTGGATAAACGGGTCACCCAGAGTCAATCGGGCGTGGTAAATACTTGTTTGTTCTCCTGCTTTATCTCACATGAGGAACCTACCTCTGTGTTTCCACAATATTAGACGATAATTGGATTGAAGCCATGTAAGCTAAGTTACAACAGTTCAGAATGCTAAATGTGTGGCATTTGGTCGATCTACCAGAGGGTGTACAACCTATCCCGGTCAAACGGATTTTCAAGAACAAGAGAGATGGTTGTGGGATAATCATTAGAAATAAAGCAAGATTGGTAGTGAATGGATACATGCAAGAAGATGGCATTAATTATGACGACACGTATGCACCTATTGCGCATCTGGAAGCCGTTCGGATATTCTTGGCTTATGCAATGTCAATGAACATCACGGTTTACCAACTCGATGTGAAGACTGCTTTTCTATATGGTGAACTGGATGAAGAGGTGAACATAGACCAACCTTCGAGTTTTATGAATAATTATTTCCCAAAGAAGGTTTACAAGCTTGACAAAGCTCTTTATGGTCTTCATCAAGCACCAAGGAAGTGGTACAAGACACTGTCGACATATCTGCATTCAAATGGGTATAAACAAGGAGTAATATGTTGGTGAAGACATGTTGTTAGTTCAAGTATATGTTGACGACATTATCTTCGGATCAAAGAATGTCAATCTATGCCATGTATTTAAGGAACTGATGAAGAAGAAGTATAAGATGAGTGTTATGGGTGAACTGACTTTCTTCCTGGGAATTTAAGTGAAGCAGACATCGGAAGGTATCTTAATCAGCCAGGGTAAGTACGTCAAGGAAATTCTAAAGAAGTTTGGGTTTCACGACTCAAAGGATTTTCAATGCCTGTGGAGACTCGATTCAAAATGCATCAAGACTTAGAGGGTGTTTGTGTAGACGAGCATCTTTATAGGTCGATGATAGGTTCTCTAATGTATCTGACAGCAAGTCGCCTTGATATATTGTTTGGAGTATGTTTGTGCTCAGATTCCAAAGCAAGCCGAAAGATTCGCACCTGCTTATTGTCAAGAGGATCTTTAGATACCCAAAGTCATATCCTAATAGAGGACTAGGGTAGCCTAAAGATACAATCTTCAATCTGAGAGCTTATTCTGACAATGACTATGCTAGTTGTCACCTCAACTGCAAGTCAACGATGGGAGAAGCTTAATTCTTGGGAAATCAACTGGTGTCGTGTTAGTGTAAGAAGCAAACGACTGTATCTACTTCAACTACTGAAGCGGAATACATTGATGCTGCATCCTGCTGCTCTTAAGTATTATGGATCCAGAACCAGTTGCTGGACTATGGTTTGAAGTTCATGGGTACTTCTATACACATTGATAATACTACTAAATTAGTCTAAAGTGTGAGCTAAGTTAGAAGTAATGGTTACATGTACTGTCTTTCACACTCTCAAGATTTCTTTAGTATTAAGTCACTGTTTCACCCCGACACACCATCGATCTGTTTGCTTACACATAGACCTTGGTGTCATCTCATCCATTACATGCGACTCATTTTCTTTGCCTCTGCAATGACCTTGAGTCTCATTCATTCATTTTCCATAACAAATCAGTGATTACATCTGTTTTGCTTACGCAAAGACCTTGTGATCACTTCATCCATCATTCCATTCCATGAAATCAGTAACTTAACACTTAAGAAATAGATGGAAAGCTATGTGTGATAAACTATTGAAAAGCAAAAACGACTAATGGTAGAATGCTATTAACTCTTAAATACATGGAAAACATAATATTTCTCTAAAATTAGACCAAAACATGATAAACACATCACAGATTATGTTGAAAATAATCATGTCAGCTTAAGTGGATAACAATACCGACAATCAAGCTAGTTATCTGATTAGAAAGCCAATTTGAAAGCCAAGTGCTTGAAAAAATAAGTTTGGTGCAAAATTGTCCAATTTGAAAGAAAACTTAGAGTTGATGAAAAATTGACCAATTTGAAATTTATGTGTGTCATTAAATTCAAAATTATCTTCCTGGTAGGTATTGTGCATATAACTTGTTTTATTTTGGTTAGTTAGACATGTTTGCAAAAATTTTCAAGTGTTCAAAATTTTTCGAAGTCATTTGTTCCATACGGACAAGTCATTGTACTTAGAAGTTTTTTGAGTTTTGGAGGCATTTGGCCTATACAGAGATGTTTTATACCATACGGATAACTACTTGTCCGTATAGCACAAATAGATGACCGTTTGAGTATTTTTTTTTTCATACGGACATCTCCTTTAACTTAGATAATTTTGGCCTTTCTTGATTTTTGTCCATACGGAAAACTTGGCCAAACTGACTTCTACTTGTCCATTTAGCTTTGAGTTAGCTGTATAGAAGAAAAAGATGTCCGTATAATCATTTTTAAGGTTGGTCGTCTGGATTTGCCTATACGGTCAAGTCTTTCAATTGTACCATACGGATAAGTTTGACTTGGCATATACGGACAAGTCACTTGCCCTATACGAAAAACTTGAACCAGACGAATAACTTATTAAGTCCATACGGACTTCTTTTCAGACTTAGAGATTTTTTTTACTTTCAATCAAATAAGGGATTAAATAGGTCAAAATTTTCTTAAACTCCTCATTATCCAAACACATTCAAAGTCTTTGTTCTCTCTCTCACTCTCAGAACTAGGGGTGTTCGCGATCCGGTTTTTACGGTTTTTGGGTCAAACCGTTAGTTTCGGTTTTTAATAATCGAATTCCTAAACCGAACCGTTAAAAAAATAAAAACCAAACCAAACCGAACCGTTACATCCGGTTTGGTTTCGGTTTGGTTTCGGTTTGGTTTCGGTTTGGTTTCGGTTTGGTTTCACGGTTTAGGATATTTACGCTTTCAATATAAGTTTAGAATATAAAATTTAAATTCAAAGAAACTTCGAAATCAACTTTATCAAATGTGGGAATGAGAATATGAGCTAGTCTACTATACTTGTCAATTGTCATCTCTAATTTGTTAATACAAAATTCACCTCTAAATAGAACATGTAACCTCCAAAATATGATGCAAACACTAAAGTTCATAATATAAACAATAGTGTACTAGATTTTCAGGATGAAAATATGTCTAAATTTCCAGATTTTTTGTTATCAACGCTGAAACCAAAATCTCATTAATAAAAACAAGTCAATGTAATTTATATATATATTTATATACTATATATTATTTATTATATGTACATGGTCCGGTCCGGTTTTTTACGACCGGTTTTTCATATAAACAGGTCGCAAACCGTTCACAACGATTTAAAATTTTGGAAACCGACCGTTCGTTAAGATAGAAAACCGACCGCGAAACCGAACTGATGACCGGTTTAGACGTTTTCGCGGTTTGAAACCGAACCATGAACACCCCTACTCAGAACCCTCTGACGAACCAAACCACCCATTGTTCATCTTCTTCTCCACTAACTGATCTCATTGTGTTTGGTTGGCTCGCACACTACTTGCATAAGTTTCAGTAAGTTTTCCACCGCTCGTTTTAAGTTTTTAGGTTGGATTTGGCTATGGTTTATAAATGTGGGTATCACGACTGTTAAATTGAAATTTGTTGAAACCTGATTTGTTTTGCTTAAATTATACAGATTGATTGCTTCTTTTCCTGTTCTTAAATTAAATTAGGACTCGACTGAGGTATGTTATCTCAATTTTTGTAACAAATTTTGAAATCCAACTATCCTGATTTGTTTTGCTTAAACATCAACTGAGAAAATGAACATTTATGTTCATAATTTCTGATATGGCACCATAATCTGATTTGTTGATGATGTTTGTGACTCACATTGATGTTGAAACTAATTAGAATTGGAGTTTAGGTTAAATTGCTTGAATTTATGTTCTAATCTGTGTTTTTGCTCATGTATGTTCAACTGTTTGATCAAACCAATGAAAATTAATGTGAAAATTGGTAATCTGAATGATTATAGGTTATTGATGTATATGTTTGAATCTAATTAGAGAATTGAACTTGTGGTTTTTATAATTTTAGGAATTAGGCTTAAAATTTGAGAAATTGCACATCTTATCTGCTTGAACTCACCTGATGCTCATAATTTGTGTTTCATTGTTAAATTTGATAATCATGAGGTTAATTGGATGATTATTAGTTAAAGATAACCACTTGATGATGTTAGGATAGGTTTATGCAGATTTTAGGACACATTTTGCTTAAATTGCGTATCTTTGCTCTCATGGTACTTCTTTGACTTACATTCATCCAACTTGGATCTTATCAGTTTAATTGACTCTTGTTGTGTGTTTAAACGCATTAAGGTTTTTGCAAGTCATCTCATACTTCTTAGTTAACAACTTGACTGATTAATTGCTTATGTACCTGTCTTAGTGATTAGGACTAGTCTAAGTATTCTCATGGATGTGTGAACTCATTGATTGCTTGTTGTGCCTTAATTTTAAGTTAAATGCACTTTTTGAATAATGATAGTTCAATTGAGCACAGTTACTGTTTCTGTCTATATTCTTATTGTGTTTAATGATTTATGCTTAATTCCAACAAATTCTAATCCGATTTTCCACTGAATACTACTTCTCTTTTAGATCTTAGTTACCTTTAGATCTTCAAAGAGGTATGTCTTATGGACTCTTGCATTTATTTTTAGATTGTGAATCTTGATACAACAGGACATTCATTCTCTTGAACTATGAATCTTTTTGCTGTTTGAAATTGACTGTCTCATGTATTTGATGCTGATGTGTATGTCCAAATTTATATTGCTTTGTAGATTAGACCAGAAAATAGGATACATATCATGATTTCCGATAAGTCTTATGCATGATTGACTTTGAACTAAGTGTTTGCATCTGAAATGTATTTCTTTGATTGTGTTGAATCAAATCTGGATCTTGTGTATGCATTGAGTCCATGATGAGCTTAGATGATGTTAAGTTAGAAATTGGTCAAAATAGGATCAAAATGTGCTTGAATGTTCTAACTTTGCTCTCTTATTTCATCTTTGAATCTATATGCCTTGTTTTCTAATTTTAACCAATTTGTTTGACTTTTAAGCATGTTTAATCTGATTCTAATAACTGGCATGTGTTTTGAACCATTTGTGATGATCAAATTAACTAACCTGAATGCTTATTACATAACTTAGTGTTTAGGACTGCTTGTAGGTTTTTCATAAGTGTTGAGTAGAATATATGCATGTGTTTGTTAGTTTTGGGTCAAACTTGTGAAATTTGTGATTTTTATCCACGAAATATGTTTAAGTGCATCTTGTGAACTTGGATTGAAGTTTTCTCAAGTTCTAGGGGGAATCAAGTGACTTTCATTCTCTTTAGGCTTAAGTTTGACTTTTTGGGTCAAAATATGGTCTTAATAGCTAAAGATCTTAACTTTGTGAGGTTTTGACCTAGATTGTCTTAGGTTAGCCTAAATCCAATGTCACAAATCCATTTCTTGATCCGAATGAGTTTAATATTTTTTTTGTAGACCATATGTGTGACTGTTATGTGCCAAATGCATGTTTAGTCCTATATTAGTTAATTTTTTTGGAAATATTAAGTTAATCAGATGTTCTAAAACACATTCTTGTGTCAAAACTGAATTTTTGATTGTCTTAACCTCTTTTTTTCATCAAATGTGCTTATAAACAGGTTTCAAACCTCAAAACTGCATAAATTCATATATTTAAGTCAAATCTCACTCAAAGTGTGTCAAGTTCAAAAATTTTGTAAATTAATAAATTTTTTATTAAATACCAATGAATGGGATGTCCAATTGTAACATTCCAAAATCCGTTGTGTAATAAATTTATTTATTTTAGTTGCAATTTGTGATAGGGAATGTATAATTAAATAAAAACCCGATCTAAGTAGTGGAACAACAATAGTTACTAAAATTTCGAGTGGCTATTAAATAAACTATGAAAGTTAAGAGGTTGGATGAGAAATTTTAACTTGTGGCTAAATTCATGAATTGGTCATGGTGGAGGGACTGGTGTGTAACTCTTTGATTAAAAGAAAGTCTCTGGAAAACTTCTGAAGGGAGGTCACGAACAAGGAAGCATCGAGAGAAAGAAAGAAATTAGGGATTTCCAGTTGGGAGATCCTAAGATCGAAAAATTAAAGGGATCTCAGAGAGGAATTCAAATTCGGGAAGAGTATTGCATTTCTTTTGTGTTCTTCATCTCGATTCTCTATATATTCTTCAAGTAAGCTGATTCCTATGAGTTTATTTATGTATGAACCTCTCAATCTTGATGTCTAAGTATGGGATGTTAGTTGTAGGTGGTAGTTATATGTAAATGGAATATGGAATCTTGTTTTGTGTTTACACATTAGTGATCTAATTGGAAATTGTGATGTGGGTTTAACCCACCATATAGAAATCAAGACTTGGGGATAAGATATGAACGGGTTGGTTTAGTTGACACCAGGTATGCTTATTTATGTATTGTAGGTCGTAAGTTTCGTATAAGTTATGTTCTAAATTTGTAGTATGAAGAAGATGTGGTAATTAGTATGCTAAATATGTATCAGATAGATTAAGCATTTTTACGCACGCCATGTGTTTGTGAAAATGCCTAAATGGGGTCAGAAGCATGAAAATAGGTGGTTGTGGTTAAATATTATGTGATAAAGTATTTGAGATTTAGTATGATCATGTTGTGAATTATTAAGCTAAATGCTCAAGTAATTATAGGTAATCAAGGAGGAAGTCCATGCCTGAAGGAACTACAATTTGAAGACTTGAGGTAACATAAAAGTTGTATTCATATTGTTACAAGTATGCCTTGTTCTGAATTTTTATCCAGTATGGATAAATATCCAAGTTGAATTAATATAGATGATAAATAGCGTTGTGAAGTGGATTAATAATATTGGTTGCTGCGAAATTATGACCCGCACATGTTTAGTTGAAATTTATGGTTTTGAAAACCAAGTAAGTACCCCTTTGGGGGTGAAGTTGAAAGGATGGAGTCATAGTACTCAATAAGCACCTTCGGGTGAAGTTGAAATAACTAGTCTTGACCATAGAATACCTATGGGTAGGAAGATGGAATATGATGTAGGATCATAGTGACCCTAAACAAGCGAGTTGATAATAGTTGAGCTTTTGTGTTGATTAGTAACCCTAAATAATTAAGTTGACATTGTTGGAATTTATTGTGTTAATTTTGATAAATGAAATGTGATTAGGATCATAAGGATCTTAATCAAGTGTGTGTTTATTAAAAAAATGGCATGTTGTTGTGTTATATTGATAATTGTTGTGAATGAGGATCTTATGGACCCTAATCAAGTAAGTTGATAAAATTTGGGACTTGATGCACTTATGTTGGTAGTTGAATAGTAACAAATAGTCGATATTGTTACCATATGTGATTTCCTATTAAGGTATGCTATGGTGCATTTAAAACATTGGAAATTACCATGTTTGATTCCTTATCATGCTAGATTAAGGACATTATGTTAGATTATGTGGTTAAACATGTTGAACTGATGTAAAAGTTAAAGAGTTGAAATCTATGATCCATAACACCAGGTATAGTTGATGTTGGGGGTGGTGTTGTGACACTCTCTACCCACTCACAAGTTGTATAGTTGGGATCTTCGGATCCAAAGCTAACCATTGGCATAGATAATACCATGGGATTATATCCCTTGTAGATTGTATGGTAAAAAATTGTATGGTAAATGATGGTGTTACGTATTTCAATTAAGTTGGTATATGAGTTTTTTAGCTCCGAGAAGTCCAGCCTCAAAATAGCTGCACACTAATCGGTTTCAAGCCTTTGATGATTTTATGATTATTTAGATTCTGATTATGTGTGTGATGTTTTTCAGGACAAACAAACACAAACAAAGTCAAATCAATTGTGTTATCAATGTCGCCGAAAAGGCCACATGGCACAAGATTGTCCTGAACTGGTTAAAAGATCAATTGCTGATAAATCTGCCACGTTATTGATTTATCTGACAATGTTTTCACTGAGTCAACACCCACGCAATTTAAATTTCAAGGAAAACATTTTGTTAAATATGATTCAAGTGTGGGTGGTTCATCGATTGATGACGATTCAATAAAATCTGAGAAACTAAATATGCAGTGGCGACATAAAATGGTTTGCAAAGCTGCTCAAGATTTTTCTAAAGACACAGGACGACCTAAAGTTGTGTGCTTCGGTTCCTCTGTAAACTAATAAGATGTCCAGTGTGAAAGTTTCTTCAAGAAGATATGTTGGTGATTGTGAAGCTCAAGCTTCAAGTAGTTGCTGATGGTGGAGTTTCCTGCTCAATTTAAACTTCAAAGATTCACAATTTCGAATATAAATTTTACAAAAAACTCAAAACTGAAAGGTATTAGTGTTGATTGGTTAAGTTTCTTTCTTTAATGTTTTCGTTTGTCGGTTAGGGGAAAAATGTACAAAAAATTATACATATTTTATACCAAAATATTCTCACCTTTCGGGGCAAAACCCTGCTACTAACATCAAAACAAAGCGATTTTGTTTTCTTTTTAGTTTTTCGGGTTTTCTAAAGCCAAAATACCAAAAGAAGCATAATCTAGTGGAAAACTGAAGAAAACTGCAAGTTTTGGGATTTCATGACTTTAGCACGGCCCGTTCCCAGCCAAGCATGCCCCGTGCCCGACCCGGATCTACAGAAATCTTCATCTGACTCAGCACACCCCGTGTCTCTAAACCAGCACGCCTGGTGTTGAAGCCTCCTGACATGGCACGGCCCATGCTCTGAGAAACACGACCCATACCCTTGAAGACAGAAGATTTCGAATCATCTATCTGACATGGCACGACCCGTGCCAAACTCCAGACTTTGCCTATAAAATCCGGCCTTCTCCCACTTCACAACTCGCCCAATTCTTCTCTCTTCCCCCTACTTTTAGATTAGTTAGTCGAGCCACTTGGCATTTTCGTGTCTTCAAGTATGTCGGGAGTCTGTAAGAACCTCAACCAGTTTTAGTAATTGAAAGTATTTGGTTTATAAAATCTTCCTTTACTTGCTTGCAAATCTTTAAGCTATGATTAGCTAAATTCTTACACTTGATTGGAAATATTAAATTGGAATCGTGCAGACTAATTCTATAGATTGTTTGGATGGTACAAGCATCACACTAATTCTGTAGATTTATTGGATGGTACAAACATCACATGTGGTTACTACTTTTAGAGGTGGTAGTGTAATGTAGCTTTCTTTGATTAATTTGGTTGATATCATGATGGAGAGAGGTTTACTTTCTATAAAAAAAACTGTGAAAAACATTAGAGGATGTGCTATAAAGGCTATTCTTGAACCTGTTAATGTAAACTGACTTTGTTTAGACTACGAGAGATCAATTGAGTCTTTGGTTCCTTCTTGAATTTTATTCGTGTGTTATAACTTTGTTTACTGATAGTGTTTTACTTCTTATTTGTTTTAAATTAATAAAACTAAGTAAATATAAACTTAAAGTTACATTTAATTTTATCATTTATACTAATATATAATAGATATAAAAATGGATAGCACTAGAAACCATAATAATGGTTATTTTGCATTAAAAGGCTTGATATCGGTGGACACTCTAATACTAAAGTAACTTGAGATTGATGTGTACAAATTGGTTCTCTCAAAGTCTTAAAATGCTAACACTCTAACTTAAAAATCTGCAGGTGACGGTGTTGACTGAACAAATAAAAATGTGTTGATACATGGTCCTGATCGTCATGTGAAGTATCGAATACATGACAAAAGACATGCAAGATTAGGTCTGGTCGAACTTTGGCCGAACCTGGAGTTCGGACATGGCCGAACAGGTCCGAACCTGAGATTCGGACCAGCGAGATTTCATGTGTATAAATAGTTGTCTTGTATTAGAATTCTGGAGCTTTGGTGTCATATCTTCTCTGTGTACTCTGTGGTCATCTCTGTGGTTAATACAAGTGGTTTGTATTTACTCTTTGTGTTCTAGCTCATATTACATTGATTTCATAACGATTAAGTAGACGATCCACACGTTCAAGCAATGTCAAGTGGTATCAGAGCATTTGGTTTGTTCTACTGGTCGGAAATCTCTGTTTTTCGTTGCTTTGACTCAAAATTCACGTTTTTGCGAAAATGTCATTCACTTTTGAGTTTGTTTGATCTTCTCGAGTGTGCTCCATGTCAAAAATTCATTCATAAATCGTTTCTATCGAATTTGTTTGAATTCCAGTCGAAAATTCTAGTAAAAACACTGAAAATCGAGAAAATGGTGTCGAGTGAGCTTGGTCTCGTCTGAGTTTCGGACAACTTCGGAGTAACCGCTCCGAACTCAAGGTTCGGACGGAGTTCGGAGGGTTTCTTGGTTCGGTGAGAGTTCGGAGCTTGTTCGGTAACAGTTCGGACAGAGTTCGGAACTAGATTGGTCCAAGTTGGTTTGACTCTTCCGAAGGTGAGGTTCGGAGGGAGTTCGGTCAAGTTTAAGTTCGGGAAAAGTTAGGAGGTGGTTCGGACGAGGTTCGGATCAAGTTCGGACAAACAGTATTCAAGATTTTGAGTGTTTCATGAAAACTGACGTAACTTGAGAACCGTAAAGAGTTACGGGAGCTAATACCAGTCAAAACGTTCGTCTCGGAGAGATCTATACTTTTACTCGCCTAACGTCTAGTACCCTCCGGTTTGACCCCCAAAATCTGCTTGGAAAACCTTCGTTTTTGAGTCTGAAGTTTTTGGAGTGTTAGTTTTCGGCTTTGGTAAAGAGTGGATTCAAGCATATTGAATTGATTTTTCATAATTTGTTTGAAAATGAGTGCATCACAAGCTAGTTTTATGTTACCTACATTATGGGAAGATTATCATGAATGGAAAGTTGATTAGGAAATTTACATCAACAAACATTTCAAAGAGTTTTGGGAAATAATTGATAAGCAATTCAAATGGCCTACTGATACAAGAGGAGAAGTAAAACTTCCTCGACATTTATCTTTAGAACAAAGGGATTATACAAATAATGAAAATAAAGCCAAAGACATTATTGAAAATGCTCTCTCAAAAGAGTTATTTCTTGAACTCACAGTGGGTTATACTGCTAAGGATAAATGGACTGATTTGCTAGATAAAGGTGAGATATTTGGAAATATTAAGACTATGAAGGATTGAAGGATGTCTCAGATTCTTCTGAATCAAAATCCTACGATTCAGCATCTAGTGGTTTAGGATCTGAAAGTAATGATTTTTCAGACAAAAAGGATTGTGATATAGTTTTCAAGACTGAACAAATTGAGGGTTGTGTCAATGATTCTGAATCTGATTCTGAAACAAGTTCTGGTGTTATATGTGACAAAGGGGATGAAAGTGACATAGAAGAAATTCAGAATGGAAATTTGTTCGTATGTTCAAAGTGTGCAGATCTTGTTAAGATTAATAAGACTTTGATGAAAGAAAAGAAAGTTTTGACTAAAGAATGTGAAAAAGCTAAAGCAGAAGCTAAAGATGTTGCTGCCGATTTTGAAGCATTATTCAAAAAGAGTTATCCGGTTCTACAAAAGTATGAAAAGGCTAATGCTCTTATTGTTGAAACTGCTGCTACTCTTGAAAAGCTTCAAAACAAGATTTCTATACTTCAAGATGAAAATGTTCTTTATCGTGATAAGAATGAAGTTTTGACTAAAGATGTTGAGATTTACAAGAAGAAAATAGAAAGTGTTCTTGAAGAATTGTTTGCTGAATGTCACATTCGTAAAGTGCAAACATATGAATATGATGAGCTCAATGTCAAGTTTATCAAGTCACAAAAAGAGGTGTTTGATGCTCAACAGAAGATTAATGATTTGAAATTGGAAATTTTGGAGTTCAAGAGGCAAGTGAAGAATTGCGATTTGTCACCGACATTGCTAAATTTCTTATACAAGCAAGATAAGAGTTTGGAGAATTCTAAGGAAGATGATGTTCAATTGGTACCACAACCAGTGGATTTAATTGAAGTTACTTCTGCTCAGATTGATCCAAAAGATGAATTGCATGATTATTCCAAGTTTGCCACTCCACCCAAGAAGAACAAGTCTAAGTCTAAGAAGAAAGAAAAGTCTTTGGGTGAAGCTCCAAAATTTGTGTAAGTCTGTTTTGTTGGAAAATGAAAACGTGTTTGATAAGGTTGCTTCAAGTTCTTCATCTTCAACCGAAGAAGACAAAGTTATGATTAAACAGAACAAGCTGAAGGATATTAAAGCCAAATTTACTAGCGAAGCTAAGGCAAGAGAAGTTTCTGGTTCTTCCTCAAGTTCTTCAAAGAATCAAGGATTCAAACATAAAGGTTTAGGTTATGAAGTCAAGGATGTTTTAGTGCAACAGTCAACAAAGAAACCGAAGAAAGTTGTTGTTCAACATGTTCCTCGACTTCATCAACAATCAAAGAAACAATCTATTCAGACCCATCACAAGCAAGCTTATCAGAAGAAGCCAAATGTTTTTACATCAAGAAATGATCATTATCATTCTGGAGGTTCTTCAAGTGGTTCTTACTATATACCCCCAAGAGCATCTCTCAGGTATGATTCTTCTGATAATTTCTTTGATTCGTTTACTTCTGTTCATTTTTTTGGTTACTATGATTCTCCTGTCGTGAATCATAGTTGGAAACCAAAGAATTTTGTCAAATTTTCTGTCACACCCCGGTCAACGGTATCGGGTGTGAACGAGAATGGAATCATAGTCGAGGATACATAGAACATCTTCTAATTAATTAAAACTTCATAAGACATTACTTCATTTCATTGCAGCGGAAAAGATAGTGGAAACGATAATGTCTTACAATTTGAAAACATTAAGTCTTAAACTAATATTAAAAGCATGTGACGGTTTATTTGGATAGTCGGGACTATGACTACGAAAGCAGGTCCGATAGCATATATAAGCCCCATTTGCATGTCTTCAGGAAGTTGCGTCAATTACCTAAGAAATCATGAATTTAAAAGGGTCAACATAAAGTTGGTAAGGTTCACAGGTTTAAGACTCACAGTTAAAGTTTGTAAAACAGTTTTCAGTATACTTCAATATTACGTTGGTTTATTGTTGTGGTTGTATGATCTCACCTGAACCTTGATTTCAAATACTAACGGATTACCCACCCAAGTATCTCTTGCCCAGAGATGTTAAACAGAACAGAATAACTGACGTGTACCCCCAGACAATCCGGAGTCAGAACTGGAGCTACCAGTTAGGGTAGGGTTGTCAACCCAAATAGATCTATTCACTAGTTATCGTTTCGTACAGAACTAATTGAAATCAACTAATGGTGGGATACAGTTGTACAAACGTTTATAACGATAATGTACCAAGTTGGGCAATCAGTAAGAGAACAAGTAGTCATACGGCTAACAGATAAACCATAATATTAAGTAAAAGAATTTATCAGATTTCATGATTTCTCCCCCAAAGTACAAAACAGTTAAAAGAAAAGAGATCGTGAAACTCACAGATTCAGCAGATAAGCGGTAAAAAGCAGCAAAGGAACGGTAGCACGTAACGTCCTAGATAAGTTAATTTAACATATGCATAAGGTCAATGATCATTTGAGTAACATAAGTCACCCAAGTGATACCGGTCAAGTCTTGACATTTTAGTCTCATTTGTATACGTTTTGAAAACCCGTTAGCTTGTATTTATTAAATAAATACTTTCATGGTTATTATTATTTTTATAAGATCGTTATAATTATTTTTAAGTAAATAATTATGGACTTGATTTGTTAACTTTGCAAGTTATAATTATTCGTAATAATTATGGTTTACCATACTTTTGTGATTAAAACATATTTTAAATCCTTGGTGAATAATTATTTGACAAAAATAATTATTTATTCCATTTTCGATTATGAAAGGATTTTTGAGTTTTTAAATCACAACATTTTATTGTTTTTGAAATTGTTTAAAATATTTCTTGATATGAAATATTTATTTCCGTTTTAAACATTTTTAAAACATTGTAGCGACGCTTGGATTTATATAAAGTTGTCTTTATAAAGATTTGATTTTATTTAAAATCTTTAACGGACGTAATTTCATTTTTGGTTACTTTGGTTTTATCAAAGTAACATTAAAAATCCATATCAAAATTTAAAGTCAATGGATTGTCTTTGATTTATTTTTATAAAAATCCTTTTATAAAAATATTTATTCTCACATGTGACTTTTTATAGAAAAAGTGTCCATTTATAGTAAAAGTCTTAGAAAGGTTAAAACTTGTAATAAATGCAAGTATTTATGTCAAACCAATCATTTGACATAAATTTATTCTTTCCAAATTTTAGTAAGGAAATCTTTAAAAATTCTTTTTGTCTTGAACTTTTTATAACACATTTAATGTGTTACATTTACTAAAACAAGTAATATTATCTTTGTTCCATTCCATTTGTTTTAGTCATTTTATGCCATAAGTTACATATGTAACATTCTAGTTATTTTTAGTCATGATTTATATATGTGTTACTTGATCATAAATCTTTTGCATGTTTATTATATTCTTTCATTTTCAAGTATTCTTATAATATAATCATAAGTTCATATCTACTAACACTTTGTGTTAGGACCAAAGATTTAAATGGTTAGAGGTGATTAAAAATCATAACTTTTTAAAATAAAACCCAATTATATTTAATCCAATAGAATGGTGGTTTTTATTTTTATAAAAGTTGTTGGCCCAAATTTTATAAAAGTATTAGTGGGTTAAAAGGATTGGGTTAATCTTTATAAAACTAGTGGGCTTAAACAAATTAATATATTTTGTTTTAGAGTGGGCCGAAGCGCAAATGGAATTTGGTTAAGGAGAATGGGCCGAAGCCCATTCGGGTTTAAGAAACGAACCAGGCCGAAGCCCATTTGGTTCGGTTAGTGGGCATGGGCCGAAGCCCAATCGAATTTTGGAAGGGAATGGGCCGAGGCCCATTTAAATTTGATGAAGGGTTGGGCCGCAAGTGGAATAAGAAAGTGATTGGGCCGGGTTCAGCCCAATGTGTTTCGGGCTGCGGGTCGGGTATCCGGGTTGGGAAATTAACTCGGTGAGTCGAGGCGATCCTTCGGTTAAGTTTTTGGGTTGATTCGGACACGTTTGGGCTTATTGGGCTTACCGGGCCCAATAGGCTAAATGGTTTGGACAATTGGCTAAGTCTTGACAACGTAACATTTTTTTTTATAACATTTTAAGTTCGTAAAACGTTTTAACAGTCTATATCGGTTTGATAAAATATAAAATGTCAAATTTTATATTTAAATTTCTTATTATTATAATTCCATTAATAATAATACGAGACTTTCATATTTCACAGTTATTTAACGCGAAATTTAAATTAGTTAATCATTTAACTAATACAGTTAATCATGCGTTTTAAGACAGTAATTCACATAATTATCACGAAATGAAAGTCAATAAAAGTCAACGGAGGGAAGGTTTGACCTGATTTTTGGACCGGGTGTCACATTTTCACCAAAGTTTCGTGAAAGAATTTGCTATGCATGTCGTCGACCTGGACATATGGCTGCAAATTGCCCGACGACTGCATATGTTCACCAAAACGCAAAATATGTGGATCAAAATGGTAAATTTTTTTATGAACCATGGTTACCGCACTCTAAAACAACTAGTAAGTCGTCTTCGTTAAAGACGCCGGTTGAAACATTTTCAGGTTCTGATAAAAAATTAAAATATCTTCAATGCAATGGAAACCAAAAGTTGTTTCCAAGGCCAACAGCGACTATGTGGAAGACACCGGGCGGTCGGATGTTGTTAAATCGGGTCGATTTCAAAGCATCTAATGTTTTGTTTGGTGTAGACAGGTATTTCAGGAAGACCTTTCGGTGATTGAAAATTGCTGATTGTGGAATATCTGTGATAATTTAAAACTAAATTTCAAAATCATTTGGTTTTCAAAAGGCTAAAACTGCAAGTATTCATGTTGGTTGATCAATTTTCTTGTTTTTATTTTACCTCCCTCTCATTTTGAGGGGGGGTGGGGGGGGGGGGGTTTGTTATTGCAAAATCCAAAAATATTGTCTTGTTTTTCAAATCGTATGAAAATCTATAAATAGAGTTGTCATTTTTAGGGGGGAAATTTGAAAAAATCAAAAACATTGAAAAATGAGAAATTGTATACGACATGATTGGGAAATGATGGTACATTGGCTAATAGTGTCTGACTCATGGATAAAGTAGACGAAAAAGCCATAAGACCATTTGATCGATGTGTAAGGTAGGCTTGGCAAATCAGAAAGTATACGAATGTGATATACACTAAATCTGATGCTTGATCTAGTGGACAACATCTTGATGCATATCTCAAGATATATCAAGAAAAAGATTAGTGAAAATAAAATGAGAAGTCACTGTGTATACATGTGTTCATTTTGCAAATATTTTAATTTGTTTGATTTTCTTTATTTTGTCAAACGATCGGACTTTGTCTGCGTGTCCACAAGACCTACTTGATTGTTGTTCGTTTGACGTTCTGCTTTATTTTCTTTGGTGTTTCGTATAACTCATCGGACTTTCTCTGTGTGTACGGGAGAACCGGCCTGATTGTTGTTGAGTTATACAACTTCAACTTGTTTTATTTTTTTATTTTGTTAAATCCGAGGCCTTATCTACGTATCAAAAGATCGACCTTAAGGTAGACGATTTAACATTCTTATATCTTTTTGCATGGAACACAGTTGACTATATCATGGTTACAATCATGATGTGATTGAATCACAAATGAAATCACAAAATGTGATAAGCAAAAACATATCTGAGTATGTCTAATAGTGTGGGGTACACTGGTCAATGCAAATTTAATCAATACCTTAACATATTCAGATGTTATGAGTATGATTATGTCTGAGTTTAAAGTTGGACAAATTATATATGCAATCGGCATGGCTTATGTGCTACGATAATCGAAATTGAAGTGTAGTTCAGCATGTTATGACCAATATGATCCCAAGTTATGATCTTTCTCGCAAAAGACTAAAATAGTGTCTGATTCTGTAATGCATTTACTTTTCCTATCAGAATATACCAAAAAGATTTTAGGTGTGTTTTGATATAAAGGTTTAAAAGTCAAAATGATTTTTTTTTGATTTTTTTCGATTGATCAACACGACATACGAAATTCATTTTTAAAATCAAAATATCTTGGAGTCTCGAAGAGACGTTTGGCGCCAAGATTATTTATGTTGGCAGGTTTCTTTGTGGGAAGAGAACATCACAACTTCAAGTCTTCTAAAGATTGTTGATAAAGAGATTACACACGATGCAATATCAAGTATTCAAGATTGAACTCATCGTCAAGATCGAGGAAGAGTTTGATTGAAGATACAAGATACAAGTTTTATTAGAGGAGATGATACTGCACATGCCGAGGGGGAGTTTGTTGATATATGGTCCTGATCGTCATGTGAAGTATCAAATACAAGATAAAAGACATGCAAGATTAGGTCTGGCCGAACCTGAAGTTCGGACATGGCCGAACAGGTCCGAACCTGAGATTCGGACCAGCGAGATTTCATGTGTATAAATAGTTGTCTTGTATTAGAATTTTGGAGCTTCGGTGTCATATCTTCTCTGTGTACTTTGTGGTCATCTCTGTGGTTAATACAAGTCATTTGTATTTACTCTTTGTGTTCTAGCTCATATTACATTGATTTCATAACGATTAAGTAGACGATCCACACATTCAAGCAATTTCAAATTGGAAACGAAGATTATTAGCATCAGGGAAAACAAATGAAACAAAGAAGCACATATATTTTTTGAAGATTATTAGCAGCAGGGAAAAGAAATAAGCACATATATTTTTGAAAATCACTCCGAAGCACATATATTTTGATACTTCCACCAATAGATAGCTTGGAAAAGGGAAAATACAATCTTAATATTTTATTCATTTTTTAAACATACGTGTATCTAGCGACCAACAATGATAAATGATCGATATTGGTGCAGCTATCTTCTCTATGCAGGAAATCCTGTCATTTCTTCGTTGCAGTTAAATTAATTAGTCAACAGAATGTGGTATGTGGTTAGGAAATTTAAAACTAAATGCATAGTAAATTTCTAAATTCTGCCATGACAAAGAATTGGGTTCTATAATAACTATTAAGCGGCTAAAGTGCAAAGATTATTAATATAAATCGGTTATCAAAATATTATTTAAAAACGTGCAATTCTGACTATAGATGGAAGTATAATCTCATTTTTCTATTTCCAATCTAAATGAATTTAAGAGAGTTTGTGGTATGAGAAATATAGTCGTAGACTTGAAACTTTATGCGTTTGGGTTATTACGTGTTTTTTAATTTCCGTTTATAAGTGTCGTTCTAAAACAAGTATCGTGTTGGTATCATTCTAAAACACATTCCGTTTATACCCATGATAGGAGACGTCAAAACAAGTACCGTGTTGGTTGACTGTCGCTACCGTCGCATCTTGCGAGTTTCCCCCTATGTCATGAGTCTTGTAAATTGTCGCAGCCGCCGAATATGCATGTACCGCATTATAAATTGTCTTCGCATCACATCACGCTAGCAGAGACAACTATCACGCTGTAAATTATCGTCGCCGCCGAATGCGTGAACAAAAGGCAGATAACGTGCTATAAACTGTCGCCCTCCGCAACACGCGGGTACCCCACTAGTATATATATATATATATATATATATATATATATAGGGTAAGGATCCTGCGAAAACTCTTTTTTTGCGAAAACCTAAAAACTAACACTAAAACCTTCATAACTTTTACATACGTTAATATTTTTCTATTAAACTTGCACCAAAAATCTTAAAATTCTATTGTCTTTTGTTCTGGAAAAGAAATTGATATTTCGAAGAAAAAAAAATTAGTGCACATGTGTATTATTAGTGCACATGTGCGCCATTTTTATTAGTACTACACAAATGAGAATTGTCATGCGAAAACATATTGTTTAGGTTAAAAACATTTAAAAAAAACAAAAATATTCATAGAACTAATGATAATTCTACATATGCACTATAACTATTAGTTATAGTGCACATGTGTAGCATAAAATTGTAAAAATTCTAAAACGTTAAATATATTTTCAGAGTTAAAGATAACACAATTATAAGATTTATGGTGCAATTTCTCTTTTAAAATATTAATGTATACGAGACGTATAAAGTGCTTTATTATTAGTGCACACGTGCACTAATAAAAAACCACGAAAAACTAACAAAATTATAACGTATTTGATGCGATTTTTCTAAAAAAACATTAACGCATATTATATGTATGAGTTTTATTATTAGTGCACATGTGCACTAATAAACAAAACGACGAGACGTTAAAGTTTTTTTAAATTTTTTCCAGAATTAAAGAACTCATAATTCTAAGGTTTTTGGTGCAATTTTTTAAAAAAAAATATGATCGTATGAAAAAATTATGAAGGTTTTAGTATTAGTTTTTAGGTTTTCGCAAAAAGATGTGGTTTTTACATGATCCTTACCCTATATATATATATATATATATAGGGTAAGGATCATGTAAAAACCACATCTTTTTGCGAAAACCTAAAAACTAATACTTAAACCTTCATAACTTTTTCATACGATCATATTTTTTTTTAAAAAAATTTGCACCAAAAACCTTAAAATTATGAGTTCTTTAATTCTGGAAAAAATTTTAAAAAAACTTTAACGTCTCGTCGTTTTTTATTAGTGCACATGTGCACTAATAATAAAACTCATACATATAGTATGCGTTAATGTTTTTTTTTTAGAAAAATCGCATCAAATACGTTATAATTTTGTTAGTTTTTCGTGGTTTTTTATTAGTGCACATGTGCACTAATAAAAAAACACTTTATATGTGTCGTATACATTAATATTTTAAAAGAGAAATTGCAACATAAATCTTATAATTGTGTTATCTTTAACTCTGAAAATATATTGAACGTTTTAAAATTTTTTAAATTTTATGCTACACATGTGCACTGTAACTAATAGTTATAGTGCATATGTAGAATTATCATTAGTTCTATGAATATTTTAGTTTTTTAAATGTTTTTAACCTAAACAATATTTTTTCGCATGACAATTCTCATTTGTGTAGTACTAATGAAAATGGTGCCCATGTGCACTAAAAATACACATGTGCACTAATTTTTTTTTTCGAAATATCAATTTCTTTTCCAGAATCAAAGACAATAGAATTTTAAAATTTTTGGCGCAAGTTTCATAGAAAAATATTAACGTATGTAAAAGTTATGAAGGTTTTAGTGTTAGTTTTTAGGTTTTCGCAAAAAAAAAAGTTTTCGCAGGATCCTTACCCTATATATATATATATATATATATATATATATATATATATATATATATATAGGAGGAAGGAACAAAATATAACCAAGGCTTTGAGGTATAACCCAATAACTCATATTAAGTAATCAGAAGCTTACACCTGGCTCAACCATCTTCATGGCAGGAGGGGCAAAAGAGGAATTTCACCAAACAAACAAGTATCTCTCATCTGCATATGGTATGTTGTACAGATACAATGACATCACCCTCCTTAATCTTAACATAAGGATGATCTTGTAAGTATAAGATTGAGGAGGGTGATGTGAATGTATTTGTACAACATACCAAATGCAGATGAGAGAGACTTGTTTGTTTGGTGAAATTCCTCTTTTGCCCCTCCTTCCATGAAGATGGTTGAGCCAGGTGTAAGCTTCTGATTTTGAGAATCATTCTCAGCCACTAGTTATATATCCTCCTCCCGAATTTAGTGATTGAGATTAATTTTTAAAAGTTCTAGGAATCAAATCGTTTACAATTTAACACCACCTAGGTGTAAGCTTCTAATTGCTTAATATGAGTTATTGGGTTATACCTCAAAACCTTGGTTATATTTTGTTCCCCCACCCGCATATATATATATATATATATATATATATATATATATATATATATATATATATATATATATATATAGAGTGAAAAGTTCATTGTAGACACCCCCATAAGTGTAGACAGATAGACACCCTTTTTCACCATTAGATCTCTTGATCTAATGGTTGTGATTACTTTTCTTTTTTCTTTTTTTCTTTTTTCTCATTAATTAGAAACTTTCACATATGAAAAAGAGCTATTTCACATGCGAAAGTGTCTACAATGAACCTCACCCTATATATATATATATATATATGTGTGTGTGTGTGTGTGTGTGTGTGTGTGTGTGTATGCGTGTGTGTGTGTAGGGGACGTTCATTTTAGAACCATTTGATTTCGAGAATCATTGTATGTATAAGATTGAAGAGGGTGATGTGATTGTATCTGTACAACATACCACATGAAGATGAGAGAGACTTGTTTGTTTTGTGAAATTCCTGTTTTGCCCATCCTTCCATGAATATGGTTGAGCCGGGTGTAAGCTTCTGATTGCTTAATATGAGTTATTGGGTTATACCTCAAAGCCTTGGTTATATTTTGTTCCTTCCCCATATATATATATATATATATATATATATATATATATATATTTATATATATATGTGTGTGTGTGTGTGTGTGTGTGTGTTAGAGCATATTCCTATGCTACGTTGTGTCTCATGTATTGTATCTAGACTAGAGCGTCTATGTGAGTCATATAGTCAACATACCAAGATGGTCATACCATATGGTCCGCCGTACCAGACTACCAGTTGGTACGGGCGTACCAACTGGTCCGCCAGGTGGTACGTCGGCCAGTATGTAAGTGACTATAAATAGTTCTAGTTAAAGAGAGTTAGGAGTTCTGTCATTTCTAATACTATTAACTGTGTGTGTTCTTGAGAGTGTTTCTCTCTTTACATTGTAATCTCTCTAAGTGAATCAATAATGTCAAGCTTTATTTACCTCCATGTTATTCGATTGACCGAATCTAGCAGTAGTAAGATCGTCTCCGTGGTTTTACAAGTGGTATTAGAGCAATCTAGGTTGCTCTACTGCTTTGATTTGGTCCATTTCAAAATTTTAGAGAGAGAAAGTTTGAGTTTTAGTCGTTTTTCATCAATTTTTCTCAATTATGAGTGATTCCGAGGTCAAAGATGATTTCTGAGTGTTCCTAGAGTGTTTTCGCACCTCACTGATCCAATTTCCTGTTCCAAAAGTCGAAAATTTGAAAAATTAATCGATCTCAGTTTGGTACGTCAATGGCATGCTCGAAGAACAGCTTGGTACGTTTCTGGTACGGAAGACAATATTCATAGCTCTCTGGTACGCCAAAGTTTGGTATGCAAGGCAATCTGCAAAGTTGGTACGCGACGGTTATAAACTGGTCCGCTGGCAGTTACGCCGTACCATATTGGTACGCTGCTTGATCTGGTACACTGAGATTTCTGGTCCGGATTTTGGTACATTGGAGTTTTGGTCCGCTTGTGGTATGTTTAATCTCATTGGTATGGAAGTCGACGGTTTGGTACGTTGGCAGAAAAATGGTCTTCACTAAAACTGACGTAACTTGAGAACCGTTAAGAGTTACGGGAGCTAATACCAGCCAAAACGTTCATCTCGACGAGATATATACTTTTATTGGCCTAAGGGCGTGTACCCTCCGGTTTGACCCCCAAAATCCTCTTGGAAGACCTCCGTTTTTGAGTTTGAAGTTTTGACATTTGTTTTTTAACTTCAAGATGAGTGATTTTCAAGCATTTTCAGCTATGCAAACCTCGATGCAAGCCATGATGAACTATGATAATGAAATTGAAACAACTCAGAGAGTTCCTAAATTACTTCGATTGTAAGATTATCATAACTGGAAGAAAAGATTTGAATCTTATATATACTCACAAGATGTTGATTGTTGGATTCCGATTGAAAAACAATATGAGTATCCGTTGATTGCTAATACTTTACCAAAATCGACAAGTGATTTTGAGCCTGAAGAAAAGAAGGTATTTGCAAGAGAAAAGAAAATTTATAGTTTTCTCACAATGGCATTACCAAAAGATTTGATGCATCAGTTTAAGAATTTCCCAACTTCTAAACAATTATGGGATGCTATTAAAGAAAGATGCGAGGGTAATGATCACTAAAAAAACACTCGAAAGAAAGTTTTGAAGAAAGAGTTTGATAATTTTGGGCTTTGCGAGAATGTGAATATCACAGATTTGATTTCAAGTTTTTCACATTTGATCAATGAACTTGACATTGTAGGTGTCAAGAAAGAAAATGATGAATTAAAGGAGAAATTTCTGGAAGCTCTACCCGAAAAGTGGGAGAATTTTGTGATGATGTTATCTAATGATCCAAACTACTCAAGTTGGACATTCAATCAGCTGATAAGTAAATTACAAGCTCGTGGAATAGAATTACTTGTGAAAAAGTCAGCAACTCCATCTGTTCAGAATCCTGGGATATATTTTGGAAAGAACTCTGCTACTGTGCATGCTAAAACAAAATCACATTCTATTTCAAGCAATAATCCACCATTAACAACATTTCTTGCTACAAAGTCTGAGAATACTGGTTATTCTTCGGGTTGTAGTTTTACTATTCCTGATAGGTCATCAAGCCAATCTACTTCTAATCAAACAACCGAAGATCTAGCTGCTTTGTTATCTGCTTTCATATTGTCACACCCCCAAATAACCACTAACGGAGTTTATACCGTTAAGGGGTGCGGCTAGACCAGGATCCACAACCATTAGTTACAAATACTAAATGAATCAGAGTTAGTTCAAAAATCAGTTATAAAATAAAGTCTCAAGTACAACGCAGCGGAATAAAATATTGTCTTAGCACTAACCACGTGCTTTACATAAGTCGAAGCTTAAATGTTTCAAATGTTCCAAATTTGGACATTTTGCTCAAGAATGCAAGAAATCTTCTTCTAAACCAAGTACTTCGGATAATCATGACCGTACTAAGGATGAAAAAGCACTGGTGTCATTATAGAAATATTCTAGTCATATTTATATTTCTCTTATGTGACCAAAAGGTATATAATGGTTACTTTATATAAACAACTAGGTCTTTAATTGTGACCATATACCAATCAATAGTCACTTTAAGAAATTTTTGTGTGACTAAAAACTGTGAAATAGTCACGCTTCAAACAATATCTACATAAACTATCATGATATGGTCACACATAACAAAATTGTGTGTCTCTAAAACCTACACAATAGTCACACCTAAATATTTGTTATGTGACCAAATGTTAACAAAACGTTACAGTGAACGTGAAAAATGTGACCACTTGGCCACATTATGTCACTAAAGAGATGTAATGGTTACTTTATATTAACAACTAGGTGTTTAATTGTGACCATTTTCCAACCAATAGCCACTTTAAGACATTTTTGTGTCACTATAAACTATGAAATAGTCACACTTTCTACTTTTTCTACATCAACTATCGTGATATGGTCACACATAACAAAATTGTGTGTCTCTAAAACCTAAACAATAGTCACACGAAATTATAAGTTATGTGACCAATTGTTAGTAAAACGTCACAGTAAACACGAACAACATGTCACCATTTGGGAACACTTTGTCACTACAAAATAAATAAGTGTTACCAAAAATGGTTTTACGGTGACATTATTCGATAAATTCATTGATCCTGAAAGAAAAATCGCTACTCTATAGTCACACTTTTTATCTACGGTCACATTTTTTGGTACCATACGGTCACTGAAATTTAATGTCACCATATCATGCCTAAAATGGCGCGACTTTTGGTCACGGATTGGACGGAAAAAAAAATGTCACTAATCACATATAGTCACACTTTTTGAGTGTCACCGAAGGTCATTTTTGTACTAGTGAAAGGAAGAGTTGATTGTTGAAAGTGAGAAGAAAGAAGAAGAGCTAGAAGGTTATAAAAGAAAGTGTGAAGTTTCTGATGAGATTTGTAAAGCGAATGCAATGTTGGAACAAGAAAAGAAGGTGTTGATAGAAGAGGTTTTAGAGCTAAAAGCAAGATTGGATGAGATCGTTAGTGTCAATAAAGAACAGCTATTAAAGTTAGAAAATGAAAATGCTGAGTTAGTTACAAAGGTTGAAAAGTGGGAGTTCGAAGCAAAGGATGCTATTGGAGATTTTGATGCCTTGTATAAGAAATCTAAAGCAAGAATGGAATCACTTCTGATTACCAATTTTGAACTTCAGAAAGCTTATGATGAACTCTTGGTTTCGAACAATGATTATAAAGTTCTCCAGTCAAAATTACAAGATAAAGTCACCGATCTGACAAAAGAAAACAAATTATTGACAAGAAATGTAGAGATTTATCAAGGAAAGGTGGAAAAAGTTACACAAGAAATGTTTGATGCTCATGATAAAGTGAGAATAGAAAAGTCTTTGTCCAACAGATTTTCAGAACAGCTGATAGAATCATAAAAGGCTTTGGGTGAAGCTCAGAAGAAGATATTAGATTTAAATGTTCAAATTCTGGATTTGAATCATCAACTAAATAATTTGAAGAATTCACACTCATTCACAAGTTATTTGTGCAACGATGAAAAATTCAAAAGAGTGTTTGGCGGAGAAGAGTTCAATCAATTACCACCCCCATTGGGTTCAAACTGATCATCTGGCTGATGTCAAATCTTCTGAAACAATTGATGATTATTCTGAATTTATTTCCAAGAAATCCGAGAAGAAGAAATCCACGGTTTCAAACAAGAAAGTGGAAAAGAAGGAAAGTTTGATTGATAAATCTACCTCAAAGTTTGTATCTGGTGGGTTTATATCTGATGAGGGAGTTGTTTCTGCTGGGAAACAGATTGAAAAAGATGAAAAAGAATTGAATGACGCACAAGTTGCTGCAAAATTGGTTGAAGCTAACAAGTTGAAGGATATTAAAGCTTCATTCAATCACACTGCTAAAGCTGGTCCTTCAAATTCTCAAGTCGATTTGTCAAAGCTACTGGGTTACAAACGTTCTAGTTTGGGTAGTGAAGGTAAAAAGTTTGAAAAGAAAGACAAGAAGAATATGCCCAAGAAAGCTCCAAAAGAAAAGAAAGACGCAAGCTTGGAACAAATATATCATTTGGCTCAAGTGTTCATGTCTACAATGGAAAAAGGGTTTGGAGGTAAGATTCAGAAAAAGGCTTCGTCTGAAAGTTCTTCTCGGGATGCTCAAAAAATGAAGGAGTTTTCATCCTCTAGATCAAATTCCACACCTCGAAGTCCTACATCGAAATGGGTACATTCTAACCGATTCTAAATTTTTGATGATATTTCTGATGGTTCCATGTTCATTGATAGATGTCCTTCAGTTTAGAACAAATCTCAATCTCAACGATCCTATCGTTTGTGCTATCAATGTCACCGAAAGGGACACATGGCACGGGATTATCCTAAAACTGTAAAAAGTTCAAAAGAATTTTTTAAATTTGATTCAAGTGTTGGCGAGTCATCAAAGGATGATGTTTCAGTAAACATTGAAAAGGTAAAAATGCAGTGGCGACCTAAAGTGGTCTGCAAGGTTGCAACTGATTTTGTTGAAGACACTGGTCGACTAGAAGCTGTGTGCTTCGGGTCATTTGAATACTAATCATTTAAATCCAGTGTGCAGGTACTTCTAGAAGACCATTGAAAAAGTTGCTGATGGAGAAGTATTCTGCTTTTTTAACTTAAATATTAAGAAATATCAAATTTCAAACTGAAAGGTATCAGTATCGATTGGTCAATTTTCTTTCTTTAATGCATTTCGTTTGTAGTTTACGGGGAGAAAATTGAAAAACCAAAAATAGTGTTTTTGTGTTTTGTTAAAATGAAAAATCCAAAAATAGAGTTTTCATTTTAAGGGGGAGAAAATAGAAAAGTACAAAAACATTGAAAAACATAAAATACAAAAACATTGAAAAATGAGAAATTGTATCTGACATGGTTGGGAAATGATGGTACATTGGCTTACATGTCTGGCTCATGGATAAAATAGATGAAAAAGCCATAAGATCGTTGCTCGATGTGCTTGGTAGGCTCGGCATTGAATCAGAAAGTATTCAGATGTGATATACATTAAATAAAATGCTTGACCAAGTGGACAACTTCTTGATGCGTATCTCATGATATTAAAAAAAAGATATGTGGAAAAAGAAAAATGAGAAGTCACCGTGCATACATGTGTTCATTTTGCAAAGATTTTAAACTTGTTTGATTTTCTTTATTTTGTCAAACGATCGGACTTTCTCTGCATGTCCACAAGACCGACCTGATTGTTGTTCGTTTGACGTGGCTTTATTTTCTTTGGTGTTTCGTATAACTCACCGGACTTTCTCTGCGTGTACGGAAGTACTGACCTGATTGTTGTTGGGTTATACAATTTCAACTTGTTTTTATTTTCTTATTTTGTTAAATCCGAGACCTTATCTGCGTATCGAAAGATCGACCTTAAGGTAGACGATTTAACGTTCTTATTTCTTTTTGCATGGAACACACTTGACTAAATCATGAATACAATCATTATGTGATAAAATCACAAATGAAATCACAAAATGTGATAAGTAAAAGCATATTTGAGTATGTCTGAAAGTGTGGGGTACACTGGTCAAAGCAAACATAATCAATACATTAACATGACTTGTGTGCTGAAGTAATTGAAATTATACCAGCAATCGACATGACTTGTGCATGAGTGCTGAAGTAATTGAAATTATATCCAGATGTTATGAGTATGATTGTGCATTAGTTTAAGATGGACAAATTATACCAGCAATCGACAAAACTTGTGTGCTGAAGTAATTGAAATTGAAGTGTAGTTCAGCATGTCATGATCAATATGATCCCAAGTTGTGATCTTTCTCGCAAAAGACAAAAATAGTGTGTTATTCAGTATTTCATTTCTGTATTGCATTTATGTTTCTTATCTGAAAAATCCAAAAAGATTTTAGGTGTGTTTTAGCATAAACTTAGAAAAATCAAAAAGATTTTCGGTGTGTTTTGATGTAAAGTTTCAAAAAGCCAAAAAGATTTTATTTCTTATTTGTTTTCGACCGATCGATACAAGATACAATATTATGATTTCAAAACTATATCTTGGATTCTCGAAGAGAAGTTTTGCGCAAGGATTAAATTAATTTTCAACAGAAAAAGAAAATCCGCGTTTCTGTCTTCTGAAATTGCAGGTTCTGTGTGACAAGACTCAAGCATGGTGAAAGGGGGAGTATGTAATATCTTTCGCAAGTGGATCTTGAAGTTCAAAGAATGTTCAAGATTGTTCAAGATTAATCCAGCCATGCAAGCTCTATTTCTGACAAGATTTCAAGTTGAAGATCGGATGCATCTATGCTGAAGATTGAAAACGAAAGTTTAGTTAGATAGATAGATACATAGATACACTAAACGTTAAGGGGGAGTTTGTTAGAGCATATTCCTATGCTACGTTGTGTCTCGTGTATTGTATCTAGACTAGAGCGTCTATGTGAGTCATATAGTCAACATACCAAGATGGCCGTACCATATGGTCCGCCGTACCAGTTGGTACGGGCGTACCAACTGGTCCACTAGGTGGTACGTCGGCCAGTATGTAAGTGACTATAAATAGTTCGTGTTAGAGAGAGTCAGGAGTTCTGTCATTTCCAATACTCTTAACTATGTGTGTTCTTGAGTGTTTCTCTCTCTACATTGTAATCTCTCTAAGTGAATCAATAAAATCATGCTTTATTTACCTCCGTGTTATTCGATTGACCGAATCTAGCAGTAGTAAGATCGTCTCCGTGGTTTTACAGTGTGTGTGTGTGTGTGTGTGTGTGTGTGTAGGGGACGTTCATATTAGAACCATTTGATTTTGAGAATCACTCTCAGCCATTAGTTATATATCCCCCTCCCGAATTTAGTGATTGAGATTAATTTTTAAAAGTTCTAAGAATCAAATAGTTTACAATTTAACACAACCCTGTATTTAAGTTTTAATGCTCAAGTACACCTTGATTGTTAAGCTATTTAGCTTACTTGCTGTTTTGTAGCAATCATAAAGCCACTTGGATTTTGATTAAGTAATAAGATGTTTATGCTCTCTTTGATAAAGTTATCAAATTTAATTCTAAGCTAAAACGCTAAATTATAATGCCCCATCACGCCTCACGCCCCCCCCCCCTCACCCTCACGTAGGAGCGGTATAGACCAAAAAATTTGGTTTGGGCGTTTTTTCTATCACGCCTCATCCCTTTGTTTTTTGTTTTTTATTGGTTCTCTCATCTCACATAAGAGCATTCACAACAATTTTTTTTTTAAATATGTCAGTGTAAATCATTAAATTTGAAGTTTAGTTGTGAGTGGTTGTGAGTAGAATATAGATAAAAAGTTTAGCAAATCTGTATATTTGATAAAAAAACTGATGATTTGTTAAAATTTAAGGATTGAAAGAGAAAGAAAAAGGTATAATAAAATAATATAAAATGTATTATTTTATTATAGTTGTATGTGAAAGAGAGAAAAAAAATAAAGGCATGTGGTATACATGGTGTTGAAAGTTGGTGTTATCATGCCACGTAGGCGATGACTGAATAACACCATCTTTCAACACCATGTGTGGTATACATGGTGTGATGGTGTGGTGTTGAAACATATATTTTTTTTTTAAATAACAAAAAAATAAAGACTAAATTAAACATTTTTATTAAATAGAAATTAAAACATTACAACTTCTTGAAACTTAAAAAAACGATCAAACAAACTAAAATACGAAATTACACCAACTAAAATCATCGAGAACGCTCGTAAATATCTTCGATCAAATCCGCTTTAAGTTGGTTATGGATGTTTCGATCTCGTATTTCCTGACGATTAGCCCGTTTTTTCTCCTCGTTAATTTCTGGGTATGTCGCATCCAATTCCGCCTCGTTCAATTGACAAATCGTTTTGCCCTCATCCTCAAGAATCATATTATGTAAAATTAAACAAGCCCGCATAACGTTTGCTATCTTGTCTTGGTGCCAAATTCGTGCGGGATTCGCAATGATGTGCCACTTACCTTTTAACCTAGAAAAGGTGCATTCAACATCCTTTCGAGCGGCGGTTAAGCATCGGTGAATATTTTACGTCTCTCACCAATGGGAGCTGTGAATCCTTTCACAATAGTGGAATAGTCGGGATATATCCCATCTGCCAAATAATAACCACGTTTGTAAGTGACACCTCGTAGTTCAAAAGACGAGTTGGGTTCACGGCCCTCTACGATATCATCCCAAATGGGTAACCGATCCATGACATTGATGTCGTTGTTGGATCCCGCAACACCAAAAAATTGATGCCATATCCACATGTCATATGACGCCTCAGCTTCGAGCATTATTGTAGGATGTGAATGATCACCACGCATGAATTGTGCCCTCCAAGCATTGGGACAATTCTTCCACTCCCAGTGTGTGCAGTCAATGCTACCGAGCATTCCAGGAAAACCCCATTTGTTTTCGTGAAACTCGTAGAGTTGCCTGATATCGCTCGTTGTTGGTCGACGTAAATATTTCCTCTGGTACAATCTATAAATACCTAATATAAATAATTAAAATAAATAATTAAAATAATTAATTAAAATAAATAATTAAAATAAATAATTAAAATAAATAATGATATAAGATAATGAAATTTAAATAATCATAGTAGTCATTTGGAAATAATACCTTTGGAAAACTATTGCAAACACGACCTAAGTGTGCGATCGGACATCCTTAAATACTTGTCAAAACCATCACCCGTTGTGCCGTACGCCATCATACGTAGGGCTGCCGTGCACTTCTGCAAAGGAGTAAAACAATCCGACCTCTTGCGTCACTCCTTTGTGGGAACCATGGATGCTCGCGCTCTAAATCGTTCACTATTCTTAACAATAGTGAACGATTCATACGAAAACGTTGATGGAACATATGTGGCGGATACACACAAGCGTCGTTGAAATAATCTCTCATCAACATTTCTTGACCCGCTTCACGATTTCTGTTGAGACGAGTTCTTCGAGTTAATACGCGGTTCGCTCGAGCGTTGAGACGACGTTGATGACGATGAACCATAATTTGTAAAAACATTTTCGCAGCACGGTCGGATGATTCGTCCGAAGAAGTGTCGGGATTAGAAGAAGAGGAAGGGGATGAAGACATTTTTCTTAAGATGAGATATGGTATTTTTTAGATGAGAAATGATGATGGTGTAAGATTTTTTTGATTAAATGGGGGGTTTAAATAGGTGTAAAAATTAAAAGAATTTTTTTTTGAAATAGCCAACGGCTATATTTATGACCGTTAAACGGTCAATTTCTCGAAACAAACCACCGAAAACGCCGTGGAGAAACTAACGGCTGGCTTCCACGCCAAGCCAAAACGCGGGTGGGGGGCGGTGTTTCACACCGTGGTGGCGTTGAACGCACCCACCACGCGTGTATACCGCATGCTCTAATAATAAAAATATAAATTATAGAGATTGAGAATGGAGAACGTGTCGTGAATGATCTAACATCTCATTCTCATAACCCTCACTACACACATTATTCTTAACCCTTATATGCCACATGTCACATAACTTTATCATCCTCATATCCCCATTACACATTGCCTAAGAAAGAAAAGTAATAATCTGTATAGTTTGTGGTTAAGAAAAATTCATATTAAAATGAAAAACTATAGTGCTTGGGAGAGCGCAGCCTTGAGCAACATCTAGTGAGCGGGACCCAATTCGAAGCCCCCACCTCAATAGCCGAAAAGTTATATTTTTGAAATTTTATAAACAGACACAAAGTAAAAATCTATTTTAATGCAAGCCCATGTCATCAAATCATCAATAACATGTTGCTAGATATTTTGAAAATATCTCACTAAATGAAGATAAAATCTACTCAACCTTAAATAATTATTAAATAAGGTCATGAATAAGGGGCGTGATTTCAGACATGGATGAAAATTTTAAAAACAATACTTTTGTTTAACATCTATTTATTTGGTTAAAAAATATATTTTCAAAATTATTTAATCTTATAAATACCAACAACAAACTTATTTTCTTTCACATATCTCTTCTAATTTTGAAATTTCTTCTACAAACTCATCTTTTCAACCCACAAAGAACCATTGTTGTTGGTTGGTTAGTTTATAAACCTATTTAGATTTTAGAATCGATTTGATTTTCATATTTTATAATATCCATATTTGTTTACGCCTCCGCTTATGAGTTTTAACATTTCAATCGCACTGGGATAGACGAATAACGTGTTGGAAAAAATTATAATAAAAAAATTAGTTTCTCACAAAGTTTGAGAATATATTTTTTATTATAGATACAATTTTATTTATTTATTTTTAGAACTGCATCATAGACACAAATAACCACATATAAGTGGAGTGGAGAACTAGAAGGTTTCTATAGGAGGGTGACAATTAAAATTACAATGTTTGCACAAAAGACTCTCTTACTCGCCCTCAGCGGTATTTATTAAAGACCACTTAATAGTCTATCTCAGAGTTAGATTTATTTATTATAAATGTTTTAACTTTTAACAACTCAACTTTTTTTTTTATAAATTTTTGTTATTAATTTTAAAAGTATTTAATATACTTTTACAAATCAAAGTAGTAAAAAAAGTATAAGAAATAATCAAATTTAAATAGAATGATAACTAAATTAAATAATATATAATGAGTTAATAAAGATCCGGTAATGTAAAAGAATTGCAAATAAAATTTAGAGTTAAATACGATTTGCATACCTGAGGTTTGACATTTTTATCTGTTTGAGTCTAGTTTTCAGATTATTAACAAATTTTGCCTGAGGTCTACTTTTCATTGCAAATCTAACCCGAGGTTTGCATTTTGTTGCTAATTGAGTCCATATAACTAACGGTGTTAACTTTTTCTGTTAAATAAGAGGGTTATTTCAGTCAATCTGTATATGAGAGACTAGTTATGTATTTTTTTGAAATTTAACAACTTTATTATTTTAAGGGGCTATATATGTAATTTATATAATAAAATATCAGTACCATTCACCATTAGATCTCAATCACCATCACGGCACCACCGTATACCACCTACCCCTCCACCACTTTGTTTGCGTTTGCCGCAACAAAACACCACCACCACCGTCACCTTCCTTTTTGTCTAGCGACCAATACGACACCATCACCACTGTCCCGCAACTAAAAGAAGAAAAACCCGAAGTCTCTATGTTACCTACAGAAGCAACCACTGTCTAGCTCCAATTTCTGGACATACCTGAAGTCCACCACCGTCTAGCTCCAATTTCTCACTAAATTCATTGTTCTACGATGTTAATTTCTGTATATCTCTTCCAAACTAAACCAAATCATCGCTCAATTCACCGATTAATCCGACTTCCACCTCCATTTTAACGGCCTTCTCGAAGACCTCCCGCACTTGAGCGGTCTATCGACCTTGATTTTGCCGGAAGCATCAGAGAGATGGCGGAGGTCCTGCAGAGCGAGGGAGAGCTTCTCCGTCGCCACAACAGTGAAGGTCTTGAAAGTATTCACCCGTTATTTTTTTTTTGAATTCGTGATTTGGGTTTTGAAACCATAACGTACTAGTTTCATCATCATCATCATCATCATCATCATCATCATCATCATCATCATCATCATCATCATCATCATCATCATCATCATCATCATCATCATCATCATCATCATCATCATCATCATCATCATCATCATCATCATATTCCTTTGATTGAAACATCATTTGTAATATCTCTGGTTGGTCTTCAAATCCCCAGTTACGCGATGTTTAGTAATCAGCTGGTTTGGATTGCCGGACAGGAACGGTTGTTAGCGCCGCCGGAATGGGAAGAGTTTTGAATGTCGGACAAATTCAGGCGATCTTTAGAAATCAAATGGTTTATGATCTTTGTTCCACCATAGTTACATTTTGTGGAGGGGGGTAATCTTGTTCGGTATTCCATGGTGATTATCGGAGACGATGATCGGAGATGGTGGTGGCAAATGGCAGTGAGTTGGAGGTGGATGATTGGCAATGGTGGGGGTGATGTTGGAAGTGGATGATTGTGGTTTATTAGGTTTAAACAAATTACAAAAATAGTCCCTGTTTATAAATAACTTTATGAATTTGCATAGATAATTTTTATAGGTAAAATGACTAATATACCCTTAGAGTTAACATAAACATTTAACCCAGTTAGTCTCAGGGACTCAATTGGCAACAAAATACAAACCTTAGGCAAAATTTGTTAATAATTAAAAAATGGACTCAAACAGTTAAAACTGACAAACCTTAGGGACACAAATTGTATTTAACTCTAAAATTTATATGCAATTACCCTATATATCAATTCTGAAGACTGAGGTGTACACTCAGCCTTCACTATTCCATCCACGTGTAATTTTTGTGTGGTGCCACCACTACAAAAAAAATGAGCCTAATGCAATACTTAATAAAATTATTGCATTATCTAATAAAAGTGTTGCAATATCTAATAAAAGTGTTGCATTATCTAAAAATAAGTGTTGCATTAGGTCTAATGCAACATTAGCTAATGCAACACTTTAAACTATTATGTTATGCAATGTTGCATTAGATCTACTGCAACACTTTTTTTTAGATAATGCAACACTTTTGTTAGATATGGTAACACTTTTGTTAGATAATGTAACACTTTTGTTAAGTGTTGCTTTTATAAGTGTTGCATTAGGCTCATTTTTTGGTATGCACGTGTTTTTGTTTTTTTTTGTTTTTTTAGTTTCCAGTTATTTCATCATGTTTTGTATTTAATGTTTCAGAATTGTTTCAATATTAAGGTGTGCCTTGGTGGTAGATATGGATGGTGTCCACGCGAGGGTCTCGGGTTCGAATCTTGAACCCTCCCATATTTTTTTTGCTTTACAGTTATGGTGTTTGCCATTTATCACTACCTGTTTTATGACATGTTTTCTTTTTCACCCATTATATGTGGGCTTTTGATGGTTTTCATATATTTGTAGGCTTTTTGATGGTTTTCATAAAACCGATGCTTTCTCTCTCTCTTTCTTTCTCTCTCTCTCTATCTCTCTCTCTCTCTCTCTCTCTCTTTCTCTTTTCATACCATGCTTTCTCTCTCTTTCTCTCTCTCTCTCTCTCTCTCTCTCTCTCTCTCTCTCTCTTATTTCATATGAATGAAACTGGATCTGGATGCTCTGTGTGTTCTCCGACGCCT
>JBCNJP010000017.1:37598632-37614632 GCA_039602395.1 Deinandra increscens subsp. villosa | reverse complement strand
AGTTGCATCATTTGTTGAGTTTACTTGCTGTTGTCAACTTCACCAATATGGAAGACAAGTGGAGGTGGGAACCATCAGTGGAAGGGATGTTTTTGGTCAAACATATAAAAAGTATTTACTACCGGCAAATAAACCAAGTCCTCAACTACCCGTATCAGTAGAACAATTGGGTTCCCATAAAAATGAATATTTTTTGCTAGAGATTGGAGATGCATCGGATCCCGACCTTGGACGTGTTGATAAAAAGAAGGATTGTTAACGAAGATTCATTTTGTAAACTCTGCTGCGAACAGGAAGAGACGGTTGACCACCTGTTCGTGGGTTGTCACCTTGCTGCTGAGGTGTGTGATGTGGTGGCAGGTTGGTGCAGACTCCGCAGTTTGGTGATATTTTCAATTGAGGACTGTTTGGAGCTCCCCGTTAACTGGGGCGTTAGTAAGAAAAATTAAAAAAATTAAGCATGTGATTATCCGTGTTGCCCTTTGGTGTATTTGGTGCTCTTGGAATGGAAAATATTTCAAGAACGAGAGGGTCGATGCGGCTGCTGTGGTGGAAAAAATAAAAACTTTGGTTTTTTTTGGCTATCGCATCGGAAAGGTAGGCAAAAGATTACTTGGAGTCAAGGGTGTAGTTTCGATTTTGGGTGACTTGTATGTAATTTTTTTGGGCTCTTGTTTATTGGTTTGTTTGTTGTTTTTCTCTCGGGGTTCTAGATTCTTGCTAGCCTTTTTAATAATTATGGCAGGCAATTGAATCCTAACAATAAATTTTTTCAGCTGTTAAATTTTTTTTGCACTGATGTGCTTTTTTATACATATTAAACAAACAAATTATCTCATTTGGTGTTGGCGGCGTCTCTAGCTTCTCGCTAGTGGCGTTGTTTCCTTTTTTTGGTGTTAATGGTGCCGCTGTTCAAAAAAAAAAAAAAATCTCATTTATTCGGGTTTTAACTATAGGTTCATTGCAATTGATACTTAATTTATTTATTTGTGAATTTTACAGACTTCACGAGACAACGAGCTAAAATGGTGTTAATGAGCTAAATTTGAGACGATTCAATCTTCAAATGAAGTTTAAGGTGTTAAGGCTTCTTTCAGTGGAAGTATGTTATCTGGCAGATGGACAACAACAACAAGTTGAATGTGGGCTGCAAGATTTTTGTCATGGGCTTTACAAAAGTCAACTAAACAGATTGAGAGGTGGTGGCTCCTTTCGGTTGGAGTTGGGCTGACGCAAACAGATCAAAACAAATAAAAGTACGAGGCTTGCAAATTGCAATCACTAGCTATGTATGGGAAAAAATAGAATTGGGCTGCGAAGGTGGGGTGCAAAAAATCTAATTATAAAGGAGGTAGCAGAAAAAAAAAATCCATGTTGTTTTTCCTTCAATCATTCGGTTCAATCTTCTAATTTGTTTGCTTTTATCATTAAATCATGTACTCATTTGATTTTGTTTGCTTAAGTGTCATTGTCAAGATTTATCTGATATCGATTTATGATGTGTTCGAGTACTAGTTTTATGATTACTGAGCATACTAAAGTCCTCTTGTGATTCTATTGTTTTTTTTGTATTTTTTGGATATAGTAGCATGTTTAGGTTGCCTACTTTGTGTTAGTGATCTTTATGTGGTTAAGCTAGAGATAGTTAATCATATGAATAAGCATGATTATTAGTCTAAATTAGTGTTAATCTTGAGATCAAGAGAAGATAGGTTGTTAGTTTTATCTAGTGTCATTAGGATTAAGGTTGCACAAAAGTGAGTTGTACCCTTTTCATGGTGATATCTTGTGAATCTATGTTATAGATCAAGTTGGATAGATTTACTCCTTTCATCTAGGATTGTCGATGACACTTTTTTACGTGCATTGTGATTGTTGAGACCGAGAGGAGATACGTCATTAGAGTACTTTAGCATTTTAAGTTTGGTGAGACCGAGAGGTAATCCATTCCTTTGTCTCGGTAAGCTTCATACGACCCTTAGGATCATTTAGATATTAGTGAGACCTAGCTAAGATCTAGCATAACATTCAAAACTCGATCAAACTATCACTCTAACCATATTTATGAATCGAATCTAGAGTCAATTGCTTTGAGACCACTTGTAGGTCCTATGACGAATCAATCTACATAGGTTTCGATTCACTTAGCACTTGATCAGTTACGGAATTGTAAAACCGAGATACGATCCTACTACTGCATCCTTTGATCAATGTAGTGAACACGAGAAGTAAATAAGCTTTATTCTTATTAATCACTTGAAGATTACAAGAAGTAAGCTCTGGTTTCTCTCCTAGAACACACATAGTAACGGTGTAGAAATGACAGAATTGTTCAGCTATCATTCTAACACACGCTATTTATAGGTGCAACATACTGGCCAGCGTACCAACTGGTGAACCAATTGGTACGGGCATACCAATTGGTACGGTGGACCATTTGGTACGGCCACCTTGGTATGTTGACCATTTGACTCACAAAGATGCTCTAATCTAGATACAATACACGAGTAACATTGTAGCATAGGAATATGCTCTAATAAACTCCCCCTTAACGTGTAGTGTATGTATTATCTAACTAAACTTCAGTCTTCAATTTTTAGGATCGCTGCATCCGATCTTCAACTTGAAATCTTGTCAGAAATAGAGCTTGCATGGCTGGATCACTCTTGAATCATCTTTGATCTTCAAGATCCACTTGTGAAAGATACTTCAAACTCTCCCTTTCACCATGCTTGAGTCTTGACACACATAACCTGCAATTCCAGAAGACAGAAACGCGGTTTCCTTTTCTTTTTGAAAAGTAATTTAATCTTGGTGCAAAACTTCTCTTCGAGAATACAAGATAGAGATTTGAAATTTGATTTCGTATCACATGTCAGTCGATCGAAAACAAATAAGAAACAAAATCTTTTTGGCTTTTTAAAAATTTATATCAAAACACACCTAAAATCTTTTTGAATTTTCTAAGTTTATGCTAAAACACACCTAAAATCTTTTTGGATTTTATCAGATATGAAACATAAATGCAATACAGAATCAGACACTATTTATGACTTTTGCGAGAAAGATCACAACTTGGGATCATATTGAACATAACATGCTGAACTACACTTCAATTTCAATTACTTTAGTACATAAGTCATGTCGATTACTGGTATAATTTGTCCATCTTAAACTCAGACACAATCATACTCATAACATCTGGATATGTTATTGTATTGATTAGATTTGCTTTGACCAGTGTACCCCACACTATCAAACATACTGATCAGATATGCTTTTTATATCACACTTTGTGATTTAATTTTTGATTCAATCACATAATGATTGTATTCATGATATCGTCAACTGTGTTCCATGCAAAACGAAATAAGAACGTCAAATCGTCTACTTTAAGGTCGATCTTTCGATACGCAGATAAGGCCTCGAATTTAACAAAATAAGAAAATAAAACAATTTGAAATTGTATAACTCAACAACAATCAGATCGATACTTCCGTATACGTAGAGAAAATCCGATGAGTTATACGAAATACCAAAGAAAATAAAGCAGAACGTCAAACGAACAACGATCAAGTCGGTCTTGTGGACACGCAGAGAAAGTCCGATCGTTTGAAAAAATAAGAAAAATCAAACAAGTTTAAATCTTTGCAAAATGAACACATGTATACACAGTGACTTCTCATTTTTCTTTTTCACACATCTTTATTCAATATCTTGAGATACTCTTCAAGATGTTGTCCACTTGGTCAAGCATTAGTATTTAATGAATATCACATTTGAATACTTTCTGATTTAATGTCGAGCCTACCAAGCATATCAAACAATGATCTTATGGCTTCTTCATCTATTTTATCCATGAGTCAGACACGTAAGTCAATGTACCATCATTTCCCAGTTATGTCGGATAGAATTTCTCATTTTTCAATGTTTTTGTATTTTTCTATTTTTTTTTTATGTTTTTGTATTTTTCTCTTTTTCTTCCCCTTAAAATAAAAACTCTATTTTTGGATTTTCATTTTAACAAAAACACAAAGACACTATTTTTGGTATTTTCAATTTTCTCCCCCTAAACTACAAACACAAAAAGCATTAAAGAAAGAAAATTGACCTTTCGACATAGATACCTTCCCGATTTAGATTTCAGAAAAATTTCAGTTTTTGAAATTTGATGTTAAATGTAATTTAACTTAAATCAGCAGAATACTTCTCCATCAGCAACTTTTTAATCACCGATAGGTCTTCTAGAAGTACCTGCACACTGGTCAAACACATCAGTTAATAAATGACTCGAAGCAAATCGCTTCTGGTCAACCAGTGTCCTGATTTCCTTTCGAAACCACTTTAGGTTTCCAGTTTTGTTGTTTTGGTAAATTTGCATTTGATGAACCAGTCACAGTGGATTGTGACGAACAACCTACATATGGAATATTTTGAAAACGAAGAATAAATCTTCCTTGAGTTTTGAAAAATGTAGGTTGATGTTCATCAAATACTCTGCCATATTCATCAATGAATCTCTGTTTGGCAGATTTACCAACAATTGGAACCTTTCCTCTTTTCGATGTAGAACAGCAGAAACCGGATAATATTGTGCCATATGCCCTTTTTGGCGGCAATTATAACACAAGCAATTATTTACATTTTTCCTCTTTGGAACCTGCAAAGCTTCACAAAATACATTTTCTCCAAAATGATCATAAAAAAGAATCATATACCTAAAATCGATGATCATGAACCCATTTGGATGTCGGGCTCGTTGGAGTAGAATTTGAACGTCTAGAAGAATATTTAGCAACTTGTGGCTTCTTGCTCTTCAGATCAATATTCTTGACAAACACTTCAGCAACTTTCTTAGCATCCACACAATGTAACGGAAATTCTTTGTCCGAAAATATTTGTTCTGAACCTTTGAGTTTGTAAAGCCTCTCCGGTTGAACTTTTTCAGCCTTGAAAACATCTTTTCGAATCTGCTTCAAATTAATTTTCTTCAACTGCGGTTGTTTTTTGAATCGTAGAAGTACCAATATCAAGAATTTTCTTCTTAAATCCTAGACCCGAATGTTTTCCTGAAACCTTCTCTTCTGAACCAGTTAATGGATGCCCGTTCTTTGCAAGACGAGAAAACTCTGCTTTGATCTTGCTGATATCTTTTGGAGCATCAACAATTGTTTCAGCAATGTCAGTTGTTGAGCTTGTAGATTTCTCTTTGCTATCAGATAAAGAACCAGACACAACCTTGTCATTGTTCTGTTCTTTCTGTGACGTCACAACCTTTACTCCATCAGATTTCTTATCCACAAATTCAGAATAATCACCAGCTTCTACCTTTTCCTTTAGATCATTAACACCTTCTTTGAGACTTCCTGGTGGTGAAACTGTTTTGTTAAACATCTTCTCAAAATTTTCATATGTGGCTAGAAAACTTGTAAAAGATTGAGAATTAGTAACATTGTTCAAAAGGCGTTTTGAATCAATGACTTCAATCTTTAAATCAGAAATTCTTTGTTGAGCTTCAGCCAACTCTTTTTCCATTGCAATCAACTTCTTTGCCACTTTATGAGTTTCATACTTTTGCAACCTCAACTTATCTAATCCAGCAACTAATTCTTTCTTCAATTTATCTTCATTCCTTTTCTGAATATCCAAGTTTGCATTTTGCAATTTCTTCACTCTTACTAACTCCCTCTTCTCGTCTAGCAGCTTTTCCATATCAATTTGATAAGCCTCAATTTTAGCAGCTTGTTCGACAGAAGTGTTAGTAAGTATATCAAGCCTGGACTTGGATTTGTCAAAAAGATTTTGAAAATCTTTTGCAGTATCCTCAGCTTCATCTTTCCATTTCTTCACTTCTTTGACTAATTCAGCATTTTCTTTAGACAATGTTATGTACTTTTGTTCAAGATCATTTTCAACGCTTTGAAACTTCAATTCTTTTTCAACAACCTTTGCCTGAAAATCTGAGAATTTTTCTTTCTGATAAGACAATTCTTGAAGAAGATTTTCCAACTTTTGTTGTTCTTTTGCCAATTCTTTTATCTGTCTTTTATTTTCATCAACCAACAACTCAATATCCTTTATTAAATCTTGAATCTTCTTGTCTTTCTGAGAACAAAACTCACAAACCGATTCATAGCCACTATTTCCAGAACCACTTATTTCAGATTCAGAATCAGTTACTTCTTCTTCATCATCACTATGAACAATTTGAGCAATCATTGCAGATGGGGCAGTCCATGCAGACTCATCATTGCAGTCGGCAACCCAATCATAACCATCTTTCGAAGTAATAGTTGTTAAAGCAATTGGATGTGAATCATCA
Source organism: Deinandra increscens subsp. villosa (assembly GCA_039602395.1). Lineage (NCBI taxonomy): Eukaryota > Viridiplantae > Streptophyta > Magnoliopsida > Asterales > Asteraceae > Deinandra > Deinandra increscens. Next base: position 37,608,310 of record JBCNJP010000017.1, on the reverse strand, counting down.
GAAGTTCGCCCCCAGTTATATTGTTTATCAACTTGAGAAACTAAATTTTTTGGAGACATTGATGAAGAAGCAGTTGATTTTGAACATTCACGAGCAAAATGTCCAAAATTAGAACATTTGAAACATTTTGCCTTCGATTTATCTATGCCAACCTTGCCATCCGGATTTAAACTTTGAAATTCGGTCTTCTTCTTGAATCTTTTGACTCGTTGAGCTAGCATTGCAAGTTGCCAATTAATATCCATTTGTTCAAGATTATCCGGATCGATCTGATCAAAATCTTCTTCAATCAGATTAGATGTTGTCAAACCACCATTTAAAAATCCATAATATGAAGATAATAAAGCCGAAATCAATGCCAAATGTTCATCAGGTGTTTTTCCAGAAAACGAAATCTGACTCGAATTATTTGGAACAGTGAAATTACACCCTCTTGATGAATTTTCAAAATTTCCTGATCCATGACCAGCAATAAACGCTGTTTGAGGTGGATTTGATGAACCAAAACTAGATGATTTAGACTTTGTATTGATACTTGCAGAATTTTGACCATGATACAATTTCGGATTCTGCAGTTGAGCAGTTGATTTATTTGATGTCATCATTTCCATTTCTCTAGCCTGAAGCTTTCTAGTTAAATCATGAAATGATAATGCAGAGTATTCTTTATCATGAGTAAGCAATAACACATAATTTTCCCACTTTTCTAGTAATGCCTCCATCAATTTCTCTTTTTTTCCTCCTCAGTCTTTTCAATTTTAACCACTTTCATCTCACTAATCAGATGTGAAAACCTTGAAACAAGAGCTGAAATATTTTCTTTTTCATACTGTTGAAAATTTTCAAATTCCTTGTTAGCATCAGAAACACTCGGAATTAGAAGAATTTGATACAGTAAGGTGTGCAAATACACTAGGAACGCTCAGAAATCATTTTTAGCATCAGAAACACTCGGAATTAGAAGAATTTGAAAAAAAATGTAAGAACCCAAACTTTCTCTCTCTAAAAATCCAAAAATCGATAAAAAACACAGCAGTAGAGCAACCAAATGCTCTGATACCACTTATAAAACCGAGTTACGATCTTATTACTGCATGCTTTGATCAATGTAGTGAACACGAGAAGTAAATAAGCTTTATTCTTATTAATCACTTGAAGATTACAAGAAGTAAGCTCTGGTTTCTCTCCTAGAACACACAAAGTAACGATGTAGAAATGACAGAAGTGTTCAGCTATCATTCTAACACACGCTATTTATAGGTGCACCATACTGGCCAGTGTACCAACTGGTGAACCAATTGGTACGAGTGTACCAATTGGTACGGTGGACCATTTGGTACGGCCACCTTGGTATGTTGACCATTTGACTAAAAAAGATTTTCTAATCTAGATACAATACACGAGACACATTGTAGCATAGGAATATGCTCTAACAGAAATCCCTGAATCAAGTAACCAGACCGATGGAGATTATCGTGTATATGAGTTTAGGATCGAGACAGAGAGAAAAGACGATGAATTGTATGCGTGAAAATTTTGTGAACACCGAATGTTTACTTCCAAATCATCAACGGTCAACCTCAACTCGTGAGGTTACGATTCTATATATAGACCACAAGGCACAAGGTTCGAATAGGGCTCCTCCACATTGGGTATTCAGCTCAAGAGGCTTCCCAAGTCCAAACCCATAAACTTGATAAAAAGCAACACAAATGACCTATATATTATTGAGGAAGTCAACAAAGGAACATGGCAGGGAGCCTGCTTGCTGTTGACTTTTTGTCTTTTTTTCTGCTTGCCTTTTAAGCAGCCATTTTATTCATATTAAAGATTGCTTCCTTCCACATATTCATTAATTCAGACAAAGCATATGACATTTCTTTTAGTCAAACAGAATACTCGCTGCCCAATCCATACTGGCCATGTCATCATCATGATCACTACAATCCGATCTACATTCACAAATACCGTCGAAACTTTGACACACTATTCCGATCGTTTTACTCCACATCGATCAAAACTAAGACCATCAATGAGTTCCTCTCGTTATCACGATTCCAATGAGACTAGGTTTGTACACCGGGCCTCACCGACTCGAAAACCCGGAAAACACGTTCCAATAAGCTTCCAATTAGATCAGTTGATTGGAACGAGAGCGCATGTCGGTGTATGCCATTGATAATCAAATCAAATCAAACCAACATGCATCTAACTTCGATCAGTTTGGGTCAGTGAATTAATCTAACTATATGTTGACTTCGAAGAATGGATATGAACTAAATAATTTTCACCCACTTGATATATCAATTAGCAACTAACTTTCATTCAACAACATTTCGTGTACAGAAATCCGACTGTGAGCGCATCAGTATGTGAGCCGTCGAGCAAGACTTGGTCTGGATGGTGTGGCAGCACGAGCAACTGTGACACCCAATGCTTATCATGGGAGGGTGCATCTCATGGATCTTGTCGCTTTAGCTTTCCGTATGCCCAAAACTTCCCAAATAGGGAGATCGATGGGAACGACGAAGGTCGTCGTTTATGGACCGCCGTTTTTGTGGGTGTGTATCGCCGTTTATGTGGCTGTTTGATGGCTACTGATATGCGCGAAGGGGGGAAATCGGGGACGAGATAAGCTTTTGGTAGGTAGTATTTCCCGATTAAGAGAAGAGTGGTTTTGATTTTATCACTTGGAAGCACTGCTATGAGTTCGTCTAATGTGTTCATTATATAATATAACAATACCAATTGGAAAGTTGGGAGGGAATTCACTATATTTTTTTGTCCAACTAGAATTTGACAACACATTTTTTTAGTCAATTACATTATCCCATGTCATAAATTGGTTTATTTTTAAACTCATCTTTGTTGTTTGTGTAGAGGCTAGATTATGAGGCTTGTAATATTAAATAGTTTGGGCTAGGCTTAGAGGGTTTATTTAGTTTAGTAGACTTGTTTGCTTGGGTTTACTATTGGGCTTGGGGTTTAAGATTGGGTTTACCATTAGGGTTTAAGGGCCCAATTGTAAACTCATGGGGTGGCTATATAAACCCCATGAGTTCACCATTGTAGGGGTTGCTTTTAGGAGCAGCTAAGTGGTGATTACGATCGTAAACTCAAGAAGTTAGTTTACGATTACGATTTGTACCCGACAAGTTCATCTTGTGTGCAAGATCAGGTTTTTGTTATTTATATTAATCGTTTGCTTTCTATTCTTCTCATCTCTTTCTTGAATCACTAATCTAACCGGATTCCGCACGCTTAGATTAGTTAGATATCATGAACGATTGTTGTTCCTAGACTAAAAATTGGTATCAGAGCCAAAAAAAAGAGTGTTTCGCGGTTCTTACGATATTGATTCAAGAAGATCTAACGGTTTTTTGTGAGTTTTTCTTGAGTTTTTCAGGTTTACGATCAAGTTTGCTAAGTTTTCTGGGCTGTTCTTGGTGTTTACGATATCTGCTGGTGTTTACGATCGGTGTTCTTCATCAGTTTAGTGTTTACGACCTGAAAATTGGAGTTTACGACTTCAAGATTCGAACTTTGAGTGTTTACGACTGAGAAAATAGAGTTTACGACTTCAAGATTGGATTTTTAAGTGTTTACGACTGTGTTTACGATCCAGAGGCGTTTACGACAGAGATTACGATCGGAATCAGGTTCACGATCGTGTTAACGACCCGGAGTAGTTCACGACTGTCTTTGCGACTCGGGATGTGTTTACGATAAAGTTTACGATCGGAAACAGGGTTTACGATCGGAAACAGAGTTTGCGGCAAAAAGTCACTATTTCACACTTTCACGGAAACGGACATAACTTTTGACTCATTTGGAGTTAGAAGCTCAAATTTTAACACGACGTTCGTGACAACGAGCCACAGAATTACCCCTGACTAAAGTCTAGGGGAGCTCGTTTGGACCCCCAAATTCCACTCCGAAGGCCTCCGTTTTCGCGTTTTAAGTTTTTGACACTATTCCTTGAATAGTACTTTTGCCAATTTTGCCGATTTCACCAGATTTTCAGAAGCTGCATATCTAAAGAAAGAAAATGAGTTCAGTGGTTGAAGAAAAGAATATGGTTGAGAACAAGGATGCTTTCGCAGCTGAAGTTGACGAAACTAAGATATGCCCCAATCCTACTTGTGCTCGATTAATTCCTGGCTTAAGACAACTCTGGAAAATTGCTGAAATCGAACTTTTTGATATGCAATGTTCTAGGAGTTCATTTAAAGGTAGGTGGGAAAAGAGTGAAGAGAAGGTAAAAGCCCAAAAACTAGACATTGAGAAATATCAAAAGCTAGCAACGGAGAAGACTATTTTACATGATCGGGCTAGGATTGAGATATCTGAGCTGACACAGAAATTAACTGAACTGTAGCAAAAGTGTGACGAGCTGCAGGTCAAGTATGATTGCAATCAGGAAAGAAATCAGCGAAAGCTCGATGCAGGAAAGGCTTTGTCACATGTTGTTGTGACCGGTCAAGTTGGGAAAGACACATCTGGATTTGGGTCAGAGAAAACTGATAAGTCCTTGGCTGCAAACAGCATTATTCCTCCACCAGTTCCCAGAGACATTACAGAAATACTTCTTAGTGAGGATCAAGTTGAACGAACCAAGTCTGATCATAAAGAAGCTGCTCCTCCTATTGATAGTGTCTTGGTTGGAACTACACCATTGACTTAAGAAGAAATTGATAATGAAGCAAACATGACTTATGGTGAAGGGAGAGTAGAGGATATATCAGACAATGATGCTGAGCACCAGAAATATGACAGGTGTCATAACTCTAAGTCTGATGATGCTAGGATAGAGTTGAAACCATACCCTAAAATTGAAACCCCGTACTTCAAACTAATTGACGAAGTCAAAAGGGAAAAGGTGATCTTGACGACACGACCTGAGGGGAAGATTTTTATGACATCTGGATCAATGTTTGACCAAGGACCAGATATTGGATATGACTTACCATCCTTCTCCTCAAAGTTCAAGGGAATAACCGATGGAGTGATAAGTGAACCTAAAGTTGAGAGGCTAAAGATCACCATCAAGCATCCGAGTATGAAACCAACAGCTCGAGTGAAGAATGAAAAACTCAAGGGAGTAGCTGTGTCTCCCATTTCTTCAGTTGGATCATGCAGTTGCCGTTGTAATTGCAAGAATGGTGCTTCAATGTCAAAGAATCAAGAAAGCGCGAAGACTAAAAAGACAGGTTCAACACAGGCTTCGAGGAACCAGCAGAAAGTCAAATCTAAAGCTGCAGACAAAGAAAAGAAGCAGACACAAGGCAAACCGGCTCCATATCAGCCACCAAACACAAATGGGTACACGTGTGACTTCTATCTAAAGAAGCAGACTTGCTTTAATTGTGGCATTGCTGATCATATTGCTAGAAACTGTCTTTATCGCCCCTATGAACCCTATTATCCGAAAACTCAAGGGTTTCATCTCAGGAGTCTGTGAAGTCTAAGCCGATGATGGTGCAGAAACCTAAGGCAATGAAGACTGTTACTCCTAAGGTTAAACCCTCTGATCAACATTGGGGCGCTGCCAAAGCTGAAAGAAAATCTTTAAATCAAAACAACAACTTTCCAAGTTACCAAAATTTCCAAATACAGGTGAAGAAACCGTTTTCAAAACAACCAAAGTCTGAAAACCCCATAGTTACCCCTCCTAAGGTAACTAAAATTGTTTTGAAAAATGATTCTAAAATGAAGTAGGTTGAAATACCTAAAGTCACAACTCCAAAGGTGACTAAAACAAAAACTGTTTTGAAAAATGAATCTAAAACGAAGAAGGTTGATATACCTAAAATCACAACTCCAAAAGTGACTATAACAAATATTAAATCACCTAGAACTTGGAAACCAAAAATCAAGGCAGCTCCATCCCAACTTCCTGATTTCTCAAAAGGGATGTTCTTACAAGAAGTATCTTTTATTGATTCCTCAGGTGTACCTAGAAAAACAATGGCCTGGGTACCATTGGCTAACCAATCTCTCACTATGTGCAGGAACAGTCAAGGAGGATTATCACTAACATTTTTATTATTAATTTGTTTGTTGATAAGTGATTGTTTCCAGGCACAGTTTAGGAGATGTATCTTCATGTCATGACAAGCAATTTTTTATGGAGGATATGTTTCCTTGAGAGGTAAAATGTCAAATTCAGCATGAAAGGTACTGTTCTTAACTTGGTTTTTGTTTGATGAAGCGGTAAAGGGTGTTTGTGTCAAAACAAATTCCTTAAAACTTTCAGTTGGTGCTTGGTTGTTCAATTTAAAAAAAAAACAAAAAAAAAAACAATGAGGTATGCATGCTCTAAAACCCATTTTTCTAAAAATGTTCAAATCAATACTTTGAAGGTTAGCTTGGCCTGATGTGTGTGTCTTTATTTGTTCTGTTTGTGTGTGTGTGTGTGTTATTATTAAAAACATATAAAAAAAATTATATAAAAAAAATGAATGATGTTCACAAAAGTTGTGACATTAAAAATCAAAAAGCAAGGGGTGAAATGTAAAGATGAAGAAAAAGTTGACCCCTCAAAAATAGTGTGCTTTTCAATTTTTAATTGTTTGTGTTTTGTTTCTAAGAAAGCTATGAGAAGTGAAATATGGCCGGATTGGAGATGACTGACACGTGTAAAGCAGAAGTGAAAAGCAAGCTCCACGGTGATATGCTCGGTAGGCTCGACCTAATCTTATGACCACCAATGTAAGTGCAATGAACTTAAAATATATATATGTTTAGTTTCTCATCTCAGTTCGCATGGTTTAAAAAACTGAGTCCCAGCAAAAACGGGTTGAGAGTGGTAATTATACCTAGTATTCACTTTCTCACATGCCATGTTTCTGCTGTCATGACTACACCACATAATGAAAAGAAAAGAAAAGAAAAAGAAATGAAAAAGAAAAGAAAAAGAAAAGAAAATGAAAAATAATCATTCAGTTTGGTCTTCTTTGCGTGCTTATGCGGTTGACCTGATCACCGATTGATGATTAATGAAATAAGTGGTAGTCATAACGGTGTTGCATTGTTCCTCAAGTTGGGGGTTTGTGAATCCTCAATAAACTCTGAGGTTGGGTAGGTTTTGCTATGTACAATTGGGTGTGGGGATGATTAAACATGCTGGTAATTAGTAATCTTTTAAGCATGATGCATTTGGTTGGCTTTGAACGAGTCTGATGTCACACCCCCCTCCGCCGCACCCTGCCAGGTGCGGGGGAGGGCGTGGGACCGGCTGTCCGTATCATTACCCGAGATACGAACGCTTCTAACATCACAAACATACACATACAACAGACATCCAGTCCACACATATGAAACTCTTAGACCGACTCATGAGCGAGGATGCACAACACCTCTTATTCGATCTAACAGAATCGATAGCCACCGGATATGGCCTGGAACTGAATAACAAGGATACAATATATCAAAGGAAACATAGTCATTATCATGTCTTCATTTACAATCATAGTTCATTCATCATACAAGTCCAAGTTCATAGTAACAACAACCAGGTAGCATTCCAAGTTCATAATAGGTTCATTCCTACACTTGCTTACCTGCAACATAAGTCAATCACACAAAGTCAACAACTAACGTTGTTGGTGAGTCGTAACTACTATCATTATGTTAACAGTTTTCAAACACATGCTGGTTATGAAATTATCAGATACATCATACAGAAATGTGATCTTAAACAGTTAATTCAATGAGAGAAGTCAGAGGACTCACACAAAGAAGTCAGAAACGGTGGCTAGACAGAATATCCGAGATTCAATTAAAATATCCTCTCTTTGGTTTCTAGCAACCTATCATCGTTATCATGCACATATTCGTCATATACGAGGCTAACATGTCCCGTAGCATTCTCAGGTTGAAATTAGCATAAAATACAGTCACTGGATCAGTCTCAATAAGTTTTGGTTTATCCAAAATTGGCCAAACATTCTGTCATTTTCCTTCAGAGGCGTACCGCCTGGAAGTTTACATTTCTGGGCGGTACGCTTCAAATGGTCGACTGATTTCCAGATTTCAAGTTCAGGCGTACCGCGCTAACCCATATATTTCTGGGCGGTACGCTGGAATCTGGTATTCTGGTTTCTGTTTTCCTTTTCTGGGCGTACCGCTCTGCATGCAGAGACTATGGGCGGTACGCCCCCATCTGTGAACAGGGGCCCGACTATTTTGTCTTTTAGTGCCATTTTCATATTTTGAAGTTTTATGTCCAGAATTTTTACTAGATCAGTTTCATATTATTCCAAGGGGTTAATTAAGGGTTCATTTGTGGCCTAATACCTTAACCAAAGCCTAACCCCAATTCTCGAGCTTTCCAATTATGGTAATTTTCATTGTTTCGACCCCCGTTTCGTACAGAGTTCATTAGGAACAGAACCCTTGTGTTCCTATGGCCCATTTTCTCATTAGATTTACTGATCAAATCTGGTCTCATGCTATTTTAACTTATAAAGTTTCTATTTATGGAAAAATCATCATGCATGCATAAAAGGGTTGTACCTAGTGAAGGATTTCTTGTACAACCAAACTTCCTGAACTCCTTGCTTCCTTAGAGCTCCAATCCAACCTTCTAACACAAAATTGAGGCTGCATGTATGATCCATCACCATCTTATGAGTATATGATCTTATGAAACTCAAAAATGGCATACTTATCCATAAATCAAGAAGCTCTTACCTTGATTGTCCTTGATTCTGGTTTCCCACACTCCTTAGCCTTCTCCAAGTGATCCAATATCACTGATTTCATGAGAACACAAGTAAGGTGTGAGGGTTACATCAACTTAGCATAACTTTGGTATGAAATGGTGATTAGGAAGCTTACCTATGAAGCTCCAACCTTCCACAAGGCTCCAATGGCTTGAAAATGATGATGACAGAGTTATGGGACAGCAGGGAAACAATTCTGGCCAGAGGTATGCAGAGCTTCACAAGTGTGAAGTGATATAAAGGCCAAAATCATTGTTTTTAACGAACTGAAATCGAGGCGTACCGCCCCAAGGTATCCCATTTGGGGCGTACCGCCCGATTTTTGAGAATCGTACATACCAGGATCCGATGGGTGCCGCAACCCGACCCGTTTACCAAATGGGGCGCGTACCGCCTAGGATATCCCAATCCTAGGCGTACCGCCTCAAATCGTAATTCAGAAACTTTTAATTTGTGACGACCCTAAAACTTTTGCTTTCTTTCCCCAGCAACGGCAGCTGATGCTGCGAACGCTACGGCACAAGAATAATTTTCGGGACGAAAATTCCAATTACAAGGGGATGATGTGACATCCGAGAATTTCAAGGTTTACTTCCGTTAGACAATTCCGTTAGTTACGTTATAAGTGTTAACTTAGTAACTAATGCTTAACTAGGCCGAATACGTCCACGTCCTTTGGTTGATCACCGAACCCGCCCATATGTGCTATGTGTTCATTTATAAATGTCATTATGTGCAATGTGATTTAAACGCATGATTTAATATTATAAATAGCATGACAAAATTGTAAATCCTTGATTATGTGAAAATTGACCACTTTTGGGTAACCAGCGAAACTACCGGGCGAAACTATGATGTCGCCCGGCAGTCTGTTGGTTCACTCGTGACCAGAGCTAGTTTCGCCTGGCCAGCGAAACTGCCAGCGAAACTAGCCTCTGATATAAATAATCTT
>JBCNJP010000017.1:37554916-37598132 GCA_039602395.1 Deinandra increscens subsp. villosa | reverse complement strand
CTTGAAGCAGCTAAACATCATGCTCAACTAGGTAGTTCTTATACTCTTGCACCTACAGATGCAATTTCTAAAAAGGATGTATTAAGAAGATAAACTTCAGCCTGCTTTAACTTGCAGAACTGAACACATACCTTTGGATGATTCTTTTATGCATTCCACTCTCAATATATATATGTTAAGCTTTCCACATTGAATCAACACCTAAAGTCTATTAGGTGGGAATTGGGAATCTTAATATATAAGATTATAGATGAAGTTTGATCCCATCCCCTCAGGTGCTTTATGCATAAGATCTTTACATAACCCTTTGGTTAAATGATCAGCTAAATTCTGTTGAGTTCTCATAAACTCAACTGATATCTTACAATTCATAATAAACTCACAAATCATGTTATGTCTAACACCAAAGTGTTTAGACGTTCCATTATACGTATGACTATAAGCCTTAGCCAACGTAGCAGCACTATAGATAAAGTTGATATCGGTTTGGGGGACAATGGAATTTCGGTTTGGGGGACAATGAAATTTCATATATCAAGTTCCTTAGCCACTTAGCTTCTCGCAGCTAATACTACAAAGTTGGATTCCGGTGTTCAATTTGTAATGCAAGTTTGCTTCTTTGATGCCCAAGATATGGCACCGCCACCAAGTAGAAATACCATCCACTTGTGGAATTACGATATTCCAAATTTGTATTCCAGCTTGCATTAGATTAACCTTCCAGAACTGAGGGAAATTCATAACTATTCAAACCATAATCCCTAGTTCTTTCCATGTACTTAAATACTCGATTTGGAGCTTGCCAATGATGTGAATTTGGATGGCTAGTAAACCTACTATGCTTTCCAACAGCAAAGGTTATATCCGGCCTTGTGCTAATCATTGCATACATGAGTGAACCTATAGCTCTTGAGTGTTTCTTAGTGTGTTCTCTTTGTGTGGAGATTGTACTATTGTTCTATCTTGATCAATAAAAGCAATCTTTAATTACGTTCTTGTATACGAAATAGCTAGATCAAGTAGACGATCCACCGCTCATGCACTTTCAGTAACCTTGCTAAAGGCAAGGGAAATTGACATTGTTAAACTAATACGTTGTTAACTCTGTAGAACCATGACGGACCATAATGATGGAGGTCCCACGGAGGAACAGAGGAACGACGCCTTGAGGGTCCAAATTTCGGAAGAGGTGGGGAGGGCCATTCATGCAGCTCTCCTTGAATATGGGCAGAAGATTCAAGAGGATCTTCTTAGCATAATGAATGAAAAGTTCAATGAGCTAAAGAATTCCCTCGTCAATAAAGGGGGGGGGGGGGGGAGTAAGCCAAAGAAGGGATACTCCTTCAAAGAATTTGTGGCTTGTAAACCCACTCAATACACTAGTGAAGTCGATCCAATAATGTGCCATCATTGGATCAACAACTTGGAAGGGGTGTTCAAAAGATGCCATGTGAAGCTGAGGACCAAGTGGTCTATGCCACAGGTCTACTAATAGACCGAGCTAAAGACTGGTGGGACGCTAAAGTCTTGAGAAAGGTGAAGAACTGGCTAATGCCATAACTTGGGTAGTAGTTAAAGAGCTATTTGTAGAGAACTACTGCCCGACCTCCATGGTCAATGAATTTGTCACACCCCCTCCGCCGCCCCCTGCCAGGTGCGGGGGAGGGTGTGGGAGCGGCTTTCCGTATCAGTTCCCGAGGCACCAATTAAATACAAACACACAAGCATACATAACGGACATCCAGTCCTCACAGTGAAACCCTAGGCCGTCCCTGTATGAGGATGCACTCAGCACCTCTTAGCCGACCTAGTAGAACCGATAGCCACCGGATATGACCCAAGACTGAACAAATAAGAGATACATTATTACAAGGGAAACATAGTCATCACAGGTATTTAGAAACAAACATCAGTTGCTTATCATACATAGCCCTATTCATAGTGACAACAACCATCAGAATATTCCAAGATCAGATTAGGTCCACACCTACACTTGTTTACCTGCAACAAAAGTCAATCACAGAGTCAACAACATTTGTTGTTGGTGAGTCGTAACCACCATCATCACATTAACAGTTTTCAAACGCATACAGATTATATATTTATCATGCCGCACCCAAGGTCAACACTTAGATACTCTGCGGGCACGTTGCGCGTAGGCATACGCCCTCTACGAGTAGTTTTTAAGTTCAACATATAAGTACATATTCCCCCTAGTAACTTAATACTAGAGGATCCGGGTGAATATGGATCGTTCAACTATATCGGCCGCTATAATCCCTTATATGTCTAGTGGTCTCAACCTTAATGACCAGAAAGTCTCTAATGACCCACACAGGGCATTCTGACTCACAGTGTTCAACAAGATAAAAATAACAGATATAACAGATACATCAGAACAGAAATGTGATCTCAAACAGTTAACTAATGAAGGAAGTCAGAGGACTCACAATAATGAAGTCAGAAACAGAGTTTAATAAAGACTGCAATCCAAGATTCACTAGAATATCCTATCTTCGGTATCTAGCAACCTATCAGAATTATCATGTATATTCTTGTCATATACAATGCTAACGTGTCCATTACCAATCTCAGGTTCAAAGTACTAAGGAAAACAGTCTCCAGATTGCCCGGCTAAGTTTGTAGTTCATTTGAAATCAGGACAATTATTCTGTCATTTTCCTTCAGAGGCGTACCGCTTAGAATTGAGCATTTCTGGGCGGTACGCGTCAAATGGTAGTCTGAGTTCCAGATTTACTAATTTAGGCGTACCGCTCAGAATAATGAATATTTAGGTGTACGAGTCATTTGACATTCTGAGTTCCTGGCTTCAGAATCGGGCGTACTACTCTGATGAATGTAAATTTGGGCGGTACGCTATAATCTGTTAAATCCGGTTACTGCCACTTAATTTTTAGACGTACCGCGCTGCATGTACCCAACTGGGCGGTACGCCCCAATCTGGCCCGACTATTTTGTCTTTTAGTGCCATTTTTATAATTTGACATTTTAGGACCAGAATCATTACTAGATCAGTAGTATACCATATTGGGGTTTTATCAGTGGTTCGTTTGTAGTCTATATCTTTAATCAAAGCATAACCCCAATTCCCGAGTCTTCCATTTATGGTAAGTTTCATCAATTCGACCCCCGTTTCATACAAATGTTATTAGGGACATAATTCTCATGATCAAATGGTCCATTTCCTTGTTAGAAACACTGACCAAATCTGGTCTCATGTCATCCTATTTTACAAGGTTTCTAATTATAGAAAAATCAACATGCATGCATTAGTTATTTGTACCTTGTGGAGAAATCCTTGTACAACCGGGTTTTCTGATTTCCTTGCTCCCTTAGGTCTTCAATCAAACTCTCTAGGACAGATTTGGGGCTGCATGTATGATCCATGATCATATTATGAGAGTATGATCATAAAGAAGCCTTAAATAACTTTCTTATTCAAAGATCAGGACATTCTTACCTTGATCACTCTTGAATTCAGTTTCTACACACTGCATTCATCTCCAGCTAAGTATGCCCACACCACTGAGTTGATGGGAATTCAAGCAATGGGTGAGGGTTACATCAATTTCACATAGCCTTGATATGAAAATTGTGATTAGAAAGCTTACCTTTGATGAACAATCCTTCCACAAGACTCCTAAGGCTGGAAAGTGGTGGTAACAGAGCTCTGGGACAGCAATGCAGGAGTTCTGGACGGATATGTGTAGAAATTCACAAGTGCACAATGGCTATAAAGGCCAAATTCCTTGTTTTTAACGATCTGGAAATGAGGCGTACCGCCCCAAAATACTTAATTTGGGGCGTACCGCCCGGATTTTGAGGTAGCGGGTAGCGGGGATCCGATGGGTGCCGCAACCCGACCCGTTCATCAAATGGGTAGTGTACCGCCTGGGATTTCCTTATCCTAGGCGTACCGCCTCAAATTGTATTCTTGAAACTTTTGAATATTTTCCATTTAACTTTTCCAGCTCGGATCATGGTTTAGGCACAAGGGTTACAGAATTGAAGCAAGAGTTCCTCAAGCTTGAACAAGGGGACACTCAAACAGTTGATGAAATCACCGGGATCTATCTTGATTGGGTGAAGTTTTGTAGTGATGTGCTGCCAAATGAAGGGGCACGTTTGTTTTTCTACCGCAAGATACTGAAGGCAAGAATTAAGGAGTTTACAGCCCTTTCTTAATTCAAGATGGTAGAACAAATGATAAACGTCGTACGGGCAAGAGAACTTTATATTTCCTAGAAAGAAGCTCAAGAAGCAAGGAAGCCTACTGAGGGGGGGGGGGGGGCTACTTCCCCGAAAAAGCAGAAAGTAGGTGACTCATCTAAGAAAAAGGACTCTAAAGGGGGCAACTCTAAATGTAAGTTCTGCAACAAAGGGCATTCTGGTGAATGCATCTTCAAAAATCGTCATTGCCTTAATTGTGGTAAGAAGGCCGATGGTATTGCCAGCTGCCCGTCTGAAGTGTCCAGATGCTATAATTGCTACCAAATAGGGCACAAGAAAGTGTATTGCCAAAAGCTCAAGAAAGAGGGGGCAAAGGGTAGGGGAAGGATGGAAGTCCCGAGAACTACGGGCAGATCCTTCCAACTCACGGCTGATGACGCCAAATCAGATCCAAACGTGGTGGCAGGTACATTTCTTGTTAATTCAGTACATGCTCACGTATTGTTTAACACAGGTGATAATAGATCATTTGTTTCGTATGACTTTATTAAGCATCCTTCATTTGTGACTGAAAAATTGTATGTACCCTTAGAGGTAGAAATTGCTAATGATAAATGTATACTTGTTTATGATGTGTGTCGAGGATGCAAAATCTCCATAGGTAACGAGGAGTACCAAATTGATCTTATTCTAATGGCAGTTAGAGAATTCAAGGTGGTGGTGGGAATGGTTACTATCCCACAATCACGCGAAAGTTATATGTGATCCAAAGGCGGTAGAGATATCTACGCCAAGCGGAAACAAAGTCGCCATTTAGGGTGAAAGGTTGAATATGCCAATGCTATGCTCGATGTTAGAATCAAGAAGGTTTATGATGCATGGATGCCAAGCATACTTTGAAATGGTGGCGGACACAAGTGTTCAAGGCCCAACCATAGATGAAATTCTCTCATTTTTGAATTCCACCTCTCGGTCGGGTGGTATCCCCGATAAGTCATCCGGAAATTGAGAGGTGAAAGGAAATGAGAGAATTCAAGGAGTACCCAATTGATCTCATTCTGATGGATATGAGAGAATTCAAGGTGGTGGTGGGAATGGATTGGCTATCCCACAATCACGCGAAAGTTATATGTGATTGAAAGGCGATATAGATATCTACGCCAAGCAAAAACAAAGTCACTATTTATGGTGAGAGGAAAAATATACTAAGGCTATGCTTGATGTTAGAAGCAAGAAGGTTTATGATCAATGGATGCCAAGCATACCTTGCAATGGTGCTAGACACAAGTGTCCAAGGCCCAACCATAGATGAAATACCCGCGGTACGGGAATTTAAAGACGTGTTTCCGGATGACTTACCGGGGATACCACCCGACCGAGAGGTGGAATTCAAAATGTGGTACCAAATGCTAAGCGGTGGCTAAAGCACCGTACATGTTGGCGCCATAAGAACTGCAAGAATTGATGACCCAAATCCAGGAATTGTTGGATAAGGGGTCTATTCAACCGAGTGTCTCCCCTTAGGGAGCCCCAGTATTTTTTGTAAAGAAGAAAGACGGTAGCATGCGAATGTGCATTGACTACCGGGAGTTCAACAAACTCACCATGAATAATAGGTACCCATTTCCCAGAATTAACAATTTGTCCGATCAGCTTCAAGGGACGAAATGATTCTAAAAGATAGACCTGTGGTCGGGGTACCATCAACTGAAGGTGAAAGAAGAGGATGTTCCCAAAACGGCCTTCAGAACAAAATATGGGCATTATGAATATTTGGTTGTGTCCATTGGACTAACTATTGCAATTGTAGCTTTCATGGATCTCATGAACCGAGTGTGCAAGCCCATGTTGGACCAGTCGGTGATTGTGTTTATCAACGACATACTAGTGTACTCCTGAAGCGAAGTTGAGCATGCCACGCACTTAAGGGAGGTACTAGAGAAGTTGAGGGAGGAAAAGCTATATGCTAAATTCTCCAAATGCGCGTTTTGGCTAATAGAGGTGCAATTCTTAGGCCATGTAATTAGTGCCGAAGGAATCATGGTGGATCCGGCCAAGATTGAGTCGGTTACCAAATGGGAACCCCCAAAGAATCCAACCGAAGTCCGGAGTTTTCTAGGGTTGACGGGCTACTATCAAAGGTTTATCCACTAATTTTTGAAGATAGCCCTCCCCATGACCAAATAAACCCATAAGATACTATGTTTGTGTGGGGTACTGAGCAAGAAGAGGCCTTCCAAAGCCTTAAAAGAAGTTAACTCAGGCACTGGTTCTAACCCTCCCGGAGGGATTTGATGATATGGTGCTCTACTCAGATGCATCAAATATGGGAATTGGTTGTGTTTTAATGCAAAGGGGCAAGGTGGTTGCGTATGCTTCTAGACAACTAAAGGTCCATGAGCAAAATTACCCAAATCACGACCTGGAATTAGCAGCAGTGGTGTTTGCCTTGAATATGGTGACACTATCTATATAGTGTCAAATGCACGATTTTCTTAGATCATAAAAGCCTTAACTACTTCATTGAGACAAAGAGTTAAATATGAGGCAACGAAGGTGGCTTGAGACCATAAAAGATTATGATTGTGAAATCCACTACCACCCGACAAGGCCAATGTGATAATGGACGCCCTTAGTCAAAAAGGAGACTATGGTCCTATTAAGGTGCGGTCAATGAAATTGTTTGTGACTTCTGATCTAATCACCAAGATTAAGGAAGCATAAATTGAAGCCATCAAAGAAGAGAATCTAAAGAAGGAAAGCATTGTGGGCCAAGTGAAAAACTTGGTGCATGAAGAATGTGGGCTTAAAACTCGCAGTACTCGGTGCATCCGGGGGTGACTAAAATGTACCATGACTTAAAGCGTGACTATTGGTGGCCCAGCATGAAGAAGGAAATAGTCAAGTATGTGGGAAAATGTTTGACTTGTTTATAAGTCAAGGAGGAACATCAAAATCCGTATGGCAAGTTTCAGCCGCTGGATATTCCAATGTGGAAATGGGAGCATGTGACTATGGATTTATTGACCAAACTACCAAAGATGCCCAAAGGCTTTGACGCTATATGGGTTGTAGTAGATAGGTTGACCAAGAATACTCATTTATCTTAATCCGGGAGACATATTCCTCAGAAAGGATGTCAGACGTCTATATCAATGAGATTATATATCGCCATGGTGTACCAGTATTGATTGTGTCAGACCGGGATACCCGTTTCATATCTTAGTTTTAGAGAGATTTTTAGAAATGGTTTGGTACAAAACTGTTACTTAGTACCGCATATCACCGTCAGATGGATGGACAAGGCGAGAGAAACATCCAGACGCTTGAAGATATGTTGAGAGCATGTGCTATCGATTTTGGCGGGAGTTGGGATCACTACCTTCCTCTCGTTGAATTTGCATACAACAATAGTTATCATGCAAGCATCGGGATGCCTCCCTATGAAATGCTTTATGGTAGAAAATATAGAACACCCGTTGTAGAGGCTAGATTATGAGGCTTGTAATATTAAATAAGTTGGGCTGGGCTTAGAGGGTTTCATTAGAATCATAGGCTAGTTTGCTATTGTATTTAGGCTAGTTTATGATTGGGTTTGGGTTTACTATTGGGTTTATGATCCACAAGGGGCCCAATAGTAAACCCATTGGGGTGCCTATATAAACCCCAATTGACCTCCTCATTAAGGGTTGCTCATTTACGATTCTAAGAGAGCATTTGGTGATTACGATCGTAAACCCGTGAGACAGAGTTTACGATTTCTTATCTTGTACCCGACAAGTTCATCTTGTGTGCATAGATCAAGTTTTTATTGTTTAATCATCGTTTTCTTGTGTTCTCTTCATCTTTATTCTTGAATCGGTCTTGTACAAGGATTCCGCACTTGTACTAGATTAAAATATCATGATTAGTTGTTGTTTCGGACTTACAATTGGTATCAGAGCCAAGAATCACTGATTCGAGGTTCTCACGA
This sequence comes from Deinandra increscens subsp. villosa, assembly GCA_039602395.1. Taxonomy (NCBI): domain Eukaryota; kingdom Viridiplantae; phylum Streptophyta; class Magnoliopsida; order Asterales; family Asteraceae; genus Deinandra; species Deinandra increscens. The sequence goes on along the minus strand of JBCNJP010000017.1, from coordinate 37,589,968 downwards.
TATTGATTCAAGCTGTTTTCTGGGTTAAAGTGTTGGTTTTTGAAGATTTGAAGGCTGGGTTTGAGTTTACGAGTTCTGCTGCTGCTGTTTTTCACGTTTCCGATCGCTTTTCTGGGTTTTCTTGGTGTTTACGACCGCTTTGCTTGAAGATCTTCATCAAAAACAAGTTTACGACTTCAAGAAACCATCTTTATCGTGTTTACGATCCGGAAATTAGAGTTTACGATCGTACTTGATCGTAAATTGGTGTTTACGATTTTGTGTTACCGGAATCCTCAATCGTAATCTGTGTTTACGATCTCACGTTTACGACTTGCTCCGTGTCTCATTCGTAAACTGTGTTCTCGATCGTAATCGAGTGCCTCAATCGGAATCAAGTGTTACCGATCGAAAACAGGGCTTTACGATCGGAAACCCTTTTTGCGGCAAAAAGTCTCTTTTTCACACTTTCACGGAAACGGGCGTAACTTTTGACTCGTTTAGAGTTAGAGGCTCAAATTTGATCACGACGTTCGTGACACCGAGCCCCAGAATTACCCCAGACTATTGTCCAAGGGAGCTCGTTTGGACCCCCAAATTCCACTCCGAAGACCTCCGTTTTTCAGTTTTAAGTTTCTGACACTATTCTTTGAATAGTGATTTTGCCGATTTTGCCGTTTTTGCTGATTTTTCAAAATTTTCAGAAGCTGCATAATGAGTTCAGTGGTTGAAGAGAAGAATATAGTTGAGAACAAGGATGATTTCGCAGCTGAAATTGACAAAACTGAGATATGCCCCAATCCTACTTGTGCTCGTATAATTCCTGGACTTAGGCAAATTTGTAAAAATTATCAGATAGAATTATTTGAGACAAAATGCGAGAGGAGTTCATTCAAGGGTAGATGGAAAAAGAATGAGGAGAAGGTAAAAGCTCAGAAACGAGACATTGAGAAATTTCAGAAGCTAGCAACGGAGAAGACTATCTTATATGATAGGGCTAGGATTGAGATATCTGAGCTTACACAGAAATTAACTGAACTGCAACAAAAATATGATGAGCTACAGGTCAAGTATGATTGCAATCAAGAAAGAAATAAGCGAATGCTCAATGCTGGAAAGGAATTGTCACAAGCTGTTGTGACTGGTCAAGTTGGGAAAGATAAAACTGGGTTTGGGTCAGAAAAGTCTGATAAGTCTCTGTCTGCAAACAGCATCATTCCTCCACCAGTTCCCAGAGACATTGTAGGAATACTTCTTAGTGAGGATCAAGTTGAACGAACCAAATCTGATTATAAAGAAGCTGCTCCTCCTATTGATAGCGTCTTGGTTGGAACTACACCAATGACTCAAGAAGAAATTGACAATGAGACAAAAATGACTTATGGTGAAGGGAGAGTAAAGGATATATCAGACAATGATGCTGAGTGCCAGAAATATGACAGGTGTCACAACACTAAGTCTGATGAAGCTGGGATAGAGTTGAAACCATACCCTAAAATTGAAACCCCATGCTTCAAAGTAATTGACGAAGTCAAAAGAGAAAAGGTGATCTTGACGACATGGCCTGAGGGGAAGATCTTTATGACATCTGGATCAATCTTAGACCAAGAACCAGATGTAGGATATGAATTATCGTCCTTCTCCTCCAAGTTCAAAGGCATAACCGATGGAGTAATAAGTGAACCTAAAGTTGAGAGGCCAAAGATCACCATCAAGCATCCGAGTATGAAGCCAACAACTGGAGTGAAGAATGAGAAACTCAAGGGAGTAGCTGTGTTTCCCATTTCTTCAGTTGCTTCATGCAGTTGTAAGTGCAGTTGCAAGAATGGTGCTTCTTCATCAGGAAATCCAGAGAGCACAAAGACGATGAGGACAGGTTCAACACAGGCTTCGAGGATTCAGCAGGAAGTCAAATCTGGAGTTGCAGACAAAGCAAAGAAGCAGGCACAAGGCAAACCAGCTCCATATATGCCACCAAAGACAAATGGGTACACGTCTGACTTCTATCTAAAGAAGCAGACTTGCTTTAATTGTGGCATTGCTGGTCATATTGCTAGAAACTGTCTTTATCGCCACTATGAACCCTACTATCCGCAAAGTCAAAGGGTTTCATCTCAGGAGTCAGTTGAGTCTAAGCCGATGATGGTGCAGAAACCTAAGGCAATGAAGACTATTACTCCTAAGGTTAAACCTTCTGATCAACATTGGGGTGCTGCCAAAGCTGAAAGAAAATCTTTAAACCAAAACAACAGCTTTCCAAGTTACCAAAATTTTCAGAAAAAGGTGATGAAGCCATTTTCAAAACAACCAAAGTCTGAAAAACCCAAGGTTACCCCTCCCAAGGTAACTAAAACTGTTTTGAAAAATGAGTCTAAAATGAAGAAGGTTGAAATACCTAAAGTCACAACTCCAAAGGTGACTAAAACAAAACCTGTTTTGAAAAATGAATCTAAAAAGAAGAAGGTTGAAATACCTAAAGTCACAACTCCAAAAGTGACTAAAACAAATGTTAAATCACCTGGAACTTGGAAACCAAAAATCAAGGCAGCTCCATCACAACTTCCTGATTTCTCAAAGGGGATGTTCTTACAAGAAGTATCCTTTATTGATTCCTAGGTGTACCCAGAAAAACAATGGCCTGCGTACCAATGGCTAACTAATCTCTCACTCTGTGCAGGAACAGTCAAGGAGGATTATCACTAACGTTTTTATTACTAATTTGTTTGTTGATAAGTGATTGTTCCAGGCACAGTTTGAGAGACGTATCTTCATGTCATGTCAAGTAATCTATACAATGGAAGGTATGTCTCTTTGAGAGGTAAATGTCAAAATCAGCATGAAAGGTACTGTTCTTATCTTGGTTGTTTGAATGATGAGGTAACAAAGGGTCTTTTGAGTCAAACCTATTTCATTAAAGTTTCAATTGAGCAGTTGATTGATTATGTGTTTGACCTCAAATGAAATGAAGCGCGCATGGCATGAAACCCAATTTTCTCAAAAATTTCAAATCAAAACTTTGAAAGTTAACTTGGCCAGATGTTTGCAAAATTTTGTGTTTTGTGTGTTTGTGTGTTTTTTTTTTATTTAAAAAAAAAACTGAAAAATGATGTTCACAAGATTGTGACATTAAAAATCAAAAAGCAAGGGGAAGAAATGTAAAGATAGAGAAAAAGTTGACCCTCAAAAATAGTGTGCTTTTCAATTTTTAATTGTTTGTGTCTTGTTTTTGAGAAGTTTAGGGGAAGTAAAATGAATGTCCAGGTTGGAGATGGCTGACACGCGTAAGGCGGAAGTGAAAGGCAAGCTCCATGGTGATATGCTCGGTAGGATCGACCTAAACTTATGACCTCCAATGAAAGTGCAGTGAACTTAAAAGATATATATGTTTAGTTTCCCATCCCAGGTTGCATGGTTTAAAAGACTGAGTCCTGGCAAAAATGGGTTGAGAGTGGTAATTACCTAGTATTCACTCTCTCACACGCCATGTCTCTGCTGTCATGGCTACACCACATAATAAAAAGAAAAGAAAAAGAAAAGAAAAAGAAAAGAAAAAGAAAAGAAAAAGAAATGAAAAAGAAATGAAAAAAAAAATGAAAAAGAAAAGAAAATGAAAAATAAACACTCAGTTGGTCGTCTTTGCGTGCTTAGCGGCCGACCTGATCACCAACTGATGGTTAATGAAATAATTGGTAGTCATAACGGTGTTGCATGGTTCCTCAAGTTGGGGGTTTGTGAATCCTCAATAAACTCTGAGGTTGGGTAGGTTTTGCTGTGTACGCTTGAGTAACTGAAGCTGAAAAGGGTTCCTCAGTCAGATTCATACGGTTTGATCCCTTGTAAACTTTCTCATGTTTGGTTTGGTAAGTATTTGTTTAGTTTATATCTTTCGTGTGTGAGTCGTTAATTTCTTTTTGGTGTGTTTTCGTCTTGGCCAGGTCGATTTGAGAAGTCAAAATGTGTTTTTCATGGGTTTTAATGCATGACAATATGCCCCCGACAGATCTTGCCAAATTTTTAGGGGAAGGAGTATGGGATAATAAGTATTATCCGAAGGGAACTCGAGGATGATACTTATTATCTAATGGAAAACACTTCCTCCGTCAGATCTTGACAAATTTTTAGGGGAAGGAGGGAGGATAATAAGTATTATCCGAAAAGACTTCCATAATACATAGTATCCGAAGGGAACTCGAGGATAATATGTATTATCTCAGGGGAAGTCCTTGGCTGAAGGGAAGTTATCAGCTAAGGGGAAGTCTTTAGAGGTCTTGGGTTCAGGGGAAGTTTTATAGAAAACCCGTAATCTATATTAGGGTTTTTGGTTAAAATTATGTTAATTTGAATCAACTGAACAGATGATAATTACCTCCTAACCCAAAGACCGGTCATCAAATGTCTGGTGGAGTATATTTTTTTTTCAAATGTGTGTCAGACGGGTTGATGAGAGAAAGATGCTGCTGCTACTCAAAGTTAAAGAACCAACCGGATAAGACTTCCATCTGGAAAAGCAACTGTTCAGGGGAAGTTGTTGGTGTCTTTACAAGTTTTCAAAAGAGCTTCAAAGAAGATGTTCACATGTTTAGGGGAAGCTGAAGACTTCAAGTGTCGTTGAAGAAAACGATACAGAGAGCAGTCATAGATCATGAAGTTTGAAGATCAACAATCAAGTTCTCCAAAGTTAGGAGGTTTTCAAAATTTACCCTCTAATTTTTGGAGATTCAAGACAGTTACCGAAGATTCAGCAAGAACCAGTTCTTTCAAAAGAAGCAAGTCAATGAGAGTCCTCCATTTCATTGCTTGTTCATTTCAAGAAGTTGAAGCTGATGCTGATCAAGAGGAAGTCCCAAGTGCCCGTCATGAAACCCATTGAAGATTTCTGCGGAAAGAATCTTCATCAGCATCTTTGCCATCCAGTCAAGAAGAAGAATTTCAAAGATCGAATACATTTAATATCACAATCCTATGGGAATATTGTAGAGGCTAGATTATGAGGCTTGTAATATTAAATAAGTTGGGCTGGGCTTAGAGGGTTTCATTAGAATCATAGGCTAGTTTGCTATTGTATTTAGGCTAGTTTATGATTGGGTTTGGGTTTACTATTGGGTTTATGATCCACAAGGGGCCCAATAGTAAACCCATTGGGGTGCCTATATAAACCCCAATTGACCTCCTCATTAAGGGTTGCTCATTTACGATTCTAAGAGAGCATTTGGTGATTACGATCGTAAACCCGTGAGACAGAGTTTACGATTTCTTATCTTGTACCCGACAAGTTCATCTTGTGTGCATAGATCAAGTTTTTATTGTTTAATCATCGTTTTCTTGTGTTCTCTTCATCTTTATTCTTGAATCGGTCTTGTACAAGGATTCCGCACTTGTACTAGATTAAAATATCGTGATTAGTTGTTGTTTCGGACTTACACCCGTATTTATTGTATAAAATATAGAACACCCGTATTTTGGGGCGATGTGGGTCAGTGTGAGCTGGCTAGCAAGAAAGTAGTCAAGATAGCATCAGAGAAGCTTGACATGATAAGGGCTCGTCTAAAGGCAGCCCAAGATAGACAAAGGTCCTACGCGGACAGAAGAAGGAGACCCATCGAGTTTCAAAAAGGGGATATGGTGTTGTTAAAAGTATCTCCGTGGAAGGGTATTATCCGCTTCTGGAAATGGAGCATGTTGAGTCCTAGGTATATTGGACCATTCAAGATTTTAGCCCGAGTTGGTAAAGTGGATTATCAATTGGAATTTCTAGAGGAGTTAAGTGGAATCCATAACACTTTTCATGTATCTTATTTGCATAAGTTTCTAGCCGGTGAGAGTGCTTACGTGCCAATAAATGACTTGGTTGTGGATAATAATCTTAACTATGTGGAAAGACCCATTGCGATTCTTGATCGCAAGGTAAAGCAAATAGGGAATAAGGTAGTGAACCTAGTGATGGTTCAATAGGAGCATAGAAAAGGCTCGGAAGTGACGAGGGAATCCGAAGAGGAAATGCAATGTTACTATCCTCACCTATTCAGTACGTAAATATGTTTTAGGGACGAAACCCCTTTAGGGGGGGGGGGGGGAGGGTGGAGTTGTAACATCCTGGTTTTTAATTTTGAATAAGCGTTAAATATCATGTCAATATGTAACATGAAATAATAAAAACCCCTTACTTGGTTAAAATTTTCTATTATGTGAAACTTCATGGGTTATTGTGTTAAATGGGGTTTTACTGATTAAAAACGTTAAACCTGAAAATAGAGGGGACGGAATTGTAATTTGACTAAAGTGAATTAGTCATATGGCTGGAAATCAAGAGGACGTCGCCACTCTCCTCTCTGGTGTGCGATCTCCTGCCCTCTACCTTTCTTCCACTTTAAAATTCTGCAATCCAAGGCTTTCGGCTGCGATTTCAGTATTTAAGGGTGAAATTGGAGAAGCTAATCTTCATCTTCATCACTCTAGGTGTCAAGTAAGTGAAATCCCAAACTTTTGCATGTGTAGGTCACGAAAATTATGGCCAAAAATCTTAAATTTGATAGAGGATGCTTGATTATTATGATGCTAGGATCATGTTTTACTATGTGGATTTCATGATTAATGATTATTTGGTGATTTAGTCACCAAGTTCATGAGATGAACACTAGAGTTAAATGACTACCTAAATGTTAAGTGTAATGTTCATTTATGATGTGCTCACATGGAAATATTTGATGAATTTGGACGTATGATGATGGGTTGGAAGGGAGTCCACCTAAATTATGTTAAATGGTAGGTTGGAAGGTTCAAGGGATTGAACTACATCTATATATGAGATTGGTTGGAAGGGAGTCCACCTAAATATGCACACTAGGTGTTTGATAAAATGCCTAGATGAGATTGGTTGCTTAGAAAATGGCCAAATTGCTAGATATAAGGTTGTATGCATATATAAAATATCATGCCTAATATTATGAACCAACATAAGTAAAAATTATGATGAAATGCTTGTTAGTTGGTTATGTGAAGATTTGACAATGTGTTACATTAAAATTCATGGTAATGGATTTACGTGTTATGATAATAGTCTGAATGGTCCTAACTTGATTAGTGACCAAGTAGGCTCTCAAGGTGATCAAGAGGATAACCAAGGAAAGGCAAGTGGTGGAAGTTCTAGCTCACGAGGTAACACACTACTATTAATATTATGCACATATATGAATATGCATAACCTTTAATTGGGAGTTGGATTAACTCTCCAAAGTAATAGTAGTGACTAGTAATGAATTGGTTCGTAGGAACCTTAGTATGAGTTTTGTGTTATAAATGGGTCAAATGGTTCAAAGGAACCATGATCAAACCAAATGATGAAGGTTGACTATAAAGGGTTCATAAGAACCACAAAAATAGTCAAGCATGGCTACAATGGTGGAAAATGGTTCAAGGAAGCCATTACCATGTGCCATGTGAAAATGATTGCCAATGGTTCATAGGAACCATGGATCATTGATAATATGTTATGGAGTAACATGTAACGTAAGATGTAACCAGGTTAAGGAACTCGTGTTAATGGGGGCAAACATGTTAAAAGACTCTAAGGGGTCAAGATTATGAAATTGTTACTTGTAAGATTACACAATGATCTGGATTTAATGTTTGTATTGATTAGTATAAAGAATAGCCATTTTATGTGCAAATCAAGCTCACTACTCGATAGTGAGGCTTAATGGGTCAAATGGGTTGGGATTTGGCCAATTATGTTAACCGGACCTTATGGTCATTAAAACCAAATATGGATGTATAAAATTGATGAAATAACATGTTTTGAAGTGTTATAAAGTCTTGACCACAAGTGAAATTGGGATCAAATTGGGAAAGATGGGAAAAATAGCAAAAAATTGGCTAAGTATGGGAAACTGGCCGAAATGCCCTGATCCCTGAAAATTCTGCTCCAAGCGTATCCCTTGGAGCAATGTCTTCTACAGGCGATACGCCTGCCACACCAAGCGTATCGCTTGGAGGGAAGATTCTTCCAAACGATACGCTTGGGGAGTAAGTACTGGAAAACTTTATGTTTCTTTAGTTGTTACTTGTATTATAGCATAGAAACTCACATGTGAAGTGGGTAAAGTGCAGGTAAAGGCAAAACGTAATCTGAATTTTCATCAAGCGATAAAAGGACCCGATCACCCGAAGACAAGAATTCTCGTGGTGTCGTTTTAGTATGTAATTAAGTTTCATGATATGAAAACTGTATTTTGGATTGCAAAACTTAAATGATTATTTTTGTAAATGTTATGTAAACGAATTGTAGAATTTTTTTCTAGGACCGAATTTTCGTGATAACGGTATGTCAAGTTTTGCAGTTAAATGAACGTGAGCCTTACAATTAACTGGCACTGAGTCATTTGGTTCTAATACATAAAACCTGTATACCTGTGGACGTTCAACATACCCGATGAATATACAATTAATACCCCTTTCTCCCAAATTCTTAATTTTGGGATCAATCAGTTTCACAACTGCTCCACATCCCCAAACTTTAAAAAATTTCAAGTTCGGTGTCTTTTATACCAAAGTTCATACAGGGCCTTTTTTATTCCTTTTGTTAGGAATTCTGTTTAAAAGATAATGGGCTGTTAACATATCCTCAGCCCCAAAGAACATCACTCAAACCAAAATAGAACAACATGGACTTAACCATTTCTTTTAATGTCCTATTTTTTCTTTCTACTGCACCATATTGTTATAAGGAGCCATAACTTGATGTATTATTTTAGTTGATTGAAAATAAGCTAGATCATAATACTCACTGTATCATAATACTCCCCTCCTCTATCAGTTCTAAGAGTTTAATCAAATCAGATTTATGCAATTCTTCTTGTTCCTTATAGATTTTAAACTTATCTAAGGCTTCATCATTAACAAAACCTAGATGCATCATCTATAAATTTTACCACTTAATTTTGTTTTCTAAAGATGGTGTAGAATAAAAATCGCATAAATCACCATGAACTAAATCTAGAACTTTTGAATCTCGTTTGACATGTTTAAATGGTTGTCTAGTAATCTTTATGCAATTCTACTTGTTCCTTATAGATTTTAAACTTGTCTAAAGCTTCATCTTTAGCATGTAGCAAGTAAACATAACAGAACCTAGATGCATCATCTATAAATCTTACCACATACTTTTGTTAATTTTTAAAGATGGTGTAGAATTAAAATCGCATAAATCACTATGAACTAAATCTAGAACTTTTAAATCTCGTTTGACATGTTTAAATGGTTGTCTATTAATCTTTATTAGCTTGCAAGTGTGACATTTATTATTATTCAACTCAAACACAGGTATTAGGCTCATTTTAGACATGTCTTTTAACCTTTTATAATGAAGATGACTTACTCTAACATGCCACAAATCAAATTTTGCAAAAATTACTACTAGAGCTACTTGAAGCCATGCAAACAGATTCAGATGTCAAGCATACCAATTCATTATTGAAAGATGGAACTTCAATACTCAACATAAACATGCAATTACATAAATAACCTAATCCAACAAAGGTACCATGTCTTGAAAATATATACTTGTCACTTTTTATTTCTTGACTATAGCCACATTTATTCAAGATAATACTAGACAAAAACAGATTCTTTCGAATCCCGTGTACATACAACACTTTATTCAAAGTTAAAGTCATTCCCGATGTAAAAACGACATCAACATTTCCTATGCCCTTGATCGCTTCAGTAGCAACATTTCCCATCTTCAAAACTAGGCCATCTTTAATTAGTACAAGTTCTTGAACCATTAAATATCCTTGCAGATGTGACTCATTGCTCATGAATCAACCCACCAAGCAAATTGATCATCCTGCACATAAAATGCTTCACAAATTAGTGACATAATTCTCAACCGAATTAAAATTATGATCAAAATTTTGACCTTGTTTCTTTCCAGGATTCTTAGATCCTCCACTAGAACCAGCATCAAGACATTTACCTTTGCTAACCAGGAAATTCTTCTTAAAGTCCACACTTCCAATAAGTTAACTTTGGCTTCTTGTTTGGCCCATTGTTTACCCCACTGTTATCGCCACCCTTGACCACCCTTTTGTCTTTGTTTTGAAATCCAGCACTAGGTTGACCACTTTCTTCAACCATATTACCAAACCACATCCTTTTCTTTCTCTTTGTCACAGTCTTGAGCCTTTAGAGACTCTTCAATCCCAATGTGACTACTAAGTTGAACAAGATTTAAATCTTCCCTTTTGTACTTCAATTCATGTTTGAAGTCTTTCCAACTTAAGGGAAACTTTTCAGTTATACTAGAAACAGAAATTGACTCATCCATTTTCAAGTCATGTTGTGAAAATTGACTAAGGATATGCAACTGTTCGTTATACTGTTCCATGATCGGGCGCGAATCCACGATTTTGTAATTATTGAAATTACTAACTAGAGACTTCTTACTAAATGCATCCTTATAATGATATTTGGACTCCAATTCATCCATAATAACCTAGCAGATTCAACATTTTAATATATATCAAATTGGGAATCAGACATACCATTTAATATATGACCGTGACAGATGTAGTCATCGTTGCACTTGCAGCGTCTTCCGCTCTGTTCCATAGTTTTATAAGCAACTTCTTCTAGTTGGGGAGTGGATAACACATATGCAACTTTCAGAGTAGTGAGAAGAAAGTGCATATTCTTCTTCCAACGTCGGAAGTCCCGGCCTTCAAGTTTCTCCAATTTGTCAAACTTCGAACACATCTCTTTTGCAAATTTCTCACTTGTCGTTCTTCAACAACACAATATTCAATCCTTTTTAGAAATTGCAAAACTGTAATTCTCCAGAAAGCGTGTAAGACACTTTCGGATTGAATATTTCATGGTTTACTTGAGAATACTCAATCGGATATGATCTTGGACCCCGCAAGGGGCTGCCACCCCTTGGACCCCGTTCTCTCAGGGGCGCTGCTCATGAACCCCCACCAAGGGGGTGTTTCCCCCTTGGAACCTTCTTTAAGGTTCTCGACTTATAACCTTATCGATACGATCATGTAGTAGCCCGTACTCGGGGACCTGACCGATAAATATTACAAGTCACATTGGTCGATAGACAATCCCATTACACTAAAATATCAAGCAAACAAACGAGTAAGGTGGCATTTGAATCACAAACACATGCATTAGAGTACTCATTTTGTAGCCTCATTCGTTAGTTGAGTTCAAAATTTTGGATGCCCAACAAACAGGTGTTGTGGCCCCCATTCTCTCATATTCAATATATATATATATATAAATATATATATACACACACACATATATATATACATATATATATATATATATATATATATATATATATATATATATATATATATATATATATATACAGGGTGAGGTTCATTGTAGACACTTTCGCATGTGAAATAGCTATTTTTTCACATGTGAAATTTTCTGAATAATGAGAAAAAAAGGAAATTAATCACAACCATTAGATCAAGATATCTAATGATGAAAAAAAGTGTCTACATGTCTACACTTATGGGGTGTCTACATGTCTACACTTAAGGGGTGTCTACAATGAACTTTTCACTATATATACACACACACATATATATATAGATAGATATAGGGTTTGGATCAAATAGGAAATTGATTTTGCCTAAAAAGAATAGGAACCAATAGAATTATGACATGTGACACAATTAAGAAATAAAAATAAGAGCATTTTAGTCTTAAATCAAATCAGTACATATATTGTTGTTTAGACATAAAACAGTACATATATAAAATCAATACAGTTTTATTGCAAACCAATATAATCATATGTAGTGTTTTACTTTATAACAATACAAATAATGTTTTTTCTTAACGTAAAACAATACAAATAATGTTGTTATAACGTAAACTGATACATATATAAAACCAGTACATTTTTATACAAACCAAAACAATTATATGTGTTGTTTTAGTTTAAAAAAAATATAAAATATATATTTTTTTTATTACAAAAAAAAATAGGAATAGTTGTTTTAATATAAAACAAAACGTACAATACAAAACAATACAAATCATATTATTAATGTAAAACAGTACAATCATTAGAAACTAGTACATTTTTTTTTAAATCAATACAAATATGACAGACTAGTACACTTTTTTTTAAAAAAAAAATTAAAAAGTTTTTTATATATCAATACTATACTCAAATTAAAGAGCAAAATATGCTTGTTTTTATGGTGTAATTTAAAAATAAATTAATGTCATATGAAAAAGTTATGAACATCTAAAAAAACGTGAAGAGAAACTTAAAAAAGTCAATAAAAGAGGCTATACTAAAAATAATTCATCCCCTTAATTTTCTTCTTATTCTATTGTACTTAAATCTGAATTATTTATTTGTAAAATCAAAGGATAAGATCTCTTATAACTTTTTAGACAAAATATATATTTTTAGTGGATCTAACCCCTCTTGTTTATATGCATTCTCCTATAATTTAAGAGAAAAGCAATGTGAGCAATGTGAGTTTCCATATTTAACGAAGTACTATTTATCTTTATATTTATTATTTTATATGTTTTATTAGTGGATGTGATGATAAAAAGAAAAAAAAAGTAATAATAAAGTACATCAATAAGTATTATTACCAACCTATACAAAATACAAAGGGATAAGTAATATTTCTTCTTATTATATTGCTCCTATGTAATATTTTACATTATTATAATATCTATCCAATTTGCTCCTATGTAATATTTTACATTATTATAATATCTATCCAATAGAATACTAATATTATATATACACCGTTTGATTGTCGTTGGTTCCGTTTTCTTCCCGTCCCTTTTATTTACCGGCCGTTTTCTTTTCGTTTTTTTTTGGGGAAGGCGCACATATACCTACTTTGCCTGCCACACGCTTCCTCCTCCAGTGCAACATGGTGCTCATATCGCTCGACTGTTCTTCACATCACAGTACGTACTTGCTATAGTGATGTTTTCAAAGCTTTAAATCTCAGTCTAACCTACAGATTTCGTCATTGCAAGGCTCTCCGCTCTGGGTGAGTGTATTCTCCATCTTTTTGAGTTTGGGTTTTTCGTCTCTTTCACGCTCTTCGTGGCCTGGGTGGGCTACATAAAAATAACCGACCCATATTTGATTCTGAGACCGTTCTGTTTCATGATCTCTGAGTTTCAGCTTTGGTTTCTTTTCTTTTTTTTGGCCTCTGATTCAATTTTTTTTGGGCATGCAGGTGTACTGATTGATCTCCGTTTGCTTCTCTCTGTGGTATAAGGTATGTACCTTCTTTTACCGTCCATTTATGCTTGCCTTATGCTTTGTATTTACTGTCTGTTGTTTCCGTTATTATTTATAGTCTTTGGGTTTAGCCTATGCTTATTTGGATCTCCATGGTTTGCTGGTGTTTTTTGTCTTTGACTCATGTCTTTTTTTGGTTTTTGGGTTGGTTTATGCTCTGCCTGTTGCTATTTGGGTTTGGCATATGCTTATTATTGATGTTTGGTTTTACATGGTTTGGTTGTTTTTTTTTGGTCTTTGACTCATGTCTTTTTTTGCTTTTATGTTGGTCTATGGTCTGGCTGTTGCTGTTTACAGTTTTGGGGTGAATCTTCATGTTGTTTCATTTTTTTGTTGTTGGTTCTGCATGTTGCTATTTACAGTTTTGGGGTGGATCTTCATGTTGTTTCTATTTTTAGTGTTGGTTCTGCCTGTTGTTGTTTACATCTTTTCGGTGGGTTTTCATGTTGTTTCTCTTTTTGTGTTGGTTTATGCTCTGGCTGTTGGTATTTCATTTTTAGCCTTGGTCTTTTACCTGACCATTGTGTCTCTTAAAGGGTATGAAGGTCTGTCCATTAGGTTGTTATTTTTATTTGTTGGGATGAGTTTTGTGGTGTTATGTTTTTTTGGGTTTTATGTTGTGCTTATTTTGGGTTGTAGGACTGCTATACCTTATCTGGGTTTTGTATTGAAGGGTGTAAAGGTGTTTCTATCAAGTTGTTGTTATTTTCATCTGTTGTACCTTAAAGGTGTTTTCTTTTGTTACTGTTTTAAGTTGTTTAAGGTTATTGCATTTTTTTAGTATTGAATGATGTAAAGGTGCTTCTGTTAAGGTGGGATCATAGAAAAATACAGAGACATATATGATTTCGTTTGTTGTTATTACTATGCCTGTATGAAATGATATATTGTTTTCTTTTGTTATCATTTTAAGTTATTATAGGTGCTTGCTTTTTTTAAGTATTGAATTATGTAAAGATGTTTCTGTTAAGGTGGGATCATAGAAAAATACTGTCACATGTATGAATTCATTGTGCTTCCAGGGTTTTTAGGTTTCTGTTTCAGAGTCTTACAAGTTATTTCTTTTTTTGAAGGTTGCTTTTACCTGCCACTGAATTTTTTTTGTTTGCGGTTGCTACATTTCTGCAGGGAGGTGTGTTGTGTGCGCAGCTGCTCCTATGTAAGTTCTCCTGCTGCAACTGGATATTTTTGTGTTTCCTTTACGCGTACGCCTTTGCTATATGCACCTGTTTTACGTGTTTCTCTGTGTGGTTCTGTGCATGTGCTTGATTCTTTTATGTTACTATGATTGTCTGCTGCATGTATCGTCGTTTGTGTTTACCAACGCTTGCATACTTAGTGTTATTGTGATACGTTGGTTCATGTAATTAGCTTCTTTTAGGCTGTATGCGTGTGCTTTCATTACGGTTTAGTTGGCTTCACTAGCTGTAGCGTTTACTTTGTTTCTTACTGGTCTGGTGTTGGTTTTACAACACTTGCTTGCTGCCTCTCTGTTCTTTGATTCTTGCCTGTTGGTTGCTTTTCTGTTTTGCCATCTGTTTGCGTACTTTTCTACTCCGCGATTCTGTTGTGATCTGTTCGCTCATGTTTCCTTCGTCCTCAAGTGAGGGCTCTAAGAAAGCTGGCAAACACATCCGGGGGCGTTCTGTTGCATCGACTTCTACGCGGCCTCCATCGTCTACAACAGGTTTACCTGCTGTTGCTACACGAGACCAAAACCGGTTTCTTTTGACTACATACGATGGTACACCTATTTCAGATTTTCGGTCGTTGGATGTGGGCAGTTCGCCTTTGGCCCCAGCGGGCGTGTGCAGCGGTGCGGGGCGACACTCAAGCACAAGGTCGGCAGCTGTTGCAGCTGCAGGGCGGTTGCCAACTGCCTCGGCTGTACAGCCTAAATTTACCTTAACAGGCTACACTGCCCCTGCAGTTCCAGCACGACCCACCCGTAAGCGTCCTTTGCCGGTTGTTCTTCCAGTGCCCACACTTAGTCGTTCCCTGCCTCAGCTTTCCTTTGGTGGTGGTGGGATTGGGGTGGCTGGAAGTGTTTCGTCGGAAAACCGGCGTCGCGTTCGGCAGCGTACAAGAGATCAGATGATTAGTTTCACTCCAACAACCTCAGCTGACCGGTCATGTGTACCGGGTGCTACTGTTGGCCAAGGTCGCAGCCGCAGCGGCTCTGTCCTCCAGGGTTATGACACACCAACTATTCCAAAACGCCGCCTTCGTAAACGTGTTTCGCCTTCTGCTATAGGTGTTCCATTGGCTGCCCATGCGACGCAGGAACCATCATTTGCTGTCTCGCGTGATACTGATGTTGCGGGTGTGTCGGCTACCCCTGTTGCCGCCTCTGTGTGTACCTTTGGTGAATCTATTGCAGCTCCAGCGCAGCGCCATGTTCGTCAGCGTCGTTCCAAGAAACGTTGTGCTACCAACACCACTGCCGCCGCCAATGATGATTATAAGGATCTAGGAGACTGCGGCAGCCGATGCCAGCACTGCGGTGCATCTTTTTGGTTTGCCGAGCGGCTCAAGTCTTACCCTCTTAGCGAGCCGCCACGCTATAGCCTTTGCTGTAGGTCTGGCCGTGTCAAGATGAAGTATCCTTTCCCTCCACCACAAAGACTTAAACAGTTGTATGAAAATACAACATTCCTCTCAAATGTACGTGCTTACAATTCTATGTTTGCAATGACATCGTTTGGTGCGAAAGTCGACGATGCCATAAACTGTGGTACTGCTCCATATATTTTTAAGGTATCTGGTCAAGTCTGCCATAGGCTTGGGTCTCTCTGTCCTGCTGCTGGTAAAGCCCCTAAATTTCTGCAGTTATATATCTACGATACCCTAAATGAACCCACAAACAGGCTTGCTGCTTTCTCTAAGTCAGGTGAAACGACATTGGACGAGTCAATTGTAAGGCTGCTGATAGAAACATTGGATAGCCATAACGAACTGGTTAGGCTATTTAGAACAGCAAGGGATATTTGTGAAAACAATAATGTGCCTAATTTGGGGGTACGGCTCTACCAGGGTGTGGGTAGGCACCCATATGGTTCGCCTGCCGCTGGGACCCTTGGGGCGATAGTTTATGATGGGGATCCAAGTGCTAATGATTTTGACGTGGTTGTGCGTGACAAGTCCGATGTGCTACAGCGTGTAAACAACTTGCATCCGTCGTACATGTCACTGCAGTATCCATTACTCTTTCCCTATGGCGAAAAGGGGTGGTCCACAGATTTAAAGCTTACTGCTGATGCTTCTGATTCTGATAAACGCTTAAGCATGAACAGGTTTTATAGCTACCAGATTCATGATAGGCCTCCCACATATACTTTACTCTTGCATGGCGGCCGACTGTTTCAACAATATTTAGTTGATGCATACATGGCCATCGAACGGAATCGACTCGAGTATATAAGCTCGCACCAGTCCACACTACGCAGCGAGTTCTTAAGTGGTGTCCATGATGCGGTTTCCCGAGGCGATAGAGAGGGGCGTGAGATTGGCAAACGCGTCCTATTACCTTCATCTTTTACCGGTGGGCCACGTTATATGTACAAGCATTACCAAGATGCGTTGGCTATATGTCGCGTTCACAGAAACCCACAGTACTTTATAACGTTCACGTGCAATGTAAAGTGGCCCGAAATTGTGCGTTTCATGCAAGCTTATCCACTGCTCACTCCACAGGACCGGGCATATATCATTGCACGGGTCTTTCAGATGAAGGTCGGTGCCTTCATAAGCTTCCTAAAAGAGGAGAAGCCATTTGGTGTCGTTGTTGCAGGTCTGTGCTGGCCTCATACTGTCGGAACCTTAGCTGTACGTGCACCATACTATGTTGCCGCACTGCCACACCTTGCTCTGGGTTGCTGACCCGTTTAGAATAACCGCACCAGAACAGGTTGATGAGTTTATTTCTGCTGAGATACCTGACCAGGCCACTGATCCTGAACTTTACCGGATTATTACTGAAACCATGGTACACGGACCCTGCGGGCCTGCAGGTCTTTCAGCATCGTGCATGGTGGATGGGAAGTGTTCGAAGCATTATCCAATGAAACACGAGCCTGTCACACGCTTTGATCAAAAGGGTCATGTGTACTACAAGAGAAGGGCCAATGGACCTACCATATCTAAAAATGATATATCAATTGACAACTGTTATATTGTTCCTTATAACAAGGCTCTCAGTCGCAGGTTTCATGCTCATATAAATGTTGAACATTGTGGGTGGAGCATGTTGATTAAATATCTGTTCAAGTAGGTTTCTAAGGGCACTGATCGTATCAAGTACTCAGTTTCGTCTAACACGTCACACAGCAGTGAAGCAGGGAGCAGTGAGGAGCCTGTGATTGATGAAATCAGAAACTTTGTCGATGGGAGATTCATATGCCCGCACGAGGCGGCGTGGAGGATACTAAATTACAACATACATTGTAGGCACCCTGCGGTTCAGGCTCTAGCAGTCCATCTTGAGGGTAAACAAAACATCAGCTTTCGTGATAACAACTTGCTTGAACAGGTGTTGGAGAACCCTATGGCCGGTAAGACAACCTTAACTGAATGGCTGCGCAACAACAGATACGACCCATCCGGACGCCATCTACGTTATGTGGACTACCTTTCTGAGTATAAATGGGTTGTTGATGGAAAGTGTTGGGCACGTCGTACGTCTAAGAAAGAACCAGCGATTGGGAGGGTAGTCTACATTCATCCTACGGGCGGAGAGCTATTTTACATGAGGATGCTGCTTAACCACCAAGTAGGCTGCCGTTCCTTTGTTAATATCAGAACCATTGATGGTGTTGTGATGCCAACTTATCGTGTTGCATGTGAAAAACTAGGCCTCATTGGAGATGATAGGGAATGGGAACTCGCATTTCAGGAGGCGTCTGTTTGGGCAAATGCGGTAGAGTTACGGCAGTTGTTTGCAAATATGTTGTTGTTTTGTGAAGTTTCGAACCCGTTACATCTATGGGATGGGTGCTGGAACCACATGTCTGATGATTTCAGTCATGCCATAGCTAATGAGACAGGTGTCCCACCACAATGTGTACCTGATGATACCTTACAACAGGCTGTACTATATGAGCTTCAGAAGTTGCTCAGCTCGGCGTCTTCGTCTGCCACACTTGCTGAGTTTGGTCTACCGCTACCACAAGGCAAGTATATTAAGATGCTTGCTAATCGGCTGCTTATGGAAGAGACCTGTTACGATCGAGCGGCTCTTACTGTTGAGAATGAAAACCTGTGTGCCTCTATGAATGCAAAACAATCTGAAATTTACACTACTGTCATGGAAGCGTTGGCGTCAAAGAAACAGGCACTCCTGTTTGTGTACGGTCATGGGGGTACTGGGAAGACCTTCTTATGGAAGGCAATAACCAGTGGTGTGAGGTCAAAGGGGGATATCGTGTTAACAGTAGCATCCTCGGGTATAGCAGCACTTCTGTTGCCTGCCGGCCGCACGGCGCATTCGCGGTTTAAAATACCTATAAAGATCACTGAAGAGTCGTTGTGCAACGTTTCCAAGAACACAAAAATGGCAGAGTTGCTGCTGCAGGCCATGCTGATAATATGGGATGAAGCCCCCATGAGTGACAGGAGGTGCTTCGAGGCTTTGGATAGAACGCTAAGGGACATACTCGATGTACCCAATATACCGTTTGGTGGTCGCTGTGTTTTGCTTGGAGGTGATTTTAGGCAAACATTACCTGTGAAGAAGGGAGCATCTAAAACAACAGTTATATCGCTTTCACTACCACGTTCTGCACTGTGGCCTTCGTTCAGAGTATTTCACTTGACTGAGAATATGAGGCTAAACAGACCAGGAATGTCTCTTGCAGATAAGGCAGCCGTGGAGATGTTTTCGGCATGGCTGATAACTGTGGGAGACGGTACAACAGGAGTTGTTTCACATGATGATACCACAGATGTAAAGGATATTAAAATACCTTCCAGTTATGTCATACCGTATGGTGCCAGCGCATTACTTGAATTGATTGAATTCATTTATGATAGTCAAACGCTGGCATGTCCTACACCCGAAAATCTACATGACAAGGCGATTATCTGCCCAAAAAATGACACTGCTGATGAGATCAATCAGATTGTTCTGGGCATGGATCCAGGGATACTAAAGGTCCATCTGAGCACAGACTCGGTCAGCCCGCGTGTACATGGTGCTGATGACCCTGAACTTATATACCCAAACGAATACCTTAATGGCCTACGATTCTCGGGCCTGCCTCCTCATTCCTTAGAATTAAAGATAAACACGCCTGTCATACTCATTCGTAATCTTAATCCAGCCGCTGGCCTGTGCAATGGAACACGGTTGATTGTAACACAACTGCTGCCACGGTTGATTGAGGCCAAGATTATAACAGGGGCTTCTGTTGGCAATCGCGTATTTATCCCGCGAATTTCTTTCGTGCATGATGATCAAGAGCTTCCTTTAATTTTTAAGAGGAGGCAGTACCCTTTGAAGGTCTGCTATGCAATGACAATTAACAAAAGCCAAGGGCAGTCGTTGAATAAGATAGGAGTTTACTTGCCACACCATGTGTTTAGCCATGGCCAACTTTATGTTGCCTTTTCCCGGGCCACGTCACCTTCAGCTCTTAAGGTTCTCATAGTCCCGCAAGAGGATTATCCACCAGACAAGACACAGAACATAGTGTTCTCAGATTTCTTACAGGAGATTAACATTAGTCAGGTAATGAGCCGTCCTATGTATGGCGGTCTGCTGTTTAACTGTTTATGGGGCTGCTATTGCTGATTAGATTACAGTCAAGTGTATTCCCTAAAAAAATAAACCATGCCCTAATATGTGACACCCGAGAATTTCAAGGTTAACTTCCGTTAGACAAGTCCGTTAGTTACGATTATGGGACGCGAAGAGAAAGCCCTCAAACGTAGCAAGATTCCGATCGTCAAGGTGCGATGGAACTCAAGGCGTGGACCTGAATATACTTGGGAACGTGAGGATCAGATGAATAAAAAGTATCCTCACTTGTTTGAGCAAACGTCCACTGAAACTCAAGGTATGATTTAATTTTGGGGACCAAAATTCCTTAACAGGAGGAGGATGTGACAACCCTAAAAACTTTTTGCTTTCTTTCCCCAGCGACGACAGCAACGACGACAGCTGATGCTACGAACGCTACGACACAAGAATAATTTTCGGGACGAAAATTCCAGTTTCAGGGGAATGATGTGACACCCGAGAATTTCAAGGTTAACTTCCGTTAGACAAGTCCGTTAGTTACGATTATAAGTGTTAACTTAAGTAACTAATGCTTAACTAGGCCGAATACGTCCACGACCTTTGGTTGATCACCGAACCCGTCCATATGTGTTATGTGTTCATCATTGATTGTCTTTAGGTGCAATGTGATTTAAATACATGACTTATTATTGTGAATAGCATGATTAATTGTAAATACTTGATTATGTGAAAATTGACCTGTTTTGGTAGCCAGCGAAACTAACGGGCGAAACTATAGTGTCGCCCGGTAGCCAGCTAAGCTACTCGTTAACTCGTGACCAGAGCTAGTTTCACCTGGCCAGCGAAACTGCCAGCGAAACTAGCCTCTGATATAAATAAACTTAATAAACCCTAGTAGCCTCATTTTGCCTAAACCACACAACAAACACACACACACTCTCCTACCTCGAGATTTCTGGTCAGCTGAGGATCACCAAGGATTACCAATATCTTAGCCTTGAAGATCATTCATCCGGATCCTAAGATCAAACCGTGAGTCTCCAAAAACCACCATTCATGTGTTTTCTTTGTATTTCTCTTAAAAGCATGCCTAAATCTACATAAAATCACTTGATCTCTTAATATGTTGCTTAGGAATGCTAGATCTACCATAAAGTCAGAAACTTTACGTGTAAAAACAAACCATGATGATGATTTATGCAATTTTGGTCATTTTAGGGTTTAGAAGTGTTTTTAGAGATTTAATGATTAAAATGCATGTTAAACATGATGAAGCTGCTTGATTTATGTTGGTAAATGCCTATGGATGCTAAATAATGAATTGCATGTAAGATCAGAAGCTGTTAGGTTGATTTTTAGGCAAATCCGTATGTTTTTCGCGACCAGCGAAACTGCGTGTTCTCTGGGCGAAACTAAGTAGCGAAATTATGTCTCCTTCCAGCGACACTACCCAGCGAAACTATAGTGTCGCCGGGTAACCAGACCAGACCAGCTCGAACGAAACTACCGAGCGAAATACCTGAACGAAAGTTCAAACCAGTTTCCCTGCGAAACTAGGCTAGCGAAACTGCGTCAGCAGTTTCGGGCGAAACTAGCCTAGCGAAACTGTGTTACCGGGCATTGCCTAGCGAAAGTGCTGCCCGTGCACCTAGCGAAACTGCCTAGCGAAACTGTGCTAGCGAAACTAAGACCTGACCCAAAAACCAAACTTGTGAAATTTGCTTAAGTGTTATGCCATGACTTACATGATTATGCCATGATGAAACATGCTTGATATCTGATTTATATGAACCCTTGTTTATGATCAACCATTGGTGTCGTGTGTCGGTATGTCGAGTCATAGTTGCAACGTGCTATGTTATGGGCCATAGTGACGTTAAGTAAAGATTAGACACGAAACTAATACTTAAGACCTAAACGTGTTCATAGGTCTTCGTTAAACAAACAATATTTGGATTACTTGAAGTGTAGCAGTGCAACCCAAGGTGAGTGTCACTAAACCGATTACCGTGAACCCGTTTGGGTCACACAGATCAACTAAAAGAAAAACAATGCTGACAAACTCGAGAGTGCTAGGCACCTCCCTGATGAACATGAAAACTCGGAGTGCTCGGCACCCATTGAATGAACTTGAAGTGTTTTATGGGAAACACTGGTGAAACTTAACAAACTATTTCTGAAACGAAAACTGTTTTAATATGGCTAGTGTAGGTTAAAGTCTAAACCACATGATATCACATGTTTTCTAAGGATGCCCTATAACTTAAAAGTCCTCAACTAAAATTGTGCCATTAATTGTAAAGCGAGGGGATGTTGGGTAGATCTACTGGAGTTTGACAAACTCCGCCCCGTGGCACGGGGAGTGCACGGAGGAACAATATCAGCCTATTTGACCGTAGTCCCGGGAAGGACACGGGGGAGGCAAAAACCGCGATGACGTATGTCCGCACCGTACGGGATGGCTCGGCCCCCACAAAATAAGTTAGCTTTGGTACAAACTTCCTTAGAGCATGGAACAACGGATTAGCTACCCGCGATATCGGTTGAGTCCTTTAACTTTACGGAACTAGTACATACCCGATGACGTAGGTCACGGACAAACCATTTATAAACTGAGATTTAATCACGAGCATTGCTTTTCACAAATAAATAACTTGTAAGTATACTTTGACACGAATCATGATTATGAGACCGGGCCAATGCAGGACAAGCCCACTGTGAACTCACCAACCGTTAGGTTGACACTTGCGTGGTTTAAACTTTTGCAGATCGCTAAGGAGTATCCGCTGGAGGTTGGCATGGCACAGAGGATGTTTACTTTTATTTAAACTAAATTGGGAATTTAAAACAACATTTATGTAAAGCACGTGGTTAGTGCTAAGGACAATTATTTTTCCGCTGCGTATGTAATTTAAGACTTTGATTTATAACTTGTGTTTGAACTAACCCTGATTCGTTTAGTATTTGTAACTATGGTTGTGGATCCTGGTCTAGTCGCGCCCCTTATCGGTATAAACTCCGTTAGTGGTATTTTGGGGGTGTGACATAATATGTCACTTAAAAATATAAACCTTATGAACTGTGGTCTATTTCTTTTGCTATCTATGATAGCCTATATTTATATATAGTTTGCTTATACATGTTTCCCACATTAACAGCTTTGGTGTGTTATCTGATTATTTGTATGTTTGCCTTTGAGACAGCAGAACCATGGCAGGTGAGCACAGGGTGTCTAGCATACTGTCAGCAAGGCCACCGATCCCGATCGAGGTTCGAGCCATCCGTAAATGGAAGCCCTTCGCAAACGGGACAAGGCTATCATATCTACTCATTGACAAACACGTATGTACTGTGACAGCTTCTTTGAATTTATCTTTTTTGAATCAGCTACCAGGCGCTCAAGATTAAAGTTTTTGCAGGGCGATGCCATTCAGGCCCTCATTGAAGAGACTGAAGATGAGGTGTTGGCAGGCCAGGTCCAACTGATGGGATGTTATAGGCTGGAGGTGTACAATTGCATACCATGCCCAGGTATGTACAGGGTGGCGCTGCACACTGCAGCAATTAGGATTGACTCCGCGACGCCATTCGTGCCTGTTCATGATGATGAGAGCATCCCTACTACGTATTATAACTCTGTGCTTTACCCAGCCCTGGCTGAGAGGGCAAACACAAACAGGGTGCTCACAGGTACCTATTTCGTACATCTTTCCATCTGACATGTAAAGAAAAAAGTACGTACATATAACACAGGGTTTGGCATGTGTAGATTTCTTGGGGATGATATATAGCATTCCCTGTATTGTGGCCACTGGCTTACGTGAAGACTAACATGTGTTTATGTGTTATCAACAGTGGAGCGAGGGTGCAGCTGGCTCTGTGGCTAGAGATTGCAGCCATGGTTGATGTGAACAGGCTGCTGGATAGCACTTTCAAACTGATTGTCGCAGCGGCCTCTGTGCGTGTGACTACATTTTATGGTCAGTTAATCAAACTATGATGCTGGTATTCGTGGCGCTACTATTTTTAGCGACAATGACAGAGCCGGTGTTTTGCTTTTGACAGGTCGGCTACAGCTTGAATCTACTGCTGCTACGCGCATTGAGATCGAACCAGAGCTTGAGGTAGCAAGGACACTCCGTGTCATGTAAGTGTATGATTTAACGTTTCTCCATGCACACAAAATTATCTCTCATACATTTCACGCTGCAGGTACCACAACAGGAACCCAGTGGAGGACCCAACAGATATCTTGTCCCAGAAAATTCAAGTTGAGGCTGGACCAGCGGAGCAAAACCGGAAGACGCTTGCTGAGCTTCTGGAGCGTAGCATGGCTGAACATAGGGTACAACACATTATTTTAGGGGTACACTTGAACTGCGTGATCAGTTGGAATATGCAACTAAAATAGCTTAACTATTGTTTGCAGGGTATGGCATATACCTGTGATGCCACCATCGCTGCGTTCACCCCGGGCAAGACATGGCGCTATGGGGTGTGCCCTATTTGTGCTGTATCAATGGACCCTCAGGACGGCATCTACGTTTGCACAAGGCACCGGGAACAGGAGCCCAACTACAAGTACATGCAGCTGACTAACATCTTCACTCTCTTTATACTCATACCATGGTTCTCACTTACGCGACCATACTTACACGTCTCATGTTACGGCCCTGCAGGTACTGCATCAAAGCTGATCTCTCTGAT
Organism: Deinandra increscens subsp. villosa; assembly: GCA_039602395.1. NCBI lineage: Eukaryota > Viridiplantae > Streptophyta > Magnoliopsida > Asterales > Asteraceae > Deinandra > Deinandra increscens. Next base: position 37,565,240 of record JBCNJP010000017.1, on the reverse strand, counting down.
GGGTCTGGCACAGTTTCAGTTACCATCTTTGATCAACCCATGTCTGATCTGCTCAATGTCTCATGCAACGACATGGTGAGGGTGAAGGGAAACCTTGACCCATATGCAATTCCAGCTGAAATTCAGGCACTAAAGGACCAGCAGAAGGTGTTTCAGCTTAATAACGCGAACAGGCATTTTAGTGGCAACCTTAAGTTCACAGTGAACCGCATCTTCAGGTCCCAGGGCGGTGCGAAGAGACAGCTGGAAACCTCATCCGCTGATGCACAGACACCTCCTCAAAAGAAAACCGTAAGTGTCCAAGCAGGGGCAAGCACATCCACCGAATCACCAGGAACAAACACTGGCTGCGTCTCTTTGCGCACTCCTAAGTCAGGCACATCTGCTGCGCCTGCTGCAGCTAAAACAACACCGCCAGCTGCAGAGCAATCCGCACCGACTTACGCACACGCTGCAGGAAAGGCGCCAATGCACCAGGGTCCGCATCCACAGGCTAGGAAGCAATTGTTCAAGGACGAAGGTGACACACCTTCGGTCACTACTGCAGATGCTCAGCCCGCTCCTGCGCAGCAGGACGCTGAGTGACCCAGTTAGCAGTTAATAAGGGGCCATTTGGGAAAACTAAGCTGAAGCTTTTGACAAGGATGTGGATCATCAGGCTGGCAAAATAGATAAGAACACTTCGGGGCTGTGACAGCCACCTTTTTGAATATCATATGAAATCTATGCCGACTTTTGCTTGCATATGTACACGATTGTAGATAGGAATGGTGTACAAACTCTTCATTTCAGTTTTATAAAATGGCCTCTTGCTTAGCTTTAGGTTGGTTTGATGGTTTAGTTATTTTCCTTTCACCTAGGTGCAGGTCTACACTGTTGTTTTTGATTTGTTTGTCATCAGCCACCACAGATAGATTGCTTACTTATCACTTCCGGTTGTTGCTCCAACACTTTAGGGTGTATGTTACTCTATTCCCTTTCTTATTAGCAGATTGATATTAGTCATGCCCGGTGAAACAGGTTGTGCTTATATTTTAGATTTTAGTTGTGTCGTTCGTGTTTTCTTATTGCCCATTTTTACTCGCAGCGGTGCACAATTGTAGATGTAGATGGTATACGCACTCTTCATCTCAGTTTTATAAAAAATGCCATCTTGATTACTGCTACTTTAAGAGCAGCTGCTAACTTTGTTTGCTTATACATTCAATGGTTTATGTTACTCTACCTACGTGGGTATCTTCTTGCTAGGTTAATGTTTCCTATTGGTTTTGTATTTCATATACATATGCTTTTACGGTGGAACTCATATTTTTACTTCCGGATATTGTGCCGGTCATCTTTTCAGATTGCCGTGAACATGCGGTTTAAAAAGATATCATAAACAAGCGTCCGCCGCGAAGCGCGGTATCGCAACAGCTTGTTTAATTTAATAGAGATGAATCTATTCTATATTCTATATCTATACCATATAATAAAAAAAAAGTTTTGTCATACCTTAATTAGTAAAAAATGACACTTGTCATCACCACAAAATTTTGGATTAAGTCAAAATTTTAATATGTAATTATTCAAATACTAAATTTCCATATTAAGGTTTATTTACTTTAAAATTTGAATAAATAATTATCTAATAAGTAATTATTCAAATACAATTGTTTTATATTAAGGTTAGTAATTATTCAAATACTAAATTTTAATATTAAGGTTAATATTTTATTCAAGATAATATTCTATTGAGTATATATTATATTTTATTAAAATAATATATTTTATTGCTTTTAATACTTTAATATAATGCTTATAATACTTTATTCATAATAATAATTTAATTAAATTATTATATATGTAATATAAAATATTTTATTCTATTTAATTTTATAACTTTTTTTTTTACTTTAATTGAGTTTAAATTCAAATTTACCAAGTATTTTATTTCAATATAATAAACAAAATTCGTATTTTTCGTGATTAGATTTTTCTTTTAACTGTAAACATCTGTATACCCGGGGATCTCTTAATGGCAAACGATGTTACCCACAACATGTTATGACCGCAGTTCCTGCGATTAACCAAAACCCTCTGTGTTGCACATTAATCTCAGAGAAAACTCACCGCCTAAATACTCATTGTCTTAAAACTTCTGATCCACCTATGATTGTATTTATAATCTTTTTTTTTAAAACTCAGCCGTGTAAAATACGAATGACAAAAAAACTAGTATATATTATATGAAAATTTATAGAAGACACCCGATAAAAATCTCAAGTAAACAATATGATTGGAAAGGATGACATGAGTAAATCCTTACATATATTTTAGAATAAAGTGGCTCGTAACTCCTAAATATAAAACTAAGAACCAATTAACACATGTCTTCCATTTCTTTATTTTAATATAAGGATTTTAGTTAATCTAACAATTAGATTAAAAAAGTACAACTGTCTAATTTTTATTTGTATATGTTTCATTCCAGTTACATAATATTTGCATATATTGCCATTAATTTTGTCGTATGTAGTTTTGCTTGGACAAAGCATTATGAAACTTTTAGGTAAGCGCATAATAAGGTTTTATCATGAATCATATTTTTAAAGTAGCCAGTTCAAAAGCTAATTTTGATCTCTTTAGACTTATTTTCATGAAGTTTAAAAGTTACGTTGTTCCCTTTCTTTTAATTTAGAAAAAGAGACCTCAAGACGTCCTTAACGGTATCATCATGTACTAGTGCAATTCCCCCTTTACTTAATTAATTATTTGTAACAATGATATAGGCAAATATTGTAAAGTAACTTTACACCTTCAACTCAAAACGTGAATGCTAAACGAAAAACCCTTAAAGCTAAACCCTAAAAATTAAACATTAAAGTTACCCTAAACAAAAAACCCTTAAAGCTAAACCCTAAAAATTAAACATTAAAATTACCCTAAGCTAAACTCTAAACTCTAAATATACTTAGTTAGGGTGTCATGAGTCAATTCCAACGATGCTTGAATATACATACATGCATACATACATACATACATACATGCATACATGCATACATGCATACATGCATACATGCATACATGCATACATGCATACATACATACATGCATACATGCATACATGCATACATGCATACATGCATACATGCATACATGCATACATGCATACATGCATACATACATACATACATACATACATGCATACATGCATACGTACATACATACATACATACATGCATACATACGTACATACATACATACATACATACATACATACATACATACATACATACATACATACATACATACATACATACATACATACATACATACGTACATACATACGTACATACATACGTACATACATACGTACATACATACGTACATACATACGTACATACATACTTACATACATACGTACATACATACGTACATACATACATACATACATACATGTGTTAAGTCGATGCGAAATTCTACTTGTTGCATTGGTGGCAAACCTGGCAAGTCTTCGGGAAAGACTTCCGGGTATTCTAACATCTTCCACACGCTTCTCCTTTGGTTTCTTCTCAGTTACGTGTGCTAGGATGGCATGACATCCTTTACGAAGGAATTTCCGTGCCTTCATACTAGATATGAGGTTTAGTTTGGTTCCACTCTTTTCGCCTTGCACGTTTAGAGTGTTGCCATCTACGAGTGGCATCCTAACTATTTTCTCATGGCACACGATTTCCGCATGGTTCTTTGATAACCAATCCATGCCAATGATAACATCAAAACTTCCTAGTTCTACAGGCATCAAATCAATGCTGAAGGAATGGTCAGAGAGTTCTAGTGAGCAATCTTGATAAATTATACCAGTTTCTACTAATTCTCCGTTTGCTAATTCTACTGTGAACTTAGTGTCTAAGGCAACAGGGGTAATTTCAAGTAATTGGCCAAACTCGGTAGACACGAAGCTTCTATCAGTACCAGTATCAAATGAAACGGAAGCATAATGATTATTTAGTAGAAACTTACCCGTCACCGTATTGGGGTCACGGCGAGCATCTCCGGAATTGATCACAAAGGCTCTTCCTCTAGCCTGATTCGGGTCCTGGTTCCTTGCCTTCGGGCAGTCCTTCTTGTAGTCTGGTAGCTCCGCAACCGTAACAGGTGCGCTTCAAACAATCTCGTGCTACGTGCCCTTTCGTCTTGCAGATGTTGTAGAAGACGTTTCCACAATCGAGAGTGTGGTGAAGGTTGCATTTGTTGCACAGAGGTGCTCCACCGGTGTATCCAGTCTTTCGGACAACATGAGTAGGGGTAGTAGCAGCATAGACCTTCACTGGTTCAGCTTCCTTGGCAGGGGTCTTCTCATCGCGATTCTTCCAGAATCCTCGTTTCCGTTTGTTATCAGGCTTCTTGCTTGAGGAGGGAGTGGTACAGGCTTCAGGGGTCTTGCTCTCAGACTGTTTCTTGCCAAGGTTCACACCTTGACGGTTAGCTTGGTAAACCAGGTTGTGTGCCAGGCGCACAACATCCTGAAATGTCTGAGGATTTGAGGAGAGGACGTTCCCCTGGATATGGGGTGCAAGTCCCAGATGTACCGTTCGATCTTCTTGTACAGGGGAGTGATCATGGTCGGACAGAGATGAGCGAGCTCACGGAACCTTTTGTTATAGCCAGCAACATCGGCTCCATTCATGGATAGGTTCCAGATCTCAGCTTCGAGTTTCTGAAGCTCTTCTCTAGGATAATACTCATCGCGAAGCAGTTGTTTGAGTTCGTCCTATGTCATGGCGTAAGCCAAATCAGTTCCCATAGCATCAGCATGAGAATTCCACCAAGTCAGAGCGCTATCAGTCAGTGCGCATGTGGAATACTTGACCATGTACTGCTCAGGGTAGTTGCTTATGCGGAAGACGGACTCCATTTTCTCAAACCAGCGAACTAAACCAACAGCGCCTTCAGAACCCTTGAAATTCGCGGGTTTGCAGTTCATAAAGTGTTTGTATGAACATTCACGGGGGCCTGCAATTGTTAGGTTGAAACATTGAATACAATTTAGGAAAATTGTAGTATAGTGTTTTTCTAACATTGGTTAATTCGTTCTTACCGCGTGCCCCATTGTCGTTTTGACGCTGGGTTTCAACGGCGGCAACAGTTTCTGCGACGCGATTAGCAATCATCTCCTCGATTTCCTCGGCAGTCATGGGAGGAGGGGGCGGAGGAGGTGAAACGTTCCTGGTGGTTCGGCGTCTCGGTGGCATGATTTCGCTTTAAGTTACTCTTGTCAACATAAAGGAATTTTAGATAATATGTAAATGGGGTTATTACATGCTCGAGAATAACTGCCACGACATACATCAATTGCCAAAATAATTTATATGCAAACACAACCAAGAAACGTAAGATAGGAAGGATGAAGTAACATAACGTGTCATAGTAATCATAACAATGTAAACTACACAACCATAACATGATAATAATAATTCCATAAACATAAAATAACATAACATTAATCACCATTCATATTACATCCATTGTTTTTCTACCATATTACAGATAAAACACATTCAAAAGAAACAAGTTTTTCAACATGGGCTCGCAGTCCCGATCATAATCAAAGTTAACATGTTTCATCCGTAAAATGGCTATCAAAAGGAACTAGGTCTAATCTACCTAGAATGGTGGTGGGGGTGGAGGTCCAGGAGGCATGTAAAAGAAGGTCGGGCCCTGGGTCATGGCGTGGAGGGTGGCGAGGAGTCGTCCAGAAACAAACTCCAAGGCTGAGACCCTCCTCTGCAAGCTCTCGTGTGAGAGGAGCAGGTCGGTAGTGGCCATGCTGACCCCAGTCATGTGGACATGAAGGGACCCCATGGCACCATCAGTAGCGCTCATGCGTCCGATCAGCTCGGTCATCTGGTTCCTAAGGAATGTCACCTCAGGAGTGGTCGGCAGCTGGCGGACATCAGTGTCCAGCTCCCCCAGGTCGGTCTCGATGCGCCTCAAACGAGCCACCAGAAGTGGTACAGTGTCAGATATGGGCTCATGAGTAAAGGGCGAGATGCCTAAGGGTACTCGGCGGGAGGGGTCAGGGAGTGAGGACAAGAATATATAAATAACAATCACTAACACTTTAGTGTTAGGACAAGTAATTTAAATAACAATCACTAACACTTAGTATTAGGACAAGAAATATAAATTTAAGCATGATGATCTTTAGGTGCACATAGATACTTTCTTTTGATTTCTCCATGTGTTTCACCCACCTCCATGGCTATTTTAAGTTCCAAGAACACCATGGAAATGTTATGATCAAAGAAGAATGGGGGTTAAAGAAGAGAGATTTAGATGATGTAAACAATTATGCAAGTTTTTAGTTTGTTGTCAAGACTTGTAGGGTGATCCTTGGGTGTAAAAATGTAAGGAGAAGTGAGTTAGAGAACTCACAAAGAAAAAGAGAGAAAACCGAATGGTGGTGGTGGTTTTCCGGCGGTCGGCGGCGATGGTGGGGAGTTCCGGCGGTGGCGGGTGGCGGCCTGCGGTGGTGGCTGGTCGCCGGCAGCTGGCGGCGGCAGTGGGAGATGGTGGCCGGCCGGTTTAAGGGAAGAGAGGGAGAGAGTTTGGGTGTTTGTGTGACAACTGTAACTTCCCAAGTTAACCCCGTTAAGTTTTTCCGTTAGTTATGGTAGTTCCGTTAACGAACCCGACACCCGTTATTTGTAGGATTACATGTTTATTCATGATTATTTGCTAATTAATATTAGTAACTTGTTTCGTGAACTAATTTCGTGACCTTATATGTTAGTTGTGAAAATTTGCCTTTTTATGCGAAACCGGGTTTCGTGTGTAAATTTGGATTTTATGTATAAATGATAAATTTATATAACCCGATTAAATCTTACATGTTAAATGATCTAAAAACACTTCAAAATATTTTTAGAAGTTTTACTTTACAACTTCTAGTTAGAAACCCATTTAAAATGAGTTTTATGCCTTTTATGATTAAAAGAAAAGTTGAGGGGCCAAATGGGTAACTTTTAAATTAAACAAAATCTGCCATATCCTCCCTCACCTCCATTCACGATCACCAGCTCCATTTCTCCCTCTCTTCTTCACGGCTCCAACAACACACACACACACAATTCGAATTTTGAAGATTCAAGCAACAAGGAGGTAGATTTCAAGGTTCTCAAGGCTCCACAAGCATCAAGGAAGCTCCCCTTTCTCCTCTCCATCTCTAACCTGCGATTTCTTCTTCCAACTTGTAAGCCCTAACTTGTGAAATCCGAAATTTGTTAGTTGCATGTGTGTTATTTTGTGTTTTTGTGCTAAATGTGGTGTTGGTGTGCTCATGAATCTTGATTTGGCTCAAGATACATTAGTTCACGGTTTGGGACAGATTTGTGGAGGGGTTTGGATCTGGAAATTGAGGGTTGGGTTAAGCTTCAAGTGTCCTAAATGATTGTTGAGTGTTTGGTTATGGGTTTTGGATGTAATGTGCTTAAATGCTAGCTATAAGATGAGATTTTGCTATGAATATGGTATGATCATGATAGGACCAGAAATCTCATGTTATTTTGATTACAATTGTGTTGATGTATGTTGGATAACTATATGGTAGCATAGAAATCGAAATTCTAGACTTTTGCCAACTTGAAATTCCAAACAGCTTTGACCAGATTTTTGGTCAACTTGCAGCAGCCATAACTTGCTCGTTTTTGCTCGAAACTGACTGATTCTTTTTCCCTAGTAAAGTAGGATGTCTTAGCTTTACAACGGCTACTCGCACACTTTCTAAAACCTCCGTTTGGTCACTCAAAACACAGCTGCAAGTCGGGTACTCAAAGCTGTCATTTTCTGTGAAAAGTGGACTTTGCAAATTGGTTGGGCATGTAAATCTTGTTTTAATGGTGTGGTTGCTATTTGGACTTGATGTTTATATATTGAAAGTAAGATCTGGAGAATTTAATGTTTAAATTCCAAATTTTGAATGAGTTATGCAAGTTTTCATTTTACCTTGACTTGTTTGCTAAATGCCAAAAGTGCCAACTTCGGACGTGCATAACTTTCTCATACCTTAACCTTTTTACTTGATTCTTTTTGCAACAAGTCCTAATTGATGTGTAGTATATTCCAGTAAAATTTAAGAATCTAATTCCAAGTATTGTGGATTTTAGCTATGCCACTAGTTAAGTGCTTGAAGTTTGACTTTCTGGGTCAACTTTGACATAAATTGCAATTTCTTGATTTTCTCCCAATCTGGGACTTGTATGTGCATTGAGTGACTTGTATGATTGCATGAAACATGTTTAGGTGCTTATGTGCTAGTTTCGTCCTCGCGACACCTTCTAATTTCATTAGACCATATTTATCCGAATAGGTTGACTTTGACCAACCTGTTGAATCAAGTGCTAGGTACCAGTGCACCCTAAGGTGAGTTTCACTTACTATTATTGTTATATCCGGTTTAGGATGATAACGCACAGATAGTTGCATCCGGTAAAGGATGGCAACCCGACGGTAAAGGTACTTCTTTACTTGAGTAATTTTCCGACAGAATATCATATGTTGCACTGAATTGCTTTCATTAAAAAGTCCTTACTTTCGGGTCGTTAATATACAGTAGCGAGGTAATATTGAGTAGTACTACTGGGGATTGACACCCCCGCTCAGCGGTGCACGGGATGCACCCTCCGACTGGCAGTCGGACTGAGATCAATGTTAGCCTACCCACCGTGATCCGGATGGACACGGGAAGGCAAGGTTCATAGGTATCCCCTATCAAAACATTGTCAGCTTCGGTTACGAACAATTCAGGTGTACATAACTATAGGCTAGCTACCTACGATATGGAACTTTACTGGCCTTATGATTATTGATTGTGTCTTACCTTTCTTTATTCATACATTAGGTCTACATGTGGCGTGTAGACCGCTCAAGTGAACTCACCAGCCTTGGCTGACACTTGATTGTTGATTTCTTTTCAGGTTGTTAGGTGGATCATGGACGGCACCAGTGGTGGCAGTACTCCCTATGGATACCTTTTGAAAAACCCGGAATTTCAAATATTTAAATCCATCGTTTTGTAACACCATAACTGCAAACTTTATTTATGCTTCCGCTGAACTGTTAAACTTACTGTTTTGGACTGTAACTAAAACTTTATATTAATTTATAAATTCTGTTATGGTTTGGTTGTAACTAAAGTCTGGGATCCTGGTCTGGATCACACCCCACACGGTTATACTCCGTTAGTGGAAATTGGGGGTGTGACAGATTGGTATCAGAGCCCTTGGTTACAGCGAACCAGAACATTTTTAAAAGTAAAATTTCTGAACTGTAACTGTTTTTGAAAACTTTGGTTACAACCCATTCTGCAAAGTACTGCCCCGCGTGCTGAAGATGATCCTTACTTAGAACTTTTGTCATGTGTTAGTGTAGAGATAGAAAATTTTGGGTAAAGTACCTGATTGTTAAGCTCAGCCAGGCCAGATCGTTAAGGATACTCCAGATCGTTAAGGATGCACTCTGGTCGTTAAGGCCAAATGAGCAGATCGTTAGCATGGGCAAATCGTTAAGACTTAGAGTCAGATCGTTAGGGTCCGATCGATAGGGTCAAATCGGTAAACACATTTCACATGCAGGTCGTTAAGACCATTTCCAGGTAGATCGTTAAGCCCATTTCATGTGCAGGTCGTTAAGACCAAACCAGGTCAGGTCGTTAAGACCCTTGGCAGGCTGATCGTTAGGTTCAACAAGGGCCTGGTCGTTAAGAGCAAAAATTTGCTTGATCGTTAAGTATAATTTAAACCTGAATATACTCTAAGTGTTGGACAACCCAATAAACATATCCGCAAGATCAACACAAATGCAAATCAAGCCAAACCAACATTAGACAATGAACAAACTTGGTGAATTTTTCTTAGTAAACTTGCATGGCTGGTATATTATTGCATCGAATATGTGACGCAAACATAACTCGTACTACGTGTTTACATGTTCTTAACACTATTACTACCGCGTTACAACTTAGAATGCACTGTTCATGTAAATGGATGTTTTATGTAAATTGTACTTGTATGCAACACTTAACGGAACTTAGCAACTTTCTAGTATTGGGAATACTAACCTTTGGAAGTTTTGCATTGATTTGCTAGAAATCATGCCTCCGCGGAGAGATCCCGAAACCAACCCAGGAACCTTGTCACACCCCCAATTAACCACTAACGGAGTTTATACCGTTAAGGGGTGCGAGCAAACCAGGACCACAACCATTAGTTACAAATACTAAACGAATCAGAGTAAAGTCCAAACATTCATCATAAGACAGTTTAAAAGTTTGCAGCAGAAA
>JBCNJP010000017.1:37520485-37554416 GCA_039602395.1 Deinandra increscens subsp. villosa | reverse complement strand
ACGTTTGGACTTTACTCTGATTCGTTTAGTATTTGTAACTAATGGTTGTGGTCCTGGTCTGGTCGCACCCCTTAACGGTATAAACTCCGTTAGTGGTTAATTTGGGGGTGTGACATCGATCAAATCGACCAGATGCGATTTGGGTTATCATTGATCGATTAACCAAATCTGCACACTTTATTCCAATGAGGGAAAATGACAACACGGATAAGTTAACAAAGCTGTACATTGACCGAATCGTGGCACTTCATGGAGTGCCTAAGACCATTATCTCCGACCGAGATCCTCGATTTACTTCCCGACTGTGGCAATCTATGCACGACGCACTGGGAACCAGACTGGATATGAGTACAGCTTATCACCCGCAGACCGATGGTCAGACGGAACGAACTATTCAGACTTTGGAAGACATGCTCCGAGCTTGCGTTCTCGACTTCGGTAAAGATTGGGAGGCTCATCTTCCGTTGGTGGAGTTCTCCTACAACAACAGTTATCATACGAGCGTTGGTGCAGCACCTTTTGAAGCTCTTTATGGCATAAAATGTAGATCGCCCGTGTGTTGGGCCGAAACGGGTGAGAAAGGACTCACCGGACCGGAAATCATTCATGATACAACTGAACGAATCATTCAAATCAGAAAACGAATAGCCGCAGCACGCGACAGGCAAAAGAGCTTATGCCGACAAACGCCGTAAGCCTTTGAAGTTCGAGGTAGGCGACAAGGTGCTATTGAAGGTATCTCCCTGGAAAGGAGTGATACGCTTCGGAAGGCGTGGAAAGTTGAATCCTCGCTATATCGGACCATTTGAAATCATTGAGGAAGTAGGCCCGGTGGCCTACCGATTACAACTCCCTGCAGAACTCGATGGAGTTCACAACGTGTTTCACGTCTCGAATCTGAAGAAATGTCTGGCTGAAGACACCGAAATAATTCCTTTGGAGGAATTGGAAATTGATGAACATTTGAGATTTATTGAGCAACCGGAAGAAATCATGGGACGCGAGGAGAAAGCCCTCAAACGTAGCAAGATTCCGATCGTCAAGGTTCGATGGAACTCAAAGCGTGGACCTGAATATACTTGGGAACGAGAGGATCAAATGAAGAAAAAAGTATCCTCACTTGTTCGAGCAAACGTCCACGGAAACTCAAGCAACTACAGCAACTACGACAGCCGAGGCTGCGAACGCTACAACGCAAGAATAATTTTCGGGACGAAAATTCCATTTACAAGGGGATGATGTGACATCCGAGAATTCCAAGGTTAATTTCCGTTAGACAATCTCCGTTAGTTGCGTCATAAGTGTTAACTTAGTAACTAATGCTTAACTAGGCCGAACACGTCCACGACCTTTGGTTGATCACCGAACCCGTCCATATGTGTTATGTGTTTATTTATTTATTTATTGTTATTATGTGCAACGTGTTTAATTAATTAATTTTGCAAATTGGCCCTTTTGGTTTGCCAGCGAAACTACCGAGCGAAACTGTAGATTCGCTCGGTAGCCAAACTCTCGATTTACACGAATTCAGAGCCAGTTTTGCTTGGCCCGCGAAACTGCCAGCGAAACTAGCTCCTGACCTATATATATTTTATAAAACCCTAATCTCCTCATTTTACTTACATCATTTCTAAAAAACACACACACACTCTCCTGAATTCTGGTCAGCTGAGAAACACCACGAGCCGTCGTGATCTCAACCTCGAGACATCACCCATTCGGATCCTAGATCAAACCGTGGGTCTCCAAAACCATTTTCATGCATATTCTATGTGTTTTCTTAAAAAGCATGCTTAGATCTTCATGAAATCGTGTATGCTTGTAGTATGATGCTTAAGAATGCTAGATCTATCATAAAGTCTGTAACTTTACGTGTGAAATCAAGCCATAATGAAGATTCATGCTAGTTAGGTTAACGTTGTGCTAAAAATGAGCTTTGAGGTGTTTTTGGTGATTTGATGATGAAAACTCATGTTTAAGGTGTTAAAATTGCCTCTGTGATGTTGGTAAATGTTTATGCATGCTAGATATTGAATTACATGATGTATGGAAGCTGTTAGATTGATTTTTGGTCTTAAAAACGAGTTTTTTTTCACGACTAGCGAAACTGTGCATTCATTAGGCGAAACTATGAAGCGAAACTGTTTGAATATTCATACAGCGATACTATGTAGCGAAACTATAGTGTCGCCGGTGAAACTAAGTAACGAAACTACCGAGCGAAACAACCATAGACCTTGTCCCTGAACGAAAGTTCAAACCAGTTTCGAGCGAAGCTATGCTAGCGAAACTGTGTCATCAGTTTCGAGCGAAACTAGCTAGCGAAACTGTGTCATCGGGTATTCCCTAGCGAAAGTGCTGCCCGTGCACATAGCGAAACTGCGTAGCGAAACTGTGTAGCGAAACTGAGCCAAGACCAAAACCCAAACTTGTGCAACTTATTTGAATGTTATGCCATGACTTACATGATTATGCAATAATGAAACATGCTTTGATTTCTGAGATATGTGAACCCTCGTTTTATGATCAACCATCGGTGTCGTGTGTCGGTATGTCGTGTCATAGTTCCAACGTGCTATGTTATGGGCCATAGTGACGTAAGTTAAATATTAGACACAAAACTAATACTTAAGACCTAAACGTGTTCTTCGGTCTTCGTTAAGCAAACAATACTTGGATTATTAAGCAAGTGTAGCAGTGCAACCAAAGGTGAGTGTCACTAACCCGTTTACTGTGAGCCCGTTTGGGACACACTGAATAACTTGATGAAAAACAATGCTGACAACCTTATGAGTGCTACGCACCTCTTTTATGAACTCGAAACCTTATGAGTGCCATGCACCTCTTTGATGAACTTGAAGTGTTTTATGGGAAACACTTGTGGAACTTAAACAAACTATTTCTGAAACGAAACTGAAAACATTTTGGAGATTCATGAGAATCCGGTAAACCGTTTTAATATGGGTAGTGTAGGTTAAAGTCTAAACCACATGATATCACATGATCTCTAAGGATTGCCTTTTAACTGAAAAAGTCCTCAACTTAATTGTGCCATTAATTGTAAAGCGAGGGGATGTTGGGTAGATCTACTGGAGTTTGACAAACTCCGCCTCGTGACACTGGAGGTGCACGGAGGTACAATATCAGCCTATCTGACCGTGATCCCGAGAGGACACGGGGGAGGCAAAGCCGCGATGACGTATGTCCGCAAAACAAAATAGATGATGGCGATGCCACTACAATACTTATTAGTCTGCTTTGGTACAAACTTCCTTAGTGCATGGAACAACGGATTAGCTACCCGCGATATCGATTGAGCACTTTAATTTTACAAAACTAGTACATACCCGATAACGCATGTTACGGACAATACTTTTACTAAATCACGCTACCATGACTATGGACTGGTGTATTATCACTGAGCATTGCTTTTTCACAAATAAATATTACATAAGTATATGTTGACACAATTATGATTATGAGACCGGGCCACTGCGTGACAAGCCCACTGTGAACTCACCAACCGTTAGGTTGACACTTGCGTGGTTTAAACTTTTGCAGATCGCTGAGGAGTATCCGGAGCGGGTTGGCATGGCACATGAAGACATTTTACTTTTGTTTAAATCAAATTGGGAATTTAAAACAATGATTTTGTAAAGCACGTGGTTAGTGCTGAGACAATATTTTCCGCTGCGTATTTTGAGACTTCATTTTATGATATATATTTGGACTTACTCTGATTCATTTAGTATTTGTAACTAATGGTTGTGGTCCTGGTTTGCTCGCACCCCTTAACGGTATAAACTCCGTTAGTGGTTATTTAGGGGTGTGACACGCTGTCTGTTGAAGCTATTCGTTGTTGAAGCTCCATGGAAGATGTGAATGATATGGATGAGAAAGAAGACCTGGTTATTCGCTAGAGGCGTTTAACTGGAAATTTTCTGATGAAGTGAGAGGGAAAAGTATCTGATGAATCGATAATAAGTAAATTTAGTTCGAAATTTTGGGTGTAATTTGAACTCTTGGTGGGAAATTCAAAATTTTTTGTGAAATTTTTTAATTAAAATGGGGGGAGGGGGGGGGGGGGAATTGTTCAAACTGATAATAAAACTCAAATTTTATATAAAAAGTATGTATATTAAACATAAACATAATTAATTAATTAAATGTCTCCACGTGGCTCTTCCGGCGGGTTCTTCTTCAAGATGAACTTCATCATCCGGTTCGTAAAAGTCTTCAAGTGCCTTTTCTTGTGGGTTTGCAGGTTCTTCTTCAAGATGAGCTTCATCCTCTTGAGGTATTGAAATAATGAAATTGTGAAATTGTTCGAGTACATCAATTACGGTTGACATAACTGTGATCCGTTAAGCAGATCTGGACGACGATCGGAGTTAACAGCCCTAACAAAATTATGTTTTAATATTAATTTTATTATTTCCTTTTAGATATAATAAACAAGATTTTAATAACACGTGCTTTGTGGCCGTGATAACGCAACTACAAAGACGGTGACATTACTAAAACACAACTCAAAAATAAAAATGATAAATTACTATGCAATTCAGAAAAAATATGAAAAGACCGCCATGTTGTGAATTTCTCACGTATAATAATTTTGTTTCCAATAATATTAAACGACGTCCAATTAGGATGGTGAGGAGCAATTAGGGGCAATTAGGACCAACTAGACTCATTGAGGACTAACTACTGACTATTAGCGTCATTTAGGATACTTTAGTGTAGACCAGTTATGGTCAATTAATATGGTCAACGAATACGAATTAGGACCAATTCAATGAGAAGGCCGATTATGCTCATAGGACCGATAAGGACGGAGTATGAAGGAAGTGACTAATGAGGATCGATGATCAAGTATGACTAATTAGGACTAATTGGGGCCAATTAGTTTGAATGAGGACCAATGATACCAATAAGGGTAAATCAGGGTTAGTGATGGTCGATTAAAACCAATTATGTTCAATTAGGGTCAATGAGGACCGATTAGGACCAATGATGGTCGAATATGCTCGATTAGGACCAATAAGGATGAATTATGACTTATTAGGGCTAATTAGAAAGAATAAGTACCAATATGGCTCAATTTGGGTTAATGAGGAGCAATTTGCACAATTTGGACCAATAAGGAACAATTAGTGTCAGTTAGCCTCAATAAGGACCAACTAGACTCATCAAGGACCATTTACTTTAAAGTACAACAAATTTGAGTCAATTAGGCCTAATTGACCCCAATTGATTATAATTGGTCCTAAATGAGCCTAATTGGTCGTAATTAACCGTAAGTGATCTTCATTGAACCTAACTGAGCCTAATAGACTATAATTGACCTTCATTGGCCCTAATTCATCCTAACTGAGTGTTCACTGGCCCTCATTGGTACTCATTTGTCATAGATGACCATGATTGACCTTAATTCAGTGTACTGGTGATCCTCATGGAGCGTAATTGGCCCTCAATCGGCCTAATAGACCCTAATTGGTCATATTTGGTCCTCATAAGGCGTTATTGAGTAAAATCGACCCTCGTTAGTTATAAATGGTCTTCATCATTGACCCTAATTGATCCTCATTGACCCAAGTTGACCCCAATTTACCCTAATTGGGCCTCGCGGCTTCGTTGGTCATAATTGGTCCTACTTTATCTTCATTTGTCCTCATCGGTCTTAATGAACGATTTCCTCGAGAAATCCAACACTCAAATTTGCTTTAACTGTGAATCCTATAATATGCAAGCAGAGAATTGCTGAATTTTGGGACTCAGGCAAAAAAACCTGTTGATAGCAACGGGGTTGGTAAAATTGACTCTAGAGTCAATGGGAATGAGATTAGTTTGACTGAAGAAATGATCCGAAAGCATCTGAAATTCAATGATGCAGGAGGTGATCCTGATTACAAGTCTGAATTGTACTTGAAGACGTACGAAGCAATTGGGTATGGGGGTGACTTAACTTGTAGGACCATAAAAAGGGACAACTACCCTATGTTTGGCGATATCTTGTTCATACCATTCTCCACTGCCTATCTCACAAGAAAACTGCGTGGGATAAACTTGCTGCACCTCAATCATCCGTTTTTCATGGATTGGTAAATGGGAGCAACTTTAACTTTTCAAAAATGATATTTGATGGAATGCTGGAAAATCTAAAACCTAAAAGGATCTTTTACATGTACCCCAGATTCATCCAACACATTCTTAATCGTGAATTTCCAAATCTGCAAATCTCTGATCAACATCTTGAACTAAAATCTTTTACAAGTAAAACATTTTTAACATGCAAGTGAACAAAACTGTTTTTCTTGGTAAAGACACATCACACCCTATGCCTAAGGCCAGGACTGCTCCTGAGCAAACTGCTCCTGAGCAAACTGCTGCTGAGCAAACTGCTCCTGGTGACAACATTGTTACACCAACAAGTGTTGAGCCCACACCAGACCGACCATCCTCTTCCACTGATATACAAATTCCCACCAAAGGGAAAAGGATGTCTACAGGACTACCTCAGAATGAGGGTGATATACAAATTCCCACCAAAAGGAAGAGGATGTCCACTGATATACAAATTCCCACCAAAAATACCACACGCATTCCACAATCACCCAAAAGGAAGAGGACTAGGTCTCCTTTACCTAGACCCTCCACAGGACTACCTCAGAATGAGGGTGATATATCACCTAGGCCACATGAAGTAGATTCCCCAACCCTTATTGCAGGGAATATACTGCTGGACTTGGTTCAATCACCCAACCAACATTCACTGATAAGGTGACTTGCAGTAGTGATGAAGCAATTCAGGTGGAAAAGGCTGACACTACTCATGAAGTCCCACTGGACCCTGAGGACAGTGCCAACATCATTAAGACCCAATCCACGGCAACTGTTTCTGTCAGGGAACCTATTCAGGAACCTTTGATTGAAAACAAGAATCCCAGGTGCCAAGAAACAATGGGTCCTGAGCATGAACAAGGTCGGCTTGTTTGCTCTGCTTTGCTCAAAGATACTGGCAACACACCAGTTGAGAGCAGCATGAAACATACTGAATTGACGGTACGATGTACAATACTTAAATATGAATTGGCAGCTCTCCGTGTAATTGTGAAAGCTCAAGGAGAAGAAATTGAACGGTTGAAGGTAGGACAATCTGCGAAAGCCACTGATAGGTAAGGTTATCAACAATACGTTGAAATGAAATTCACATGTCAAACTAGATTTAATTCAAAATAGGATCTTGCACAAGGTGTCTTCCTCAGATGTTGATGAAGTTGAACAGGTTGATCTGGTTGAACAAGTTGATCCGGTTAAACAACTTCATCCGGAGGAAGAAGGCCATGTTGATCCGGTTGAACAAGTTGATCCAGTTGAACAAGTTGATCTGGTTGAACAACTTCATCCGGAGGAAGAAGGCCATGACGATCCGGTTGAACAACTTCATCGGGTTGAACTAATTGATCCAGTTGAATTAGTTGATCTGGTTGAACAACTTCATCCGGTGCAAGTGACTGCTGATAATCAGATTATCATAAGTGTGATGAGTGCAAACCACAAATGTGGAGATAGCTCCTGAAGCTCTATTTTTCATGAGAAAAATGATGATTAAGAATACTCTTAACTACACTTGGTTAAGGAGTGCTCCATCTCTGCCCATCATTCCTGTTTTAAAGCCTAGTGATCCATCTCTGCCCATCATTCCTCTTTTAAAGCCTAGTGCTCCATCTCTGCCCATCATTCCTTTTTTAAAGCCTAGTGCTCCATCTCTGCCCATCATTCCTCTTTTAAAGCCTTGTGCTCCCCCTGATACTCCTGAAACAGAAAAGGTTGTTGAAGATGATGTTGAAGAAGACGGAGTCAAAAACAAGGGTTTGCACCTGATAAAGAGACAAAGCCTGTGGAGCCCCAGTACCAATCCGATTCTGACAAGGTGTTTGCAGCTGTTAAGAAGACAAAGCCTCCAACATTCATTCATGATCAACAGGCATCTCTTCCAGAATATGAGGTAAACATGATAAAACAGGCACTTGCAGATGCTGAGAAAGCTAAACAAATAAAAAGGGATGGAGACATGGCCTTCGCATTCAAACTACAAGGAGACATGCTGCGTTATTCAAATGATAAAGTAATAATTAGTCTGATAAATGAAATCAAGAGAAGGTCTATTGATGAGAAAATGGCAATGATGGACTCTGACAAGGGAGACAAGAAAAAGAAGAATGGCCACAGAATCTAACAAGGAGATAAAAGCTGAACAAGAATAAATCAGACTGTCAGATAACCTTCAGAATGGAAAACTCCTTATGAAGTTCACTGATATTATCATAGCCAGGGGATGGGCAACTCCTGAACAAGCAAATTTAATGACTGCTAATCAGTTATGCGATATGATGTCCAGGGTTGTTCAAGAGGATGGTGAATTAAAACTGAAGGAAAAGATAGATGCTGATGAAAGGCAGGAGAAGATAAAAAGGGAAGAAGAGATACAGAAAATCCTAGAAAAATCTATGACAGAGGAAGAAGAACTCAAGCTTCTCAAATGCTATTTCATTAAGATGAGGGGGGAGGACCCAAAAAAGATCAATCCTTCTGGTATTACTAGCTTGAGAATCAGATATTCAAATACCGTACATGAACAGAACAAAATCTCAAAGGTTACAGGTGAACGAATACCACCAGGTGCATTTTCTGATCTGAACAGAACCCTAGCCTCACAGCAACCCAGAAGAAACCCTCCTAGAACTAGTAGACCAGAAAAAAAGCCTTGACCTGTAAAGCCTCCTAAACCTGTAACATTAAAGCCTCTTCCACCAAAGTTTAGAACAGGCAACTTCACACCCTTTATACCACAACCTAGAAGTGGTCATACTCTTCCATCTCCATATCCTCACCTAAACAAACCCCCAAAACCTTCATCTCCACCCAAGGCACCAGAAAAACCCCCCACCAAGAGAATGAAGTCAGTGGCTAAGAAGGAAAAAGGAAAAGTGATCAATGAGGAGGATGAATACAGAGATGTCCATGCTGAAAGAAGAAGAATCATCTCCTGGAGGTATGATGATCAAGCCAAAGTATACCTGTTAACAACCAATTTGGATGAGGTAATAAAGTTTACAGCTAAGAAGCTATCTACAACCTCACTGACCATGAGTTGGGTGATGTTAGACAGTTACGTGGTGATATGAAGGGTACGTGTTCACAAGAGGACTCCTTAATGCTGAGGATAAAGATGTATTTGGATGAATTATACGGGGAAGTAGATGAAGCCACACAACGCATCATTGACAATCCTGTTTCGACGCTTGAAGTTGATAAGGATGGAAAGTTGGTAGTCTATAGAGCAGATGGGTCATTCACAACGCATAGTACAATTCCATACCCAGAATGGAGCAAGGTTGACAAAGACCGAATCCATTTAAGAATGATAACTAACAGGCTTCATGTGCTTAAGAGAAAACAAGTGCTAACTGGGAGTATAAGAAAGAAACAGGCATGTATCACATTTTCACCAGTGAACATGGCGAGACAATTAGAAGCTTAGAAGATGCTCTAAATGGGCTTTCTGAAGCTGAGATACGAGATATTGTCAGGATTGGTGATACTGAGAGCAGAATAGTGACACGGACCTTTCATGAAAGTCTCCTATTTCACAAGGCCAAATTTCGGTTACAAGCTATTGAAGAGGAGAACAAGATGGGAACCGGATGAACTTGGCTGGAAGAAGAGTTGATCCCTGTATTTGTGTACAATTGCATAAGTTGTTCCAATTTGTATGTTAACATGATAGTTGTTACAGTTTTATTCATACACTTTTCATCTATAATAACATACACATTTTCAATGAATCATAGCAGACCTCCATTTCACTCTTAAGTGTGATCTTACATGAAGTATATATTCATATGCTATGTTAGTATATGTTGGCATTTTGATATGGTGGGATGAGATGATTTATAAATAGGATAAATTTTACTTCTTCAGTAAATTGGAAGAAGACAAAACCGGATGACTACAATTCCTCATGAAGAAGAGTTCATGAGGATTGAGAGAAGATGAACTAGAGTTCTTCATGATGAACCGGATAAACTAGAGTTCTAAAGTTCTTCAGGATGGTTAACCAGTTTTCATCTATAATAGCATACACATTTTCAATGAATCATAGCAGACTCCATTTTACTCATAACTGTGATCTTTCATGAAGTATATATTCATATGTTATGTTAGTATAAAATAAGTTCTGGTTAAGATATAACTAATTAACACTTCTGTCTCAATGGTTCTTCTTAATCTTGTAGTGTGTTCCTTTTTTTTGACTGACCCAGGTTCAAGCCTTGTTTGCTACAATTTATAACTTTTTGATTGTCTAATAATGGATGACATGATTTATAAACTGGATAGATTTTACTTCTTCAGTAAATTGGAACAAGAACAAAACCGTATGAACTAACAAGAACAAAACCGTATGAACTAGAATTCATCAGGAAGAAGAGTTCATCTGGAATGAGAGCAGATGAACAGTTTCGGATGACATTTTTAGATAACTGTTTCACTGCCTTGGCGGACTGAGATGATTTATAATTAAACAGGATCAATTTTAGTTATTCATTAGAGAAGAAGAAGAATAGAACCGGATGAACTAGACATCTTCAGGATGATTTATAATTAAAAAAATCTATTTGCAATGGAAAAACTAAGATTCATGTATTTTTCTGAAAGAACATTCATTCCGGATGAATGTTTATAACCTTCCGGAACATTACCTTTCGCCACGCATATAATTTCATACCGTGACCATTCGTCATCTACTATTTAGTCACGCAACCTAATAACAGTGGCCATATGTACTAGCTTTTAGCCACATAACTAAGTAAAAACAATGGTCATTGCTCACATTTAGCCAATCATAATATATATTTAATAGTTTTGTTTTTTTTTAATTTAATAAGTAATAAAATCTACTCTTCCATCACACAACATTATTTAAGCGTGACCATACATTCCTTTTTGGTCACAAGAATAAAAAATCATAAAAATTCCGTGGCCGTTTGGTGCATTTCGCCACTCTTTTTTAAGTGTGACAAATAAGTGCCACGTGTTTTTGTAAAATAGTGGCTAAAGCCACTGCACCTGATTGTTGTTGTCACATAAAAAAAATACGTGGCTAAAGGGTCGAAAGGCTATATATTTGGCCACGGGTACAAAATATGTGTGGCTAAAACTAGTGTTTCTTACCTTTAGCCACGATTTTTTTTTTAAAAACCGTGGCTAGGCGTTTTTGAAAAAACCATGGCTAAAGCCACTTTTTGACATAGTGATCTCTTTAGATATCAACAATCTAACCAAAGATCCCAGCTTTGCTCTTGGTGTAGGTATCATGAGTTTCTATCAAGCACTCGTTGTTGGTTCTCTACTCCCCACCGACTTGACTCTTGATGATGTCAATCAAATCAACCCTGAAGATCTGGAGCACATGGGCATTTCCAATCAGATGGGGATGTTTGCTGTAAGGGCAAAACAGTTTATGGCTAAAACAGGTAAGAAGGACTGGAATGGAGGGAATTGAATCAAGCTCAGTTTCAACAAAGCAAATCTGCGGTGCTATAACTGCAATGAATATGGGGACTATGCTAGAGAGTGTACCAAGCCAAAGGTGGAAAGGGATGATGAGAGGAAAGAGGGCCACATGATTAAGTGTCAAGCTCAGATCTTCCACTTAAGTAGTCCAGTCATATCCTGGCGTGTGCTGTACCACCATGGCTCTGTCAGAAAAGGGAGTTGCTGAAGTTTATCATCATGCTTTCATGGTAAACACCGTTCCAGGTTCTGAAGCCAGCTCAAGCAGTCATGAGGTATGTTCTAATTCTAAATGTCAATCTGTGTTTAAAGAATGTAAAGAATGGGGGAGTAAGTTTATTAATGAAACCCTAACTCACGAATCAACGGCTAGAGACCTTAGGGAGTATAAAGATAAGACCAGAATTTTTTGAGAGAAACTTAAAGCGGCTAAGTTAGATGTTAAGAATCTTCAAACCCAGTTGATTGATAAGAATACATATCTCAAAATTGCTAACTCTCAAGTTGAAACTTTAAGAAAGGAAGTAGAGGAACTTAAAGCCAAGCTAGGAACATCACAAAACAAAATTGAGCGTAACGATAAGATTGTTTCTGAAATGTTGAAGGCTAGTTCCCCATTTTACAACACTGATGCCAGAATGCGGCATGTTAAAGGTAACACATGTTTGGGTTTTTATACTGATGAAAAAGATGACATATCCTCACACTCCGTCCCAATGCCATTAATGCATGAAATGATCCCTGATCATGAAATCTCTAAGACCACTTTAGAAGTTAAGGCAGAAATTGATAGAAAACTTGCTGCTTGTCCTATTAAAATATCTGCTCCTGTCTCTAACGCTACTAACAATCCTATTTGTTGTGCAGATAAAGGTAATAAAGAAGCAGGGGTAGTGGATAGCAAGGAGTTTCCTAAGAGTCCAAAGAATTCTGATTATGATAATTTTTACAAAAACTTTGATTTTGACAAACTTGATTCATCTGTTCAGTCGGAGTCTAAAACTTCGAAGTCTGTTTTGAGTGATAAAGCTTTTGTGTGTGATGTTTTTAACATTGAAGAGTATGATGTGAAACCATTAAAACCGTTAAGAACTGTTAAAATCCTGAGAAGAGGTACAGGACTACATGTTGCTGGTCCCAAACCCTCAGATGATGGTTTATTTAACGTGAAAGCTTGTGGAAATAAGAACGATAATATTGTCCAAAATGTGCAGAAAGTACGGGACGCCAGACCAAATGACTTTGTCCCGTACCCAGAAATCAATTCTGCATATGACCAGTTTAACCCGGTACAGCGGGAGTACATTTTGAACACAAAGCCTCATGGTAAAACCCATTGGATACACAAAAATGTTTCAAAACCAAATTGGATATCCACTAGGCGTAACCAACCACAGGCTCCCGCTTATCCCAAAAAATAGTCTTGCCATGTGTGTGGTAAACCAGGTTATTTGGCAAGAAACTATTTGCACCAACCATATGAACCCTTCTATCCCAAAAGGGTTCATCAGAATCCTGTCCCAAAGGACCAAACACAGAGTGGCCTAGCTCCAAGGACTGATTCTTCAAAATCCAAGGTGTAAAAATTAGCGCCTCGAAAAAACACAAGGATACAGAGTAAATAAAAAACCCAAGTTACCTAAGCAACAACCAAAGAATGATTTTAAAGAAAGCAAAGTGGTTCAAAATTTTACAAAATCGGTAAAGGTAGTCAATCCTCTCAAACCAGTTTGGATTCCGAAATCTATTGGATCCTCAAAATCTGTTTAACCCTTAAAACATGCGAGTTTTTCTAAACCACCCATCCATCTAAAACCAGTTGGCTTGTCAAAATCAACTGGCTGGCGGAAGGATGACAGGTGGAATGTTTCAAAGGTGGTAAACCTATCTTTCAAGCCCACTGGAGTGTACAAAAAACACTCCAAACAATTCCAAGAGGTTACTTTTCAAAATCAAAATCAAAATCAAAATCCACCGAAGAGACCTCAGGAACTTTGGAAAGAAAATCACTCTCCCAGAAATGTCAACACAAAGGACATACTCAGTCCAACCAAAACAGACCCACCTTCACCCAGACTCATTAAGGCCTGGGTACCCAAAACTAACTGATCTCATTTGAATGTAGGAACAACAAAGGAGGACTGTTAACAACCTTTGGTATGTTGACAGTGGTTGTTCCAGGCATATGACGAGCGACATATCTCTACTACAAAGATTTGGACCAATTTGATGGAGGATATGTGTCGTTCGTTGGAGGAGTTGGATGACAGTCAGAAAGGAACAGTCATAAACGGATGTCTCAGCTTCCATGACGTAACTATTTCGAGCAGTTGAAACACAGGCTTGCAAGAGGAGGACTTGTCAAAGATCTTCCAATAAAAGAATTTGTGATCAAGGAGAAATGTGTGGCATGGACCTTTTTGGTCCAGTCAGTATGTTAAGTCTTAACTGTTGTGCATTTTGTCTTGTTATTACTGACGATTAATCTCATTTCACGTGGATATTCTTTTTGCCAAGGAAGAGTGATGTTGCAGGAATGTTGATAGCTTTCATCAAGCTCATTGGCTCAACTTGAAAGTGAAGTCCATCAGAAGTGACAATGGGACAAAATTTAAAAATTGTACAATTGTAACATCCCAAATTTCTAATGATTTAAATCCCGTTAGCGTCTAGTTAAATAAAATTTCTTTGCCATGTTTACCCCTAAAGCAGTAAAAATTATTCCTGTGGGAAATATGGGGTTAAATGTGTAAAAATGATATTGTGGTTAATTTAAAATAAAAGGGTAAAAGTCTAGGGGCCATAATTGCATTGGCTAAAACTTGGTTAGTCAAAATAGAAAAGGAAAGGAGGGGAGGTCGAAGTCACGACCTGGTGAACGACCTCCACCCTCTCCCCACTCTCTTCATCCAAAATTTTGCTTAATTAAGGCCTCTAGCTGCGAATTTAAGCTCTTAAACTTGGAATTTGTGGTGCTTAAACATCAACAATCATCATTCGGGTGTCAAGTAAGTAAATCCCTAAACCCTTGCATGTGTTGGCCATGAAATTTAAGGCTTCAAATATGAAATTTGTTGATGTTTAGATTATCCAATGATGTTAGGAACATCATGTGTTGCTTAAATTTCTAATTTACTTAGCAAT
This sequence comes from Deinandra increscens subsp. villosa, assembly GCA_039602395.1. Taxonomy (NCBI): domain Eukaryota; kingdom Viridiplantae; phylum Streptophyta; class Magnoliopsida; order Asterales; family Asteraceae; genus Deinandra; species Deinandra increscens. The sequence goes on along the minus strand of JBCNJP010000017.1, from coordinate 37,539,695 downwards.
TGGTGAAGTAGTCACCAATTTCCATTACTTGAACCCCATGCTAGATGACTACCTAAGAGAGTCATGAAATTGGTTCTAATAATGAACTTATAACTTGTATATGATGTTATATGATGAAATAATGATGGGTTGGTGATGGATTTCACCAACACTATGCTAAATGGTTAATTTGAGATTCAAGGGATGGGGTTATGTGTGTGCACATATGTATGCCCACAAGGTGTTCGATGTAATGCCAATATGAACTCTTATGCTTGAATTCATGACTAAATGTAGGTATGTACACTACTAAGGATCATGAAGTAGGAATGTGCATGAAATGTGAAATCCATGCTTGTTAGATGTGTTAAATGGAATAATGTAAAGACCATAAAAATGATAAAAAAAATCTTGTTGTGGGGCTGTTTTGTAAGGGTTGTATAAGATCACTCGTATGTCCGTTTGGGATGTATGATATACGGTCGAAAAGCTTGTTGTGAATACTATGTTTCGTGTTTGAACACTAGAAGCTGAATCTGATGTATAATGGGTCAAAATGACCCGTTAATATGGTCACTCAATTTTCCAGCATGCTGTTTGGTTAAAATTATGGTTGCTGTCCTGTTTTTAGAAAAATTGTATAAAATAAACCGTACCTCCGAAAAATGTGTATCTTATATGCTCGGAAAGCCCTATGAGTCTACTACAATTCATATTTGAACATGAAAGGCTGAATAAAATTATTCAGTGGTCAAAAATGTTGATTTCAGCAGCATCGCAGTAAAATGCTGCACAAAAATAAGAAGTTTTTATAACCCGTTAAAGTTGGATATGTCAACGTAAATGATTAAAACATAATTGGTCGATTAGAATCGATTATGTGTATATAGTTGGGGTGTATTAGAAGCATATAAGGTGCACGGAAATGATTTATACAAGTATTAAGCTCATGTATATTAAGCATGGTGGACTTTTAGAAAGTCAAAACAAAACCATGAATTTAACATGAATTTGTGTATAGGGCAAATTCCTTTGAAACGGATAAAGAGACATAACGGAAGTTACAAATGCCAACATGCTTTGAGGTAAATGAAGTAAAAGTTAAGCTACCCAAGGATCATAAACTCAAGCTCACGAGGTAACATCTATGCTATGTTACACATTTTGTTAATGACTCATATTTGCATTAATGATATAGAATGCATGATTTTTATGAAATGTGATAAACTTTCCCTACGAGGAAAGTTATTGAAATGCGTATAATTACAAAGTAACATACTTAGAGTTAAGCTCTAAGTAGGAAAAGAGTCAAAGAACAATACATAATTAAATGGTTTATAGGAACCGTGGCCATAAGAATGTATGACATTAGCGGTAAATAAATCGTAGGATTCATGCTAATAGGTTAAACGGGTTGGACGATTCTAAAGGATTCATCATAGTGAGTCAAAGAATAAAATTACTAATCGATTCATAGGGGCCATAAAAGTGGCCAAATGAGTAATTGATTGATAATGGTTGTAGGAACCAAATGCATGTCTAGCATTAATTATGTTACATGAAGTAGATAAGTAAATGTGTATTTACAATTTAATAGAATAAACTATGAATTGTGTAAATGGGTGACAAATGGTTCTAGGAACCGTGAAGCCCAAAGCCAAGAGGTTCCCCAATGATAAACTTGACCATAGAAAAGATTCGGATGTATCAAAGAACGAATGAAAGTTACAATGGCGGAAATGGGCTTATAGAGTCTATGCCAAGTAACAAGAGAAAAGGGAATCATAAAATGGTTACAGACTCATAGATTCCAAGGCTTATATGTGGTCGAGTTAGGCATTGGGGTAAACCAAGGGCAAGGACCCGGCTTAACGGGTCAAATAAGAAACAAAGGTCGTTTTGTTATTAACTAAAACGATTAGATGAACTAATGGCAAGTAGAGTGAAATTTGTATGAACTTTGTCAAAAACCTAGCGTGTGGGTAATGTGAAAAGCTAGACTCATAACGGAAGCGTGAAACTAACTATGGGTATACATAAAAATGCTTTGATGTTATATTGCTTGCGTTATGTTCAAGTAGTAAACCATATGCGATGGGTAAATCTTGGAAGGTAACCTTGATAGTTGCCACAAAGAACCTCTAAGTGGGTCAAACGGGTCGGGAGAATCCGGGATTAGTTATCAAAATGTAAACCATGGCCAAGGTAAACAAAGGCATAGTATTTATGCTTAAAAATATGTGTTTTTGTGACATTCTAGTGGCAGAAATGAAGTTGCCACAAAGAACCTCTAAGTGGGTCAAACGGGTCGGGAGAATCCGGGATTAGTTATCGAAATGTAACACATGGCCAAGGTATGTAAATGTACTGTCTTTATGCTTAAAAATGTGTGTTGGGACATTCTAAGAGTAGATATAAAGTCCCAACAGGTCTGGTGCAAAACTGGTAAAAATAGGGGAAGTAGCCAAAATATTGGCTAAGTATAGAATAGGCCAGTTTTCGGCCAAATCCCTGGAAAGTTGGCTCCAAGCGTATCGCTTGGAGCAACTGTAGCAGAAGGCGATACGCCTAGAAAATCAAGCGTATCGCTTGTAAGTAATAGAGATCTAGGCGATACGCCTAGGAACCCTTTTCTGAATTTGGTTGTTATTATCATTGTTAATGATGTTTATACATGTTTTATGCAATAGAAACTCACTATTAAAAGTGAGTAAATTGCAGGTAAAAAGGAGAGGCTTGAAGGATGCTCATCAAGACGATTGAAGAACCGATCACCCAAAGGACGAACGACCCGTTATGTATTGCGGTAAAAACAATTTACATACAAGTTAATGAACATTTTTGAATGTCAAACTCATTACTAGTATATTTCATAAATGGGAACCACAATGATGGTGTTTATGATTGTTAAATCATAAGTTTTGTAAAAAAAAAATTTCTGGGACCAATTTTTAATGATATTAAGGGCTATGTTTGACATCAAATTGTATACGGGTGTTACAATTTGGTATCAGAGCCATGGTTTGAGAGAATCAAGTACTCGGGGAGTACTTGAACTCAAACCTTGAGCTCAAGGGATCGGGAAAATTGATCGGTTCAAGCTTGATGAAGTGTCCGGGTAAGTACCTAACCAAAAAAATTGATTATTGATATTTGTGTTTAAAAGGAATAGTAGTTCCTATACGCCGGTAAAGGCACAGTTATTAGCTATCACTCGGGGAAACGCACGGGGAGGTGTTTTAACACCTGAACCCGGAAAGTGCGTGAGTGAAGTGTCCCAGGTAGAAACGGGGTAATGCTACGGCTAGAAACCTTGTATAAACCTGGGGGGAATATTGGCTATGACCAATATGTTATATGTGTGAAAGAAGTGTCCCAGGTAGAAACGGGGTAATGCTACGGCTGGAAACCTCGTAAAAACCTGTGGGGAGATATTGACTATGACCAATATGGTAAATAAAAACCTTGCTGCGGTAAGGGTAAATAAAAGCTGTTGAGCTAATGAAAATTTCAATTCTGTAGATCAATGACGGGCCATGATGGCGGTGATCTTACAGGGAAACAAAGAAAGAAGGCTTTGAGAGCCCAAATATTAATGAGGCAGGTACAAACGGGGTAAAGCCTAGGCGAGAAACCTCGTATAAACTTGTGGAAAAAAAAAATAAATAAAAAAAAAATAATAATTTTTTTTTGTTTGGCCCTGACCAATAAAACTAGAACACCTTGCCATAGGCAAAGGAATTTGAAATTGATAAGTACTTTTGAATCCTACTATATTAGGATCATGTTTTGCTTTGTAAAAACATATAATGGTCAAGCATGAAACAATGGGTGAAAGAGGTTCTAGGGAGCCACCACCATGTATCATGCGGTATATTATTATAAATGGTTCGTCAGAACCATTGAGCATAAACGAAATGAAAATTTATAAAGGTAACAAGATAACATTGTGACAAGTAATTGCGCAATGTGGTATCTTGAATGTAAATATGTAACAAGATAGCATTGTGATATATAATTCGGCAATGTTGTATCTTGAAGCATGCAGATAGTTATGTTCTTATGGGTAACCTTGCTATAGGTAAGGAAAACCCTAAGAATGGTCAAATGTGACATGTTGATTTTGTAGGAAAATTGTACCCAAGCAAGTGGATGGATGATGACACATACGACTCGAAAATGCATTGGGCTAGGACTCAAATGCATAATGGGCATGTGCTAAGGTACAACCAGGTGGGACTACCCAACCTGGATTACATTTGATAAATGGTTATGCATATACATGTGTATATATTGGGTCGAAATAAGAATCTGGACCCATGAGGTTATAATTTGAATTTGAAATTGAAATATAAATGAAATGGAAATTGGTGAAGAACGACTCTGTAGGAGCCGTGAAGCCAATAATTTTGAAACAAGGTTACAAATGGGACATCTGCGGATGTACAAATGTTGAATCTTATATTGAAATGTCATAAAAGAAAGATTAACGAATAACCATGGACCTAATGAGTCGAAGTGGTCATATGTTTTAATCGACAAAAACCGTTGAGACGGTTGAATCATGTTTATTATGCGATGTCATAAATAGCTAAAAGATGTCGAATTTATATAATGCGAATGATTTTAAGGTGACTCGGGATAAAACCCAAGTCTAGAAGTGATTAAAATTTGAAACGGAAATTAAGAATAGGGAGAAACGGGTTATTGCATATGCTAGAAAACCCGTAACCCTATGAAATGACTAGACGTTTAACAAAAGGTGAGAAGTAACCTTGTTAAACGCAGTAAAACTCATGTTGTTGAATCATGTTGGTTCCCGTGTAAGTTTTGTATAACTATAGGGAATTGAAGCTATTAGGTGGGTGATCGACCCAACTTCATGGGTGAGACCCACAAGCATAGATGAGTGTGAAAGTAGGAAGGACGCTGGAAGCGACCGTTCCTGAAGACACACAGAGGATTGCCATGCAAGTAAGTATCCTCAAAATATTCTAAATACATGTTAAATAAATGATAAACGTTAGCTAAATGGTTCATAGAAACCATAGCATAGTTAAATTGTGTTATAAATGAGTCAAATGGTTCGTAGGAACCATAGATCATTAGGGGGAAAACGGGTTGAAAAAAATAAATGGTTCGTAGGAATCATACTAAAATGTGAAGTGTTGCCTAATGATTCAGATAATTAGTTGAAACCCATGCTAATGGGTCAAATAGGGTAAACGACTCTAAGAAGCCACAACTGTGAAATTTATATACTGTAGGATTACATGGCAAAGTAAAACAAATTAAATGGTTTGAAAAGTCATGATATATGAAATCCTGAGGTGTAACTATAAATGGTTCAGAGGATCCATAAATAATCAAGAATTTGGTAACAATAGATATAAATGGGTCATAGAACCCATCATCATGCACCAAAAGAGAAATGATCATAAATGGTTCGAGGGAATATTAGTCAAATGGTTATACCAAACGCGTAAGATTATGGTAATCTAAATATGAAACTCATGATAGTGGGTTAAATGGGTTGGATGACTCTAAAGAGTCAAAATGGTATGTTTATTTGTTGTAATGATATATAAGGACTTCAATTGTTGAATACATGAGCCATGCATGTTATGGTCGTAAAAAGGGCACGCTTGAAGGCAACCCAAGATAAGCAAAAGTCCTATGCGGACGAAAGGCCTATCGCGATTCTTAAACGTAAGGTGAAGCGGCTACGAAATAAAGAAGTGAACTAAGCGTAGGTTCAATGGGAGCATAGAAAAGACTCTGACTTGACGTGGGAATTGAAGAGGAGATGCAACGGTACTACCCTCATTTATTCGGTATGTAAATCGTTTCGGGGACGAAACCCCTTTAAGGGGGGTGGAGTTGTAACATCCCAAATTTCTAATGATTTAAATCCCGTTAGCGTCTAGTTAAATAAAATTTCTTTGCCATGTTTACCCCTAAAGCAGTAAAAATTATTCTTATGGGAAATATGGGGTTAAATGTGTAAAAATGATATTGTGGTTAATTTAAAACAAAAGGGTAAAAGTCTAGGGGCCATAATTGCATTGGCTAAAACTTGGTTAGTCAAAATAGAAAAGGAAATGAGGGGAGGTCGAAGTCACGACCTGGTGAACGACCTCCACCCTCTCCCCACTCTCTTCGTCCAAAATTTTGCTTAATTAAGGCCTCTAGCTGCGAATTTAAGCTCTTAAAGTTGGAATTTGTGGTGCTTAAACATCAACAATCATCATTAGGGTGTCAAGTAAGTAAATCCCTAAACCCTTGCATGTGTTGGCCACGAAATTTAAGGCTTCAAATATGAAATTTGTTGATGTTTAGATTATCCAATGATGTTAGGAGCATCATGTGTTGCTTAAATTTCTAATTTACTTAGCAATTGGTGAAGTAGTCACCAATTTCCATTACTTGAACCCCATGCTAGATAACTACCTAAGAGAGTCATGAAATTGGTTCTAATAATGAACTTATAACTTGTATATGATGTTATATGATGAAATAATGATGGGTTGGTGATGGATTTCACCAACACTATGCTAAATGGTTAATTTGAGATTCAAGGGATGGGGTTATGTGTGTGCACATATGTATGCCCACAAGGTGTTCGATGTAATGCCAATATGAACACTTATGCTTGAATTCATGACTAAATGTAGGTATGTACACTACTAAGGATCATGAAGTAGGAATGTGCATGAAATGTGAAATCCATGCTTGTTAGATGTGTTAAATGGAATAATGTAAAGACCATAAAAATGATAAAAAAAATCTTGTTGTGGGGCTGTTTTGTAAGGGTTGTATAAGATCACTCGTATGTCCGTTTGGGATGTATGATATACGGTCGAAAAGCTTGTTGTGAATACTATGTTTCGTGTTTGAACACTAGAAGCTGAATCTGATGTATAATGGGTCAAAATGACCCGTTAATATGGTCACTCAATTTTCCAGCATGCTGTTTGGTTAAAATTATGGTTGCTGTCCTGTTTTTAGAAAAATTGTATAAAATAAACCGTACCTCCGAAAAATGTGTATCTTATATGCTCGGAAAGCCCTATGAGTCTACTACAATTCATATTTGAACATGAAAGGCTGAATAAAATTATTCAGTGGTCAAAAATGTTGATTTCAGCAGCATCGCAGTAAAATGCTGCACAAAAATAAGAAGTTTTTATAACCCGTTAAAGTTGGATATGTCAACGTAAATGATTAAAACATAATTGGTCGATTAGAATCGATTATGTGTATATAGTTGGGGTGTATTAGAAGCATATAAGGTGCACGGAAATGATTTATACAAGTATTAAGCTCATGTATATTAAGCATGGTGGACTTTTAGAAAGTCAAAACAAAACCATGAATTTAACATGAATTTGTGTATAGGGCAAATTCCTTTGAAACGGATAAAGAGACATAACGGAAGTTACAAATGCCAACATGCTTTGAGGTAAATGAAGTAAAAGTTAAGCTACCCAAGGATCATAAACTCAAGCTCACGAGGTAACATCTATGCTATGTTACACATTTTGTTAATGACTCATATTTGCATTAATGATATAGAATGCATGATTTTTATGAAATGTGATAAACTTTCCCTACGAGGAAAGTTATTGAAATGCGTATAATTACAAAGTAACATACTTAGAGTTAAGCTCTAAGTAGGAAAAGAGTCAAAGAACAATACATAATTAAATGGTTTATAGGAACCGTGGCCATAAGAATGTATGACATTAGCGGTAAATAAATCGTAGGATTCATGCTAATAGGTTAAACGGGTTGGACGATTCTAAAGGATTCATCATAGTGAGTCAAAGAATAAAATTACTAATCGATTCATAGGGGCCATAAAAGTGGCCAAATGAGTAATTGATTGATAATGGTTGTAGGAACCAAATGCATGTCTAGCATTAATTATGTTACATGAAGTAGATAAGTAAATGTGTATTTACAATTTAATAGAATAAACTATGAATTGTGTAAATGGGTGACAAATGGTTCTAGGAACCGTGAAGCCCAAAGCCAAGAGGTTCCCCAATGATAAACTTGACCATAGAAAAGATTCGGATGTATCAAAGAACGAATGAAAGTTACAATGGCGGAAATGGGCTTATAGAGTCTATGCCAAGTAACAAGAGAAAAGGGAATCATAAAATGGTTACAGACTCATAGATTCCAAGGCTTATATGTGGTCGAGTTAGGCATTGGGGTAAACCAAGGGCAAGGACCCGGCTTAACGGGTCAAATAAGAAACAAAGGTCGTTTTGTTATTAACTAAAACGATTAGATGAACTAATGGCAAGTAGAGTGAAATTTGTATGAACTTTGTCAAAAACCTAGCGTGTGGGTAATGTGAAAAGCTAGACTCATAACGGAAGCGTGAAACTAACTATGGGTATACATAAAAATGCTTTGATGTTATATTGCTTGCGTTATGTTCAAGTAGTAAACCATATGCGATGGGTAAATCTTGGAAGGTAACCTTGATAGTTGCCACAAAGAACCTCTAAGTGGGTCAAACGGGTCGGGAGAATCCGGGATTAGTTATCAAAATGTAAACCATGGCCAAGGTAAACAAAGGCATAGTCTTTATGCTTAAAAATATGTGTTTTTGGGACATTCTAGTGGCAGAAATGAAGTTGCCACAAAGAACCTCTAAGTGGGTCAAACGGGTCGGGAGAATCCGGGATTAGTTATCGAAATGTAACACATGGCCAAGGTATGTAAATGTACTGTCTTTATGCTTAAAAATGTGTGTTGGGACATTCTAAGAGTAGATATAAAGTCCCAACAGGTCTTGTGCAAAACTGGTAAAAATAGGGGAAGTAGCCAAAATATTGGCTAAGTATAGAATAGGCCAGTTTTCGGCCAAATCCCTGGAAAGTTGGCTCCAAGCGTATCGCTTGGAGCAACTGGAGCAGAAGGCGATACGCCTAGAAAATCAAGCGAATCGCTTGTAAGTAATAGAGATCTAGGCGATACGCCTCGGAACCCTTTTCTGAATTTGGTTGTTATTATCATTGTTAATGATGTTTATACATGTTTTATGCAATAGAAACTCACTATTGAAAGTGAGTAAATTGCAGGTAAAAAGGAGAGGCTTGAAGGATGCTCATCAAGACGATTGAAGAACCGATCACCCAAAGGACGAACGACCCGTTATGTATTGCGGTAAAAACAATTTACATACAAGTTAATGAACATTTTTGGATGTCAAACTCATTACTAGTATATTTCATAAATGGGAACCACAATGATGGTGTTTATGATTGTTAAATCATAAATTTTGTAAAAAAAAAAATTTCTGGGACCAATTTTTAATGATATTAAGGGCTATGTTTGACATCAAATTGTATACGGGTGTTACAACAATTGACGAATTCTGCTCCGAGAAATGAATTGAACATCAGTACAGTGCACCCTATACTCCACATCAGAATGGTGTGGCAGAATGTCGCAACAGAACGCTGATTGAAGCTGCCCGTACAATATTATGTGACTCCAAACTGCCCACCATGTTTTGGGCAGAGGCAGTCAATACCGCCTGTTATGTCCAGAACAGAGTTCTCATCAACAAGCGACATTAGAAGACCCCTTACGAATTGATTTATCATGATAAACCCAGAATTGGGCATCTCCGGGCTTTTGGATGTCTTTGTACTGTTTTATTAAACACTTATTTGCCAAAATTTGCTGCTAAATCTGATGAGTGTTATTTTGTAGGTTACTCTGCCAGTTCAACCTATAGGGAGTTCAATAAAACAATCGGTGTTGTGATGGATTCTACCAATGTGGATTGGATTGAAGAAAATCCCTCAGATGGTGGAGTGGGTCCCGCACAAGCTTTCGACTACAATCAATTCTTCGTTCCATTTGGATTGGATCCGGTCATTGCTGAAGAACTATATGACGATTCTATATCAGGTCCATCAATGACACATACCATTTCAAAATCTCCGGTTTCTTCTTCCGATGCAGATACAACACCAGGACATGAAACTACTGATGCTGGTGTTGGTGATGAGGCAGGGAACAACCCTGGCACAGACACTGTTCAAACACAGGTAGCTGCTGCAGAGGCGGGTGCTGAAGCTATTAAACAACTTCAGACAAATCTACCTCCAGAAATCCCAGTTCAAGCCGTTGCTGAAACAAGGATCCACAAATATCATCCCTTGAACAATGTCATTGGTCCTCTAGCGTCTGGGGTGATAACAAGAAGCCAATCAGGAGACATCAATCACTTCATGTACTCTTGCTTTATCTCTCAAATTGAGCCCCCAAACATTACAATGGCTCTAACAGATCCTAGCTGGGTGGAAGCCATGCATGAAGAGCTGAACCAATTTTCAAAGCTTCAGGTATGGAGGTTAGTGGAGAAGCCTGCTGACAAAAAGGTCATTAAAACTCGATGGCTTTATAAGAATAAAAATGATGACAACGGTATTATTGTCATAAACAAAGCAAGGTTGGTGGTTCAAGGGCACAAGCATGTCGCAGGAATCGACTATGATGAGGTATATGCATTGGTTGCTCATTTAGAGGCAATACGAGTCTTTTTGGCCTACGCATCCTACATGAATTTCACTGTCTACCAATTGGACGTGAAAAATGCATTTCTCTATGGTGAAATGGATGAAGAGGTGTATGTTACTCAACCTACTGGGTTCATTGATAAAGAACACCCCTACCATGTGTACAAGCTAGACAAAGCACTGTATGGCTTGCATCAGGCCCACGGTCGTGGTACAAAACGTTGACTGATCATCTTCTAGCACATGGCTACACTAGGGGAATAGTGGACCAGACACTGTTCAGGAAAGAGGTTGAAAATGACATAATCATTATGCAAGTTTATATGGACAACATCATCTTCGGGTCCACGAATGAGGATTTATGCAAATAGTTTGAAAAGGTGATGCGGACAAAGTTTAAGATGAGTCAGATGGGCGAAATGGAATTCTTCCTAGCATTACAAGTGAAGTAAAGTGACAGCAGAATCCTTATTCATCAAGCCAAATATGTCACATAGATTTTGGAAAAGTACAAGATGGCAGATTCGAAACTTGTCTCCACACCCATGGCGGCCAGGCCAACACTTACCAAAGATCCAGATGGTCAATCAGTGAGCGAGCACATGTACGGTCCATGATCGGGTCAGTGATGTATTTGACGGCCAACCGACCAGACATCATGCTTGCAGTGTGCCAATGCGCACGATATCAGGCTAATCCTAAACTCTCTCATTTATCTGTAGTTAAACATATTTTCAAATATTTGAAGGGTAGGCCAAGGTTGGGCCTCTGGTACCCTGAAGAGTCTTGATTTAATCTGTATGCGTTTACTGATAGTGATTATGGTGGAAATGAGCTTGACAATAAATCTACATCTGCTGGAGCTAAGTTCTTAGGAGACAGGTTGGTAGCTTGGCAAAGCAAGAAGCAGCACACGGTTTCTCAATCTACAGTTGAAGCAGAATACGTGGCTGCATCTGCATGTTTCTCACAGGTGGTATGGTTGCAGCATCAACTGGGAGATTATGGTTTGAATTACTTTGACACTCCTATCTATTGTGATAATAATGCTTGATAAACCGTATACGGATCGATTCTATGGATGAGACGGAAGTTTTGTCATTGATTCATGTCAAATGATTACATAACGAAGGAGTATACAAACATTTAAGCTCTGGGGGAGGTTGGACAGAACCTCCCCTCTCAATCACAAAGACACTAGACAGAAACGTACAAAGAAATACAAAGACGAAACTATTTATACTTCTTCATTCTGTCCGAACTGGGTAACCTCCGAACCTGCTCCGAGCTTCCTCCGAACTTGGAGTTCGGACCACCTTCGGACAACTCCGAATCTGGAGTTCGGATGAGGTTCGGACCTCAGTTCATGTTTCCGACAAATCAGTCTGTTTGACAATTCGAACAGTAACGGCCACACAAGTGTTCATGCACTAACAATGCTGCTTTGCAAATTATTAAGAATCCTGTGCAGCATTAAAAAACCAAGCACATTGATATTAAAACGCACTTCAATCGGGACTGCTACGAACACATGCTTATTCACTTAGAACGGGTGCAATCGGATGACAATGTGGTGGACATGTTCACTAAACCCCTCCCTAGTGCAAATTTTGAATTGTGTCTCAAAGGCCTCAGGATGACAGCCTTTGATGAGTAGTCTGACAACTTCTATCTGTTTATTAAAAATAAAAAAAAACAAAAAAAAAACAAGGAGTGTGTTGATATTAAAAATCAAAAAGCAAGGGAAATAATAGAAAAGATGAAATAGTTGAACCCTCAAAAATTTGTGTTGTGCTTTTTAATTTTTAATCTTCTGTTTATGTGTTTGAGAATGGGGGAAGTGAAATAAATTTCTGTTCTAAGAAGACTGACACGCGTAAGGCTGAAGTGAAAGACATGCTCCAAGGTGATGTGCTCGGTAGGCTCAGTTCCAAAAACAAAGGTATGGGTCACAACACTTAAAGATAAAGTATGTCATTTGACGGGAAACACACACTTAGGTTAGTTGCATGTTCTATTTGACTGCGAAATTGTTCCCGATACACGCGCCGAACTCCAAAGTGTTGAATCGAAAATCTCAAAAAGTCGGTGTCCCCTCTGTTTTGTGTGAGCAAAGACGTGGGGATGTCAAAGTTGTTAGTCAGTCTCACCTCTGTTTTGCGTAAGCAAAGACCTGGTGTAGAATTTACTGACGTGTTAATCAAACTTTCCTCTGTTTTGCGTGAGCAAAGACCTGGTCAGTCTGTATTAACGTGCTTGCAGATCGTTGTATATAACTTACACCCAAAAGATGCCAATGTGCACATCAAAAGAGACCCTCTAGCAGCCAAAACGCTTTAACCCTGACTTTGCGAGTAGGCTTATGTGTTTAATGAAAGGTTACCACCTGACTGAAAATTGCATCTGAGTTGAAATCTTTCAAGTCTTTGTATATTATCCCTATCTCTTAATGATCTGTTCTTTCTCTTCTCAACCAAGTCTCGAGAAAAGATTCAAAACTGGATATGGGTATGTGAATATATGTGGTAGGGAATGATTAAGCTTGATAGACTGCACATATTAATTACCTAGGATTTGTGTGTGACTGTCTTGTGTTCATAATTAATATACCTAAAAGATAAATAAGTGACAAACAGCCTGGAAAAGAGGAACATGGGTTTAAATAGGATCAATATACTAGCAGTCACCTGGATATGTTCGAGTAACAGATGCTGAAAAGGGTTCCTCAGTTTAGACAAAGACGGTTTGATCCCAAATAAAACCTTCTCGTTTAGTAATCTGGTATGTTTTTTTTTTTGTTTTTTTATTTATCTTAAGTTTATATTGTTTATTTTCAACCATGGCCAGGTAAATTTAAAGGTTTTAATATGTTTTTGTGGGTTTTTTATGCAAGAAAGTATGCCCCTCCTCAGAATCTCAGGGCGAGAAATGTGAAGAGTCCTCGGGTTCACGAGAAGTATTGATAGGAACCCATAACCTATGTTAGGGTTTTTGGTTAAATAATGCTAACCCAATAACCAGTCATCATTGTCTGGTTAGTGTCTCTTCCATGTTGTGCTTGACATGTTAAGTCAGAAAAAGACAACTCATGGTCAAGAAAGTCAAGGACTTAGTTAACCAAAGCACTGATGCTGCTACTGATCAAGTTGAAAAACCAGCCGGAAAAGGACTTACCCTATGCTCAGGGGAAGTTTGTTGGTTGTTCAAGTGAAGCTTCCAAAGACTCAAAAGACATCATTCACATGTCAAGGGGAAGATGAATGTCGTCGGTTCAAGATGTACAATCAAGAATGCCAAGATGGAGGTTTTCAAAATTTATCCTCTGAAGTTAATGTCATGTCAAGACAGTTACTGATGATTCAGCAAGGAGTCAACAGTTTTTAAGAAGGAGCAAGTATTTGAGAATCCTTCTCTCATTACTTGGTCATCATTTGTAGTTCAAGCTGATGCTGATTGAGAGAACACTCACGAAAGTCTTTCGTTGTGGCCCAATGAAGATTGTTAAAGAAAATAATCTTCATCAACCCATGCTCAAGCCAAGGAGAAGACTACAAGTCTGAAGATTGAAAGTAGAAGACATTAATATCACAAGCCAAATGGAAGATTGTAAGGGAATAATTTGTGGATTGTGTATTAAATTATCCTTTGGCTGATTATTTTAAAGGCCTATGTGATAGAATAGGTGAAAATTAGTTGAGTTATGGTTATATTGGGTCATTGGGCCATTTTAGACATGTTTAGGCTCAATTAGAAAGTGTTTAGTGGGAGTTTAGTGGGCCTAGATGGTTAATTACGGGAATTAGGTGTATATTAGGGTTTTTGGAGTGGCTTGTTGACCAAGCATGTCCATTCCTATAAATAGGACCCTGGTGCATCTTGTAAAGGGTTGGCCATTTTGGGAGAAACTAGAGAGGATAAAGAATTCAAAATTCTCTAAAGGTGTATCAGATAATCGATTGTAATCGTGTGCATCTATTGACTCTATGTTTTATCAATTTTATTATTCTGTTTATCGTCTTCTTTATCTCTCATCTTGAATCACTCGATTGTATGGATTCCGCACTCTCAATCGAGGTTAGATATCGTGTTAGAACCCGTTTCGGGACTTACAAAAACATAGGAAATGTAATGAAAATCTAAACATCACAACTATTAAAAAAACATAATTAAATATATTAAACCATGAATATTTAGACACTCATCAAATCCTCATGTGGATGGTTATGATCTTTTTGTTTTAAACCCTTCTCCGTGTAAGGCTTATGATGATAATTTACTTATTATGGCTTATTTGAGTAGAAAGTGGTGCAAACATGGTTACCGATTAATGGTGATGCGGGGAAACAACAGTCTATTCTTTTAGCACCCTTTAGTTTTTTTGCCTCACCTTTGAAAAACAACAAACATCCAGACATCCTTTGTGTACTGAGTTTATTCTCAACAACATTCATGATTAGAAGGAAACGTTCTTTTTCGTTTCTGACTCGTTTATACCTGAGACTTCCCCATTTTGGATTTGTTTTTGCCGATTAACGATGATCCTCCCGTGGATGGTTATGATCTTTTGGTTTCAAAGCCTTCTCCGTGTAAGGCTTATGATGATAATCTACTTATTATGGTTGGTTTGAGTAGAAAGTGGTGTATGTAGGATCGAAATAAACACTTAATTTAAGTTAAACAAGATTTACTTGCAAGATTAGCCTTGTGGAATTAAGTTAAATTTCGCTCTACAATTAATAAGTTAACATTCGATATAGCTTGATGTAACTAGTTGGTTGCATGAATATAATAAGAACTCAAGTAAGAAATACTCAGCACTCTCTGCATTAACTCGACAAGATTACAGGATTACAAGCTATCAAGTTCGAATCTCTGATGTTTTATGCTGAGTCCTAACTATGCTATATATAGTGCTAAGGGAAATCAATGAGAGCCATCGATTTCCAATATGATCATCTTGACCATTTACATGTATAAAGTCAAAATACTACCAAAAGAGTAATCTTCGATTGACGAGGTAGATAACTTGTGCATATCAACTTTCTATAAGGGGTAAACTTCTCTAGATGCAGATCTGAGGAAACAACATGCTTTATCAACGAGTTGAAAACTGATTAGATGGGTCAGGAGATATTCCGGTTGAACTCTTTATCCACTGTATAAGAGAGTTCACCCAGAATATGCTTTTCTGCTTCAACTCAACTCTTTCGATTCGTTAAACTTTTCCGCTTCAACTGAGACTTGACTTCCGCATGAACCTTCTTCAGTCGGAACTTCTTCACTTTGCATATTCAACCGAAATTCTTCAAAAGAAATATTCCTTACAATCCCCCTTAAGCTAATGATGTCAAAATCTTCTACCTTTCAACGAAATTACCTTGACAAAAGTAACTATACAAACACCTGCAGCTCCTTGTTCATCTTCCTCTAGCCTTGTAAACACATGGAGCTGTTGGAAACAGGGTGTCCTGACCCGACGAATTAACGAACCCGACCGATATTGACCCATAAGAGTTACACCCGGGTCAACAGACTATTATATCTAATTAATTGTTAATTAGTATTCAACGAACTAAATGGTTAATTAAATAAATATTAATTATTTATTTAAAACGACAAAACTATATCGGCTAAAATTGCTCGTGAAATAAATAGACGGACTGATCAGTTGTTACCGGATTAACAGACTGATCAGTTTGGTGGATTAAAGGAAATCGCGACCGGGCCCAGTCCATCAGAGCCCCAGTCCCGAGGCGAAAGGGTAACACTGTTTCCATCAAAAGGAAAGGTAAATTTCTTGAGAAAGAATTCCTTGCTCGAGGAATAAATAGTGATCCAGTGGATCTTGAAGAAATTTGAGATACACCTAACCCTGAGACGGTCGCTGTGTCTGACCGACAAATTGTTGTCACACCATCAGACCCAAGCACAAGCACAAGCCTTCGTAGGAGCAAAAGAATACGATATGAGCCTTATAGATACCTTGGATATCATGAGGCCTTTGACGTTGTGTTAATAGCCGATTCTAACGATGAGCCTATTAACTACAAAGCTGCTATGTCAGATCCGTAATCTGATAAATGGCTTGAAGCCATGAACGCTGAGATGCAATCCATGCGTGACAATCACGCCTGGGACTTGATTGAGCTACCCCCTGGCACACGGGCAGTAGGGAGCAAGTGGATCTTTAAAAGAAAAACTGACATGCATGGAAATTTGCAAACCTACAAGGCATGGCTTGTAGCGAAAGGTTTCACTCAAACCCAAGGGATTGACTATTATGAGACTTTTTCACCCGTTGTCATGATAAAATCGATCAAGATTCTCCTTGCCATAGCCGCATACCATGATTATGAGATATGGCAAATGGACGTTAAAACCGCTTTCCTGAACGAAGAACTCGAAGAGGATGTCTACATGGTTCAGCCTGATGGTTTTGTCGATCCAGAGAATCCAAACAAGGTTTGCAAGCTAAGCAAGTCCATTTATGGACTCAAGCAGGCATCTCGAAGCTGGAATCTTCGTTTTGATCAAAAGGTCAAAGAGTTTGGTTTTGATCAAAATAAAGATGAACCTTGTGTTTACAGAAAGGCAAGTGGGAGCGTTGTATCGTTCCTCGTACTGTACGTGGATGATATATTGATCATAGGAAACAACATACCCATGCTTAACGATGTTAAGAAATGGCTTTCATCTTGTTTCGCTATGAAAGACCTTGGAGAAGCCGCTTACATTCTGGGAATTAAAATTCACAGAGATCGATCTAAGCGCCTTTTGGGACTCAGTCAAAGGACATATGTTGATAAGATCATAGCTCGGTTCAACATGAGCAACTCCAAGAAAGGAGCCGTTCCCATGACTAAGGGAACAATCTTGGACAAATCTCAAGCACCAAAAATGGAGCGCGAGATAAACCAAATGGCATCGATCCTATTTGCCTCTGCTATTGGATCTATCATGTATGCCATGCTCTGCACACGACCAGATGTCTCATATGCACTGAGCATGACAACTAAGTACCAACAGACACCAGGACTAGCTCACTGGACGGTTATAAAGAACATATTGAAATACTTGAGAAACACCACTGATATGTTTCTCGTATACGGAGGTGTTGATGAAGAGCTCACTGTAAGATGTTACACTGACGCTAGTTTTCAGATTGACCGAGATGACTCTCGCTCACAGTTGGGATTCGTATTTTGGAGAAGCTCAAAACAGCCAGTAGTAGCTGATTCTACTACTGAATCCGAATACATAGCCGCCTCATAAGCTGCTAAGGAAGCCGTGTGGATGAAGAAGTTCATATCCGATCTCGATGCAGTGCCAAGCATAAAGCAACCCATCGAGATGTTGTGCGATAACACAGGCGCTATATCTCAAGCCAAAGAGCAAGGGTCTCACAAGAAGGCCAAGCACATCCTGAGGAAGTTCCACTACATAAGAGAAGTAGTCGACAGAAATGAAATCAAAATAAGCAAAGTACACACAGATCAAAACTTAGCTGATCCCTTCACTAAGCCTATGACTCAGGAGACTCATGTACGCCACAGAGAAGCGATAGGGCTTAGATTAGCTAAAGACATGTTTTGATTCGGTATTTGGATGTATGAACACCAGCAGTTATCTATATTATTCTTATTCCATCTGTTTATGCAATAATAAATTTCATAACTGTGTTAGTGGGAGCTATACTAAAGTAAGACTATTGTGACTGCTTGAACCTTAAAGTCGTTTAACGTTCAAACTCATGGACCTCATTGATGAATGACGTTGGACGTAACTCGCATCATGCAATGCAAACATGGAAGTCTTGCTTGCTTGATTAATGCATACTCT
Organism: Deinandra increscens subsp. villosa; assembly: GCA_039602395.1. Taxonomy (NCBI): domain Eukaryota; kingdom Viridiplantae; phylum Streptophyta; class Magnoliopsida; order Asterales; family Asteraceae; genus Deinandra; species Deinandra increscens. The sequence continues at coordinate 37,521,330 of JBCNJP010000017.1, read as the reverse complement.
AATGTATCCTTAGACCTGAGACGCATATTCGAATTCCCTTCTACTAAAGAACATTCTTTGATTGTAGCCTAACATTGTCGTGTAACTGCCAACCATAACGGTTACTTTTGGGAATGGCTCTGAGATTTAGTGGCAGCTGTATGCCTCAACAAGGGATTCTGTACTCTTGCTTCGGCAACGGATAGACATAAAGGCGCCCTCGTTAGTTCCAAGTGATAAGTGTGAGGCCTCACCCAAACTTACTGTGTGTTTGTTAGATCACTTCGAATTGTACCGAGAACAAAAATCGGTGAATAAAATATGAGAGTCCATGTCTCATAATTCATCAATGTCTTATACAAAAAGGAACATATGACAATGAATGCTCAAGTCATGAGTCTGCTTGATTGTCAATCAGATATACTTTGGCTGACGACTTAAATTTTCAATATTAGTTGGTGTAGCCATGCATATCTAGAGTGCCTCTGACTGCGCTCGTTAAGCTGCCGCGTTCAGTCCAAGTGGGAGACTGTTGGAATCAGGGTGTCCTGACCCGACGAATTAAAGAACCTGACCGATATTGACCCGTAAGAGTTACACCTGGGTCAACAGACTATTAAATCTAATTAATTGTTAATAAGTATTAAACGAACTAAATGGTTAATTAAATAAATATTAATTATTTATTTAAAACGACAAAACTATTTCGGCTAAAATTGCTCGTGAAATAAATAGACGGACTGATCAGTTCTTACCGGATTAACAGACTGATCAGTTTGGTGGATTAAAGGAAATCGCGACCGGGCCTAGTCCATCAGAGCCCCGGTCCGTGATTTTTAATTAAATATGGGAGAGAGAGGTAGATT
>JBCNJP010000017.1:37489341-37519985 GCA_039602395.1 Deinandra increscens subsp. villosa | reverse complement strand
TAGTTGCATAGGTTCAGTGTGGCTTCTGTTTTCTCGAACCACTGAAGGAAACCTGTTGCTCCTTCGTTTCCATCGAATTCGGTGGGTTTAGAGGCAACGAAGAGTTTGAAAGAGCTTTCAACTCCCCCAGGGTTGGAACCATCTCCTTCGGTGTTAGTTTGTACCACGGCTCGAGTTTGAATGGTTGCGTTAAGTTGATTGACCATGGTGGGAAGGATGTTAGCCATTTGCTCAGAGATGATAGTGGCCAATGCGCTGGGATCCATCTTCAGGAAACAAAAGATTGAAGTTAGATATGGAAATCATAAGATAAATAAATAATAGAATGACATTATTAATGATTAAATATTAAAATAACGTCGTTGACTAATCAGAACTCGGAGTCCGTTTCACGAGTTTTCTTGAACTGCATGTTTTAGCCTATAAGCGTCATCTCCCCGAAAGATCTCCCAGGTAAGAGAGGTGAGTCATTGGGACTACTTAAATACCAGGTCTTGCCTTAGCCAGAACCTTCCGAAGAGATAACCACTCTTCCAGATTACACGCAGCCCCGAAAACCATTACGCGAACTCGTTGTCCCGACCAGAGTGTTCAAAGATGAGAACATGAATCCCCAAGATGGAACTCTAATGCATATCCAAGAATATGCCGACGAGTATGAGTTGCCCATGCCACGATAAAAGTTGATGAGGAAGAGGTTTAGACAAGAGAATCCAAATACCTAGGTCAGGAATAAGGTTTATTATTTTGGCCCCTAAGGTTATAGTCTAGATTATTGTTTTCAAATAACCTAATTCCCTATAACCAAGGCTCTGATATCAATTCTGTAACACCCCGACCGATGGCGGAAACATCGAGGTGTCAAGAAAATTGAATTAAAGCACTTGGATAAAAGGAAACCATATTTTATTATTAATTCAAAACTTAAACGTCTATTACAAGGCATGAGAAACTTAAAGGACAATAGATTTCCTATCTAAATCTCCAAACTTCTAGTCTTAATCATGTTTGATTCTCATTTCCTGAAAAACACGCAAAAAGAGTCAACTACATATATAGTTGGTGACTCATAGTTTTGTAGTAAAACAGTAATGGATAATCATTTGATAAAAGCTTTCAAAGTCGTACATGTTAAACTAAATATGCAAGTATTATACTAAATTAATCACATATTCGTCAACCAGTACATAAATGATGTTCAATTCCCTCAAAGGAATCTCTACGATTATGATGTTCAGTTTCCTTAGAAACCTCTACGATTATGATGTTCAATTCCCTCAAAGGAACCTCTACGATTATGATGCTCATGAGACTTACATGTACAGGTCCCTAGAATACGATATAATATAGATAATACATGCAATTTATTTAACAGTCCTAACTTTGCTTAATAAGAATAAATGATTTCAAAATTTTCACAATGATTCCCAATGATTCCCAATGATAATCATGAATAAGTATCTTTTTTGTTTGAAAAGCAAGTATTAATGATATAAAAGTTTGTGCGTGTTTTCCATCCCAAAAGATTTAAAGTAAAATGGGAACTATGAACTCACCTTAGTAATTGATTGCTAGCTTGACGTAACGAAAATGTTTCAAGTGTGAGGATGTCCTAAATGAATCACAAGTTTGGTTAACTTGGAGTTACGAGGACGAAGAAAAGGATTTCTAGATGATGTCTAGGGTTTCGGTGGACTTGATGATTTCGGGAAGATGATTATGGTGTAACATTATGTGGCTTGTAATTAAACATCTAATTAACCAAATAAATAATTCAATAACTAAATAAATAATTGACTAAATGATTTAATTACTAATTAAAAATTGAATGACTAGATTATTGAATTAATAAGTAAGTTAATGAGTAATTAAACGACTAACTAATTAAATGAATAACTAAATAAATGGATAAATGTCTACATAAATGAATTAATAACGAAGTAGACGAATAAAAAGTAACAGAATAAAATAGTTTTTTTATTAGTCAAGCTTTTAATGATAGAAAGGAAAACGACACTTTATTACATATGTTGTTTACATGTTGATCAAAACGGGGATTCATAAACATCTATAATTAGTAATGAAAAAAATAAATGAATCGATTTGGGTGATAATTAAATTAGTTACATTTGTATTTGCTAATGGTGATGATTTATATATATTTAGATGTTTCTAAGGTTTAAGATGGTAAATAAATTGCATTTGGTTATTTTCTAGAAAGTAATGGGTTTTAAAAGATTTATAAATAATTTTGAAATTTTTATGGAAAAGTAAAATGTAGGTTATATTGATAAAAGATAAGTAAATAAAAAAAAATTAAAAACAACGAAACCTCCTGGCTGATGAACACGCTACATGACCAGCTGAGCTACTCGGCTTTTTGTTTCAAAATCCAACTAGAATATTTTTAACATTAGATCTTAGTTCTTCTTCTTCCCCAAAATCCACGAAAACCCTAAATCTTTGATCGCAAAATCGGACATCGAAACGTGTTTGTAAATTAAAATTAAAACAGGGCTTTTACGCAGGGATGAAAACCGAGCAGAATGGTGCAAAGAAAGTACCTTAAATGCGACGAGAACGGAGGAAATTGAAAGGGGGCCGGAGTTTTGCGGCGGCGGTGGTCGGAATCACGAACCAGGGATGATTTTGATCGTTTATTGATGTGTTTAGCTGCGCAAAAGCCTAAGGAGTGTCGAGGAACTATTTATAGGGCCTCAAACACGTCGAAATCGCGTTTATTTTAACTTTTAGCACTCCGAACGGTTTCAATATTTGGATGATTAATTCGCGATTAAAGATCGTTAAATCATCGCTTTTGCTCGGTTAAATGATGGGAGAAATGATTTCGAACGTTTAGGATTAAAAACCATTAATTTCTGGTCGGTTTTGGGGCTTTTGCGAGGATTTCCGGCGAGCTGGCGGGTCGCCGGCGGCGACTGCCGGAAAAACGTATTTTATTGTTTTTTTTTCTTCCTTTTTTTAAACATAAAAATAACCTTTTATATTTATTATTATATGTTTCTAAAAATATCAAATGTTTTTATAAGTCAATATATTTTACTTTATAAAATATAAATAAGTGTTATTATAAATAAAATCAAATATGTAACCAAATTTTTATATAACTTTTGGGAGGAATCATCGAGAGTTTGTTTAAACCAAATAAATGTGATATGATGTTTATAAAAATGACGAGTTTTATTAAATTTTGATGTTTAGGATTTATCATCATTTTTTTTGTTTTTATATTATTAAAAAAATTAGTAAATTATACAGTTAAATGGTTAATTATTTCAAATAAATATTAGAAATTAATATAGAATGAATAATTTTAGTCAAAATTTAAAAGACAATTTGTTTTTAACAAGTAATTATTAGAATTTAACTTAAATGACTATTTTAGTTTAAAATTTGAAGGTTAAATTTAAATGAATAATATATAATACATAGATAAGAAATGAATAACAAAATTTAATTTTAAACTCAAAGCTTTTATTAATATTAAAATTTCACGATTGTTACAATTTCAAATCATAGACTACTTTTGAAAGTCGGTGTTCTTGTAATGTTGCTCATGAATATTGATTAGAGAAATGGGTTATGCAATGGGACCAGACTTCAGATTATATATTTAGGTAAACGTGTTATTGAAGCAGTAGTCATATCGGGAAATAATATTGGCTATCGAACGTTTATTCCAAGACTTTCTTTGATTCCAACAGATAAGCATCTGCTTTCAGATTTCAAAGAAGGTAATTTCTAATTTCGGTTTGTTTTGCAATGACCATAAAGAAAAGCCAAGGTCAATCGCTGTCTAGAGTTGGACTGTTTTTAAAGAACCTGATATTCTCCCATGGCCAGCTTACGTTGCTCTATCAAGAGTGAAGAGTAAAAAGGGTCACGGAATCTTAATTTTTGTTGGTACCTAATCTGTGCGTCGTGTGAAGTATCTGATCAAGACGGTGTGAAGATCTGAAAAAGACAAAGTCAAGAATGATGCTACACGAACTGGGTCCGAACTTGTGGTTCGGATCAGACAAACTACGGGTTCGCCAGAGTTCGGCTAGTCGTGTATAAATAGACTTTTATCATTGTAATTCAGTAACTAAGAGAGAACAGAGAGAAAGGAGTCCAGAGCTAAGTTTGTGTTTTGAGTGTGTGATCTCTGTGAACATTCTAAGTGTTTTCCAGCTTGTAATTGTTCTTCTTGATCAATAAAACAATTTTAATTACTCATTTTCTTCCGAAATAGCTAGATCGAGTAGACGATCCGATGTTCATGAACTTTCAAGTGGTATCAGAGTTTTGATGCTGCTAAAAGGAAAAGCTATGAACTTGAGCAAAAAGTCTTTGTTTATCGTATTATGGCTTTACCTACCGAATTGCTACATCAATTCAGCACGTGTAAGAAAAGTAAGCAATTATGGGATGCGCTATCGGCAAGATGTGAATGCAATGATCAATACAAGAAGAGTCGATAACTTTAAGCATTATGAGAATTAAAACATCACGACTCTTATATCAAGATTTTCACATCTTATTAGTGAATTACAGATTGTTGGGATTGAGAAAACCGATGAAGAGTTAAAAGAGAAGATAATGGAGGCTTTACTAGAAAAATGGCAAAATTATGTGTTGTTGCTTACACATGACAAAGAATTTTCCACATTATCATTTCATATATAAATCGGTAAACTTCATGCTCAAGAAATAGAAATGATGAATTCCAACAAATCAACTGCTAGATTGCAAAATCCAGAATTATATCATGGTGAGAATGCTGCTAGCATAACAGCAAAGGCTAAACCAAGTCTTAGTTCTGCACCATCAAATGCCTTTGTTGGAAATGTGTCTGGAATTTCGGATAATACAGGTTCATAAAGAGGTTGCAATTTTACAATTACAGATTCGATAAATTAAAATGCATTTTCTGTCAAGTCAGTTGATGATTGTTCAAAACTGATATCTGCTCTCATTTCATCTTCATTTGGAATTACTATCAAATATGTTAGTAATGCTCAGCTTACTAATGATATTGATATAGCTTGGCAATTAGCTATGTTAACTCAGAAGACAAAATGATTTTACAAGATGTTAAAAGATGTAACGGATCGTTTCCAGATCATAACAAAGATAGAGACGGAGAATCTAGTCATTAATTGTGTCGAATGGTTACAAACCGAAGAAGTATACATCAATGAAGCGCTGGGAGAGGTTGGACAGACCTCTCCTCTCAACATAAGACCTAATGACCAGAAGTCTACATTGCTAAACCAGACTCTACCTATTTATAGGTGACCTTGTCTAACGTACCAGCATACCCAACGTACCATTTGGTACGCTGCTAGCATACCAATTGGTACGCTGCATGGTACATTGGCAACCTAGCCTAATTCACAATCTAGACTATTACATAATTCGCATAGTAACGACCACACCCGGAACACGCTCTAACACAAGAAAACTGGAAGACAACATCCTATTTTAGAAGGAAGGCTGGGATTCGATAAATCCACGATAAAGTGTTACAAATGTTCCAATTTTGGATATTTTGCAAGAGAGTGTCAGCAATCTCATGTTCACAAGTCTGATTCAAAAACTGCCAATGGTTGAACCGTCTTCAAGTAATTCAAATAAAACAACTTTCACTGCTCAGAATGAGGATGGTAGCACTTATACGTAAGTAATTTGATAAGTCAACTTTCATCGTCACACACGACCTAACTATTATTATTATGATTCAAGTTCTTATGAATCCGCTGAGAATGAAAATTCAAAATCGAAGATTTGAAAGTTTGTTGAAGGAGAATGCTTGGTTTAATAAAAGAAATAAGTTTGCTTACAGAAGCATTGAAACTAGTGAACCAGACTGAAGGCATCTCAGGCTACAATTTAAATAAGTTGAAGCAGAAATTCGCCAAATCGTCCTAAAAAAGAATGATGAGTTGGTTCAAGAAATTGAAAAATGGAAAGCTGAAGCGAAAGAGCTTGAAAAGCTTTCAATGATTTATTTGAAAAGTCAAAGATTAAGCTTGGTATGCTTAACAAAACTTCTGATGAGTATGCTGCCAAAATTGAAGCATATCAAATTGATATGGAAGCTACTTGATAAAAAGAAGAGAGTTAGCAATAGTGAATAAATTTTAAAATGCAAATCTTGATATTCAGAAAAGGAATTAGATAAGTGGAGAAAGAGTTAGTCGTTGAGCTTGATGATACTCAACGTTTATCTCAAAAAGTTCGAACTAGAATTGAAATATGTAACTGAACCAAACACAAAACACAACCCAATTGCGGTTCAATAAAAATTGAAATTGGTCACCAGCATTTCCACTGATAAACCCAACAGGAGCGTGGGATCTTTTACTAATTGTGATGATATGGAGGACAAAACATTATGACACACAAGGTAAATAAAGCTTGATGTATTGAATTCACTAAGAAAATGATTACAAAAGCTCTGGACTCAAAACAGCTTTGAAAACACACAGTTAACGCTCCGCTCTATCACTAATGAACACAACTCACATTTATATAGTGAGATGATGTCCAACGAACTGGCACAACAACAAACCCCTTGTTCGTTGCTAACGAACCAGCAGTTCGTAGCTTAGTTCATTGACTCTTAACATCATCTCACTAACTCTAGCAACTAGCACAATACAATCTAATACAACACACGAGACACATTATTTATTCTCTAATAGACTCCCCTTTAACGTGTGATGTATCTGTAACTATCTTCTTCAAATTTTTAAGTATTTGATCTTCAACATTGCAGTATTCGATCTTTCAACATGAAATCCGATGTTAGTTGTAGAGCTTGCATGGCTGGAACAGGACTATGTCGACTGAACCACTTGAGAAATATTCTTCATTAACTCCCCCTTTCACCATGCTCGTGAGTCAATACCCAAACCTGCAATTTCAGAAGACATAAATGTGGGTTTCCATTTCAAACCAACATAAGTTAATCTTGGGCAAAAATCTCCTTCGGAGAACAAAGATACTTAAAAATATTAGTATCTTGTGTCTATCAGATCGAAAACAAATAAGAAACAAAATCTTTTTGGCTTTTACAAAGTTTATACTAAACACACCTAAATCTTTTTGGATTTTCTAAACTGAAAACAAAAAGGCAATACTGAATTAAAATGGTGAGAAAAATCACGACGTGAGATCATATCAATCATTACGCATCTAACACACTTCAATTTCGACTTAGTCAGCATGTAGGCATAGATGAATCAACTTCAATTTCATTTCAGCATTGACAAATCAATTTCTATAGCTTTCTAATATATTTAAAGGTATATTAATCAAGCACTGATAACATGGTTCTCACACTTTTCAGAAATATCGGTAACTCATCATTTTTCAAGCTAAGCCATATCATGCAGATACTTTCAATCATACGTATCTTTATGCTTGCTGTAGAAAATTTATTTTGCAGAGATATAAACATCCATTGTGTGTCATGCAAAACGAAAGCAGAATGTTAAATCGTCTACCTTAAGGTCAATCTTTCGATATGCAGATAAGGCTCCGGATTTAACAAAATAAGAAAATAAAAACAATTTAATTTTTCAATCAACAACAATCAGACTGGTCTTCTAGACACGCAGAGAAAGTCCAATGATTGAACGAAACACCAAGAAAACAAAGCAGGACCTCAAATGAAGAACTATCAGGTCGATACTCTCATATACGCAAAGATAGTCCGATCAGTTGAGAAAATAAAGAAAATCAAGTTTAAATCTTTCAAAAGAACGCATGCATACACAAGGGTAAATCTTATTCCATTTTTGCAGATTTATCACACAATACTCATCAAGATGATAAACCACAGTTATCAGGCAGCATTATCTTGATATCATACCCGCATATATCAGATTTGTCATGCATTTTTCACATATTAAGCAATAACCTACAGCTTTTACGTCTACTTTATCCATGACAGATAACGTATATGCTAATGTACCATCATATCACTTCGTCGGATCAATTTCTCAATTTTTGAAAATTTTCCATTTTTTTAATATTTTCCATTCTTAATTTCTCCTCCTAAAATTCAACAAACTCTACTTTTTTTTTAATTTGTTTTGTAAAATTTCTCCCCCTAAAACTATGAAATAAATAGAAAGAAAACGAATACTAAAATGAAAAAAATGAAAAATGACTGATCAACACAGACACATTTCAATTTTTACACCGTTTCGGTTTTAGATTGGTGAAAACCCCATTTTCATCAAAAAATTGTTTAGTAAGATGACTTCCTTGTAGCTATAAATTAAACACAGACACTCCACTATTAACAATATATGCTAATAGTTATTCTCGAAGTACCTGCAGACAAGGTTGCAAAAGTCGCTAGGCGCTACCAGGTCGGTCGACACGGGAGTTGTGAGTACTCGGGTCTAGGCGGGGAGTACTCGGGGAGTACTCGGACATGGTAACTATAATATAATTAAATTTCTTGGATTATATACATGTACAAATAATAATATTCATAACAAAATATGTAAAAATTAATATATATCAATAAATGTTCAACAACCAAAAGCATTATTAGCCTTACATAGTGGCGGAACCAACTTTTTCTTTTATATAAGTCACAATATAAGGCATACCATTAAACTTGTCCGAGTGCGCCCACCCTAGGCGGATTATTGCCAAGGCGCCTCGGCAACCCACTGCCTAGCGAGTACTCGGCGACTACTCGGACGCCTAGACCGACTTTTGCAACAGTGCCTGCAGACACCAGATAAAATATTAGTGCTTTTAGGACACGATCGGAGTCAACAGCCTCTGGTCGCCCGATGTCTTCCAGGTAGTCATTGTGGGCCTTAGAAACCACTTTAGGCTTCCAAACCGTTGACGTTTTCATGACATTTAATAAACCAGAAAAACTTTTATCAACAAAATTTGGTTTATCAAATTTCTTTTTTACTTAAAGAATATTCACATTTGTGGATTTTGGTTCATTAAAAATTCTACCATACATATCAGCATAATTGATAGATGAACCAACAAATGGTTTTGGGTTAAAAGTCATAGGAAAATCCGATGCTTTGTGTCCCTTTTGATGACATTCATAGCACAATCTTCGATGAAACAAATTCATCGAATCATCATTATCAGAAATATTTCATGTACCAGATGTTTACCTTTAAAGCTCTTTGGCATGCCATAATAAGTTGATGAATAGCGAAAATCACCCGGATGAACGAAATTGTCATAGAAACCAAACCTTGATGTCCTTTTTGAAAACCAGTCTCTTGAATCAAGAGAACTTCGTGGTGAATCGTTTAAATCACATGAAGATCCTGATGTATAATGACCATTTCTTGAGGGATAAGGAATAAAATTATTCTCTCCCGCTACTGTTTACCTTTGTTTGTCTAAACATTCTGAACTTTGGGAATAGCAGCCTTTTTCTTCTTCTTCTTAGGCTTTTGAACCAGACCCTCCTAGTTTTCATACCCCAGACCAACATTCTTTTGTTTGAACTTATCTTTCACAGAATCAGACTTTTCATGACCTTGTTTAGCAAACTTTGAAAACTAAAATTCGACTGCCTTAAGATCACTCTTCTTTGTAAGCAAAGATTCATCAATGTCTATCTGTGAAAACCTTTGACCATTTTCTTTTCTTTCATTTCCGTTGAAAACTTTTTCCTTGTCTAAGAAGACAAAATTTGAATCAAACTGTGGTGCTTTGCTAAAATTAGATGCCTCGTTATCCTTCTTCTTTGACTTTGACTTATTTTTCATTTTAGAAAAAGGATTTGAAAACTTTGAATAATCATACTTTTCATTACTAGAAGTCACTGCAGATGGAGATTAATCCATAATCACGGGGGCATGAACTTGATGAAGATGTGCCTCTTTGCTACTCTCCTCACTTTTCTTGAGCTTATACAGATAGTTAAGAAAAGTAGGTGAAGTATTGCAATTAGCAAGTTGTCTTCGCAGATCAAGAATTTCAATTTGCAATTCAGAAACTTTTGTTTGAGACTCCATCAACTACTTATGCGATGCTATGTACTTTCCGAAAGTTTTTTATACTCATACTTTTGAGTATACATCTTACCACACTCTGCAAGAACTTCTCTGGTAACTTTCTCCCATTTCTTCTTGTAGATCTCTCAACACTTCATTCAAAACTGTATTTTTATCTTTCAACATTACAAATTCATCACACACTTTTGTGAGCTCTTCCTGAAGACTAATCACCTTATCAGCAACTTCAACTGCTATTTTCTGCATTCCATCATGTTTTTCCTTCCAAGGTAAACTTTTGGTGAAAAGTGCCTCAAAGTCTTCATTAATTTCTTCATTAATTTCTTCAGCTTATTTTTTAGACTTTTCAACATTCAAATTTTCTTCTTCACTTTTTTGCTTCCAGATACCACAATCTTCACAAGATTTGGACTTCAACAATATTAATTCTTGATTGGCTTCTTTCAGCTTTTTCTGATAAACTTCCAAATTTTCCTTCGCCAATTTGCATTCCTCGAGCAACAGACTCTTTACGTTAATTAATATTGTTTGCTGTAGCAAGCTCATCACAATTCTCACATTTTGATGAAGAAACTGTTTGAATTTCAGCTACATAAGCACACTCTTCTTTATCTGACTTTTCATCACGAATTGATTCTAAACCATTAGATTCGGAATCAGATTCAGTCAAACATTCATCAATCTTAATTTTCTTAGTAAGAAATGATGATTGATCCGAAAATTGTTTTCCCCAATCATATCCTTCATCAATTTGTGTAACTAATGCCTTTTGACCAGAAGAATTTGCTAAGTTTGCTGAATTCTTAGATGTCTGCACATTACTATTAGAATTTGATTGACTATCTTTTTGCTGTTTATATTCTCTGGCAAATTGTCCAATGTTTGAACAATTATAACATTTGACTTTTGATTTATCCAAAACCTTTCTTCCACCTGGATTAAAATCTTTTTGACCTATTTCGTTCAAAAATTTCTTAATTCTTCTTGTTAACATTGTCATTTGCCAATTTAAATCCATTTCTTCAGGATTATCAGGATCAATTTGATCATAATCTTCATCAACCAATTCAGCATTGTTAACACTACCAGTTATCACACCATAGTATGAAGATAATAAAGTGGACATTAATGCCATGTAATCCTCAATAGTCTTACCAAATAGCACTTTGAACTGTTTGATCTGGAATGAACACATTACATCCTCTTGAACCATCAGAATTTGCAGATTGATCAGAAAGAAATGTTGTTGTAGGTGATGCACTAAAAACACTAGGTTTTCACCTTGAGCATTTTGCTCACTTGCACCTGCGGTTTTATGGTGCTCCTCAGCTTGTTGAGGATCAACCAGAAACTGCCATAGAATGGGCAGGGGACGGTTAGTATCCTTTCCGAGAAATGATGACTTGTCTTGAGCCAAGTTCGAAAATGTTTTCTCAGTCAAGTTGCAAAATTTTTCCAAAAAGTTTGATTTGAGGGTATTCCTCTTTCAAAATGTATGATAGAAATCTTGGATAAACATAGAAAGAGAAGTTTTCAACGTCGCTTTTCATGGCATGAATGATAAGTTCAGAGAAATTAAAGTTTTCACCCTTAACAATGGCGTAGAAAGCAAATGCTTGTTTTGCAACCAACTCATCAAAGCCAGCTATTTTTGGAGTTAAACACACCAACATCGTGTGCGCCAATAACCTCCACTTGTATGGTAACTGCCCATTTTTGATGGTTTATCTTTTCGGAGGGCCACCGTAACCTAAGGATCTGAACAGGGAAAGAATTCATTTCCATCCAGTTTCAAGTAACCATCTTTATCACTAATAACATCTTCAGTAATCACCACAACTATATTATCCACCTTTGAAGAGATGTGCGAGACTCCATCGTCGTTTTCGATGATCTTGGTGTTTATGCAGAATTGTTCCATCACTTCTTCGTAAATCTCCACATCGACAGTGAGAGCATGATGGAGATGCGATTTGGTGAGGAAATCTACCACTTCATTATAAATCTCTGTTTTACTTGATTTTTCTAAGTACGCTACCGGATTGTGTTTGAAGGCAAATCTGGAGTCTTTCACTAGTTTTTTTACTGCTAGAACTACCCTTGGAAGTCATTGTGATGTTTATTTTGGTGAGAGAACGAAAAATATTTAATTTTGGGATTCGAAAATCTTGAGAGAGTTTGAGAAGTTAGAAGGTTTAAAGGTTTGAAATAATGACAAGGATTAGGGCATTCTTATTTGAAGTTGGTTGACTCAGAGAAGAGAGAAAAGCGCCAACTATTCAGAAAAGTGACCGATGGGACCCATGATATCCATTAGCTGTAACCACTTCAAGTGTTTGTACGTTACAACACCTCTAAGTGTGCCTCCGAATTTAATTACCAAAAAGTACCTCGGATGGCTTAATGGAAAAAAATTCAATGGGTCTATAAGTGTGTATCCGCTTCGAAGAGAGTGCCTTCCGGTTAATTGAATGTGCAGCCTTTGGTAAAAGTTCAATCGGAAAGTTCGAGCGAAACATCCTTTTCTCCTTTTAAAACCAAATTTCTTCCACTTGAAGTTCACGCAGAAATATTTTCCCCTTGGAAGAATTGTTTCTCCTCAAACCTTTATTCCTAACAGTGGTTAATGACAAGACATGTTTTCGGTTGAAGTTCCCCGGAGAATTTGAAATTGTATTCTCAAGGGTTGAACTAGAAAGTTGAAATAGATAAACAAAACACATGATTTTTGAATATTTCTAGTAACAATTACCACAATTTTAACAATAAGGTACTTAACTATGGTTAAAATGGTTTATAATTGTTACGAAGACTTTCTTTTTCTTTTTCTTTTTGTATCAAGAGGCGAGCTCTATGACACATGGCCTTGTTTTATTAAAGGTTTCTGAAAAGATTTGAATTTTAATCAAATTTCATCATCCCAATTGCTATGATGAGATAAAAGAATCTGCCTCATCAAAAGCTTTTTTAAAGAGATCTTCGAATTGGTGATTAGTATAAACTTTGAGCAATTTAATTAAATTCTTTTCAGCAGAATCTCTAAAAAAATGGTACCTCATTTCAATGTGCTTTGTTTTTTAATGCTTCACGGGGTTGTTGGTGATGGGAATAGCATTGTTGTTGTCAACAAAAATGGGAGTCTCGATAAAAGTGATTCCATAGTCTAGTATCTGATTTTGGATCCACAAGACTTGACCACAACAGCTTGAAGCAGCAATGTACTCAGCTTCAGCAGTAGATTTAGAAACACAAGTTTGCTTCTTTCATTGCCATGATACCAGTCTCTCCCTAGAAATTGACATCCACATGATGTTGACTTATCAACATTGCAACCCCCATAATCACTGTCAGTGAATGTTTTAAGAGGAAAATCAGAGTTCTTTGGGTACCACAAGCCTAATTTAGGCCGACCCTTTAGATATCTAAAATTCTTTTGACTGATAACATGTGTGATTCCTTTGTTGATGCCTGGTACCTTGCACAAATGCAAACACTAAATATGATGTATGGCTAGCTGGAAGTTAGGTACATCAGGGATCCTATCATTTCCCTGTACAAGTGCTCATCCACTGGTCACCACTTAAGTCAGTTAAAAACTTGTGGGAAGTGAAGATAGAAGTTTTGGCACTTAAAGCTGACTGAATATCAAATCTTTTACGCATGTTTTGAACATATTTGTATCGATTCAGGAAGAAACCTGCAGCAGTTTGCTTCACTTGAAGCCACAAAAAGAAGCTAAGCTCACCTCATCTCAAATTTTGCTTGCATGAAAGGTTCAAACTCCTTGCACAATGTGGGATTTGATGAAAAAAAGATTATATCATCAATATATATTTGTACTATCAGCATATCATTCCCAATACACTTGACGAAAAGTATTTTATCAACATCAACTCTTTTATAGCCATTTCCTAGGAGATAATTTGAGAGAGTCTCATACCAAGTCCTAGGTGCTTGCTTTAGACCATATAATGCTTTAATCAGTTTTCTCACCTCGTATTCATCTTTGATACACTTCTCCTTTGGCTTTTTCTCCGTGACATGAGCCATAACGATATGATATCCCTTGAGAAGAAACTTTTGAGCCTTCATGCAAGATATGATATTGAGCTGGGCTCCACTCTTTTCGCCTTGCACGCTAAGGGTGTTGCCGTTTGCAAGTCACATTCCGACTACCTTCTCGTGATAGACGATCTCTATATGGTTCTTTGATAACCAGTCCATCCTGGTGACAACATCAGAACTTCCTAATTCGATAGGCATTAGATCAATATTAAATGTATGTTCTGAGAGTTCAAGTGTACAACCTTGGTTTATCAGACACATACCCGTTACAATGTTGTGGTCACGGCGGGCATCTCTGGCGTTGATAAAAAAAAGCTCTACCTCTTCCTTGATTGAGATTCTGATTTTTCAACTTCGGGTAGTCTTTCTTCAAATGGCCGGTGACACCACAACCAAAGCAGGCGCGACTTGGCCAATCACGAGTGATGTGACCCTTAGCCTTGTAGTGCCCACAGTAAACATTTCCTTAATCAAGGGTGTGGTGAAGGTTGCACTTGTTACATAAGGGTAGGTTACCGGAGTAACCAGACTTTCTTTGCTATTAAATGGGTGCAATAGCAGCATAAACCTTACCCGGCTGTGGGTTTTTCATGGGAGCCTTCTCAGAACTCTTATCAGTCTTGTTCTTCCAAAAACTACGCTTCCTTTTGTTATCCAGCTTCTTTTTTGATGAGGTGGTGGCACTAACATCTGCGGGCTTAGCTTCGGGATTCTTCTTTGCAAAGGTCACGCATTGGTGGGTGGCTTGATAAACCAGGCTATGTGCCAAACGCACCGCATCCCGAAAGGTGGTCGGGTTTCATGAATGAACATTCCCTTGGATATGGGGTGCATGACACCAGATGTATCTCTCAATCTTCTTGTATTGCAAAGCGACCATGGTTGAACAAAGGTGGGCGAGTTCACGAAATCGCTTGGTGTAGCCAGCGATATTAGGACAATTTATGGACAAACCCCAAAACTCAGCTTCTAGCCTCTGCAGTTCTTCTCTATGGCAATATTCGTCCCTCAGGATTTGTTTGAGTTCATCCCGTGTCAAAGACCAAGTCTGTTCCCATGGCATCAGCGTGCGAGTTCCACCATGTTAGTGCATCATCAGTGAACGTGTAGGTAGCATATTTACGTGACCAATAGATTAATAGTTTATAAAAGAGTTTACTGAATTAATATATAATTAATTCTAAAACGAAGCGGAATAAAAAAATATAATTATATATATATATATATATATATATATATATATATATATATATATATTAAAGCTATATAATCATTTATAACGAATACCAATGTGCAACAGGATCAAATTACCAAACACACAAACACGGGAAATAAAATAAATAATCTAAACTAACAAGTAGGTTAGATATACCTTGGCGATGTTGAAAAAACGTTCAAGACAGCGAGTTTCAACGACCGAGGTGCTAGGTTGAAACGGAACGAAAAACGAACCACTTTTGATCTCCAACAGTTATCACGTATCGTGATGATTCTCATGGTCCAGTGTCGCGTACTACGAAAGGCACGGGACCGCGTTTATGACCCGTGGCATTACACATCATGAGAGTACACCTTGACTTACGTCGTATCTCGCGAGCACTACGTCAAAAATGACCTTTAGCCACTGTTTTTCTGAAAACACGTAGCCACTATTTTTAAAAAAACGTGGCTAAAGGTCATTCACACTTGTTTTAGCCACATATTTTTTCTATGTGTGACTAAATATATAGCTTTTCGAGCCTTTTAGCCACACATTTTTCATTCGTGTGACGAAAAAACACACATTCTGAACACCTTTAGCCACACTTTTACAAACAAGTGTGACATTTACTAGTCACGCAAAAAAAAAGTGTGGCCAAATGTGACCAACGACCACTGTATTTGTTTTACTTTTAATTCACATGACTAAATATGACCAACAAGCCTAGTATTTTTTTGTTATGTGGCTAAAAGCTAATATATATATATATATATATATATATATATATATATATATATATATATATATATATATAGGGTTAGGTTTAAATGAGAACTTTTTCTTTTGAGAACTTTTGAGAACCAATTTGGGCCACTAATTTTCAAGGGGGGAGCATTCAAATTCATGGGGGGTTTTCCATATATATAAACCAGTGGCTAAGATTAGTTCTTTTTAGTTCTCAAACACAATTAGTTCTCAAATGATCCTCTCCCTATATATATATATATATATATATATATATATATATATAGCTATAGCTTCAGCTAGTAAAAGAAAAAAAACAGTGACTATAACTATCTTTTAGCCACATTTGAAATTTTAGAGCGTGACTAAAAATTTCAATTCTCCCCTTAACCAAATTTTCAGTTCCCGCTTCTCTAATTTTCAGTTCCCCTTTTAACTTTCACTCCCCTAAATCCCTCCATCAGTATCTATCCCCATTCTCCCCCACCCCGTCCTCTATTCATCCGGCGGTCAACAACCAGAGGATCCTTCCTCGCCTCCGTCCTCGATTTCGAGAATCCATTGAAGGTCTACCTGAACGCAATCCCTAACCCTAACAGTAACAATCCTCCGAGGATGAATTGGTCTGGAAGAATCGTGTTCCACAAATTGGAACGGAGCTCGAGCAGTCTGAGCAGCTTCAATGGCGGACCATAAGTATTGAGTTTGAAATCATTCTCTGGTTTTTTTCCATTTGCAGTTATTAACTCGAATCGAGATTTTATTATTTCAGATTTAGGTATGTTTTCCATACGAAATCTCGAGGTATTAACTCGAATCGAGATTTGTTATATTGACAAATCTTGGCTTTCCCAAGATTTTATTTTCCAGGTTTATTATATTGAGATTCAGGTTTATTTTCCATACGTAATCATCTTCATCATTTTCAAGATTTTATTTTTTCAACAAATCTTGGCTTTCCCAAGGTTTTAGTTCTTCGTTCAATCAAAATCAATCATTATCATCATCTGCTTCAATCGAATCCGCATGTGAATTAGGTATGTCCCCTAAAATTCATCCTCTGTAATCGATTTCTGCTAATACTCTGTGCGCTAATCTTCTTATTGCAAACTGATGGTTCATTCTTTCTCGCAAATCTCTGATCGATGCCTGATAAACACTGTATGTATACATACTTCTTTCTCCATAATTTTGTCGATTCAACTTCTGTAATCAAATGATTCTTAATTTTGAAGGAAAACTGGGCGATGATGTTATTGGATTTGACACTCTCGAACCCTATCTGGTGAGTTGCGATTTCTCACCTAATTTTGGGCCTAAGGTTGCTATAGGCCTACGGCCAAATCATGTACTTATCAATTT
Source organism: Deinandra increscens subsp. villosa (assembly GCA_039602395.1). Taxonomy (NCBI): domain Eukaryota; kingdom Viridiplantae; phylum Streptophyta; class Magnoliopsida; order Asterales; family Asteraceae; genus Deinandra; species Deinandra increscens. The sequence continues at coordinate 37,502,588 of JBCNJP010000017.1, read as the reverse complement.
TGACTTTCTAACATTCCTTTGGTAGATATGTTTACTAAAAATGGAGATTTTAATGTGATTCAAATACTTATACTACATAATCGAAGATAACAAAATGGGATAAGAGCATTAGACATGAACTTAGAAGATGCTGAAGTAACATATCGGAATGGTAATAACGAATGAGATGTAAATGAATTGTTACATTTGGATTATTGAATTCACTTATGTAGCATATGAAGTCTTTAATATGAATCTTGGGTAGAGTTTTAAATTTGACATCTAACTTAGTGCCTTCCCGTATTGGTAAATTGCTTTCAAAAAGTGTTTTTTTGCAAAGCCCTCCAAGTGTTCGATGAAATGCTTCAATCAAATTGTAGAATTTTCAGTATTGATTACAACCTTATTATCGGTGTTTTGGTGTGCCATTCACATTTTGAATTAGTGGAATTGTGTTACGGAGTCATGATTCAAAAAGGGTATTCATTAAACTCATTTACATATTCAAGGTTCATTTGTGGTTTATTTGAAGTTAACGACTTAAGATTGATTAATATATTATTTTGTACCTCTTTTTTTTCAGGTGTTTGTGATGCTTTTAGAAGATTGAATCCAGTTTCATATTTGGGTTTTTGTCTCCCGATTATTGATCTCAGGTAATGGCTCTCTTGAATCTTACATTGAATTTTTGTGGAGAAAGTTGAACTATTTCTTGCCTTAATCAATTTAGAAATCTAAACAACTGAAACTAGTTTCTATGGATTTTGATTAGCTTCAGTGTTCTATATTGGACTTTTTTATTAGGAATCCATGAAAATTAGCTTATTATTTAATATTTCTTAGAAGTTGTGAACTTCATTGAAACATATTAGAAAAAAATCATATTTGAATCATTTGGGGTGAATTTATTGGCTCCTGCGTTATAAATCAATAATCCAAATTTCCAACACATGCATTATTAATATCCATAAAAATTGTGCAACTGTGTTTACAAAGTTTCACTTTCTAACATTCATGGACTAAAAATTCAACATTTTTGGTTCATTTGTTGCATAGGTGTTTGATGAGATTGGTGTAGGCATCGCATCAAAGGTTAGTTTTCTATGTGACTTATTATTGTACTCTTGAGAAACTTTTGGTGTCTCACTAACCTATAATTTTGTTGCTCGAGTCATATTTTCTACCTAGAGGTAATACGATTTATGACTCCCTATGTCTACAGTACCTCCCTACAGAAGAGAATGGCTGATGGTAGGTTCCTTCTTTGTCAAAACAACATTCTTTTACTATTGTTGCATCCCTACGAAAACTAATATAAATGTACTTCGCATCCGGTAATATTTAGCTCCGTTATAGACTATAAACTACTTACATTCACAATTGATATTCTTGAACTACTACAATTTCAGAATCCATCAAGACAAAAATTATTCAATTCCTGGATACACATCCGAGTGATAGTGCATCACTTAACTGCTACTACAAGTTAATTTTTTCACCTCCACATTCTATTGATGGTTAGGGGTGCTTTTGGGTTTTCTATTTTGATCATTTAGGTGATAAGTGGCATCATTTATTACTTGATACTTCTGTACGATATAACTGGATTCTTATAAGTAGTTTTCTACATTTATTTAGTTATTTGTACATATATCCTTCCAATTTTAATCATATTATTCTGTTACAGAGGACCAAACAATAACCAATGTGTGAGAACATATATTGTTTCTGCAGTTGGGATGGTTATAATAATCTATATGAGTGAAACTTGCTTGAAAGGTCATGCTATTGCTATTATTTGGAAGTGGATTATGAGGATTAATGCGTTTAGAGGTATATCAGTTTGGGTTGGAGATCATCAACAAGAAGTGTATGTTCTTATAATAATTTGGGCGACTGTTTTGTTGCTTATGACACCAAATGGTTTCGGTTACATGAAGCTAAGAATAATAAAAGTCATGTTCACTTTTTAGGGCTTTTCTGAATCTAATTTTGTCCACTTTTTGAATCAGTTGCAAGTTCTAGTGGATTGATATTGGTATTGATTTTGAGTCTGTTTGCTGGATTGACTATTCCGGGGAATTCTCGTTCGATCCTCCTAGATTCTGATGAAATAGGTACAGTGTTTGATGTCTGAATGCAAGTATGTTAAATAATGGGCAAACTGAAATAGGCCCTAACTTGCAGGTTCTTAATATATACGTTGAAATCTTGTGTGGAACACCTTGTTCTTTTCATGTAAATTAGTTTTTTATTCTTTTAGTTTTTTATTCTATGTTCAAGACCAACCTGTAACACCAGCAGCAGGTAAGTGTTCTTCTTGTTAATGTTCAAGAAGTTGAGTACCATCACATCATATATCTTTAATTTTCATTTTTCATGTGCAGGTGCGTGCAGGTATAGACTTATGTATAGATCTTGGATTGCTATTATTTGTAGCTTGAAGTGATGTAGGTCTTGATGTAGGTGTTAATATCATTTGTAGATAACTTTTGATTAGAAAGTTAGGTCTTTATTAATTAATCTGAAAACTTATGTATGGATCTTGAATTGTTATTGTTAACGAGTTGGTGACCCGCCCGCGCGTTGCGGCGGGCCACCCGTTAATTCATAGAAGTTAACACGGGCTTGGCCATAAAAATACGTACCCATAAAATAAGTAATCAAGTTAAACATGATAAACTTGAATCTTAGCTTGATAAAAAAGGTATTTGAAGGATAAAATAGTCACAGCCGTGTACCCTTTGTGAAGTTTCTGTGTACTAAAGGGCTTAATGTATTTGAGTTCCTTCTTATCATTGTATGTTCTATATCAAAGATTCACATTCACTACACATAAATACAGACACAACAACTACTAATGAAAATAAGATTATATCTTGCAACAGTAGCTAATGGAAATTAATTAGAGGCTACAGCTAGTCATGATTTTGTTAACAGTATGAGAAACTCATCTTTTATAGGAACTTGTTTATAGCATTGTCATTAATAGAAAAAACATTGAATAGAATTTATAAAAATCCATATAAAAATAGATATAAAAAGTTGAAGCTATGTAAACATACAGCCAACAATCCTATGAGGATGTAAAATCAAAGTGTAAGTGTAAGTATGTGTTAGCACTTCTTACCCTCGGGATTTCTTCAATGCAACTTATGTGTGAAATAAAGATTCGGCTATATCATTATCCTTTCGAAGCTCTCTCCTTTAAACCTCGTAATCTCTAACTGATTCAGCCCATCTTTCAAGTTGTCACCTAAATTGTTTCACCACTTTTAGCCCACCTTTTAGCTGTAACATAAAAAATCTTAAATTATCAATAGAAGTTGGTTAAAAAGGTTGTTTCCATGAATCGAAGTGACATTCAAGTTATGAAAATAACCGCTTGTGAAAATGTAGGAGAAGTGATGTTTACATCAGAGCCAAATTTCACTGACCACCCCAGCAGTCATCAAAATCTGAAGGTGCAATTTTGATGATAAAATTATTATGCTTTTATGTAGTATGATACAGAAGGTTGATGCTGATTAAAAGGAAGAAATTACCATCAGGTCTCCATTGATGATAGGAGAGTGTGCATAATTTAGTTATGTCCTTCATCAGCCAATGACTGTTGGGATCAAGCGATTATTACTCCTTCATTATCACAGATAATGAAATCCAAATGAAGATTCACTTATTTTATGTCAATCATGACGTAAAAATCAAATGGACGCTGATTTTGCTGAAAGTTCAAAATTATTATCATCCAGATCAAAACTAAACCATTAGAAGTGAAGCATATATTCTATCGACTTCAACAATGTAATTTAAATAACAAAATAGAAAGGGGATATCCCCACCCAAGACCCTATACCAATTTGCCTCACAGTTGAAAAAATACCTTCAGATTATTGAAAAAATATTCTCATATATGACACCAAAAATAACTAAATTCCAAATTTTGGGGAAAAAAACTCATATCCTTGATTCATAAGATAATTCTTGTACCTGGAGAATGATATCAGTAATATGCGTAAGAAAGCCATTTAAAAAATTAAAATGAAAAATATATGAGAAACATCTAAAGAGGCAAAATTACGTCAACATTTTGCTCTAATTAACAATTCTAGATCCGAATTCACGACTTTGTGAAGAACAATCAATCCAATCAGTAATGTTACATACAACTACTATGACTCCATTCATGTAAGGATTTTGCTCTAATTACCTTTGACCTGAAAATGTCGCATGAACCCTAGATTGAACTATGGTTGTCGCCGGAATCACCTCTGTGGTCGGAGTGCCACCAAAAACTGTCGCAGACCTAGGGTCTTAACCTACCAAACATGCATCATTGCCACCTGCGGCGGCTAAATGAAGAAGACGATGGTCAACAGTTGTTTTCACCGAAGAGAGCCACCAGATTGGAAAAACCCTGAAAATGTCGCCTGAAAATAAGAGAGCAGGTGTTATGCATATTTGTTATAAAGTCTATAAGATTTGGAGAGAACCCCCACATCCGAAAATCGTGGTTGTTAAAGCCGCTCACCATCTCTGCTACTGCCGATCAGCAGTCTAAGTCTCTCTTTCACCACTCTCTTTCTTTTCTCCCGGTTAACCTCTTTTCCCATCTCTAGCGTATGGTAGAAAATCTCTAGCGTATGGTAGAAAAGGAGATGAGGCCACCGCTCCAAAAGACAATTAACATCAATTTCCCAGAGCAAAGAAATTAAGCATTGAGGGAGGGATGGGTCTAACAGTCTCCTACTGTAGAACGTGGTGAAGCAGTTGAGAAGTATGGGAATTGATCTGCAATTTGAAGAAAAGAGAAGGTAGATGGACCCACATGAGGTGTAAGTATCTGATAGGAGGATGAGCTTATGAATAGTTAACTCTGAGTCTTGGACAACCATTGCTTTTTGTATATATATATAATATCACTTGGTTTTTATGTTTTCTTATGTTATTGTCGTTTTTATTGAAAATAAAATCTCTAATTACATGAAATGGTCACGCTTGTAGTTATTAATGCGTGACTATATGATAGAAACGGCCACACTTTTTTTATAAATATGTGGCTATTGTTTACCTTTAGTCACGCTTTTCAGATGGAATGGTTGATTCTAGCAAACTTTCATCTACGTTTAAAGAAAATTCGTGTGGCCGTTGCTACCCTTTAGCCACGCTTATAAAAAACTCATGTGGCCGTTGCTAACTTTTAGCCACACATTTAAGATGAAATGCTTGATTCCAGCAACCTTTTGCCATGTTTTTTTAAATATGTGGTCATTGCCTCCTTCTAGCCACGCTTTTCAGATGGTATGCTTAATTCCAGTAATCTTTTGCCACGGTTTTTAAAAATAAGCGTGGCTAAAACAAACATTTTAGCAAATTCATGTGGCCGTTGCTACTCTTTAGCCACGCTTATAGAAAATTCATGTGGCCGTTGCTACTCTTTATCCACGCTTATAGAAAATTCACATGGCCGTGGCTACCTTTTAGCCACACATTTCAGATGTAATGCCTGATTTTAACCAAAATATTGATACCTTTAGCCACATTTTTTAGTTACTACACCCACTAATCTTCAAGTGTGGTCATATGGTACCTACGGTCACGGGACCTTTGGTCACGATTGATAAGGAAAAAAAAAGTGTGGCCAAAGAGTTTTAGCCATGTTTTTTTCAGTGGCTAAAGGTCATTTTTGGCGTAGTGGAGACTACGAGATCTATCAGAATTAGATCTGATTGCAACCGGATACGACGCACGGTGAAAGGTGTCAGATGCACGTCGACGGGCGATGGACATGCGGCGGCAGGCAAGCGACGACAGTGGCGGTGGGTGATGGCGGCGCACAACAACAAGGTGGAGAACGGTGGCAAGTTCCATGGTGGTGATCGGCGGGTTTTGCGACAACGATTAGCGGCGAACCAAGCAGCGGATCAAGGCGTACGTGGCGGCAATCTCTAGTCCTTCCGGTGGTCTATGGGCATTTGTTGACGGAGCACCCTGACTAGCAACGACCACTAAGTTATGGCGATACAAAGATAGCCACCGGATGAAATCCGGTGATATCTATCAACGGAAAAAAAAACGGCGGTGAGCATTTTCCTTTTGGGTTTGCATCGAGAGTCACAAGGAAGAAGATTTTCTTCCTCTCTTTTTTCTTTAGCCGTCGTGATTATTATTATTAGGTAATTAGGGTTTAACCCCTAATCATCTAATATGTAATAGATAACTGGGTCCTCTCAAATCTTAATCTAAACTCGTACACGAGCTCACAAGTAACCTTTATAGATAAATCTATTAACGTTTAGCCCAACCATGAATTTAAATTAAGATGACTTTTATTTAAATTACGTTCACCCATTATTATTAAGCTCGTTAATAACAATAATATTGATTATTGATTATTTGTAACTAGTATAAATATTCTATATATAATCCAACGTCTCCGTTTCTTTTACCAGTTAACTATTAAAAGAGTTTAGAGTTCGTTGCACCCGGTGTAACTCTTACGGGTCGTAACCGGGTCAAGTTCAAGATTTTTTGGGTCTGGACACATAATATCCAACAGTCTCCCACTTGGATTGACCGCGACAAAATCTAAGAAACAGGCAGAGGTGCTCTAGCTACACATGACTGTCCCAACTAGTTATGACACTTCAAGTCAACAACCAAGGTATATCTGTTGAAGAGCAACTATTATTAGACTTTTGGTAATTCGAAGTCAATGTATCCCTTCTGTATAAGACATCAGCTGAACGATGAACATAGATTTAATTTTTTGTCATCTAATTTTCAGTCATTATGTTACTCAATATAGATTCGAAGTGGTCCAAAGCAAACACATAGTAGGTTTGGGTAAGGCCTTACACTTAGCACTTGGAATAAACGAGGGCGCCATGATGTCTAGCTGTTGCATGATTAGTGCAAGAGTACAGAATCCCATCTGGACTACATACCGCTCCCACTAAACTTCAGATCCATTCCCAAAAGTAGCCATTATGACTGGAAATTACACGACATCGTTGAGCTACAATCAAATCCATATTATGATTGAATCCATGAAGATGGTTTGATGCGAGTTACCTCCAACGTCATTTTCTAATGATGTCACACGCCGACCGACGGTGGAATACACCGGGGCATGATGATTGTCCAGATGCAAACAACACTAATTAATGTTGCGATATTCTTAACCAACCCATATCATATAATATAAGTAATCAATACAAAACATGATATAATCCAACAACAATGAAAAAATTAACTTATTTAATTAGGTCACACTAAGTCCCCATGCAACCATATGGTGTCATCAGTCATGGCAAAACATCATCAAACTGCATAACCTGCAACATGTATAAAATAAAGGTCAACTACGAATAGTTGGTGAGTAAACATAGGTTTAGTATTACATAGATTCAAACATGTGAACCGACGTGTTAAGTGCGATCAAGTATGATAAACTATAATGATATAGAGCACATAGGGGGTGCATGAGCCAACCCTGACCTCAAGGTTTCCAATCAGAAGGTGCCACACGCGAGGCGGGCCAAGTGGGGTTGTCAAGCCAATAGATCTATCACCGTAACCCCCACTTTTTACAGCTAATGTCACGGGAGTAATGATATCGAGCTTTATCACAACCAGTATTAAAATTAACACACAAGTTCACATACAAGAATACACATAATCACATAGAATTCACATTTAGTTTTAGAGTAAAGAATATCGAGTAAAGTTTTTTAATACGATACATGTTGCACTCCAAATTGTTTAAAGAAATAGGGGCTATGAATACTCACTTGACATGGAGACACAATTTGAAAGAACGACACAACAAAACGAGAGAAAGGTAGACCCAATGATAACCTTGATGACTGATCGTGATTTGGGCCAAAATAAATAAATAAGTAAGTTAAGTGATAATCGCGACTTAAAATGACATGACACGACATAAATGACTCACGAATCGTTGGTGATTTAGTGAAGTGATACGTATGATATGGGTCCAATCCTAAACTAGGGGTAAGGTCAAAGATCCCAATATGACTATTTATATAAAAGTCAAACCAAGTCAAAGAAAGTTAACAAAAGTCAATTTTCATGGTAATTTAACAAGGTAAATCAAATTCCAACATGCACACTCAAATCTAACCATGATTTATCATAGATTTTATGGATCTATTTGAATTTACAATGGACCTAAACAATTCTAGCATGGATCCAATCAAAACTAGCATGATAGTCAACTTTTAGGTACAATGTAACCCTAATTATATATATGGGTGGATTTAACCTCTTAAGAAATAAAAGTCCATGATTGAAGGTCACAACATATAGATCTAACCTTACTTGTGAAGAATATTGTAGATCTAAACATTTTAGGCTGTGGAATATAACATCTTAATGGTTATGACACACAAATCTAGCCCTAGATGACACACATATTGAGATCTAGTCATTTTAACACATAAAACTCAACCTTGATGATCATGACATTTAGATCTAGTCCTAAACAACATTCATGAAGTAGATCAAGTCCATTTGTAATATAAAAATGAAATACCCTAGATGACATGCTTTTCATTGATCTAGTCATTTTGACACATAAAAATCCACTCTTTATCAAAGAAACCTTAGATCTATAACATATCAATGATTCATCATGTTCTAATCTCAGATCCATAATCAAAATCACAACTTTCATGAAGATCCATACATCAAATTGCATGAAAAATCCAGATCTATATAGATTTCATCATGGATTCAAGTGAGATGGCAATATCATGCAAAAAGGTGGAATATTTACTCATAGAAACCCTTGATCTATCAAATACAACATAGATCCATGCCAAAAATTATATAAAGTTCAAATCTATAAAGTGCGTGAGCAGTGGATCGTCTACTCGATCAATATGATATCAATGTAAAACAAGTATAAACGAGGACACGAGAAGGTAAATACAATGAGGATTGTATTGATAACCACAGAGAGATTACACATAGTAAAACACACACTAGATATGACCAGAAGTTCCAATCTAAACAAAGAGCTAACTATTTATACTAATTGTTACTGGTCCGAGCTGGACATCACACAAACTACCACTTCGGGTCAGTTCGTCTCCCAGTTCATGTCAGTGTGCTAGCAGTAAATCTTGCAGCTTTGTCTTTTTTCTGATACTTCACACGACGAACCAGATTATGCTCTAACAAACTCCCCCTCAACATGTGCAGTATATGTTTCTCCACATAGTGTTGTATCTCCAATCAGATTCACCCTTAACTTAATGATTCGTCTGATCTTGAATACTTAACATTATAGCACATGTATTCTTTTTATCTACAGCTTCAGAAGACTTGAAGTAAAGATATTCTCTTTCCACTAAGTACCTGCCAACATAAATAATTTTGACGCAAAACGTCTCTTCAAGACTCCAAGATATAGTGATTTTGAAATTTGAATTTATATCCCGTGTTGATCAACCGAAAAAATAAGAAATAAAATCTTTTTGAATTTTCAAAACTCTATATAAAAAAAAATCTAAAATCTTTTTGGAATTTTCTGATACTGAAAGGTAAATGCAATACAGAATCAGACAATATTTTTGTCTTTTGCGAGAAAGATCACGACTTTGGATCATATTGGTCATAACGTGCTGAACTGCACTTCAATTTCAATTATTGTAGCACATAAGCCATATCGATTTCAGATATGTTTTGTCCAAATTTAAACTCAGAAAAAAATCATACTTATAACATATGGATATGTTAAGGTATTGATTAGATTTTCTTTGACCAACGTACCCCACACTATCAGGCATACTCAGATATGTTTTGCTAATCACACCTTGTGATTTTACTTGTGATTTTACACATAGTAATTGTATTAATGATATAGTCAACTATGTTCCATGAAAAAAGAAATAAGAACATTAAATCGTCAACCTTAAGGTCGATCTTTTGACCAAAGCGATCGTCTCGAAGAGATCTACACTTTTACTCACCTTACGGCCAGTACCCTCCGTTTCGATCCTCAAAATCCACTTCTAATTCCTTCGTTTTTGATTTTGAAGTTTTTGAAGTGTTATATTTCGGTTGAAAATGGTTGATTACTCGGCGATGCCCGCCGTTCAATCTGCCGTTCAATCACAAGTGCAAGCTTTACTTAACTTTAACAACGAAATCGGAACAAGTCAGAAAGTTCCTAAGTTGTTGAAGCTTGAAGACTTCTCATCATGGCGTAAACGATTTAAGGCTTATGTTGGTACTAATGACATAGATATTTGGATTCTAATCGAAGAAGGGTATAAATATCCATTACAAGCAAATGGTCAACCGAAGCTTCATCGTAGCCTTACAGTTGATGAAAAGACAAAATATCAAGTAGATCAAAAGGATTGTGGTGTTTTATCTATGGCATTACCAAAAGAACTCTTACATTAATCCAGTGATTTTTTTTTTCTATAAAAGTGTTATGGGATGTATTGGTTAAGCGTTGTGAGGGAAATGAGTAGTATAAGAAGAGTAAGCAAAAGGTTCTCAAGAAAGAGTTTGAAAACTTCAATTATTATCCAAATGAGAGTGTTTCTGACTTGATCACTCAATTTTCACATCTTCTTAGTGAATTGGCATTAGTCTCTGTTGTTAAAGAAGCTGCTGATAAAAAGTAAAAGTTGTTGGAAGCCTTACCTGAAAAATGGGAAAACTTTGTGTTGATTATTACAAAGGATAAGGATTATCCGAATATGACTTTCAACAGTTTGGTTGAGCAATTACAAGCTCATGATCTGGAAATTTCAATCATAAGTCTATGACTGGTTCAGTTCAAAATCCAGCAGTTTATCATGGAGAAAATTCTTCATCCATCAGTGCAAAGAAACTAAGTGTGATTCCTTCTACTGAACCGCCTACTGCGTTTGTAGGTGGAATGAATTCTGAATCATCTAGCAAATGTCATGTGCATATTCCGATTGCTCCAAGTCAATCTGGTTTATCTGCTGCTACACATGATCAATATGTGGCATTGGTGTCTGCTTTAATTACTTCTGGATATGGAGTTTTGACGGGTAGTGCTGACACTGCTGAACTGATCAATTAAGATTTTGATCAAATCGATGCTGATAATCTTGAATATATGGATATAAATTGGCAGTTTGTTATGTTGACACGATGAGTCAAGAACTACATCAAGAAGACGGGGCAGACAAATGTTCAATTTGGGCAGAGTAAACTAGGATTAGATAAGAGTCGGGTCCAATGTTTCAAATGTAAAGCTTATGGACATTTTGCTAGAGAATGTACGAAAAATGGAGATAAAAAGGATGGCAAATCAGAGAAGCCTAAGGCATTGTTTGCTTCTCTAAATGAGAAAGAAAAAGGATATGATTGGGAAAGTTTGCTGAATATTCTGATAAATATGGTCATTTGTCTTCTCCACCACAACAATTTGAATACATGAGAGAATCTGATTATGAAGCTGATGAATATGCAAACTATAAAAGTAATGTAGTGTTTACATGTAATAAACAAGCAATGCTTTCATTTCAAATATCATCAGATGAATTAGTTCTTGAAGTTCAAAAAATTGAAGTTGTGCCTAAGTTGTTACAATGTGAAAATTACTTGTTTTGGAAACAAGAATTTGAAGCTTATGTGCATGATCACTTTGCTGATTTTCTCAAGATTCGAGGAAAAGAATTTGATTGGCCTACAGATACTCTTGGTACTCCGCTAGAAGTTTTAAAATTCTCATCGGATGCTAAGATAAGGTTTAAATTAGAAACCAAGGCTTTTACTTTGTTGAAGAATGCATTATCACGTCCAAGCTGAGTTCCAACATGTCTACTCATAGTCTTTGGAAAGCTGTTCAAGAACTGTGCGAAACAGGAAAGTTAACCGATGCATGACACACATACCAAATGTTACTCCCTAAATGTGTAAACATTGTCATACTATGAATACGGTTGATAGTCACCTTTTAGAAGAAAATGAGACGTTGAGGAAAAGATGTAGTGATGCTGAAGGTAATCTCAAGATTTACAAGGAAATGTTTCAAAAGTATGAAAAAGAATTGTTGGCTGAGTGATGGAGTAGTCGTTAAATGCATGAATTCAAATGTCTCGAGTTCAAATATTGTCCACTAGATTTATTTATTTTTCTTATTTTCTTTTTTTCCGGATTTCTTAGTTTTAGTTTAACATATTTGTATTTACGTATTAATCATATTTAAATGATATTTTTAATAGTGATATAAGATTGAGTTTATATTTACGGGCTCTTTTTATACTTGCCTATGGCCCTATAATTTGTATATATTCTAAAAGTATAAAAATGATTATCTAAAATTTACATTTCTACAAATAGATTGAACGATTTAGCTATTTTTGTTAATTGAAAGAGATTTTATTACAAGAAATTGACTTTGAATAATTTATTAGAAAATTACATTAAAGAAGGCTAAAAATATAATTCATCCAAATTATATTTGTACACGTTCAATAAGAACAAAAAAATGTACCTTTAGTAATTATGAACCATATAGTTATTATTGTCGGTCCCAAACCGGATAAAAGATAATGATCTAAAATGTAATTTCAAAAAATACAGAAAGGCCCCAATATGTATTTTGGCTTGGGGCCCTCAAGTTGTTTGAGCTGCCCTTGGGTTTAGGGCTAATAAATATTGTACATCAAAAGGGTATTAATTTAAACCATGTTAGTGACAATTGCTATTATAAAAGGGTCGTTATATATCCATACACATTCCATATAATCGTTTGGGACAAAATGACCCAATACTGTATAAAAATTCAAGGGGGGGGGGGGGGTATTTATATAATATAATAAAATAAAAAATAGACCCCATCGACCGTTTTGGGCAAAATGGCCTCTTCATACGACCATTTTGCCCAAGACAACTGTATGGTGTGCGTGGATATAGCCGGACCCTTATAAAAATTGTAGACTAATAAACATTTTTGTATTTGTTTATTTGAACTTAGTTATTTTATTAAATTATATAAACTTTTTTTTCTTCATAAATTAATGGTTTTAAACCATTCAATAATGTTACCATGTATCCCACTTTATGTTGCATACATATCCAAGTGAAACACAACCAATGTTATGGCATGCTTTGATGGGAACTTACGGTGGATTCCACTTTGGCTTTTGATTTGATAGAAGGTAGAAGATTATGGCTTATCTGCTTCATAAAAGTGTCTAAAAAGGTAAGTTTTACTGATTTAATAAACTTATCATTATAGTAACTTGGAC
>JBCNJP010000017.1:37469663-37488841 GCA_039602395.1 Deinandra increscens subsp. villosa | reverse complement strand
TTATATATATACAAAAAGCAAAGTTTTTACGTGAGTTATTATACTATTACGTTGGAACCAATAACTGATTTACAAGTCAATGTCCTGGCCATTGGCTTTGTGCCATTTGGTGAGTTTTGTTTTCTTTTTTTTTTACTGCCACGAATTTGTCTTCCATCTAAATACATATTTTTCGTCTTTTTAATTGAATTTTATTTAGCTCAGTTGGTTTGTGATATGGTTTTCAATGCAGAAGTTATGCGTTCAACACTTAAGGGGTTTTTTTTTAACCCGTTTTTTTTGTGTGTGTTTGTTAAGTACAGATGTTAAAACTTTTAGGTTAATCGTGTCCATTGTTTTGATTAATTACAGTTCTTCTCACCATCGCTGCGTGTTCTTCTCTTCCTCTCTTCCACTTTGCTGCGTGTTCGTCATAGTTGTACAGGTATTTTCTCCTTCTCCAAGTTTCTTTCGGATTTCAAAGGTTAGCCCTGGTTCGGCTATGATTTTCGTCCTTAGATTTAGTTTTGCCCTATCTATTACACGTACCAAAGCATCGCATCTCTTCGTTTTCTATAGAGTATATAGATTTCTGTTGCATGTACATAATCGTATCAGATTCGTAATTTTTTTTTTACTTTTTCGTTTGGACAATTGTTGTTTTCTTCTAAGTGTTTTACTGCAGATAACTTATGATTTGTTATGTTCTTTTTATGTGTTAAGTTTTGGGTTTTTTGTGATGCACAGAAGGTGTTCGATGGAATGCCTTTGTTTGTAGCTTTATAATCAGTATGCATCTGTTCGTCCCTGTGCATATTGCACTTCAGTTGTTTGATGAAATGCCAGCTACACTTTCTTTGCGTCTCTTTCTGAGACTTGGGATATTAAGAGTCAGTTGAGTTTATAAAAGTCAATAAGGTAAATCAATAACTCATGATGTACTAATATACTACTTTGTAGTTGATGGTTCTACAGCTAAACATGTTAGAAATATACTACTCTGTGCATACTAGCCAAGATGCAACAAAATTTTATTATAATCTATCACAATCATCCCGAGGTTAAATCAATCACCTATACTGTGAGGAGTTATAAAAGGTCCCTGAACAGTAGTATTAAAGCAACATGATTTTAATGAACGACTTATTTTTTCTTTCATATAAATAAAACTCCCCTCTTTTTACGGGTATTAAAAACATAGATGATATCACTATTCGAATCCGTATCCAAATTTTGGATATCTGGAATTTTAGATAGTGAAACCGGATATCCTTAACCGTAAAAAATTAAAATACAAACAAACATTGAGAATGATGAATCCATTCCAAACTGTATTGCATATATTGTGAATACCCAACATCCAACCTTCAAAGTTCAAACCTACTTGCAAACTTCAACTTCAAGTCTCCCATCACTTCAATCTAAAGTCCAATTAGGTAATGGAGTTAATTTCATAACAATGATAAGTTGACTTTATGAACATATAGTTGCATAGCACCCACTAAATCACTTACCCAAGAAATGTTGAACCTCAACAAGAAATAGGTAGCATGCTACTCTGCTACTAATTTTCAGTTTATGTATAAAAGGGGGATCAGACCATGTTTGCCCCTTATTACCTAAAAGCATCTAAGTGATAAATTTAGAAATATACATGAACAACTTTAACTATTCTAAAAAAAAAAATTTAACATGTTACTAAAATTCAAAACAAACTTATCAGATTGGTAGATCACACTCATAAAAAATGTGCCTATCTAACATCTAAGACTCTGAAAATTAAAAAAACCAAAAGAAATAGTATGAAGTATGAATATTCCAAAAAAGTGATTATAATTAACACAAATTAACGACAGTCATCCAGTACTCCAGTAGCCTGAATTCAGAAAATATCATAACCTCATTACATAAAAATATTTTTATAAATGTTATAACATGTTTGTACACTGTTTAAAACTTTGCTAAAATCAGATCAACTTATTTAATTGTTTACTCATAATAGTCAACAACTGCATTAAGGTTTAAGGTAGTTGATAGTAGGGTGCCATGTGAATTCAGTTTTACATAACTGTATGCAATCTTATTTCTCAGACTTCGTAGCCATCTCTGTTCGCAGGTATCACTTTTCTTTAACCTGTTAGTGCTTTGTGTATTTGGTTTTAAGTCCACTTCTTAGTTTTTTAGTGTTAACTAAAAGTATATTTATAACAAAATTGGTGTTTTCAAATGTCAAATTAAATTTCAAATTGGTTGGTAATGGAGTTTCAATGTATGTAAACGGATATTAGTTATTAGCACCCATGACCAGAAGTTATAAACATGTGGTAATGACTTATAGGTTCATAGTTATGTTTAAAGTTTAATGTGTATCAAGCCATTAATCTAAGTATTCTATTCACATTTTATTGTATGTTTCTGCTTCAAAATACATGTTTTGGCTGCAAGTGATTATGATTTATACAAGTTAGAAATAAATCAAATCACTTATATACATTTGCACCTAAAATTGATTGTGATTTTACATGCTTTTACTACTTTTCCAAGCGGCACTAAAGAAACTGAAGGAAATGACTTATAAATAACATTTTGATCTCTTTACTCTTTAATGCTACTTCTGCTTATAATAATAGGTTTTCTTCAGCTTTTACTACTTTTCTAATTCTTGCAGGCAAAGAACCACTGTCATCAAAGAAACTGAAGGAAAAGAACGAATGAAGAAAAAGAAACCAACTTTTTTGGAAAGGTAGAAATGGAAATGCATGAACTACCACTTCTGTAGATCAGTAGTAAATTAGAAGCTATGGTAAATGGGCCTCCACATTGTAAATCGTGGTAATAGTAAATTACAAATGTCAATGTAAATGCATAAACCTAAACTAAACTTTTGTACTGACAGTTTATATAGCACTAAATGGTATGCAACATAACTAGAATGCAAGTATTAGAACCATCATAAACATCCACTCTCATAGGTACAAAGTGGTGACCCGCCGCAATGCGCGGGCGAGTCATCTGCTAGTTATATGATATGGGTTGGTTAAGAATATCGCAATATTAGTTAGTGTTGTGTGCATCTGGACAATTATCATGCCCCGATGTATTCCACCGTCGGTCGGCGTGTGACATCATTAGAAAATGACGTTGGAGGTAACTCGCATCAAACCATCTTCATGGATTCAATCATAAGATGGATTTGATTGTAGCTTAATGCTGTCGTGTAATTTCTAGTCATAATGGCTACTTTTGGGAATGGATCTGAAGTTTAGTGGGAGCGGTATGTAGTCCAGATGGGATTCTGTACTCTTGCACTAATCATGCAACAGCTAGACATCATGGCGCCCTCGTTTATTCCAAGTGTTAAGTGTAAGGCCTTACCCAAACCTACTATGTGTTTGCTTTGGACCACTTCGAATCTATATCGAGTAACATAATGACTGAAAATTAGATGAAAAAGAATTAAATCTATTTTCATCGTTCAACTGATGTCTTATACAGAAGGGATACATTGACTTCGAATTACCAAAAGTCTAATATTAGTTGCTCTTCAACAGATATACCTTGGTTGTTGACTTGAAGTGTCATAACTAGTTGGGACAGTCATGTGTAGCTAGAGCACCTCTGCCTGTTTCTTAGATTTTGTCGCGATCAATCCAAGTGGGAGACTGTTGGATATTATGTGTCCAGACCCAAAAAATCTTGAACTTGACCCGGTTACGACCCGTAAGAGTTACACTGGGTGCAACGAACTCTAAACTCTTTTAATAGTTAACTGGTAAAAGAAACGGAGACGTTTGATTATATATAAATTATTTATACTAGTTATAAATAATCAATAATCAATATTATTGTTATTAACGAGCTTAATAATAATGGGTGAACGTAATTTAAATAAAAGTCATCTTAATTTAAATTCATGGTTGGGCTAAACGTTAATAGATTTATCTATAAAGGTTACTCGTGAGCTCGTGTACGAGTTGAGATTAAGATTTGAGAGGACCCAATTATCTATTACATATTAGATGATTAGGGGTTAAACCCTAATCACCTAATAATAATAATCACGACGGCTAAAGAAAAAAGAGAGGAAGAAAATCTTCTTCCTTGTGATTCTCGATGCAAACCCAAAAGGAAAATGCTCACTGTCGTTTTTTTCCGTTGATAGACATCACCGGATTTCATCCGGTGGCTATCTTTGTATCGCCATAACTTAGTGGTCGTTGCTAGTCAGGGTGCTCCGTCAACAAATGCCCATAGACCACCGGAAGGACTAGAGATTGCCGCCACGTACGCCTTGATCCGCTGCTCGGTTCGCCGCTAATCGTCGTCGCAAAACCCGCCGATCACCACCATGGAACTTGCTACCGTTCTCCACCTTGTTGTTGTGCGCCGCCATCACCCACCGCCACTGTTGTTGCTTGCCTGCCGCCGCATGTCCATCGCCCGTCGACGTGCGTCTGACGCCTTTCACCGTGCGTCGTATCCGGTTGCAATCAGATCTAATTCTGATAGATCTTGTAGTCTCCACTACGCCAAAAATGACCTTTAGCCACTGAAAAAAACGTGGCTAAAACTCTTTGGCCACGCTTTTTTTTTTCCTTTTCAATCGTGACCAAAGGTCCCGTGACCGTAGGTACCATACGACCACACTTGAAGATTAGTGGATGTAGTAACTAAAAAACGTGGCTAAAGGTATCAATATTTTGGTTGAAATCATGCATTACATCTGAAATGTGTGGCTAAAAGGTAGCCACGGTCATGTGAATTTTCTATAAGCGTGGCTAAAGAGTAGCAACGGCCACATGAATTTTCTATAAGCGTGGCTAAAGAGTAGCAACGGCCACATGAATTTGCTAAAACGTTTGTTTTAGCCACGCTTATTTTTAAAAAACGTGGCAAAAGATTACTGGAATTAAGTATACCATCTGAAAAGCGTGGCTAAAAGGAGGCAACGACCACATATTTAAAAAAAAAACATGGCAAAAGGTTGCTGAAATCAAGCATTTCATCTTAAATGTGTGGCTAAAAGATAGCAACGGCCACATGAGTTTTTTATAAGCGTGGCTAAAGGGTAGCAACGGCCACACGAATTTTCTTTAAACGTAGATAAAAGGTTGCTAGAATCAACCATTCCATCTGAAAAGCGTGACTAAAGGTAAACAATAGCCACATATTTATAAAAAAAGTGTGGCCGTTTCTATCATATAGTCACGCATTAATAACTACAAGCGTGACCATTTCATGTAATTAGAGATTTTATTTTCAATATATTTTTCAATAAAAACGACAATAACATAAGAAAACATAAACACCAAGTGATATTAACAATAACAATTCAAGATCCATACATAAGTTTTCAGATTAAATAATAAAGACCTAACTTTTTAACCAAAAGTTATCTACAAATGATATTAACACCTACATCAAGACCTACATCACTCCAAGCTACAAATAATAGCAATCCAAGATCTATACATAAGTCTATACCTGCACGCACCTGCACATGAAAAATGAAAATTAAAGATATATGATGTGATGGTACTCAACTTCTTGAACATTAACAAGAAGAACACTTACCTGCTGGTGGTGTTACAGGTTGGTCTTGAACATAGAATAAAAAACTAATTTACATGAAAAGAACAAGGTCTTCCACACAAGATTTCAACGTATATATTAAGAACCTGTTAGGGCCTATTTCAGTTTGCCCATTATTTAACATACTTGCATTCAGACATCAAACACTGTACCTATTTCATCGGAATCTAGGAGGATCGAACGAGAATTCCCCGGAATAGTCAATCCAGCAAACAGACTCAAAATCAATACCAATATCAATCCACTAGAACTTGCAACTGATTCAAAAAGTGGACAAAATTAGATTCAGAAAAGCCCTAAAAAGTAAACATGACTTTTATTATTCTTAGCTTCATGTAACCGAAACCATTTGGTGTCATAAGCAACAAAACAGTCGCCCAAATTATTATAAGAACATACACTTCTTGTTGATGATCTCCAACCCAAACTGATATACCTCAGAACGCATTAATCCTCATAATCCACTTCCGAATAATAGCAATAGCATGACCTTTCAAGCAAGTTTCACTCATATAGATTATTATAACCATCCCAACTGCAGAAACAATATATGTTCTCACACGTTGGTTATTGTTTGGTCCTCTGTAACAGAATAATATGATTAAAATTGGAAGGATATATGTACAAATAACTAAATAAATGTAGAAAACTACTTATAAGAATCCAGTTATATCGTACAGAAGTATCAAGTAATAAATGATGCCACTTATCACCTAAATGATCAAAATAGAAAACCCAAAAGCACCCCTAACCATCAATAGAATGTGGAGGTGAAATTGTAGTAGTTCAAGAATATCAATTGTGAATGTAAGTAGTTTATAGTCTATAACGGAGCTAAATATTACCGGATGCGAAGTACATTTATATTAGTTTTCGTAGGGATGCAACAATAGTAAAAGAATGTTGTTTTGACACAGAAGGAACCTACCAGCAGCCATTCTCTTCTGTAGGGAGGTACTGTAGACATAGGGAGTCATAAATAGTATTACCTCTAGGTAGAAAATATGACTCGAGCAACAAAATTATAGGTTAGTGAGACACCAAAAGTTTCTCAAGAGTACAATAATAAGTCACATAGAAAACTAACCTTTGATGCGATGCCTACACCAATCTCATCAAACACCTATGCAACAAATGAACCAAAAATGTTGAATTTTTAGTCCATGAATGTTAGAAAGTGAAACTTTGTAAACACAGTTGCACAATTTTTATGGGTATTAATAATGCATGTGTTGGAAATTTGGATTATTGATTTAGAGTAAATTACGGATTTCGTCCCTGTGGTTTGCCGAAATTTCACCTATCGTCCTAAGTTTTCAAAAATTACGGATATCGTCCCCAACGTTTGCCAAAACGTTACAGATTTCGTCCTTTTGTTGGATGGCCGTTAAAGATTTCTGTTAAGTGGGTGTGAATTGACATTTATACCCCTCTCTTTAAATATTAAAAAAAAATAAACCCTAAGAAAAAAATATAAAACAAAAACATAAACCCTTTTCTCTGCACTCGCCGGCCGGCAATTCACCGCCATCTTAATATCTACCCGCCACCGTCATCGTCACTTTGTTTCTATTGAACCGTGGTACCAATTTACAAGTAAATCTCACATTCTCCGAAGCTAATTACGCCACCGTCGCTTTTTTATCCTTCTGATGATTAAACCTTCGACGGCGACGGGAGACCCGTTTAGGGTTTGCCGTTCTCTTCTCCTTCGGCGATGGTAGTCACTGTTTCGTCCGATTTTAGTTCCGATCGGTGGTTTATGGGTAAGACTTTTAATTATAGTTGATTTTTCAGGTGTGTAAACCGAATCGGTGGTGGTAGGAGGTTGCCGGTTGGACTGTACCAGTTGTAGAAGGTCGTTTGTGGCAGATTAGGGGCTGCCGGGTGACGGGAACACCTCCCGATCACGGTAACAGTTAACTCGGTGATGGCCGGAAGTGTGGATATAGAGATCGAGCTCGGCGGAAATATCGGCGGAGATGGAGCCGGTCATCTCATTGTGATTTTGTTTTATGTTTTTTCTTAGGCTTTATTTTTTTTTAATATTTAAAGAGAGGGGTATAAATGTCAATTCACACCCACTTAACGGGAATTTTTAACGGCCATCCAACAAAAGGACGAAATCCATAACATTTTGGCAAACGTTCACTAACGTGGCTTAAAAACTGGGCGATGATGTTATTGGATTTGACACTCTCGAACCCTATCTGGTGAGTTGCGATTTCTCACCTAATTTTGGGCCTAAGGTTGCTATAGGCCTACGGCCAAATCATGTACTTATCAATTTTGACTTTCTAACATTCCTTTGGTAAATATCTGAGGATTTTCAGTGAATTGGTTAGGTGAGAAAGCCAAATCCGTAACATTTTGGCAAACGCTGAGGATTTTCAGTGAATTGGTGCATTGTTTGGATGAATTAAGGATGCTATTTATAGCATTTTGATGCGTCTCAGGCTTCTAACACGTCTTAAGGTGACTCACGATCAAAATCGACGCGTATGGAGCTCAAACTTGGCCTCCAAGTTCACTAACGTGGCTTAAAAACGAGCTGGTAGATATTTCTGCAGAACCAAGACCTTCGCGTATCGCGCAGGGTTTCTAGGTATGGCTCGCGATACGCGAGCTAGTGATTTCCTGCCAGAATTGATTTTTAACACTTTTGGCCCTTATACTTTGGTTTAATGCAACTTTTACCCCCTGAACTTTTGTCCCTTTATCATTTTATACACCAAATCATTATAGGACATATTTCTTACAATTTATAAGGTTTATAAGGCCCGGGATTTGTATGATAACATATATATACATTTATATATATATTCTTTATTGTTTGCTAAATTACGCTTTAGTCCCTCAAACTTTACAATACACATCATTTTATGTTCCGAATCATTTTAAGACATTATTATAATACTTTTTAAGTCTTGGAATACTTATGATAGTATATATATACATTCGTTCATATCTTTCTATAAATTACAGTTTTGGCCCTCTAACTTTTATCTTATGCATATTAAACCCTAATCTTTTGATGTAACTATCATTTTACATCTTACAACCTTCCTAAACATATTTCTAACATTCTCGAAGGTTCGGGTCACATATAACAATATATATACATATATATTTGTATATTTACATAAATTACACTTTTAGTCCTTCTACTTTCCCGTTAACTACTAAGACACGTATTTACACATATATTTCCATCAATTCACACATGTACCACTATGTTATTCATATATACATATATCCATCTCATATTTTACTTTCTTTACCTTTTAACCCATCCGGTTATGCATATTTCGTTATTTTGGCCATTAAACACGTATTTCTAACACATGCAATTTATCTAATGCATAGTTTTATCATGTTCATCAATCAAGCTCACGTATTTATAATATAAACACGTATTTACTATATATATCATGTATCTATGAAATTCGGGGTGTTACAACTCTACCCCTCTTAAACAGGGTTTCGTCCTCGAAACCTGTTCCATTCCCATCTTAAACATTCATTTCTAACTTTGCAACTCATCCGCATAACATAACCATTCATATCTCATTTCATAACTCGGTAATATTTCTTTCGCGTTTCTGCATCTATCTTAAGGAAAACGTAACCCTAAGCTGTCTACGGTAGCTTGTTTACGGGATCCTTGATAATGCTTTCACATTTTCGGCTTGCTGTCTGTTAAAGGATCTAACTTCCTAGAACATAAGTTCTAATGGTTCTAATGTCTAAGCATACTGCAGCAAGCAATGGCACACATAACGTACTAAAGCAAACGAATAATGATTAACTATGATTTCTAACTACTCGAATTACCTGACGAGGTCTGAGGATCTCCTTCTATCATCTCCAACATACCATATGCCCTCGCAGGAGCCGTTCTTGGACCCGTAGTATTCCCCGGGACGGATCGAAGTGGGGTAGGGTTCAACACCAGCTTAGGACAGTTCATCCTAAGGTGTCCCGCTTCCCCGCATTCGTAACACTTCTTACGTTCTGGGCAATTGCCCGAGAAGTGACCTTCCTTTCCGCATGTATAACACGTAGATGTTCCCGACCTGCACTCTCCAAAATGATTCTTCTTGCATTTGTGGCACCTCGGCTTGTCGTTTTTCGAATGATCCTTTGCCTTCTTGTGATGATTCCCATTGTCCTTTCTCGAACTTGCTTCAGCTTCCGGCTCCTTCCTCTTAGCTCCTTCTGGTCTACCATTTGCACCAAACATTTCGCTGTAGAGATTGGAACTCAAATTCACCGTCGCCTTAAATGTCTTTGGTTCAGTCGCCTTGATCAACACCCTAACTCTACTTGGAAATCCTTGAACATAACGCTTCACCCTTTCAGCTTCGGGAGTGACTAAGGTAGGTAGCAGTCTTGCCATCGCGTTGAACTTTGAAGTGTATTCCCGGTGCGTCATGTTCCCAGCTTCTCAATGTCAGAAAACTCCTTTCCAGTTGCTCCAGCTCACCTTTAGGGCAGAAATCTTCTAAAACTAACCTCTTCAGATCGTTCCACTTCATTGCAGCAATGACTCCGTCTTCTTCAGTCTGTTTGATCATTCCCCACCAATGTAGTGCTTCTGAGACAAACGAGTGGGCAGCATACTTCACGGCTTGGGCTTCACTACACTCACTGATATCTATAACTGCTTCCATTTCATGAATCCATTGGAACGTAGCTAATGCATCTTGATTGCCGTCGAACAAAGGAGGTCTGCAACCGCTAAATGATTTAAACGAACATCCTACTCTAGGTTGGGCAGTTCCGATATTTCCTCCTGCAGCTCCACTGGCTCCACGGGCTCCACTAGCACCAGCTCTCGCAGCTCCTTGAAGTTGAACTAATAAACCAGGCAATGTTGTTTGCATCAAGCGCGTCATCTCTGCAACCATAGCCGCTCTCTGCTCATTAGTGAACGCATTAGCTCCGACGTTATTCTCTGGTTCCGCATTCGCACGATCGCCTCTTGCAGACATCTTCAGATCCTAATTTAAGATGGATGACATTTCAGTACTTTGTGTGACGTAGAGTCTCTAAATTTTGAATTCATGATAAGTATATAAGTGCAGGATCCGATACAATTATATATTTATGATGCGTTCAAAACCCAGTTACTTCTATCACACATTTCTCTAATGTCCACATCTCGCCTCTCTATCTCCGTCCGTAACATCTCTGACAAACCGATTTCTAGATTATATTTCTAAACGTTCTTCTTCTCCTTGCACTTGGCTACATAACAATTAGTACTTATGATTGGTTTATATGGTAAATACCAAATTGCAGTAGCTAATTGCAATTGTGTATTTTCCATATTCACCTACCGCAAGTCCCGCCTATTATGTCCTTATGCATATTTGTCCTTATGGGCACAAGCTATCCTGGCTGGCATCTAATTTCTTATCTCAACTTACTTTACCTAGAGTCCTAGTTTAAGTTTAGATATCGCGCTTGTACCTAAATCTCTTAAACCAAGGCTCTGATACCAACTTGTGACGCCCACTCCCAGACTTGGCACCAGGAGGGGTCACTCATCGGATTTACTCATGAACACGTGGCACAACAGAGATAAGCAGCGGAAAATTTAAAACTTTTATTTATTATAAAGCCAAGTACGTAAAGTAACTGAGATAATTTACAATCTATCTATATAGCGACTAACTATATCCGTCTTTATTTATCTACACTAAGCCAGCAACTCCAACAGCTCTTCTAATAGCTTGCCCGATCAGTCCCTTATCACGAGGGCTCCGCCCTTGCTCCCGGACGTCTCACCTATACCTGACATACATATGGTTTTGGGAAAAGGTCAGCTTACGCTGGTGAGTTCTACATTTAAAAACGTTACCTCGTTTGTGAGGTTAAAACCTTTGAACCTGCAAAATCCCTTTTACAACATTTATCAAGTATAACACATAACAAGTTATACATAACATAACATCATAATCATACACGTTTCTCTAGAAAACATCTACCTCAATAACTTTTAACTCCTACGACCTGAATTCCATACACCTCTATATCTTCTGGTCTCGAATACTGCTCGGGTGACTTTATCGGAAGCCCCCAACCTCAGTACCGACAACCGCTCCATTTCATCTATACCTTCCCGGTCTCGAATACTGCTCAGGTGACTTCATCTGGAAGCCCCCAACCTCAGCAACGACAACCGTCCTACATTCCGTTCTTCCAGTTTCGAATACCGCTCAGGTGACTTCATCTGGAAGCCCCCAACCTCAGTATCGACCTCTGTTCACGTAACTTTAACTCTTTAGACGTTCCATTCTATCGAACATCTCCTTAACCACCACAGTACTACTACCCGCCCCTAGTTAGATATCCAGGTGACTCACGTGTGCTAATAAACATGATAATGTACTCATATACTGCAACAACTGAACATCCCCCAATTTACCTAGGTGTATGTATACAGGATGTACCAGCGGCGTATCCTCCACACTTTCGATATGCCGGGTAACTATACTACCATGCTTGTATACAGGATGTACCAACGGCGTATCCACCACATAATAATATAGCAAATGCGTCACCTGTTCTCATATAATCATACATTCTCACTTGTACGTTTATTAACAAACCCTTATCATTTGGATACCTAGTTTCAAAGCAAATATAGCACATAACTCTAATAATCATTTCATATGCATTATTCTATCATCATCATTTCATATATAATACTAACACGTATAACTACTTGTAAGCATCTTTATAACATAACACGTATCATTTCAAACAGTTCATCAATTCATCAGTTAAGATAATCAAACTTTCAGATAAAAGCATTTAACTCAAATACTTTTTAGGTAAACAGTTGAACATTGTATGTATATCAGCCCGAAAACATTAAAGCGTTTAAAACATTTATAAGTGGGCTCGCAGAACTCACCTTATCTCTTTACTCGTTAAACTCCGACAGAATCTCCGATAGAATCCTTCGGTTAACCTAATTCGCGTATCGTATGGCATTAACGCAAGGTTTAACATTATAAACATATCCTATGTTTATTTATCTCTTATATTATCTTAATAATATCTAATTATTAAGGTTTACTTCTATTAAGGTCAAAATGACCAAAAAACCCCTGATAGGTATATTATCTTCTTTTTATTGATAATTATGAAGACGCGCATTCCTATAAGTAGACACTCACTCCAGGATCGCCCAGTGTTGGGATGCCATTGCCCAGATGGGATGGCGACACCCCCGCTATTGCCAGAAACCCCAGTGTACAGGTGTCTACCCTTCCGGTCCGCGCGAACTTCTAAATATCCGATTAACTCGGTATTTTTAATACTTTATCATTTACCCATTTTAACTTCATATATACTTATTATATATATATAAACATGTTACCATACCAAAATTCAAGTCCCCATACCCTCCGGATTATTTTATATTAATTAATCTTATTTAGAAACCCTAATTTCATGAATTTCCCGTTTTATTATCAAAACTCATTTTTTATTCAAACCAAGTTAGGGTATTATCCATTATAACATTTTATAATATCCTTTAAAATAGCAAAGCTTAATTCAAAACCGTTTACTCGATTTGGGCAGAACAACGACATGAAAACCCTAATTTTTGGCCCGTTAACAAAACCTTTACCAAACCTTTTCCAATTGTGAAATAAACTTAGGGCTTTCTCAAAACACATTAAATTAGGATTACCTACAAAAATTCAGACCCTAATTCCCACCCGATCTCCCGATTTTGACAAAACAAGCTCAAGAACCCTAGTTTTTATACATTTTTAGAAATCATACTTAGAAGCAATATTATCAAAAACTAAAAGAGGTTATTGTTAAGCATACCAAATAAGGGGTGACTGCAGAAATTCGGATCCTAACTCTTCACCGTTTGAGAGAATTACGCCGACGAAGTTTCTGGTTCGTGTAGAGGGTTTTTGGGTGGATTTTCAGTGAATTGGTGCATTGTTTGGATGAATTAAGGGTGCTATTTATAGCATTTTGATGCGTCTCAGGCTTCTAACACGTCTTAAGGTGACTCACGATCAAAATCGACGCGTATGGAGCTCAAACTTGGCCTCCAAGTTCACTAACGTGGCTTAAAAACGAGCTGGTAGATATTTCTGCAGAACCAAGACCCTCGCGTATCGCGCAGGGTTTCTAGGTATGGCTCGCGATACGCGAGCTAGTGATTTCCTGCCAGAATTGATTTTTAACACTTTTGGCCCTTATACTTTGGTTTAATGCAACTTTTACCCCCTGAACTTTTGTCCCTTTATCATTTTATGCACCAAATCATTATAGGACATATTTCTAACAATTTATAAGGTTTATAAGGCCCGGGATTTGTATGATAACATATATATACATTTATATATATTTTCTTTATTGTTTGCTAAATTACGCTTTAGTCCCTCAAACTTTACAATACACATCATTTTATGTTCCGAATCATTTTAAGACATTATTATAATACTTTTTAAGTCTTGGAATACTTATGATAGTATATATATACATTCGTTCATATCTTTCTATAAATTACAGTTTTGGCCCTCTAACTTTTATCTTATGCATATTAAACCCTAATCTTTTGATGTAACTATCATTTTACATCTTACAACCTTCCTAAACATATTTCTAACATTCTCGAAGTTTCGGGTCACATATAACAATATATATACATATATATTTGTATATTTACATAAATTACACTTTTAGTCCTTCTACTTTCCCGTTAACTACTAAGACACGTATTTACACATATATTTCCACTACTACAAAAACTGGCATTCTTGACGTGCATTGCGTGTCAAGAAAGTGCCTTCTTGACGCGCAAATGCGCGTCAAGGATGCGGGGGTCAAGAAGCTTCTTGACGCGCAAAATGCGTGTCAAGAAGCTCTTGACGCGCGAACAATGACACGCCATCTATGACGCGCAATGCGTGTCATAAAATGGGCGTCAAGGAAGCCGGGGTCAAGAAGAGAGATGACACACATTTTTGCGCGTCAAGAAGGTAAAAATTAAAATAAAAAAAATATATTTTTAATAGAATCACTACTCTCTACAATTAATGACAACTAGTGTTAGATTTGGGCCGCGCGTTGCGGCGGCATGTATAACAAACATAGGTTACTGCTGCTTGCGTATATAAAAACACAGGTACATATATTACAAAGCCAAAACAGGTGTACAAACATAGGTTGTTGCTGCCTGCGAATACAAGAACACAAGTACATATTCAAAACGGGTGTCTTGATGACAAGGGTTATATATAGTCCCTCTAGCATCTAGCAAAAAGAGGTAGTAGTTATATTATGTCAGTGCAGTTTTACAGCATGCAACGTAATCATCATTTAGGAGCCTTTGGACGCTTGTTCGATGTGTCAGCTGCATCTGCAAAGAGGAAAAATCAGTAGCAGTAGCGAGAAAGTCTATGGTTTATAATAAAAACTTAAACTCTAAGTTATGAAATATAAAATAATTCTTGAACTAATGAACCGATAGATTGACCACTAAAATTTCAACCATGATACAATTTAGTTAAAGCCCTTAATATGTTTTCACATGTATACTGTTAATTCTATATCTTGTGGAAGATTTAAATTTAGCTAAATTAAAAGGAAAGACACGTCAACCTTTAAAGGAAAAGGCATAGGATATATAGAGATGTTTGGAGGTAACATTTTGCAGAATCTGAATTTGCTACTGATATTGTTACAATTTGATGTTAATTAGCATTATAAAAGAAGTATTTATCAAATATAGAACTATCAATAAATACATTTCGTACACTTGTTATGTAAAGAGCTCATAGTTACATACCTAAAGCGTCTTCAAGATTTCTTTTAGCAGAATTAGCGGTAAGAGCTGGTGCGAGGTGTGTTTGTGGAGGCTGTACGGGGGTTGCCGGTGTCATGGAATCGACAGCCGGAGTTATTGTGAGTGGAGGTGCCGGGGTAATGTTTTCAACAGTGTAAGTGGTAATATTCTGCTGTGATCCGACCAGTAAGCGTAGATGAAAAATCTTTGGCTTGCCACGGTATTCTAGGAGTATTGGAGGCAGAATGGAGGGGTCATTGTAGCCTTCGTGCATGACAAGGTCTTTGCATTCACATCCAGTTAGTCTTCTTGCACCCTCGTCAAACATGATTGCCGTGGTTGAACCAGTGCTGTCAGACAGGTTGCAGCATATGCGGTAGCTGTTGCAATAAAAGAAATATGTTATTTAGCAAATGTGATAACAGTCATGAATTACCTTTGAGGCCTATTGGACTTACAGATGTTTTGGGAAAGCAATTTTGCCGTCACGAGGACATGCCCATTGGTTTCCTGAAGGCATTACAGTTCGAGAGCAGGAGCCGGCAGAGCACTTACTTATAAACCAATCCTGATCGGGATTGAAGCCTGTTATGGATGCCTCTACTGAAAAGGTACGACCCTGCGTATAAGAGTGTGTCAGAAGTGGTGGATGGCAGGCAGAGTTTAGTAGTAGCGTTTTTAAGGTCAGAAGTGGTGGATGGCAGGCAGAGTTTAGTAGTATCAACACGTTCTCAACCAAACCTGAACTAAAAAATTGCTTATTTTAACTTGAACCCATTTTTATTTGCAGCATATTCAGCCTATAGTTACCCCTCTGCCAATCATGTAGAACCATCTTTGCTGCAGTCATCAGATCAGGTTCACCTCCCTGTATAAACAAAAACTGTTATAGTAAAGATTCACAGTTCTAAATACCTGTTGTGTTATAATCAACTGGACAACCTCCTTCCATTTGGGATCTAAAAGACACACCCTCCCTGCTTTGTTTTTTGAAACATTTACAAGTATTGAACCAACATGCCCAAATGGATCATCTGCTCAAATGCAACAAAATATACAGATAGATTAAAATAACATATTTCTTGAGCATAGAGCTGGCAACTCCCTAACAATAACACTTAACAGGATGATAATATACTGATATTTATGATATAAGTCATATAACAGCATTTACAACTGAACAGCAGCCTAATAATCTAGTAAAACAGCATGAACATCAGCCCAATAATCTAATTTAATAAGGACTCACTTATATAAATTTTAGGTTCATTCATCTAGTGTGCTAGACAAACCAGTCAATTAAAACTCTCAAGTGTGCTAGACCAGTCAGTTTCAAACACAGGAAAATAGCAGATACACCAGTCAGTTTGGTACCTTAAATTTTTATGATTTGTTCTCCTCTTCATCCTCTTCAATCTTAGGAGCCAAGTAAAACTTTATGTAGAGAAACTGGCTCATTCATAGTAATGACAATAGCTTCTTCAGGCTGTGATCGAGCATACATTAGAACCATAAGCATGAAGAAAGATTTATTTAAGCAGATTTATGATGTAAACTAAAACATAAGCCTTGGTTTTAATAGACATGGGGTGAACAGGGCAAGCTGGGAAATACCTTATAAGCCTAATATATTTGGGGGTCAAATTTGTCAAAACTAGGAGCAATCAAAGAATTATATGTAAAAACTACCAAATGGTTGAAAGAATATTAAAAGAATTACTATAGTAAAATGTTTATATATAAAGCAATTAAGTTATAAAATTCATTAGTAAAATGTACCGTAGTCAATGATTAACTCGATCCGATAGATAAAGTACGTGAGCCCCACATAGATTCATCTGCCAGCTCAAACTCATGTAAGGATATTAAGCTTATAAAAGTTTACCTCAGGAGCAAAACCTTCTATGTATTACCTAGCCAAATGGCAACATTTATCCATTAGGGTCAACTAATTTGCTCGATGCTAGATCATCACGTCAAATGAATCATAATATATAACAATTAAAAAGAAAGAAAGTTCACAGTTTTGGCAAACATGCTAACCCATGTTTCTTAAATGCCAACTTCTATATCATGGATTGTCATAGCCGAAATGATTGTCACTGCATGCTTGAAGGATATTCCAATAATCAATTCTCACTTCCAGCTAGAAAATGTTCTTTGCTACACATCTACCACACACTGGTTAGACCAAGGCCCCTTTACCTAACAAAATAAAAAGGTTACCGAATAATTTCTTCATCCCTCCATGCACGTTTGGTTAAGTTCTGTGCAAAAAAGGAACAAAAGCAATCAGACTCAGAAACACCAAATAAAAATATCAAGCAACATTATTATACTTATAAATTACATAACCGTTGGAGTACGCTCGAAACACTTACCTCGGCATCGATTCAGGTAGAACTTTAGATCATCAAACCCGAATTGTCATTAAATGAATCTCATTGAAGAATCTCTATTGTTGCTAGAGTTGGGCTTGAGAAGTGATAGGGTGTTTGCCACTCACTACCTTTAACAAATCCATATCTCGCTTGTACTTCCATAATGTCACCCTATGCTGCATCAAGTTATTTTAACAAAATAAAAATAAATGTTATCTTTTGTAATCCAAATCTCATTGTAATCTCATCAAACATATAATGCTATACAAAAGATGAATCATTATAATCTCTTCTCTTCTAGCCATAAATATGATTATAATGGAAAAAAAAGAATATAGACTAAATGCCTGAGATAAAAGCTTTGCCAAATCCTCTGAACCCATTTCATTGGCCAAATGACCATAGTCATGAGTTGTTTCAAAATATTCACTTTGCCTTCCATATCAGTAGTATCAGCTTGTGATCTATTTACTTGAAGGGATATACAAATGTATATATAGAGAAATATCACAGGATCCATAGAATATATATATATAAACATATATATATATATATATGGCAGTAAATGTGGATTCTAGAAAATAAGCAGACACCATCATCTTATAGATAAGAGAAACCACAAAGAATGTAAACTTAATACAAAGCAAAAATAACATGTAAGAACCGAATACCGATGGTGAAACACCTATAGCAACACTATATTACCTAATAAGCTACACAGGAAACTATTATTTAGCCGATTTTAAGATATATAATGAAAGCTTACCCAATTTGTATACGATAACTGCACTCAGGATGAACTTAAGCAGAAATATGCGACAATGAGGTAAAAAGGCAAAGCCCCCTTTATCAGAGTTAAACAACAGAAATTTATAAACCTTAAATTGAAACGAATAGGGCAAAGAAGTCAAGAAATCAAAATAAGAAAACATAAATTCAACCACCAAATAGGATTTGCATATAAATGACATAAATTCAACCACCAAAATAAGAAAACATAAATTCAACCACTCAAAAATGCGCGTCATGAATTCTTAGGAATTACCTATAAATGACATTTTATTTTGACACTTCAGTTTTTGCACGTCAAGAATTATCGAGTGTCATCGTTCGCGTGTCAAGGAAAGCAGTTTTTGTAGTAGTGTTCCATCAATTCACACATGTACCACTATGTTATTCATATATACATATATCCATCTCATATTTTACTTTCTTTACCTTTTAACCCATCCGGTTATGCATATTTCGTTATTTTGGCCATTAAACACGTATTTCTAACACATGCAATTTATCTAATGCATAGTTTTATCATGTTCATCAATCAAGCTCACGTATTTATAATATAAACACGTATTTACTATATATATCATGTATCTATGAAATTCGGGGTGTTACAA
>JBCNJP010000017.1:37365770-37469163 GCA_039602395.1 Deinandra increscens subsp. villosa | reverse complement strand
ATGAATCTTCAATATGGCTTGATTTCACACGTAAAGTTACAGACTTTATGATAGATCTAGCATTCTTAAGCATCATACTACAAGCATACACGATTTCATGAAGATCTAAGCATGCTTTTTAAGAAAACACATAGAATATGCATGAAAATGGTTTTGGAGACTCACGGTTTGATCTAGGATCCGAATGGGTGATGTCTCGAGGTTGAGATCACGACGGCTCGTGGTGTTTCTCAGCTGACCAGAATTCAGGAGAGTGTGTGTGTGTTTTGAGAAATGATGTAAGTAAAATGAGGAGATTAGGGTTTTATAAAATATATAGGTCAGGAGCTAGTTTCGCTGGCAGTTTCGCTGGCCAAGCGAAACTGGCTGTGAATTCGTGTAAATCGAGAGTTTGGCTACCGAGCGAATCTACAGTTTCGCTCGGTAGTTTCGCTGGCAAACCAAAAGGGCCAATTTGCAAAATTAATTAATTAAACATGTTGCACATAATAACAATAAATAAATAAATAAACACATAACACATATGGACGGGTTCGGTGATCAACCAAAGGTCGTGGACGTATTCGGCCTAGTTAAGCATTAGTTACTAAGTTAACACTTATGACGCAACTAACGGAGATTGTCTAACGGAAGTTAACCTTGGAATTCTCGGATGTCACACAGCACTAGCGATTCTTCAGAAGTTCCATGTGATTTGAGAGACCAATTTGTCCAGAAAACGGTAATTGTCAAGTTATTCCGTTTCATTAATTACAATCTGTATTCATAAAATTGTTTGTTTTGTTTATTATTGATACACGTTTAACTTGGGATCCTTGTATTTGTGTACACTTACACTTACAGATCGATAAAATATAGTTTCATACAGATTAATTAGGAAGGGGTATATATTGCAGAAATCCTCTCCATTCATTTCAACCCATTCATTTTATGCTAAGTTAGTTGTTTTTATGCTAGGAATGTTGAGGTCAAGCATATGCACATGTTTGTAGATTCATGTTACTGGTGAACCTCCTTTCTTCTTTACGTACACTGCTAGAAATGGTCAACTATTTGTTTATATCCACTGAAGGCATGATGTGTTCCGCTCTTCCCTTTAGATGTCTTTAATTTGTGTATAACATATTAAATAACTAATCAATAGGGTCTTTATGTGATATCTTAATAATTAAGAACTAATTTATGTTACTCTGGTCATTACTAGCTAGGAAATGATCCTAGAGGACATATATAGGAATGTTTCTAGCACTTTTTGTAGGTTCATGTTAGAGGGGTACAAAATAAAGAAATCGTATTTTAAATCCCCTGTAGAAGAATAGAAGAATGTTGATGTCATCATCTGCTACTTTGCTAGAAATGGTAATTTGTTTATATCCACTGAAGACATGATGTGTTCCACTCTTCCCTTTAGATGTATTTAATTTGTGTATAATATATCAAATAATTAATCAATAGGGTCTTTATGTGATATATTAATAATTAAGAACTAATTAAAAGATAATGAATCAATAGGCTCTACATGCTTTCCTATTTATGTACTTTGTTAAAAAGCATCTAACTACATTCTGTTAATTGTACAAAATTCAAGGATCGGTCCAACAACACGGATGGTCAATTGGAAAAACTTGAGCTCGAACTTAAAGAGGAGAGACTTCTTAGGGATGAAAAAATGAACAAGTTAAGGCCCTCTTCCTGAAGATTGAAGAATCGGATAAAAAAACTTGATCTACTTATAAATCATTTATTTGCACTTGGAACACCGTTACCACAACAACTTAATACTCCGGCATCTACAGAGGTAAGTTCTTTACATCACACATTAATCATACTATTCTCAATTACCTTATTATAACATACACTCTTGTTCCTGAAGAACACAATCTGGATGAACTCTTGATCCTGAAGAACACAAATAGATGCAAGTTCCTGGTACATAAGAATATATACTTCATGTAAGAACAAAGTTATGAGTTAAATGGAGCTCTGCTATGATTCAATGAAAATGTATGTTAATATGAAAAAAATAGAGTATATACATAATTTGTATGAGTAAACTGGAACAACTTATGTTAGATTAAAAAAAAAACATAATAAATACTTTCATCATAGGTCTGCGTCATTATTATGCCCTCACTTTTTACCAATTCAAAAATATTGTTCTACGTAAATTCTAAGGAGATTTTTATTGGATCTAGCCACAGCACTAGTCATGCTGACATACACACAACGGTTAGTATTTGTCAAACTCATTATCGATTTGATTGCTCATTTACATAACGTAATTAATTGAACTGTAGGGCGTGAAATCGATGGTCGATCAACCTCGTCTGAAGCGGTTGAAAAGAAAAAAGGTAAATATTTGCCAGTCAAGTTTCATTCCGTTCTATAGTTTCACAGTAATATGTTTGGTAATGTCATGTAGTCCCATTTTAAATGTTATTTGGTACCTCAAACACTTGGGCTAGCTAGGGTTTTGTTGGAACAAATCGTGAGATGTGTACCAAATAAAGTTCAACTAACTTTGAAGTTGATCCGGAACTTAATGTGATGTTCATCCAAATGTTTTAAGTTCATTTGGATATCTAATGTTCATCTGGGAATCAATTGAATTGTAGGACCCGATGACCCATACTACTTGCAATAAAATGGACTCCTTAGTCCATATCTATCATGGTGGTAAGTATTTCAAAATTGCTATATATATTATGATCAATTTCCATAACCTAATTATCAATTATATGTTTTGGTATAGGAAGGAATACAAGAAAAAATGGTCCTAATTAAGATCAAATATGGACAGTTGAAGATGAAGACCACGTGGTAGTGTTGTTGGCTCCCGGATTGAAAATTAAATTGAGAATAATGCTTGTATGCAGTGTAATTTTCTTTAATTTTTTATTTGTATTTCATCAGTATTTGACTTGTAATTGAATTTTATTTGATTTGTAATTAATATTTTGTAACAAATTTTAAATTGGCCACGTGTATAGCAAAGAGCCATATGATTTCAACAGCCTTTTGGTCACTTTTTCTTCTTCCCAAATATATGTGGCTAAAACACAAATATACGTGACCATATAATACCAAAGGCCACACTTTTTATATTTTAACGTGGCCGTTGCCACCATTTGGCCACGCGTATTGGGACAAAATATGTGATTTCAACTACCCTTTGGCCACTTTTTTTTTCCAAATATATGTGGCTAAAACATAAATACACGTGACCATATAATACCAAAGGCCACACTTTTTATATTTTAACGTGGTCGTTGCCACCCTTTGGCCACGCGTATTGGGACAAAATGTATGATTTTAACTACCCTTTGGCCACTTTTTTTTTCCAAAAATATGTGGCTAAAACACAAATATACGTGACCATATAATACCAAAGGCCACACTTTTTATATTTTTAACGTGGCCGTTGCCACCCTTTGACCATGCGTATTGGGACAAAATGTATGATTTCAACTACCCTTTGGCCATTTTTTTTTTCAAATATATGTGGCTAAAACTCAAATATACGTGACCATATAATACCAAAGGCCACACTTTTTATATTTTAACGTGGCCGTTGCCACCATTTGGCCACGCGTATTGGGACAAAATATCTTATTTCAACTACACTTTGGCCACTTTTTTTTCTAAATATATGTGGCTAAAACACAAATATACGTGATCATATAATACCAAAGGCCACGCTTTTTATATTTTAATGTGGCCGTTGCCACCCTTTGGCCACGCGTATTAGGACAAAATGTATGATTTCAGCAACCCATTTGACCACGTTTTTTATAACATATGTGGCTAAAACAAAAATATACATGACCATATAATACCAAAGACCACGCTATTCATATTTTAACGTGGTCATTGCCACCCTTTGGCCACGCGTATTTGGACAAAAATTATAATTTCAGCAACCCATTTTGCCACGTTTTTTATAACATATGTGGCTAAAACACAAATATTCGTGACCATATAATACCAAAGGCCACGTTAAACAAACACATGTGGCCGTTAGGACCCTTAGGCCACGCTTTTCGGAAGAATTGTTTGATTACAACAACAAATATTGGTACCCTTTAGCCACGCTTCTAGGTGGCTTCAACCACTGATATTGTCACGTGGCCATAGGATACATAAGGTGACGGGACCTTTGGTGTCGATTGGAATGGAAAAAAAACATGACAAAACACTTTTGGTCACAGTTTTTTTCCGTGGCCAAAGTTGAATTTCGACGTAGTGGATTAAATTTGATGAACCGGATGAGCTAGCTCCAGGGGTTTGTGACACAAACGCCATCTGATTAGAGATTGTCTTGCTTGGACATGCAGCTGGTTGTGAGATGAAGACTTGGTTGACTTGGTTCATTAATGCACCATTTCCCAACTTTCGAGCTCTCTTCTGCTTCCTTTCTTCATAGGCTCTAATGGTAGACATGAGCTCACTCAATGGTGACGTCCCCATTGCCACCGTCTTCTCGATTAACTCTATTGTGTTGTCCCAATTTGGTGGAAGTGAGTTCACCAAATTCTTATTTACTTTAGCTTGAGTATAGGTAACTCCAACATCCTTCATGGCTGTCACTATCTTTATGAATATCTACAGTTGGGTCTCCATGTTTTCCCCAGGCACATAGTTGAATTCATTGAATTGTTCCCTGAGATTTTCCCTCCGAGATTCCTTCATATCATCATTTCCTTCATATGCAAGAATGAGAGCATCCCAGAGTGTTTTAGCAGACTTATACTCTTTGAAAGCTTCAGCCACCTCGATCAGGGGATAAGGCCATGGTCAATGCAGCTAATGAAACTTTAAAGGCCCAAAGGATAACCTCCAATAGGAGGTGAGGGCTACATATATACAAATACACAAGAGTACACCAAGAATTAATAAATTACAAAAAGTCCTACAACTTATATTCTAATATCCCCCCTCAAGCGAGACGGCGGAGATCCAAGCCGAAGAAGTTTCCGAAAGAGCTCAAATTGAGGTCGTGACAGGCTTTTAGTAAAGATATCCGCTACTTGAAGCTTGGTAGGAACAAACTTGGTGTGAAGTTATCCGGATAAAACAAGCTCACGGACAAAGTGATAATCAAGATCAATATGTTTAGCACGTTTGTGTGCTACAGGGTTTTGTGACATAAAAATGGCACTTTGATTGTCACAAAGGATCGTGGGTCGATCAGGTGGTAACGCATGAAGCTCGCGTAGCAAATGTGTGACCCACACAATTTCGGCAGCAGTGCTGGCCATGGCGCGATATTCGGATTCACAACTAGAACGAGCAACTGTTGGTTGTTTCTTAGCACTCCATGA
The DNA here is from genome assembly GCA_039602395.1 of Deinandra increscens subsp. villosa. NCBI lineage: Eukaryota > Viridiplantae > Streptophyta > Magnoliopsida > Asterales > Asteraceae > Deinandra > Deinandra increscens. Next base: position 37,463,842 of record JBCNJP010000017.1, on the reverse strand, counting down.
GACTAAGTTGCCCCCTAGGTAAATTGAATAGCCATAGGTGGAGTGCCTGGTTTCAATACAACGAGCCCAGTCCGCATCAGAGTAGCCAATAATAGTAGGAGATTTGGAGCGGCTGAATGTGAGCCCAAAGTCCATAGTGCCCTTGATGTAGCGAAGAATCCTCTTTACATGTTGAAAGTGAGTGGTGGTTGGCTGCTGAAGAAATTGACTAACTTGATTGACTGCATATGAGATGTCCGGCCGAGTGATGGTTAAGTATTGCAGAGCACCAACAAGAGACCGATACAAGGTTGGGTCATCAAACGGTTGGGCGGCCGAAGTGAAAACGACATTGGCAGCGAGAGGTGTGGCCATTGGTTTGGCATCGAGCATTTTTTCCCGATCTAGGATGTCCTTTGCATACTTGGATTGACTGAGGAACAAGCCGGACTCATTAGACGTGACTTCAAGACCCAAAAAGTAGCTTAGGGCGCCGAGATCTTTGATAGCAAACTCGTTGTGAAGCGTGGTGATGAATGAGGTAATGGTGTCTTCATGGTTACCTGTCAATATCAGATCATCAACATAGACAAGCAAATATAAGACTCGAGAATCCTGTTTAAAGACAAATAAAGATGGGTCAGCACGGCTACACGAGAAGCCATTTTTTATGAGAAACGTGCTTAAACGCTGAAACCAAGCACGAGGAGCTTGCTTTAGGCCATATAAAGCTTTATTAAGGCGACACACATGGTTGGGGAATTTTGGGTCGACGAAGCCGGGAGGTTGTTCCATAAAGACTTGTTCGGTGAGATTGCCGTGGAGAAACGCATTGTTAACATCAAGTTGATGTAACTTCCACCGATTAAGAACAGCAAGTGAAAGAACAATGCGTATTGTGGTGGCTTTAACAATAGGACTAAATGTATGCGAAAAATCCAACCCAGGAATTTGAGAAAATCCTTGAGCGACTAAGCGAGCTTTATGTCGTTCGATGGACCCATCGGCTCGAAACTTTGTTTTGTAAAGCCACTTTGATCCAACAATATTGACATTAGGTGGACGAGCAACAAGACTCCATGTGTTATTTTTCCGAAGGGCTTTCATTTCATTTTCCATAGCCGCCCACCATTGGGTAGATTTGGAGGCAGTTTTGAAAGTTTTTGGATCCGACTGAGAGAACAAGGCGCTGTATAGGGCATGGTGTGAGACATGAGCAAAATCAGCTTTGTATCTAGGTTTGAATATCCCAGATTTTGCTCTTGTTTGCATGGGATGGGTGGAGTGAGACGAGGGACCGAGAGGTGGAGGAGTAGGATTTGTTTGTGAGGTGGCTGGGGTAGGCTCAGGAGGAGAGTTGGGAGGTTGGGTTTGCGCTGGGTGGGAGGGATTGGACGGTGGGTCAGCGGGGATGTTAGGCCCAGTTGGCGGCCCAGTTGGAGTGGAAGAGGCATGAGTAGAAGGTTGGGCTTCGGTTTGTTGAGGCCCAGGGGAAGGAGGTATAATGGGTAAGATAGGTGAGCAGGTGGGGCAAGGAAAGTCAGGTTTGGAGGCAGGAGGGGTGGGACGAGATGGGATCTGGGAGGGTGAGTGCTTTTGAAGTGGGGTGTCTTGTAAAAAGGTGGTAAGGGGTAAATGAGATGAATTTGTGGGGTTGGATTGGCCGGATAACGGAAAAATATTCTCATCAAAACGAGCATGTCGGGTGATATATATTTTGTTGGAGATAGGCTCAAGACAACGAAAACCTTTATATTGAGGAGCATACCCCAAGAAAACACAAGGCAACGAGCGAGGGGCCAATTTGTGTGCCGAGTAATCACGTAGGTAAGGATAGACCCGACATCCAAAAATGCGAAAATTATTGTATGCGGGGCATTGATCAAATAAGCACTCAAACGGAGATTTATGTTGTAAAAGCTTTGACGGAAGGCGATTTATGATGTAGACAGCGGTGCTGAAAGCCTCAACCCAATACGACGATGGAACATTGGCTTTGAATGTCATGGCAAGCCCAGTTTCAATAATATGTCGATGCTTCCTTTCAACCCGTCCATTTTGCTGCGGTGTATATGGACAAGAGATACGGTGAAACGTGCCATTTTCATTAAACAAGGCCTTAACTCTATTATTGAGAAATTCAGTTCCACCGTCACTTTGAAAGGTTTTGATTGTTTGAGAAAATTGGGTTTGAACAAATTTCATAAATATAGAGAGTATAGAGGAAAACATGTCTTTAGATTTAAGCGGATAGAGCCACGTAAACCGGGAGAAGTCATCAATAAAGGCAACGTAATATTTGTATCCCTCATGAGAAGTAACCGGGGATGGACCCCATAAGTCGCAATGAATGAGATCAAGGGGATGATTAGCCCGTTTAACATTTTCATTGAACGGAAGTCGGTGACTTTTAGACATTTCACAGTGCATGCAAATATCCGGTTTTGGCAAAATAGACGTAACATTAATCAGGCCATCTTTATTTAATAGTTTAATAGTGTCAAAAGAGGCATGCCCCAACCGGCTATGCCATAACTCATACGAGGCCTTATTACAAAAAGATGATCTAGTAGTTAGGGCCACTGGATCTTGCTTGAGCACATAAAGGCCACCTTCACATTCCCCTTGAGCCAAAACCTCCTTCGTGTGGCGGTCCTGAAGATAAAACATGTTTCGTGAGAATAAGACATCAATATTATTGTCTTTGGTCAACTTGTTCACAGATAGGAGATTTTTGGACAGATTTGGAACCACCAAAACATTGTTTAACTTGATGTCTTTGTAAAGAAAATGCTGGCCAGTATGAGAGATGGGCAGAAAATTGCCATTCCCAAAAAAAACTTTACCATTGCAAGCCAAGGGGGAGGAAACAATACCCGAAGAGTTTGTCATATGGTCGGTAGCCCCGGAGTCAACATACCAAGTGGCACTATTGGGATTGACACTGCACTGGTTTTGGAAGGAACTCGAGAGATGTGCTTCAGAGGCCGAATATGAGACATGGGTGGGGCACTTGTTGGCTTTGTGACCCGGAAGAGTGCACAACTGGCAGGGATCAGAACCCAAGGGCAGAGTCGGCCGATTGTTTCCAGAATTGCGATTGTTAGAGCCCCGATTGTTACGATAGTTGCGATTGTAGCGGTAACCACCACCACGGTTGTTGCGTCCCGGAGTAGGGGACCGATTCTGCGAGATCCCTCTGCCCCGATTAGACTGAGCAGAAAACGCAACCGGAGGGGTCGTCGGAGCTTGAACCGTACGCATCACCGTCTCATGACTTTCAGCCCTGGACACAATATTTTGAAAGGAAGGGGCAGGAGTCATAGCCCTAATAGCAGTAGCAAACGTGAAAAAATCCGTACCTAGACCGCAAAGGTACCAATGCATCTTTTCAGACGGCGGAACCGGATGTCCGATTGCAGTCAGATTGTCCGAGAGGGCTTTGAACTTACCGCTGAAAACCGCCACAGAATCGGTGCCCTTGGAGAGGGCATGAAGTTGGTCACGCAGATTCTGCACCCGTTCGATTGAGGCGTTGCTGTAAGCCTCCTCGAGACAAGCCCAGATTTCACGAGCCGTCGAACACCCAACAACTTGAGCGACAGCCTCGGCCGACACCGTGTTGATAAGGAGAACGACCGCCCAAAGCCTTCCTGTCACTTGAAAGTGCGTGAGCGCTGGATCGGTTTGGACGATTACGAACATATACGTGAGAATATATGTGAGAAAACAATACACGCAAGGTTAATAACTCAATCTCTTATTAATACTGGATTACAAGAGACTCAGAGTAACACACATAAACTCTCAGACAAAGGTTCGCTCAGTTCACTCTCAAAAACTTAACAATTACAAAGACATCAACATATATATATAGCCTACGGGTGTCCGAACTCCCTGGCCTGTCCGAACCTCAGGTTCGGCCAAGGTTCGGCCAGGGTTCGGCCGGAGTTCGGCCACCAGACCAAAACCCTAAAACTTAATGTCTTCGTTTGATCCAGCTCATTGCCATATCGTGTATCAACAAACTCCCCCTTGGAAATAGTTGGACCGTTCTTCATCAGCTTTGAACATTTGTAGCAGCCCCATCATCTTTCCAAACCAACTCATGATTGTTTCCAGCAAAGATGTTGAACGCAAAGCAAACCCTTATCACCCTTTGGAACTTCAGCGCTTGATCCATGTAATCTGGGTGATACATAATTGGATTGTGATACAACTCGTCAATATCAGCCTTTGACAAGTTAATCAGCCACATCGGATCGTAAATCTTCACAACCCGGTTATCTTCTCTCAACACAATCACTGCTTCTCCTGTCTTCTCATTATAATACCACCATCGCAAATCTTTGATAAAATCTTGTTGCATCTTCATCAATGGTATTTTCTTCATCACCTCAGGCTTCTTTGGAAATACCAAGATAATCAGCCTCTTGCCAGTTCTTTGATGTACTCTTGTTCGGGATCGCCGTCTTTTTGGCTTTTGAGGATCCAAGAACTAAAACTCCTCATTACATTCCCTCTCAAGAGTCTTTTTGAAATGCATACCCAACCAATCATTGCCATAACAGCAAAATGGTTTTCTTGTCAGCTCACGAATATCCCAGATCGGCAAACTGCTGAAATCTTTGGCGCACTTGAAGTACTAGATTCCATGTTCACGTTTAATCCCATAGCACTTCAAGCTTGATGCATACATCCAACTTATAATCTCCCGTGACACCTGACCCTTAAACTTGAAAAACGATCTTTGCTTGACTGGTTTTGGAGGCGGCACATAATTAACATGAAATGCTTTCATGAATTCTTTAAAAGTCTGATTCCGTTTCTGAATCTTTGCCTCCTTAACCACTGGGTCTTCAAGTTTCTCAGACTCTTTCTTTCTCAAAATCTCCTCAACTTCAGCATCTTTCTCTTTCGCAAACACCTCAAACTCATCACCACAAGAATGATCGAAGTTGGAATACAAATCCAGATACTCTTCTTCTGTAATATCCTCTATTTCAATTTCTTCATCAAAAATACCTTCCACATCTTCATCAGACTCTGGTTCTGGATCGTTGAATTTTTTAGGAGCTTTCTCAGATGCTTTCTTCATTTCCTCATCGTTTAAATCAAACACCCGTTGTAACTCTTCGGCCGTTAAATCTCCAACAAATTCCCCTTCTTCAAGCGTTTGTAACATATCAGCAAATTCACTCATTGACTTTGCAGCTTGATTGGATGGAATTGAAGTAATTGGCACCGCTTCTCTAGAATCTTTTTCCATCTGGGAAGATGATGTTCCAGCACCCGAACCTGCGGTTCCAGATGGGCCTGGTCCACCACCTACATTCCCTTCAGGATCATCCTGATCGGGATCATCATTCAAAAACTGTAACGGATCTTCATTACAGCCCGTATCGTCTCCAATCTCCCCCTGAGCATTAAACTTCTCGATTAAGAATTTTAACTGCTCATTCATCTCCAGAAGCATCTTGGATTGGTTCTGACTAACCCGTTTCAATCTTATAATCTCCTGATCTTTAATTTCATCCCGACTTTGAAGAGTTACAACCCGTTGATTCAAATATTCATTATCAAAACGCAGCATTGTAATCATCTTCTCTTGGGCTTCAGTTTTAGCCTTCAAGGCATCAATCTGTGATTGTTGATCAGATAATGCGCTTTGTAAGATACTCACCTGAAAAAAAGAAACTGAGCCTTCTTCAAAATTGAAATTTACATCCGGTGTAGAATTAGTAGAAGCAGTTGCAGGAGCAGTTGAGAACACCGGAGTTGTCGATCCCATTGGCTGATTAACAAACTGCGCACCAGCACTTGCTGAAGGTGCTGTGCTAACAGTTATCGACCGAGTTGCATTCATAAGGTTTTGCAGAAAATCAGCTTGAACGTCAGACACTGAAGTCCGAACCGTTGTTGCTACTTCAGAAACAGACACTGCAGGAGTTGTTGATGTTGAAACACCAGAACGAGGCTGTAAGATAAACTATTGTACACCTGTCTTCTTTTTCTTCATCCTACCCCCAGCCACTGATTTCTGTCTCTTCTTGCCTGAAAGAATTGTTGACGAACCAGCAACAGAATTCTTACCTTTACCAGAAATCACATCAGCATCTGGATTATAATCTTTATCAGATTCAGAAGAGGCCACTGCATCATACACACGATCCTTGTAACGATTGTTGTTTTTGTTCTTGCTGATCCGGTAGGCAAAATGTTCAGCACTACCTTTTCAGTTCTAGGCGGCTGAGATACTAAGACCACCTTTTCAGTTGATTAAGACTCTCACAAACGGATCGTTTGTATCAGAGAAGTATTCAGAATCAGCTTCAGCATTCAGAAAGTCATCATCAGTTTCAGATTCATCATCAAGGACATTCACCGCCGGTATCTCGGTCACAGTAACAGATGCTGAGACCACCTTTTCAGTTCTAGGCGGCTGAGATACTGGTTCTGGTTCTTGATGTACCGGTTCCTGAACCACTGGGACTTGTCTCTTAGGTCTCTTCACCCGACCTTGTATTGGTATTTGGTTCTGTTCTATGATCCAACTATAATCCAACTCCTCCGAATCACTGCCATCATCATGACGAGGCGCACCCGTTACTGGTGGCACATAATTGACATTGGCAAGATGGCCAATCAATCGTTTCATTTTAGGTTGAAATTCAAGTGCTTTCTTCTTGTAAGATTCTAAAGCGCCAACACTAGCCTCCGTCATGTGTTTCAACTCCATTCTGTGTGCATCATTCTTTATCAAATCCGGATATTTGTCATTCAGCACCATTTGGAGGAATCTGGGGTAAATTGCTGCTTTCTTTTGACGTTGAGTCAGATTGTCTCGCATGTAATGGAAAATCATTCCAGAAACATTGTATGACCGATTCATCACCAGTGCATTCATCAAGGACAGAATTATATGCTGGACTTCATCATGACCTGAAATTCAATGTCCCAAACAGACCAACAGCACATGTGCAAGATACTTGTACGGCACGCTCAATGACGATTTGTACACCCATTCCTTACTTGGATCGTCGGTATACCAAATCCGCTTTAAGAAGGCCACATTATCTTCATGTGGGAATTCAATCTGTGCATTTGTTGCGTCAGACTCTAAATGTAGAACTCTGCGTATATCTGCCTCAGTGACTTCAACAGGTCGTCCTTGAACAGTTGCAACAATTCTGATTGAAGAATCAGTAATCGTATGAGCTGTGTTCCAAATTTCCAGAATAATATCCCGATAAACTTCACACTGCTGAGTAATGACATAGTGAATCCTTGAACGTCTCAGAAAATCAAATATTCCCGGTCCTCCAAACTTATCAAGTTTGCCTCGTGCAACCCCGATATGTGCACAAATATTATGCGTATCTCCAAGTTTTAAGTCGTTTGCCATATCTGAAAACACATAAAAGAAAACATTCATTAAAGTCAATGTTATTAACAGATATATTCATCGGTTTCGTCAAATCATTGTCGTTTGCGTAAACGAACAACATTTGATCAAAAATTTTGAAGACCTCCGAACTCTGTCCGAGCTTCCTCCGAACCCCAAGTTCGGAGTCTCCGAACCCCAGGTTCGGAGCCTGAAGAACTCCGAGAGTTTTGAATCTCAAATTCGATGAAAAAGACCAAATTAGACTAAACCAATAAACACCCTTGGTCGGATTTTGATAAGAAGCACATATGAACCAGCTTGAACTGTTAAAACCATGTTTTTGATGGAGTAATTTTAGATCTAGAACTGGATTAAGTCCGAACGTATTTTATGAACCAAAAACCAACAAAAATAAGATGAAAACCTAATCTAAGTCCATCAACGTGTTCGGAATCAAGATTTCTACCTAGAATCAGCCTTGAAATCGCCAAAAACACAGTGAAATGAGAATTTGAAAATCGGGCAGCAGTTCGATGCAAGTTCGGAGTATAAACAGTGAACAATGATCTCTGAACTTCAGGTTTGGCGTATATATAGCTAACCAAGTTCGGACCTCCGAACTCCAAGTTCGGACGAACTGTAGCACCGAACTCCCAATTCGGCCACCTCCAAACCCTGTCCGATTCTGAGGTTCGGTCCTCCGAACTTCCATCTTCGGACCTCCGAACTCCACGTTCGGCCATCCGAATTTCAGGTTTGGAGATTTGAAATTTTTTCAAAAATAACCCCTGATTTTGATGAATTTTTCAAAATGAACTTCCAAAGTTTAGAATTTATCAATTCTCCTCAAACTTCGTTCAATTTTACTGATGAAATTTCTGAAATTAAGTCCATTTTGTTATTCCCGACATAATTTGGAATCTTTCACTAACGGTTGATCGAAAATAACGCAGAATAAAATCTTTTAGATTTTTGTAAATTTTCGAACACACCTAAAATCTTTTTGGAATTTTTCAAAATTATGTTAAAACATACCTAAAATCTTTTTGGAATTTTTCAGACATTCAAATAACAAACCAAACAGAATTGAAACAAAATTACTAAGAATTGATATAACTTGAGTATTTTTGTGAGAAAGATCCAGACGTGAGATCATATCGGCCAATATGCATCAGACACACTTCAATTTCATTTTTAATCAGCATGCAATTCAAGTTGGCAGCAAATACAATTTTTCAATTTATTTCAGCTTGGGTAGATCAATTTTTATAGCTTTCTGATATGTTAAGATATATTTAGCAAGCATTGATAATATGAAAACCCACACAATCAGAAATACCGGTAATCTGGCTTATTCTCATTAATTTTGTATTTTTTTTCACAGAATTTTGATTTTCACAGAGATTTATCGTTCATGGTGTTTCATGCAAAAATAAAACAGAACCCTAAACAAACAACAATCAGGTCGGCTGGTAGGCACGCAGAGAAAGTCCGATTGTTTAGGAAAATAAGAAATGTAAAATAAAGCTAGCAGAAGTTGTATAATCCAACAACAATCAGGTCGGTACTCACGTACACGCAGAGAAATTCCGATGGATTATACGAAACACCAAAGAAAATAAAGCAGAACGTCAAACGAACAACGATCAGGTCGATCTTTCGATACGCAGAGAAAGTCCGATCGTTTGACAAAATAAAAAAAATCAAACAAGTTTAAATCTTTGCAAAATGAAAACATGCGTACACCAGAACATCTCTTATTCTTTTTTTGCTTTTTCATTTTATTTAATGCCAAGATCACACAGTAATCATCATGATGTGTCTCACAATTAATCAAGCAATATTTTTATGTTTATATCATACTAGCATATATCAGATTTACCCTTACGCATGTAACTAACCAAACAAGAACCTACAGCTTTTCATTTTTACTTTATCCGTGGTTGATAACACATGCCGATGTAATATCATTTCTCGCTTGGTCGGATCAATTTCTCAATTTTTATTTTTCCATTTTTATGCTTTTTGCATTTTTCCATTTTTTTAATATTTTCTGATATTTCTCCCCCTAAAATACAAAACCCTATTTTTGAATTTTTATAACAAGAAAGAAGAAACAAACAAAAGAAAAACAATAAGCAAAAATGATCAACCGAAAGTTACTCGACCGGTAACTTTTGTATGCCGTTGATCTGCAAAAGATAACGGAAGCGGGTTTTATCAAAAGTTTCGTAAAAAGATCCGCTTTTTGAAAATCAGTATGAATCTTTTGCAGATCAATCAGGTGTTTCTCAAAACAATCCCGGATGAAATGATAACGAATATCAATGTGTTTCGTTTTAGAGTGATGAACGGGGTTTTTTGTTATGCAAATAGCGGCCGAATTATCTATGTAAATTGGAGTAGTAAGAAACTTCAAACCGTAATCCCGCATCTGCTGTTGAATCCATAAAACCTGAGAACAGCAACTAGCAGCCGCTATGTATTCAGCTTCAGCCGTGGATGTGGCAACAGAAGTCTGCTTCTTACACTGCCAAGATACCAACCTATCGCCGAGAAACTGACATCCGGCCGTGGTTGACTTGAAATTAATCTTGCAACCGCCGTAGTCCGAATCCGTATATGCCGACAAGTCGAACTTATCATCATGAGGATACCAGATCCCGAGATCTGAATTACCCTTCAGATAAGCTAGAATTCTCAAAACCGCATTCATATGAGAAACACGAGGAGCTGCCTGGTACCTGGCACACAAACAAACAGCAAACATTATATCAGGTCGACTAGCTGTTAAATACATCAGTGAACCTATTATAGCCCGATAACGAGTGACTTCAACTTCTTCACCGTTTTCATCAGGACATAGGCCATGCGACAGCTGAATAGGAGTTCCAGGAATTCGACCATCTTCCACCTTAAATCGATTCTGGACATCTCTCACATACTTCGTCTGATGTATGAAGATACCCTTATCAGATTGTTGAACTTGCAATCCTAAGAAGAAAGACATTTCTCCCATCGAACTCATCTCGAACCTTGTTTGCATTAAAGTCTCGAAATCCTTCGATAACTTCTCGTTTGAACAGCCAAAAATAATATCGTCAACATAAATCTGTACCAAAAGCAAATCCTCCCCCGTTTTACGACAGAAAAGAGTAGGATCAACCAACCCATGCTTGAACCTGTTGTCGAGTAAATAAGTAGACAACATCTCATACCAAGCTCGAGGAGCCTGATGGAGACCATATAAAGCTTTGTCCAACTTATAAACCTTCTCCGGATAATCAGGATCGAAGAATCCCGGAGGTTGTTTGACATACACTTCTTCTTTAACCTTGCCGTAGAGAAACACACTCTTTACATCCATCTGAAAGACTTTAAACCCACGATATGCAGCAAATGCCAAGAAAATTCTGATTGCTTCAATTCTGGCAACAGGAGCGTACACTTCGTTAAAGTCAATCCCTTCTTCTTGAGAAAAACCTTAAACAACCAAACGGGCTTTGTTTCGGACAATAATTCCATGATCATCCCGTTTGCACTTGTAAACCCACCGTGTACCACACGGCTCTTTACTCCCTGCTGGTAAATCTTCCAAATGCCACATACCCAACTTTTGAAATTGCAGTAATTCTTCTTGCATTGCTTCAACCCACGAACCGTCTAATAAAGCTTCCTTAACATTTGTCGGTTTGATCTGGGATATAAAGCATGAATGAAATACTTCCTCTTGAACACCAGATTCCAGAACAGATAGTAAAGCACTACTTTCAATTTGATGTCTCGTACGAACTCCTTCATTTAAATCACCAATAATATTGTCTTGTGGATGTATGGTGTTTATCCGGAGCGTTTGATGAATAGGAACAACCACCGTCTCACCCATATCAGGAACAGGATCTTCCTCAACCACCACATTTTCAGTTGTATTGACATCAGCATCATTTGAAATCGTATCAACTTGTGGATCGACCACATTATCCGTTGAATCAGCCTTAACTTCATTTGAAGTAGCATCAACATGTGAATCTTGTTGTTGAGTAGGAATTTCCATCTGATGTGTTACGGCTTCATGAAATTCACTATCATCATCTGAAGACATATCATCAGCAGCAATTATCAAATCATTTGAAGTCTCGGTCATGTACTCATCAGCAATAGGCACTATTGGAGTTGGCAGAGTTTGTATGTTTAGAACCGGAGTATCATCTAGTAACTCAATGACAACTCTAGTAAGTTGTTCATCAGACATCTCTGGCTTCGATTCACAATTTTCAAAACGAGCTTTATAATCGAACAACCAGTCAGGTCTAACACCCCTGGGTGGTAAAGTATAGGATTGGAAATCCACATGCAAATATTCACCCACCGTACCATTCTGCTTATTAAATACTCGCTCCTTTTGATTTGAGTATCCGACAAACAACCCCTCAAAGGCCTTGTCATCAAATTTTCCTGCAGAAGCTAATACGGTACAGGGACACCCAAAAGGCTCTAGATAATCGAGATTAGGCTTACGATTCTTTATCAATTCATAGCATGTCTTTCCAAGATGCTTCACAGTAAGCACTCGATTAAGCATGTAACACGCAGTGTTGACAGCTTCTGTCCAAAAAAGGACAGGTAATTGAGCATCAGCCAACATTGTTCGTGCTGTTTCAATAATTGTGCGGTTCTTTCTTTCTGCCACACATTTTTGCTGAGGTGTATAAGGAGTGCTAAATTCATGCACAATTCCTTTTTCCAAACAAAATGTCCTCACGGCTAAATTCTTAAACTCCGTGCCATTATCACTACGAATTCTTCGTACTTTCAGTTTATACAAAGATTCAAGTGTTGTAATCAAATTGATGAGAATTATTGAGGTTTCATCCTTGGAGACCAGAAAATCAACCCACGAAAATCTTGAAAATTCATCAGTGACCACCAGACAATACCAATTACCCGAAATACTTGCTCGATTCACCGGACCAAACAAATCCATATGAAGTAGCTCTAACGGGACCTCAATTAAGTGATATGTCTTCAGTGGATAGGATTTTCTTTTCTGTTTTCCCTTCTTGCAGCTCACACAGACATCATTAAAAACAAATTGTTGCTTTGGAACCCCTTCGACAAGATCCCTCCGCACCAGTTCGTTCATTTTCCTGTAGTGGATGTGTCCCATGCGACGATGCCATAGAACGGAATCTCTTTCGAATGCCTTTGACAAGAAACATTGACCTGCGACCGTTGCTTTTGCTGAATTCATGTCAAGCATATACAAATTTGAGAATCTCAGTGCTCGCATTACCACATACTCATTAGGAATCTTGAATTCAGGTTTCAGTATTAAACATTCACTCCCAATGAAAGCAGTCGTGAAACGCTTATCACAAATCTGGGAGACACTCAAAAGATTGTACTCCAATTCTTGAACAAATTCAACCTTGTCAAATGTAACAGCACCATTTGAAAGTTTACCGATACCAGTGACTTGACCGCCTTTGTTTCCAGCAAATGTTACTTTACCGCCGTCAAAGTATTTCACATCATGCAACAAAGAAATGTCTCCGGTCATGTGCCGAGATGCTCCGCATTCAACAACCCAGATGTTATTCATCAGTTGTCGCGAAGATCCCTGCATAAATTACAATAGAAGATTAGTTTCGGGACGAACCCAAGCTTGACGCTTTGGGTCGACCGTCATCTTCAACAAAATCCTTACCAGCCATGGACAAACCCTTAGGTTTCTGTCCATTTGTTGAAGAACCTGTGGAGCTAGTTGCAGAGTTTTTCAAAATTGATTTAACCTTTGAAAATTCACTTTCAGATTTCTTGTCATTTTTATGAAATTCTTTCGATTTAAGATTAGAGTGAACTCTGCCTTGCTCATCCACAAATCTGACCTTTTTCTTTGTATCAGTCTGATAGCCTTCCGACATATCATCAGACTTTTCTGTGTCAGATTTGACAGATTTTGGTTTCTTCAACGGGCACGTCAGATATGTATGACCACGAGCTTTGCATTTAAAACATTTTCTTTTATCAATAACAATCTTTTCGCTCGTGTCATCATCCATTTCAGACTCAACGACCTGTTTTTGGGTTTTGGGTTTCAAACCCTTTCTATTAGACACATAAAGATTTTCAATTTCTTCATTATGTCCTGATTCATACCCTGACACATTTCTTGAAAACTCATCAACATAACCTCTAGTATATGAATTTCCAGAAAAACAATGATCCCTATAATTCTGAAATCTATTTCTTCGCCCACCAAACCTTGGAACAAATTCATTTTGACCTCCATAATCAACCCATTTAGGACCCCTCCCATGATCCACTCCCAAATTCATCATAAAAACCTTCGTCATTATAAAATTGAGACTTTTTGGAAAACTGACTTGATTTTTTGAAATTTGGTTGTCTTTGATCATAATGTTCTCTATGTTCTCTAAGTGGTGTTTGAACAGTTGGTTTTGATGGTTTCTTATGTAAAGACTTTTGAGCAGAAGTTTTCACTCTATTAACCAACCCTGAATCAGATTCAGAATGAAATGTGTCCAATACATTTACATTGCTATTACCCCCCTTAATGTGCACATTTCTCCGTTTGGGATCATAAGCAAGATCATATTTGCATGAAAAAATGTGATCGATTAAATGCGGATTAACCATGTCCAAAGGAAACTCCTTGTCACTATAAATCCGGTTAGATCCTTTTACTCGATATGTCACCCAAGGTTCAGAATTATCACAGTTGGTGTCTAAAGTACCTTTTTCGAAGAAGAACCTTTTTCAACAGATTTTAAGTTTGAAACTTTCGAAGAAGAACCTTTTTCAACAGATTTTAAGTTTGTCGAAGGCTCAAATCCGACTCCACCATACTTGACTTTCTTACCTTCTACAGATTTGCTCCTAGCAATCTGTTTTTGTTCGAACACACTCAGTTTTTTAAGCTCAGATTTAATTGTTAGAAAATCATGTGTTCAAATTAAATCTTTATGATTTGGCTTAGAAACTTTGGGCTGAGTGGTTGACAAACATTCAACATCGGTTTCAGACACTAAGTCATCAACCTTATCAAAATCTGAAACATCATAGAAAAGTTCATCAACTGTTGAATCCAAAATAGATTTTTCAGTTGAACTTCTGACAGATTTGTTTTGTTCAGCATGAGAAGGAACCTCTACTTTCATTTCAGATGAAGGACCAAGTGTAATGTTCACATGGGGTGGTACTTGATTCAGCTTACCAAAAACATCTTCCTTTTCAGTTTTATAAAGAAAATTTGTAAAAGAAGAAGAAACTTGAACAGAATCCAATTTTTGTTTTAATTCAAAAACTTCGATTTTCAAATATGCAACAAGTTTCTGACTGGTAGCCAAATCCTTTTGTACAGACACGAGCAGTTCAGACTGTGTTGAAAAATCAAACTTTTGCAAACGCAACTGCTCGTGTACTGACAATAACTCCTTGGTTGTTCCCTCCCATCTTTCCTTATATATGTTTTTATCTGCTTTTGCTACTGCCAGAAGATCATTAAGCTTTGTCTTCTCATCTAAGAGCGTACTCTTAGCAGTAGCAAAATCATCGCAATACTTACACATTAAAGGATATGAAACTACCTTTGAAGAGTCGGCCATACAAGCAACTGATTCTGTAAGATTGCTCCTTTTCAGTGCACCAATCTCTTGTTTCAGACTTGAGTTTTCATCAGATATTTTCTGCATTTCTTTTTGAAGTGCCAGCATTTTATCAGCAATTTCTACAGCATTCTGTTGAGCTTTTTCATATCGTTCCTTCAGTGGAAGACTTTTCTGATATAAGCTTTCGAAATCATTTGCTGTATCAAGCGCTTCAGCTTTTGCTGCTTCACAATCTCGAATCAACGCTTCTTTCTCCTTAGTTAGAAGTTTAATTTGTTTCTCTAACAAGAGCATAGCATCAGACTCGATCTTCTCAGCAGACAAATCAGCCATAAAAGCAAACTTCTCTTCAGATACAGAAGTATGATCAATCCTTGAATCCAGGACTTCTTCATCAACAGTAATTCCATCAAAAGTTTCACCATTCGCTTCACCATGAACTTCACCTTCATCTTCAGTGGATTCAGTCATAGTGTCTTCATCCTGCACATGAGAAACCATCAAAGCAAAAGAATCAGCGAATTGAGTACCCCAATTGTAAGTTTTATCAGCTTGAGATACAAGAGCTTTTGTGGAATCATGATTAGATTTTGAGTTAGAAGTACTCCCTGAACTCGAAGAAGTGTTAGATCCAGAAACATTTGATTTAGGAGTGAATTTTTGATATTCTTTCTTTTTCGACTGAGAACATTCACGAGCGAAATGACCAAAGTTAGAACAATTATAGCATCGAACTTTTGATTTATCAAAGCCAATTCTGCCACTAGAGTTCAAATCCTTTCTACCGGTCTTCTTTAAGAATCTTTTCACTCTTCTAGCCAGCATAGCAAACTGCCAATTGATATCCATTAACTCCAAATCATCAGGATCCACTTGATCATAATATTCTTCCGTCAATTCAGCATTACTAACATTCCCAGTTATCAAGCCATAATAAAAGATGACACTAAAGCAGAAACAAGGGCCATATAATCTTCAGTTGTAGATACATACATAGCCATTTTTCCCGTGTTCACCAAATTACTTGCTGGAACTGATGTGCTACTTCCTCCAGAGTTGCAAGTGTATTCAGCATGATGTGAGCCCATTCCAGTTCCTGAATTAGAACCATGTCCAGGTAGTCCTCTAGCTACAAATGCCGTAGCCGGTGCAGAACTTGTTATTTTAGCTGACTTACCTGAAATAGTTGCTGCATTTGATCCGTAGTAAACATCTGGATTCTGAACTGCTGCTGGAGTAGTATTCACATTCTTCATTTCCAGATCTCTAGCTTGTAACTTTCCCAACAGTTTTACAAACGTTAATGCAGAATAATCTTTGTCATTCATGATTAGCAGAACATAAGACTCCCATTTAGATGGTAGAAATTCTAGCAATTTCTCCTTTAGCTCTTCATCATCTTTCTTGATTTGGACATTATCCATTTCAGACAGCAGATGACAATATCTAGAAATTAATTCTGGAACACCCTCCCCGTCAAAGCACTTGAAATTGTCAAATTCCTTATTTAACACTTTCTTCTTGCTTTTCTTATACTGTTCATTGCCTTCACATCTTTCCTTCAGAGTTGACCATAATTCGTGAGAATGTTCACAGGTTTTAAATTGGTGAAGTAACTCTTTAGGTAAAGCTTGAGTGATTTAAACCATAAGCTTTCTGTTCTCGAACAAAATCAGCCTTTTGTGTAAGATCCATATTTCTTTGTATAAGAGGAACATTGTTCAACCCGACAGGATATACATATGGAGCATCCATAGCAATCCATAGGTCTGGATCCGTTGTACCAATATACGCTTCAAATCTCTTTTTCCAATTAGGATAGTCCTCAAACTTAAGAAGTTTGGGAACTTTCTGTGTCGTCCCGATTTCATTATCGTAATTCAGTAGTGTTTGCATCTGCGATTGAATAGCAGCAAACGCGGAATAATCCGACATTTTTTGGAAAAAATTCAAGATTCAAGATTCTGTCCACCGAACTAGGTCCGAACTTATAATGAACTCCGAACTTGCTTCGAACTTAAAATAAGCTCCGAACTTGCTCCGAACCTCCACCGATCTAGAAAACAAACTCCGAACTTCCTACGAACTTAGCACCGAACACAATAACTCCGAACTCTCTCCGATCCTGGTCCGAACTATCTCCGAGACAGAATTTCTCACAGAACTCTCTCCGATAGATCACCGAACTCTCACCAAATCGAAAGTGTGACCGAACACTCACCGAACTTGACACTCGGAGCGATTTCACCGAACTTCAGGTTCGGCCGAACGTAAAAAACTCGAAATTTTTCAGATCTCACTGGAATATCCTCATAAATGGACACAAAACACTCAGATGACCAAAGACAAACAGAAACAAGGAAGCTTGACACAAAACATGATGATTTTCACGTAAATTTCCAGAGAGCTACTTGAAAAACGAACTTCGATATACGAAATGCAACAAATCAAGCCAAACAGCACCAGATAGCTCTGATACCACTTGAAAGTGCGTGAGCGCTGGATCGGTTTGGACGATTACAAACGTATACGTGAGAATATATGTGAGAAAACAATACACGCAAGGTAAATAACTCAATCTCTTATTAATACTAGATTACAAGAGACTCAGAGTAACACACATAAACTCTCAGACAAAGGTTCGCTCAGTTCACTCTAAAAAACTTAACAATTACAAAGACATCAACATATATATATAGCCTACGGGTGTCCAAACTCCCTGGCTTGTCCGAACCTCAGGTTCGGCCAAGGCTCGGCCAGGGTTCGGCCGGAGTTCGGCCACCAGACCAAAACCCTAAAACTTCATGTCTTCGTTTGATCCAGCTCATTGCCATATCGTGTATCAACATCACGTTCAACCCTTTCCCAGTCATCTTCGGTCTAGTCTGACTTCTCTTTGGCTTGATCTACCTGACCAGCTACAGGAGTTGTCTTAGCATCATTATAGTTGACATAATTCACAAACCGGTATTTCCAGCTCATGAAATCTTTCCCTGACATCAGACGAGGAGGTCTAGCATTTGTTCCAATCTTTGCGTCCATTTCCAGAGTTGCACTAGACAAGCTTGACAAATCGAATGCCATTGAAGAAAAAATGATGAGTCGAAAAGAGGTTTTCGGTCGGACAAGGGTTAGATCGGAAAGTACTTTTCGATCGAACAACGATCAATCAAAAAGTGTGGTTTTCTGTCGAGAAGGGTGATGGGAAAGTGCTTTTCGAACAAACGAGGGTCAATCGAAAAGTATGCTTCTCGATCGGGCAGAAATTCGGCTCGATCGAAAAGTATATGCTGGTCGAAAAGTCACAAAGGGACTTTCTGCTTGAACAGGGAGGGATCGGGAAGGATCAAAAAGTCACGAGAGGGACTTTCCGATCAAAAAGGGAGTGACCAGGAAGTACTCTTCGATCAAGAAGTTGATCGAAAAGTAAGCAACAAGATCGAAAAGCTAACTTTTCGATCGAAATACGGGTCAAAGCAACATATTTCGATCGACGTGCTTATAAAACACTAGCAGCAGATTCTGTCCTGAGCGAAACCTGCAAAAACACTTCCCGTTTCGTGCTAAAAGCTGAAAATCACCAAGAAAACTCAAATCGTTAGTCACAAAAACTTGAATCTGATATTGCGAGAGCCATGAAACTTGCGTTTCTTAGCTCAGATACCAATTGTAAGTCCCGAAAACGGTTCTAACACGATATCTAACCTCGATTGAGAGTGCGAAATCCAAAAAATCGAGTGATTCAAGATGAGCGATAAAGAAAACGATAAACACAATAATAAAATTGATAAAACCTGGAATCAATAGATTCACATGATTACAATCGATCGTCTGGTTCACCTTTAGAGAATTTCAAATTCTCTATCTCCTCTAGTTTCTCCCAAAATGGCCAACCCTTTACAAGATGCACTAGGATCCTATTTATAGGAATGGACATGCTTGGTCAACAAGCCACTCCAAAAACCCTAATATACACCTAATTCCCGTAATTAACCATTCAGGCCCACTAAACTCTCACTAAACACTTTCTAATTGAGCCCAAACATGTCTAAAATGGCCCAATGACCCAATATAACCATAACCCAACTAATTTTCACATATTCTATCACATAGGCCTTTAAAATAATCCGCCAAAGGATAATTTAATACACAAGCCACAAATTATTCCCTTACAGTTTTGTGTCTCGAGGTACATGGAGCATAATTATATATATTAGAAGGTTTTGGAGCATTAGAGAAGTTTAGAAGATAACTCGAGCGATGGACGTGAGCTAACAAGAATAAATAAAGAGAAATCTGGTCCTAGCAACCTTCGCGGTACGCGAAGACTGATCTGCATATCCTCGCGGTATGTGAGGGTTTGTTGGAAGGTTTACAACCGGTGAGGAGTCGTGGTATGCGACGAAGAGTATATTAGACCTTTGCGATATGCGAAGGTCTTATGTCGGCAGGATTTTTATGTTGTTATTTTTATTTTTTAACGTATTTAAATACGTTTTTTCGAGTGTTAACCATTCTCGGATGTTTTAGGGGTCTGGAACACGAATTTTCTAAGTTATTTTGAATTTCAAACATTGTGTTGATGTAAGATATGTCACGTTAAACACCAAAGTGAACACCAATGGTAAACGGTTAGTTTTTATTGATTTGAATGTATTGTTGCTCTGTCTAGACTGGATTATTAAAGTTTTTTTTAATTCTTATTAATACCGCTATGTGTTGATTAATCTAGACAACCTAGTTCTCTTAAAAATTACTAGTTTATTGTCGTTTCTTGGTTTCTTTGTCGCTAGGAATAATTCGGTGTTGTGTAGGAGTTAATGTGATCGGATTGGGTCGAACAAGTTAAACAGAGCTATGTCTATGAAGTTTCTAGAGTATGACTGCTGCAAGTTGAATAAAAAATTTAGCTAACTGGGATCCTGAGGTTGTCACATTCTTAATTCATTGTTTACAACTTAATAAATTCCAAACTGTTTTCTAAATAGCAAATCAATCAAATCAAGAAAAGGAAAATTATTTTTAGTGTAGCTTAAATTAGTGACAGATCTAGGTTAGCTTAATTTACTTTAAAGTAGTGAAAATTTTGAAATCACTAGTAACTACAAACTCCCATGCATTGACACCCTAGCTTATGTTATCTATAGAGTTAGTTTAGGTATTTGAGTCGTCTAATGACAAGCCGTTATCAGGATCATCCTTAAATGGCAAAACTAGACCTAAGATCGGAAATGTCTCGCGTAAAAACGATTCAGAAATGAAAAAGAACTTTTCCTTCCAATCATGAATGCAATTGAGAATAAACTCAGTACACAAGGAATGTTTTGGATACTCGTTGTTTTTCTAAGGTGAGTCAATCACCATGACGCTTAAGCTTGTGAAAACGCCAAAACAAAGAAATGGATGGCCTTCCAGACAAAGCTAAAAAGGCAATTTTAAAATGAATTACCTTACAAAAAGTACAAAAAGTACAAAAAGCCAGAGGATGCATTTGCCAGAAAGGGCACTTATAAAACATAAGCGATAAGTCAAAGGGTAGGGATGAGGAACATTGTGGGATTTAAAGGCGACATAATAAATTATCATCCGTCCGACAACCACTATAGTATATTCCTCCTCCAAGGGCAATCTAACATTTCTTTTCTCTCAACTTTCTCTCCAAATTGAAAGGAAACAAAATGTTAAGAACTAAGCTTACTTTCTTCTTCCTTTCTTTTCTCTCCTTAAATGAAACTCGGAAACATAACATCTTTTATGTTCCTTTCCTTTCTCCCTTTAAATGAAACTCAGGAACACAAATACATTTTCTTTTCCTTTCTTTTTCTTTCTTTTCCTTTCTTTTCCATTCTTTTCTCTTCTTAAATAAACTCGGAAACAAAGCGTAAGGCTCAAAGAAGAAGGAAGATGATCATAGTCCTTAACAAATGACTTTTAGTTCAAACAACGTCATTATGGAATGAATATCCTCTAAACCTCGACATAGTAAAATCAATTAAAAAAAAACTAGCCAGAAAAAAGATTTTTTCCCAAAATCTTCGGAGAAGAAACCTTTGTAAACAAACAAAAACAAAGGGAATGGAAAAGACAGTTTCCCCTTTTCAAAATTTAGGATTATTGGATTTTAATAATCCAAGTTATGTGTAATTGGCCGATAATAATCCCAATTACGAAATTTCCATGCAATAATCCGAATTATCAAGGTATTGGAATATAATGGACCTCCGTTAAAAATACTCTAACCCCGTTACTATTTGCTGACGTGGCATCTTATGTATTTTTTTTAACCAAGATATCAAAATAGAGGGACCATTTTTGTAACTTAAACAAACCTACCCCAAACCCATTCTTTCCTATCAAGCTTTCTGATCAGATAAGTGAAGAGTCCAGCGTCATCTCCGGCGACTCTCCGGCGACCCAAAATCAACCACCCGCCATCAACCACAAAATCTGTCCTGCGGTTCCCACCGGCGTAGCCCAAGACCGTCGCCAATCACTACAACAACCATTCAAAGACCCCAAATCATCATCTCCATCATCTATCTACAACCATTCAACAACAGCCGAAGGTCGCTTCTTGACCAGAATCCACTTCTTGACCGGAAATTGCGACCTGCTTCTTGATCAGAATTGCGACCGGAAATTGTAACCCCCAAGGCCGCTTCGAATCTTGAATACAAACGCGACGACCCTCGCGGACTTCGATTTCGAACAAAATACGAACAGGGAAAGGGTCGTTTGGTCACCGGAGGTCGGTTGCTCACTCGCCGGAGGTCTGTTGCCGGTTGGTTACTCACTGGAGGTCTGCTGCTCGCCGGAGGTCGGTTGGCAGGAGGGGAGGTGAACGACTGTTGCTCACCGAAGATGCTGAGGTTCGCTTGAGTTCGCTGACTGAGAGGGTCACCTGAGTTCGCCGGCCAAGAGGGTCGCTTGAGTTCGCCGGCCAAGAGGTTCCTCTGAGTTTGTCGGCGGCTTCTGAGTTCTTCCGTTGAAGAATTACTTAGGTTAAAAATGGTCCCTCTTTGATATACTTTTAGGAAATTACCAAATGAGTCCCTTTATTTTAATAGTTTTGTTAAAAACAACATATAGAATGCCACGTCAGCAACCAATTAACGGTGTTAGGGTATATTTAACAGAGGTCCAATGGAATCCAATACCTTGATAATCCGGATTATTGTAGGGAAATTTCGTAATTGGGATTATTATCGGCCAATCACGCATAACTTGGATTATTAAAATCCGATAAACCCAAAATTTACAAGGCAAACAGGAAATTGACGGGGGAATCAAGATAAGCTCTAGTAATGACACGTGGTGACACGACGGGTAAAAGAAGTTGGGCACAAAACGTGAGTCCAGCTATAAAAACACAAAAAAAAAAAAAAAGCTATAAAAACACAAACCCAAAATAAAAGCGATAGGCATCTGGAATAAGCGAGGACCTTAAACAAAATAGTCTATTATATTTCACATCTAGAAAATTAAATACAAAGAACTAGAGGGACTTATGGGATATAACCGGAAAAAGACTTCCTCTAGATTGATATATATGACACACGTGTGTAAAGGTTACAACTACAAGGCTAATTGAGTGGAATGTTGGCGGTTCGTTCTTTAAAAGGTATAAAGACTCGTGCATTTTAATCAAGTTGGCCTAAATAATAAATGAATTTATATACCTTTGTATCTATCTAATGCTTTATAAGATAACATGACCCAAACCTAGAATATAATAATCGTGATATGTTAAGTTTAATTATAGTGGATGAGTAAAGTTTAATAAATCTCCACTTACAAGTTAGTTAAAAATAAGTTGCCAACTTAATATGAGTGCATATATACCAAGTTACAAGCCACATAAATGTTTAGAATACAATCATCAATCAAATATTATTGTCCGAATCAATAAAACCCAAACCGGGTTAATGACTATCATTATTCACTAGATATTTTAAAACGGTGGTTGAATTTAAGTAAGACTAGCAACTAAAAATTATGATTTAAACCTATAAGATGCAAGTAAGATGTATAGTCTTAAATAAAGCTTTGTCTTTCCAAATAGTAAGAGATCAAACCGTGTAATGTATAAAAAAATTTATCGTTTAAAAAATGTATTTATTATACTGAAAGTTTTAAAATTAATATAAAAAGATGTTTTAAAACCTAATTATATGTTGGATATGAATTGAATGGGGTAAATGAACTTATATCTTTTTATTTAAATTATATAACAATCTTTAATGCATATTTGGTTCATGTTCTACAATATTAAACAAATTAAGAACTATATACATGTTTTCTTCTAAACAGATCAGTATGACAATATGTACTAATAAGCATGTTTTCTTCTAAACCTTTTAATAGCAAACCAACTTATACCTACAGGCAAGCACCTCATTTTGTTTAATATATATAACAAATTTCCCTGCAGGTTAAAGGGATTTGGCTTTGGTTTAGTGGCAAAGACTTGTGTACTTCTTGTCTTTGACCCAATGGACGCAAGTTCGAAAGGCTTGGCGGCGCAGCTTGTTGCCCGCCTCCCTTACCCGCCGGGGTGATTGTCCACATGTAAAATTCTAAGTGTTGTTTTTGAGTAATGAGCAATCATACATGTTCCGTTCAAAAAAAAAATTTACTTTTTTTTATTTATCTCGGATACTTTCTCTTTTCTTTTTTTCTTTGTTTTTTTAGAACATGTATATTAAGTTACCACAAACTAAAGTTTTATATTTAATTTTATTTTATTAAATCAAAGGAAAAGTTGTTGATCGTAGACTGAAAACTGATTTAGAGAAATGAATCGCACCACTGTTCTTCGTTGGACTAAGAACCAAAACACAACAAATAATTTGTTTAAACATGTATTAAGTTACCACAAACTAAAGTTTTATATATAACTGGTTTTTTTAATCGAAGGAAAAGTTGTTGCTTGTAGACTGAAAACCGATTTTGGGAAAGGAATCACACCACCGTTCTTCGTTCGACTAACGGCCAAAACACAACAAATAGTAGAAAGAAGAATTCAAAAGAACCATGTATGCCTGATTTTTGTGAGTCTTCACGGCCCCTCTTTTAAACTGTTTTAAATGCTTTTGGGGGAGAATTCTTATAACATATATCATGCCTAATAATTAGATAATCTGTCACCATTATTGATTACATGAACTATTCGTCCACTTTGTTGTATTCATGTTGATTCATGTTATGATCAAAAGCCCCACTATTAACTGAATCCGATTAATTTGCAACGAAACGATGACACGTGAATAGATCTATTGGGTTAACGTCCCTGCCCTCGTTGGTAACTCCAATCCTGACTCTCATGCTTAGTCAATAGGGTACATAATGTTATAATCACTGTTCGGTAATCCTGGACAGAATACCATGAGTGGGTAATCAGTTAGTTTCAGAATTCAAGATTCGTGGTAATAATAATTTACAACATCTTAACATATTATCAAATGGGTGATAAAATCTTATATTCAAACTTTATTGTCAATCACAATTCTATTTTTACTTAAACCTGTGAACTTACCAACTTTATGTTGACCGTTTTAGTATATGAATTCTCAGGTACTTGATCGGCCGCTTGCTTGTATGGAATACCTCTTTTGTGCATTATCATTATGATCCTTCATATTATCTGGAGTTATGGTCACACTAGCCTTTTGGAGATTTCACTACATAACACCTAACGGTGTCATGTCTTTAAATCTTTTAATACTTGTTTTGTAAACTATGAAACAAATGAAACATATTATTATTATTTTCCGCTGCTAAATCTGAAATGAAATGTTTTCGACTCCTCAAAACGGCTCTAGTTGTTTAACCATCCAGAGATCGTTTCGTGTAACCTTGACTGTGATTCCATCTCGTTCACGCCCGACACAGAAATTACAGGGTGTGACAGATTGGTATCAGAGCCAAGGTTATAGGGAACTAGGTTACATTATAAAAACCTAGACTATAGCCTAAGCTCTGTTAGTATCATATCGTATGTGCCATACGTGATACATTTGTCTGATTGTTATACTTGTTTATAACTAAGCTATAACTATTATTATGACTTGGAAACTGTAAGGAATATCGCTTTGGAGATTTCAAACTGAAAGCCATTTTTGATGTTTTCCGGTTGAAGTTCAAGCGGAAGTCTCAACTTCGAGCGGAACCGCCAGTTCAAGCGGAAGAAGCAATTTTTTCTGCTAGCGAATATTCCGGGTGAACTCCATTATCCACCAGATAATGAGTTCAACCGGACTTTTCCTGAGATGTCTTTTCAGTAGTCCAATCCTGCAAAAGCTTCTCGGTTGCATCCAAATCTATCGAAGCCGCTCTCCAAATATAGGTTGTTGCTGTTGACACTCAAGATATTCCAATTGTCGAAGTTTATTCTTTTGGTAGTTTGTATTTGACTTTGTAGTTAATGGTTTAGATTAAATCGTTCGAGATCAATGGTTGTCATTGATCTCATCTGCACTATATATTGCATTAGTTAGCTCTAGTTTACACATGGTTCTTGATCACCTTGTAATAGTGTAACTTTGAGTTAATGCAAATAGTGCTTAGTATTTCTTACTTCGTTGTTACTATACTTATGCAAATCAAACACTACCTACTACAAGAGAACTAAAATCTGCTCAAGTAAAGTGAAATATAACTTTAATTCCGCAGGGTTATATTTACAAGTAGAGGGTTCTTGTTTAGTTAAAGTCTAACTAATATCGATCCTACAAGTGGTATCAGAGCTTTGGCTCTCACTTTGAAGACTTCTAGTGCTTCAAAGTTGATACTCTACTCGTTTACTTTACAAGCTTTGTTGTTTCTATCTTTCAAAAGTTTTTCAAAATGAATGAATTCGGTTTGGGATGTTCAAACGGTAGTGCTAACAAACCGCCAGTGTTCACTCCTGATGACTTTGGTACCTGGAAACTTAGGATGGAAGGTTTTGTTAGGATCTTAGATCACCATATATGGATTTCTTTAACTGAAGATCCTTATTCACCCACAGATCCATCTGCTGATGACGCTAAAGTCAGGATACCAAAACCTCTAGATAAATATATTGATTCTAACTATGCTGCTCTCGAATTTGACTATAAGGCATATTGGACTCTACAGGCTGCACTTCTTAACTCCATTTTAAGTGGGTTTAAGGGTTACAAAACTGCACATAGCCTGTGGAATGCCTTAAGTGAAATGTATGAAGGAACCAGTGAGGTTAAAGAAAACAAGAAAGATGTTTTAAAACAGAAATATGAGAACTTTACCTACAAATCTGGTGAATCTAGGACCAACCAGTACTTGAGATTTATTTCCTTACTTGATGAACTACAAAAAGTAGATATAAAACTAGATCAGGTCAATGTAAACAAAATTTTTTTACGTTCTTTGCCTTCTGTGTGGATAGTTTACATTGTAAGCATCAGATAATGTAAAATTTTGAAAAAGATGAGGCTTAGTGAACTTCATGGCATACTTAGTGCTTATAAAATGGAACTAAATCTTAAGCAAAATTCATCTTCTGAGTTAACTCAGCTGTTTTCAACTGCTCTAGTAACTACTGATTTTCAAAACCAGAGATCTTCAAACTCATCTTCATATCAGTCACCTATAGTCAGTTTCCCTGAGACACCAAGGTGTAAAGAGAGTTTTTCAAATTCCTTTGATAACTCTCACAATGCTTATGTAGCAACTGACTTATACTAAGGCTTCATTCCTGAAGAAAATGTATAGGTGCTGATGATTTAGAAGAAATGGATATTTTGACCCAACTTGCTATGGTGTCTATAAGAGCTCAAATATTTTACAAAAGAACAAGTAGATCTTACAAAGTAGTAAAAGGTGCTCACATTGGCCTAGACAAAAGCAAGGTGAAATGCTACAACTGTCACCAACTTGGTCACTTTGCAAGAGAGTGCACCCAACCAAGAAGGAAAGGACAGAATAAAGGTCAAACTCAGATAAAGAATCATGTGGAAACAACCACAACAATTCAAGCAACAATGCCACTCATACTTCAGGACAACAACCCACCCAACCAAAACCAGCCGGAAGTCAAAACCATCAGAATGTGGTTGCTGTTGTAGCAAACCAAACTGAATGTGTTGAATGGGGAGACTTCCTAGCTGAGTTCGAGCCTAACAATCATGCTTTGATGGCCAAGCAGGATCCTCCTTCTGATCAGGTAAATTCAATTCCTGAAAAGGTTCTAGAAAATTTATGTAGTCCTGCCTGCATTGAACAAGTGATAAAGTACATAAATCACAACTCAGATCTGATTGATGAAGTTTCAAACTTAAATAAGTTAAAGGAATGCTTTAATAAAACTAAGTCATCTTACATCACTAAGATTGACAACCTAAACAAGGAATTTGAACAATTGAAGCATACCAACTCTTTTCTTTAAACATAACTGGATGATTTGTTCTCAAAACTTGAAAAATAAAGAAAAGAAACCAAAGAAGCTAAGGCTGAGGTTGATATTCTTGAAATAAAATCATAAAAATGCTTTGTTCACCTGTGATAAATTTCAAACTGCTAACAAGAAAGTTGAGAAACCGTGCATGGGAGGGATGTATGGGAAAACTGGTGTTGGCTATAACAGTGTTGAGCCATCAATTGAATATTCACCCGCAATTGAACCAATCAAAGCCCTGTCAACATAATGTAAAATTAGTCTCACTGTTGATGATACCTCATCACAGTCAAGCACTAAAAAATATGTTGAAACCAAGAAGCTTGAAGTCAACAATGCAAGCACATCTGCATTAGTTGACCAATAAAAAATTTTGAAACCATCAATTGCTGTCCCACCTCCAACTATTTATTAATCTAAGGATTCAAAAGTTGGAGGAAAACAACCTGAACAACCAAAGGGAAGTCAAACTCAGAGACTTGGTCAATTAAAATACAAGCAAATTACCAACAATGAGTCTCCCAGGAAAAATGAGTTTTATGAAGCAAAATGTCTTGAACATGTTTTATGCGGTGAAAAAGGGCACCTTGCTGCTATGTGTTTATTCAACCCACTGAGTAAAGTTCAACATCTTCCAAAACTAAAATTTTCTCAAAAACCAAAAACTGATTTCCAAAGAAAGCCCACAGGTAGAATCTCACCTGTGAAAAGCCAAACAATGAAGTATTTTGGATCTGAGTCTAACATGATTTTGGTGGGAAATGAAAGAAATGCAAGTTTTTCTGTTTTAAGGTAAAATCGTTTTCCAGCTGAAGTTCAATCGGAACGACCTTCCGCTCGAACTTCAGTTCAACCGGAAAACCGAAAACAAACCAGATCAGCTACTGCTCCCAAGCAGAGACCGAAAGTACACTTTGCTGAAGGGTTTGAACTTTTTGAAATTCAAGGTAGGAGAAATCCCTCAAGAGGAAATACCACCTCAAGGGAAAGTTTTTCAAAAGGAAAGAAAACTAACCAACCGGAATTCTTTGGTAGTTCAAGTGGAAGTTACCGTGTTCCACATCAGGTTGAAAACCTTTCTCAAAGGTTTCATCAATCACCTGAAAGAACTAAATTGGTCAATCAAGCTCACTATTCATCAAGTGAAATACCAAAGAAAGTGACTAATAAACAGAAAAAATTCCGGGAATACCGTGAAAGAAAAATTACTGAGAGGAAAAACAACAAGAGTGAGAGAGAACAAGTCAAACAAGAACTCCCTATGAGAGCTTGAACTTTGATAATGATGATCTTTTTACTGATGCTCCAGTTGTGAGTAAAAGTATAACGATGCTTATGGCAGACCCAAGACCACTCAGGCTTGGGTCCCCTATAGAAACTGATCAAATCTGATATGTGCAGGTGCAAAATAAAGGCGAACATAGCCTATGGGTAGTTGATAGTGGATGCACCTGCCACATGACAGGGAATAAGCATATACTGGAAAACACAAAAAGAATCAATGGAGGACCAGTTGCCTTTGGTAGCACTAAAGGCCACATCTCAGCACAAGGAGATGTGAGCAATGGACTGGTAAGTTTTGATAGAGTCAATTTTGTTGATACATTAAATTTTAATCTTCTCAGTGTCTCACAAATGTGTGACAAGAACTTGAATTTGATGTTTAATTAGAGGGAGGCTATAGTTCTCAAACCTGGTATGAAAATTCCTGATGAGCTAATCACGCTTAAAGCACCCAGGAGAGATGGACCATACATTTTGGATATGTCAGTTGCTACACCCTCCTGTGGAACTGCTTGCTTTATATCCAAAGCCTCATTGGATGAATCTAATTTGTGGCATAGGAGGTTAGGACATGTAAACTACAAGAACATGAACATAATTGTCAATCTTGGCTTGGTTAAGGGTCTTCCTAACAAGCAATTTACATGTTCTGAACATTGTGTGCCATGTCTCAAGGGCAAGCAACACAAAACCTCCTTCAAGCCAAAAGTTGAATCTTCTATTTCACAACCTCTAGAGCTGTTGCACATGGATCTCTTTGATCCAACTAGAGTAATGAGTTTGGGAAAAAGATCACACTGTTTTGTCATTATTTATGATTTTTCTAGATACACATGAGTTTTCTTTCTTAAAACAAAAGATGAAACTGCTGAACTGTTAAAAACTCTTGTGATAAATTTAGAAAATCAATCCATTTTTTCAAAGTGAAAACAATCAGATGTGACAATTGCACTAAATTTAAAAATCGTGTTTTAAATTCATTTTGTGAGGAAAAGGGAATTGTTAGACAATTCAGTGCTCTTAGAACTCCACAACAAAATGGTGTTGCTGAAAGGAGAAATAGGACACTGATTGAAGCTACTAGGTCAATGTTAGCAGACTCTAAACTCCCTGTGATATTTTGGGCAGAAGCAGTGGACACTGCCTGTTTTGTCCAAAACAAGATTTTAATTGTTAAAGTCAAGAACAAGACACCATATGAGCTTTGGAGAAAAGAAAGCCAAACATTTATTTCTTTAAGCGATTTGGTTGTCCTGTCAGAATATTAAGAGCCAATGAGCTATTGCCTAAATTTGCAGAAAAGGCAGATGAAGGATATTTTGTTGGATATCGTGTGTCTAAAGCATACAAAGTATACAACAAGAGAACCAAAATTGTTGAAGAAACTATAAACGTGTCTTTTCATGAAAAATCTCCCAACAATTTTGATTCTCATCCCACCTGGTTATTTGATATTGACGCACTAACTACTGCTTTCAACTTAAATGTTGATAAGCCTGTGAGTACATCAGTGCAGGGACAAAATTCTTATAGGTCAACTGATGAACATTGGAAGAGCAACCAAGTTGGAATCAAGAAGCCAATCTTCTTCTCTTCAATGAGTATCAAGCCTATCTTGCCAAACAATGGAAAGAAACCATCTGAAATAGTTTAAATCAATGATGAGATAGTTCCGGTTAAAGTCCAAGCGAAACCAGTTTCTCCGATTCAAGTTCAACCGGAAAACTCCATTTCAGAAACTAAAGAGAATACTAAGTCAGGGTCAAATGTAGCTGAAAATTCAAATGATGCCACATCAAATGAGCTTAATTTAGAGCATCTGACCTACAACTCAGACACAAATTCTCATGAAAAAGTTGAAGTTTCAGATCCTGTATCACACTTTGGTAATGTTGAGCTTGAACACATACTTCCTAGGCTCAACATACCATCAAATGGAAGAAGCCTTGAGTTCCCCATGCAAATAGATAGAAGAATCAACAAGAATCACCCTTTGGAGAATGGTATTGGAGATATGTCTGCACCTGTGTTAACAAGGAGTAAATCTACTGATGCAAACATTTGTTTGCATGCTGCATTTCTGTCTCAAGAAGTACCCAAGAAGGTAGCTGAAGCCTTAGAAGATAACAGCTGGGTAGAGGCGTTGCAAGAAGAATTATTTCAAATTAACAAGCAGAAAGTTTGGGAATTGGTTGATTTTCCTACCGATGCAGAACCAATTGGCACCAAGTGGGTGTTCAGAAACAAAAAGGATGACAGGGGCATTCTCATTAAGAACAAAGCAAGACTGGTGGTGCAAGGCTATGTACAGGAAGAAGGCATTGATTATGATGAAGTGTTTGCACCAGTGGCTAGATTGGAAGCAATCAAATCTTTTTTTCTAGCCTATGCTGCCTTCAAAGACTTCCAAATCTTCCAAATGGATGTCAAAAGTGCTTTCGTGTATGGCCTACTGGAACAAGAAGTGTATGTCAAACAACCTCTTGGATTTGAGGACCCTCATCATCCAAACAGGGTATGCAAGCTAATCAAAGCTCTGTATGGCCTCAAACAACCTAGAAACTGGTATGAAACTCTTTCAAACTATCTTCTAGAGAATGGATAGAGGAAAGGAGCTATTGATAAACACTGTTTACCAAAACTATTGGTAAAGACATGTTGATGGTACAAATTTATGTAGATGATATTATTTTTGGTTCATCTAATACTTTGTTGTGCCAGGAATTTGAAACTTTGATGCAGTCGAAATTTGAAATGAGCTTCATGGGAGAATTAACTTTCTTCTTACGGTTACAAGTGAAGCAAACTGCAGCTGGTATCTTTTTGAACCAGTCTGTTGATACATAATATGTGCGTCATGTGAAGTATCTAAACAAGACGATGTGAAGATTCAAGACAAGTTCATGCTGTCGGCCGAACTAGGTCCGAACCTGAGGTTCGGACCCGCCGAACTTGGAGTTCGGACGGAGCTCGGAGCAGACGTATATATATAGGAACTTGTGCTTTGAATGTGATACGAGTGAGAGAGACCAGTTCTTAACTATGTGTTTTTGACAGTGTTTCTCTAGAGAGCTTCAGAGAGAGTTTGTAATTGAGTCTATGTTGATTTCAATAAAACAAACTATTATTTACGTCTCGTTTTAACTCTACGATCAAGCAAACCTTTAGTAAGATCCGTCTTACGGTTTTTCAATTGGTATCAGAGCAAATCCAGGTTGCTCTATTGCGTTTGCTTTGATTGTAGTTGTTTTCTTGATAAAACCGAGTTGTTTTCATTCAAAAACGGGTAAATCTGTGAGCTTTTCGAGTAATTTTCATTACTAAAACATTTCTATGGGTTTTATCTGAGTTTCTGTCAAAAATCTCGTCCAAATTCTCTCAAAATCGCGAAAATTATGTCGAGAGTGCTTACATTCGTTCGAGGTTCGGAGTAACCGAAAAATAACTGTTCCGAACTTCCAGTTCGGAGAGAGTTCGGACGTCGTTCGGTCCTTCTTGTTTCGGTGAAAGTTCGGAGTAAGATCGGATTAGGATCGGAGGGAGTTCGGAGGTGTTCGGACTTTGATTTAAGTTCGGACTGTGTAATCAAGTTCGGACAACGTTCGGAGCAAGATCGGAGGTTCAGTTGAGTTCGGTGGAAGTTCGGTGGAAGTTTGGACCAAGCAGAATTTTCAAATTCTCAAAATGAATGAAATTGAGGCTGAGCGTCATCGTCAGAATGTGCCAAGGTTGATAAATCCTGAAGATTATCATGGTTAGGCAACGAATTTTAGAGGTTATGTTCATGATTTGGATGAAAAATTGTGGTTACCAATTATAAATGAGCATAAGTATCCAACTTATAGTGATGGTGATTTTAAGGAAATACATAATTTTTCAAGTGAAGAAAGGGAAGCATTTGATCAAAATGAAAGGGCTACTACACTTCTTATGTTAGCTTTGCCTATAACTCTTAAGAATCCAATCAGGAAGTTTCGAAAGGCAAAACGGATATGGGATTTTGTGAAGACACAGTGTGAGGAACATATGTCTAAACTTTCTCAGAAAACAATTGATCAAGATTTGAAGTTTAAAGGAATAATTGAAAAGTTAGAGAAAAAGGTGGGAATGTTGACTGAAGAAAATGCTTTCTTGACAAAAGAAGTGGAGGAATGGAAAAGTAAAGTTTGTAATGATTTAGCTACCAAAATTCAAAAGGATGTGTCTATAACATGTGCAAATTGTTTGGAGTTTGCTAATATTAAGGAAGGATGGTTGAAAGAGAAAAAATTGTTGGTTGAAGAATGCAATAAAGCTCAAGCTAAGGAAAAGGAAGCTGTTGAAGATTTTGATGTTTTATTTGAGAAATGTTATCCTCTTCAACAAAAATATGAAAAAGTTACTAAAGCTGCTGTCGAAGTTGCCGATAGAGTAATTCAACTTCAAGAGGAACTTACCAAGTTGCGTGATAGAAATGGTGAGATTCAAAGTCAAAATAACATTTTGAAACAGGATGTTATTTACTATAAGAAACAAGTGGAGAAGGTTTCTGAAGAAGTTCTGGAAGAGTGTCGCTTGAGACGATGTCATATCAGTGATTATAACAAATTGTCTGACAAGTACATTGCTTCACAGAAAGAGTTATCGGAAGCTAATATGAAAATATCTGAACAAAAGATCGAGATGTTTGGTTTGCAACGAAGATTGAAAAATTGCAACCATTCACCGACTTTTCTGAATTATATGTATAAACTGGAAAAGAGTGAGAAAAATGGTCAAGATGAATGTCAAGTTCCTGCTCCAGTGGACATTGAAATGTCTGTTCCAGCTACATCATCTGGTGTTGAACAGCATGATTATTCAAAGTTTGCTGATACCAGTTCAAGGAAGAAACTAAAATTCAAATCAAAGAAGAATAAGAAGGAGGTTGATTACCGCAAAGGGTTGAAGTTTGATTCAAAATCTACTTTTCTTGAGAAAGAACAGGTGTTTCATGGAAATCCAGAAAATGTAACGGTGCCAAAGTTTTCTGAAATTGTGATAGATGATTCATTGATTTCTGGAAAGAATGACCTGAAAGGTATCAAGTCTGAATTTACAAAGCTTGCCAAACAAGGTCATGCGATACCGACTTCTGTTCAAGATAAGTTTAAACAGAAAAATGGAGGTTTGGGATTTAAAGGAACAGAAATGCCGACTAAGGATTTCAACAAAAAGGAGTTCAAAGCGAAGAAGATAAAGAAGCAGAAGGTGTTTTCAGATAAGAAGACACAATGTTGGAAGCATAAAGTATCTTCACCAGATGAAAAGCTTTCTTCTGAAGAGTCTTCTTGTGTATCTGATGCTACACAACAAAGCGGTAACAGTTCAGATTCATTTTATTCTGCTAAGTCTAACAGGTTTTATCATAAAGATAAATTCTTTGGTTATGGAGATGATTTGGGTTTTTATGATTCTCCAATATGTTTTCCAAAATTTCACAAACCAAAGAAATCAAAACCTGTGTTTTCAAAAATTCATGATGAAGGTCTTACTGATCAGTTTGGAAAACCGATTTCTATCAATTCAACTGGTAAAAGACTTTGTTTTGTTTGTCGTAAGAAAGGTCATTATGCAAATAATTGTCCTACGACGGCTAACAATTCATCATCAAATGCCAAACATACAAAGTATGTTGATCTTGATGGCATTATTTTTAGTGAACCAATGCCCAATACTAAATTTTCATGGAAAAAGAAGTCTCTTTCGGAGAATTTGGGTAGTAGTTCTGATTGTCATTCATCAGTTGACAATGGTTCACTAGAAATCATCACATCAAAACAGGAATGGAGACCTAAAGCTGTCTCCACGGCCAACACAGATTTTGTTAAGGACACTGGACGACCTATCATCGTTGGGGATAAGGGTCGGGGTTTTAAGAATTTACTATTTTCCAGTGTTTGCAGGTATTTCAAGAAGACCTGTTAGTAATCGGGAGGTTATTGACAGTGAGATACTTGTGGTTTTTAAGTTAACTTGCATCGTTCCTATCTTTGAAACACTGATTTTTCCAAAATCATTTTCAAAATGTGTCAAGTGTTGATCGATCATTTTCATTTTTGTTATTCATTTTTCTTTCGTTCATATTTTTAGGGGGAGAAAATTGGAAAATTCAAAAAAAAAATAGTATTTGTTTGAATTTTAGGGGGAGAAATTGGACAATATAAAGATGAAAAATTGAGAAATTGATTTGACAAAAGCAAGAAATGATAGTACATCAGCATATACGCTATCTGCCATGGATAGAGTAAGTCTAAAGGCTGTAGGTGCTTGTATGATCTGTGAATGTGCATGACTAATCTGATATCTGCAAGTAAGATATAAACATAAAGCTTGCCTGATAATCTTTGGTTGTTTGCTTCTTGATGAATGCTATGTGATGATTCTAAAACAAAAATAGAATAAAGAGATATCCTGATGAATGCATGTTTTCATTTTGGAAGATTTAAACTTGTTTGATTTTCTTCATTTTGTCAAACGATCGGACTTTCTCTGCGTATCGTAAGATCGACCTGATTGTTGTTCGTTTGACGTTCTGCTTTATTTTTATTGGTGTTTCGTATAATCCATCGGACTTTCTCTGCGCGTTCGGAAGAACCGACCTGATTGTTGTTGGATTATACAATTTCAACTTGTTTTTGCTTTTTATTTTCTCAAATACTTGGGCTTTCTCTGCGTGTCGAAAGACCGACCTGATTGCTAGGTATTTGAGGTTCTGCTTTATTTTTGCATGACTCATCAAGGATGTTTAAATCTCGAATAAAAGTTACTTCTATATGATAAACATGATGATTTGCTAGTATTTCTGATAGAGTAGAGGCCGAGTTATCAGTGCATGATAAAAATTACCTTAAGCATATCTGAAAACGATAAATAGGATTGGTACATGCTGAAATAAACAATCAATATTGTATTTGCGATTATCTTGGCTTGCATGCTGATTAAGACCGAAATTGAAATGTGCTAGATGCGTTATGTCTGATATGATCTTACGTCATGATCTTTCTCACAAAATACCCAAAAATAGAGTTTGTTTCTGCATTGCATTTACATTTCATTTCCGAAAAGTACAAAAAGATTTTTGGTGTGTTTTAGCATAAGTTTGAAAAATCAAAAAGATTTTAGGTTTGTTTTGATATAAATTTTCTAAAAGTCAAAAAGATTTTACTTCTTATTTGTTTTCGATTGATCGACACAAGATACGAAAAACATTTTCACAATTTATATCTTGGATTCTCGAAGAGAAGTTTTGCACCAAGATTATTTATGTTGGCCAGGTACTCAAAGGAAAGAGTTCATCACAACTTCAAGTCTTCTGAAGCTGTTGATAAAGATGAAAGAAACTGTTCATCGTCAAGAATTCAAAGATCAAGCTACCATCAAGTTGAGGGGGAGTTTGTTCAAAGAATATGTTTTAACTGGCGATCAGATACTGCACATGACGAGGGGGAGTTTGTTGATACATAATATGTGCGTCATGTGAAGTATCTAAACAAGACGATGTGAAGATTCAAGACAAGTTCATGCACTCGGCCGAACTAGGTCCGAACCTGAGGTTCGGACCCGCCGAACTTGGAGTTCGGACGGAGCTCGTAGCAGACGTATATATATAGGAACTTGTGCTTTGAATGTGATACGAGTGAGAGAGACCAGTTCTTAACTATGTGTTTTTTACAGTGTTTCTCTAGAGAGCTTCAGAGAGAGTTTGTAATTGAGTCTATGTTGATTTCAATAAAACAAACTATTATTTACGTCTCGTTTTCACTCTACGATCAAGCAAACCTTTAGTAAGATCTGTCTTACGGTTTTTCACAGTCAAAGTACATTCAAGACATGCTGAAGAGATTTGATATGCTGACATGTTCAAGTGCTAAAACTCCTATCTCCACCTCCCACAAGTTAACCAATGACTTAAGTGGCAAGCCAGTGGATGTACACCTGTACAGAGTTATGATAGGATCACTGATGTATCTCACTGCAAGTAGACCTGACATTATGTTTAGTGTTTACTTATGTGCAAGATATCAGTCATCACCAAAGGAGTTACACATGCTAGCTGTCAAGAGAATTTTCAAGTACTTGAAGGGTCAACCAAAACTGGGTTTATGGTATCCCAAAAATTCGGACTTCTCTTTCAAGGCATTCACCGATAGTGACTATGGAGGGTGTGACATAGACAAGAAATCAACATCAGGCCGATGTCAATGTTTGGGTGAAAGACTTGTTTCCTGGCAGTGCAAGAAGCAACTTGTGTTTCTACATCAACTGCTGAAGCTGAGTATATTGCTGATTCAAGCTACTGCAGTCAAGTTCTTTGGATCCAAAATCAGATCCTTGATTATGGAATCACCTTCATGGAAACTCCAAATTTTGCAGACAACAACAGTGCCATCTCCATTATCAACAATCCAGTCAAGCACTCCAAAACAAAGCACATTGATATAAGGTATCACTTTATTAGAGATTTTGCAGAAAAGAATCTGATTAAGTTAGTCAAAGTTCATTGATCATCAATTGGCTGATTTGTTCACCAAAGCTTTTGATGAGGCAAGATTTTTCTACCTCATCACAGCCATAGGGATGATGAACTTTAATGAACACAAAACTGTTCACAATTTTAATAAAACTGAGGCATGTGCTCAAGAGCCCGTCTCTTGATACAAAAAGAAAAGTAAAATGAAAATTTCTTGTGTTAATTAGAAAACATTTCAGTTCATAGTCAGTAATTGTTGTTAAACTATGAAAAATTAACCCAGATTTTCAAAAATCATGTGTTTTGGTTTTCCGGTCCAAGTTCCGGCTCAACCTGCGAGAATCATACTTTTGAAAATCTCCGGGTGAACTTCAACCGGAAAAATGCTTTGTAAATTGTGTGGAAGAAGTTTTTAGAAAACAATTCTTCCAAGCGGAAAAGTTATCCGCTTAAAGTGCAAACGGAAGAAATTTGGTTTTTAAAATAAAGGAGAAAATTGGTTCCGCTTAAACTTCCGGGTCAACAAGTTAAAGTCACTTTTCATTAAATTACCCGGAAGGCACATCTATTTAAGCGGATACACATTTAATTAACCATTAAATATCCGAGGTTTTAGTAAATATCCTTTTGGATAATGACATGCTTTAACGTGTTGTACCGTATAACCCATAAAGCACCAGTCACATCAGTTACTGAATGGTTGGTCAAAACCTCTCTCCTCCACGTCACCGACGAAAAAGGGTAAAAAGCCCTAAATTGCCGTCATTTCCCCATTTCTCTCAAACCCCACTCCGAAAATACTCCCAAACTCTCCCCATAACTTCCCAAAAACCGTAAATTTTCTCTCAAGTTTGACATCAACAATGGCTCCCAAGGCGAGTTCGAGTGGCAAAAAGCCTGCCAGTGATTCAAGGTTTCCGGTGGAACATAACTTGGTGGCTTACCTTGAAGCACCCAGTAAAACCGACATTTACAACGACATGACTGACTTCCTCAAAAACTGTCATCTTCATTACGCGCTGACAGTTGAAGCGGTGATCTTCGAAGAAATTATGGAGGAATTCTGGTCACATGCTAGGGTTGCTGAAGGCGACAACGATAGTGAAAAGATTGTGTCGACGGTTCAAGGCACAACAATGGAGATAGATGAAGCCAAAATAAGAAATTTTTTGAGACTAAGGGATGAAGATGGGTATGTGTTTGTTGACTCTCAAGTGTACCTACCTCTCTTCAGAGATATTGGTTACGGCGGTTCAATGGGAAGCAAAACCATCAAGAAAGTGAAACTGCCATATAAATGGAGATTTTTGTCCCACACTCTCCTGGTTTGCTTAACTCCCAAGAAAGGCGGGTTTGATGAACTCGCTGCTGAACAGGCATCAGCATTCTTTGCTGTGGTCAAAGGTCAAAATTTTAACTTTTCGAAATTAATTTTCAAAGGCCTTAAAACAAACATCACACTAGATTACTTTTACATATATCCCAGGTTTTTGACTTGTATTCTCAGGGAGGAATACCCCCAAATTGTTTTGGGTGGTACAATTTTACAACCAAAACTCCTCACTGAGAAAACCTTTTCTAATCTTGCTTACAACAAGACAGTTTTTCTTGGAAGGGATACTGACTATCCCCTGCCAATTCCAAGGCAGTTTCCAATTGAACCTGGTCAGGCTAAGGTTCAAACGGAAACTCTTGCTGCAATTGAGCAACCTGCTCAGGATGACAGGACTACAAAACCAATGGTTCCTGATCCTACATCTGTCCCTGCTTCCTCTACCATTAAAACCTATCATTTCAAAAAGAGGGAAGCTTCCACTCAAACTATCACTGCCACTTCCTCATCCGAATCCCTTCCTATCATTTTCAAGAGACAGCGAAATGTGGTTATTAGGTCTCCTCCACATATTACCACCAACCAACCTGAAACTTCAAACCCCGCAAAAGGCAAAAAGCCCAAGCGGAAACTGGTAAAAATGGGATATTCTCTTAGGGATGAACCTTCTTCTGAATGGGAGTCATTAGAAATGGATGTACCATCCCCATCCTCAAGGTTTTCACCCCTGCAACCCCTATCACCTTGGAGCGACAGTGCACCCATTCTTGATCCAAATAAGGGTGTTATTAAGTCACCAACCTCATTACATGAGAACATTCTGATGGATCAAGACCCTGCTGCACTGAACCCCCACTCCTCACCGGAGGTGAATCTCAGGAGTTCTGAAGAGATTCATGTAGAGAGGGCTGCTGCTGCCCATGTGTCCCCACTGGACCCTGGTGTCAGCAGTAACATCAATAAGACCCAAACTACGGCAATTGTGACAATCCGACTTTTCAGGTCACTTTCTGACATTAACTGAATATAAATCGTATTAAATGTTGTGCGAACATTTATGTGTTACTTGTGTTGACCTTAGAGATTATGGTTTGTGTAACCATCACTATACGAGCATGCACGTAAGTCTAGACGTTTTGCATTTATATGATTTTATGTAAATTGTACGTTATGATTTCATATGAACATTTTGTCATTTTAGGTGGCAATTGAACTTATATTTTATGTGATAGGCTTTTATAAATTCACACGTTATTCTATAATTGTATGTGACAACGTGTCACGTAATCATACGTATTATTTTATGATTCATGTGGGTTTAAACATATGGGTATAGATTAAAATCTATGATTTTATGTGAGTTATGATTTGTGATTTTGTGTTCACTTAAAATAAATAATTATGAATTCTTATTTATGA
Source organism: Deinandra increscens subsp. villosa (assembly GCA_039602395.1). Taxonomy (NCBI): domain Eukaryota; kingdom Viridiplantae; phylum Streptophyta; class Magnoliopsida; order Asterales; family Asteraceae; genus Deinandra; species Deinandra increscens. Next base: position 37,423,903 of record JBCNJP010000017.1, on the reverse strand, counting down.
TTTAATGTGGTTATCTAAGGTTTATATTTTATAAACGTCACGTGAAATATATTTTGACTTGTTCTAGTTAGTCATCATTTGGGATGATTTTTGGGATGATTTCCGTTAGTTCGGTTAGAGCTTGTTAGAAGTTTATAAACGTTGAAGGACTACTTTTGCCAATTTATAAACTTTCTTTAACTAGACAAAACATGGAGGGATCTGCTATGTAATTACCTAAACTTGATTCTCTATAGCTAAAATATGAGGGACCAATATTTTCAATAGTCCAAAGCTGATTTTGATTACAATAAACATCGGCGACCATCTAGTTCCGTAACCGCCACCTCCTTTACTCATAAATCACCGATCATTGATATCGTCGGTTACTTCCTCATTACGATCGGGCATCATCACCTTCAATTGAGGAGCAAACCATTTGAGCCATCACTTCTCTCTGTCCCTTTCGTTTCCTCTCAATCGGACGCCAAAAAGAAAATATAAACATCATCGGAACTAAGTTTTTCCAGCCACCTACACAACCATTCCACCACTGTACAGACCCATTTGTGTTTCTTTAACCACTATCCACCAACCAAGAGCGACCGGAGTCGAGTTCGTGATCGAGGTCGGAGTTCGCGTTCGAGTTTCGGGTTCGATTTCGGCATCACAAACGCGTCGTCTCTCATAGCCGACTCAAGGTAACACTACTCCCAAGTAAATCGATTCGTTTCTGTGCATCGTTTTAGCCTTTTGCGATTTTCCGGTGGCCGGAAGATAGCTCCGGCGAGTCTAGGGTTCGGGTGAAGAAGATGACACCCGACCCGTAATGTATATATATACTGTTTTCTGTTTCTAAACCAGTTGCACGCCTGGTTCGTTGGTTTGATTGTTGGACTGGTTCGCAGGAGGCGTGGGTTCGAATCCCTGCCTCATCGTTTTTTTCCTATTTTCCCCTAAAACTCGATTCTTGCCACTGTTAATAGATAAAACATTTTCTGCCCACAGCTTAATACAAAATATGCGCTGGTCGAGTGGTTGGGTCACAATGCTGAGACACAGAGGTCACGGGTTCGAACCCGGTGACCTCCATGTATTCTGTCTTTTTTTTTAGTTATTTTTAATGATTTAAGCATTTGCAATCTAGAACTCGTACCAAAGTTGTATCTTGTCTTATTTTAAACCCGTAAGAATATGTCTTCGGATATTAAACCAAATTTTAAATTGTAAACATGTTTAATTTGTTGTTTTGAATTAAAATGATTTCATTTTAGTATATATGTAAATATATATTTTGCGTAGATTAATATATAAACGTATATCGTTGGTTTATTAATGTGATTAGCTATTTCATGTAAACTTTTAATCATATGCATCTTTTTTGGCAAACTCGTTATTAGCGTCATTTGCGTGTTTGGTTTTATATATATATATATATATATATATATATATATATATATATATATATATTTCTCTTAAACGGTTTCTAATCCTTATTATTAATAGATAATATACTTTTGTCGACTTTTGTAATCATCATGATATTGGCTATGTGCCATCCTCGACTTGTTTTTGGATTTATTGAACCTTCATCGTGTCATGGTGTGACATTATTTGATTTTACCGTTGGTCTATACTTAGTCGTTTTCAATTGAACACACACTTATGTATATGTGCTCGTTAGGTGTTTGGTAGATTACACAAGACATGTTACTTGCTACTTGTTGTGGTTACTTATCTGGAATTGCTATGCACCCAAAGGTGAGTTTCACGGCCCCATTTTACTGTTTTAAATCCTGTTGGGGGAGATTAACATGCATGAACTATACAACTGAGATAATTAGACTTTTATATATCACTTGAAGTACTTGAAGCACATATACAACAAAGTCCTTCCTATGGTACCGTTAATATTAATGACGATAGCGGGAAATATATTGTAGTACTACCGGGTCTGACAAACCCCACCCGGGTCAGTCGCTCTGGCATGATTGGATATCGAACAGGTGTTATATTCGTCCTAAACACAACAAGGCAAACTGCATAAACTGTAAACAACTGTTAGCTTCGGTGACCATCAACGTGCGAAGTTTCATGTATATAGCCTAGCTAGCTATTTGATATATATTAGTGATTATGCTCTTACAACTTGACTGTTGTTGAACAGTCAATCTTAAACTCAACTTGACCGTTGTTGAATGGTCAATTTTAAACACAACTTGAACTGTTTTTGAACAGTGGCACTACTTTCAACTTTAACCGTTTTTGAACTGATAAACCTGTGAACTCACCAACCTTTGTGTTGACACTTTTTAGCATGTTATTTCTCAGGTTGCGGATGTTCGAGTATCACGAGTACGCATGCATGAGTCTTGAACGCTTTTAATGTCTTTGAACAAGCCACGTCACTTTGGGTGACAAAGATTTTAAATAAGTACTTTTATTGTATATACGCTTCCGCATTTGTAAAACTCTAATTTTATATTTTAACGAAATATAAAACGCTTTTATTAATTATTTGTCGTTTGGTGTAACTAATGGACGGCGATCCTGGTTTGTCACGCTCCCTGCGGCGCGTTATCGCACGTGGGATTTTTGGGGGTGTGACAGCAATCTTCTCTGAATCAGCACCCATGGGTCCTTCATTGGAACCAAGGGTTGTTGTGACAGCAGAAGAGAATCCTAGGTGCCAAGAAGCCACGGGTACCAGGGTTGATCAATCTCGCATTGATAACCTGGTTTTGTCCAGGGATACTGGTAAAATGCCAGTTGAGAACAGTTATACACTACCTGAATTGACGAAACTGTACCTAAATCTTCAAACACAGGTTGATTCTCTGAATGCCACTGTTGCTACTTTGGTAAAGGCTGCTCCAACTGAAGCTGAGGCATGTCCTTCAAACCTAAACAGAGATGCTGATGAAGCTGATACTGTCAAATTGGGGGAGAAGTTGACTTCAACACCTTCCATGATCGAAATAGAAGAAACTGACAGAATTCTAGCTGAAGTTAGAGCCACAACCTGCGAGAAAGTTGGTATCAAACCCTTCACAGTTGAAGACAGTTGGGTCAATATGAAGAGCAGTCAACTGATTGCCATTTCTCCATTTGAAGATCCAAATCTTATTGAGTTTGTTCAATCTTCCATGTTGATTACTGGTGCTCTCCCTGAACACATAAACATGATCACCAGACTACTGAAATAAGTCATTTTTCCGGCTGAAAGAGCCAGTGATCAAGCAGAGAAGAGCATTGCTTCCACCAGCAAGGCAACACCTGAAATTTTGGAAGATAGCACTGAAACATTGACAGTGGGAACTACTACTAAAGGAGGTGATGAGAATATGGTTAGAGAAGGAGAAGGAACTGAGGTGTTGGAGTTAACAGATAAAGAACCTGAAGTCACCCAACCTCAGGTGTTGACTGAAGGTCTACAAGAAGTTGGAGCGGAAGTTCAACCGGAACCGGAAACACAGGTTAAGGCAATTTTGATCGATGAAAACACCCTTGATCCAGCACATGGCCCTGGTCATTCAATATTTGGGTCCGATCAATTCCCTATAGTTCAACCGGAAGAACAGTTGAGAGATGAAGCTGAAGGCATAGTAGAAACATTAATAGCTTTGAGGAGCACTGAACAAGTTCAAGCTGAAGAGCCAGTTCAACCTGCAAACATCTGAACCATTCAGCAGGTTGTTCAAACTCCTAAATCTGTAGCTATGAATAAAATGGTGGAAGATGCCAGAATGGTTGCTGAAGATGAAATGATAGCAAGGGAGCTTCAAGAGGAATTGGATCTATTCTCATAAGACTGGGTTGTAGAAAGCCTGCTTGAAGAAGCTAAGCAGAGGTCCTTCAACTGGAGATTGAGGGAATATAATTTGGATGCCATGACTGAAGCTGAAAGGCAAAGGCTAATTTCCATTGCCTCTCAGATGCCCACAAAGTTGGTGAAAAATAATGAAAATTACTTGCTGTTAACAAAGGTAAAGAGGGTCCTGGTTGTCAGAAATCTGAAATCAGAGGAAGAGGTAGCTCAGATGAAGGTAAGGGAGTTATACAATTTAATTGACTCAATCTTTCAAGAACTCAAAGGAGATGTAGCTGCTGTAAATCCAAAGCTGGTGCTGCCCCCACCTTCGGAATTCACCTCAGGTATGGCAACTAACTTAAATGTTAAACCGGAACTCACTGATGATGCAGATATCCTACCTCCACCTTCCTTCTTTAACCTAAACCCTACACCTACAGCTACTCCATCAGCATACCGGTCACTTGCCATTATACCATATAAGCCACCCTCAATATCCAAGAAGGTAGCCACCAAACTTTCTAACCCAAGGTACAGAACTAGATAACTTCACTCCAATTGTCCCATTTAAAAAGAAGCATGTCCCTACTATAGATTTCTCAGATATCTTCCCACTAAGTCCTCCTTCCAGCCCTACACCCGAAGTCAGTAGTACACCAACTCAAACATCCTTGCCGCCACTTACCATCAGAGAACCTTCTACCACCACTTCTCTCCCACCAATCAAACCAACTGATACCCAACCTGGTCCCTCTTCTCCCTCATCAAAGGGTAAAGCCCCAATTGAAAAGTAACCAGCAGATCAGTCCAGTGAGGAAAACAAAATGAGAAAGAGGAGACTGATGCATCACAAGAGAGAAAGAACAAAGGCCAAGGAAGAAAGGTTCCCCCAGGAAAAGCAAAATTGTTGGGTGGACAGTCAATGAAGACAACTTTGACTTCAAATCTTAGCTCCTGAATGGCACTTCTATAGTGGTTAATGCACATCTTGCCATTAGAATGCTTGACATATTCCAACTGACAGACATTTATGCCAAACTAAGAGACATCATCAGTCCTACCAGAGCCGAGCTACTACTAAGAATGAGCATAGAAACCAAAGTGCTCGAGCATAGAATGCCTTCTGAAGCTCAGCGCGATGATGATATTGAAGAAGTGTCTACCAGTCCGATAAAAATTGTTATCTGGGAAGAAGAAGAAATGCTATTCTATGTGCACAGGGCAGATAGCTCATTCACCACACATGAAGCAATCAATGTTCAAGAACAGTGGACTGAACAGGATTGGAAAGATCTTAAACATGTGAAAGTCACCATGACTAACATGAATGTTCTTTAGACGGATGTGAATGCAGGTATCATATCCTTCGACAAGTAAGTCAAGGAGAAGAATTTTTAGGTACAAGCCAGTTTTTGAAGATAGACTTCGAAGTTGAAGAATAATTTGACAGCATCAGCTTAGTGGGAGATTGTAAGGAATATCGCTTTGGAGATTTCCGGCTGAAAGCCATTTTTGATGTTTTCCGGTTGAAGTTGAAGTTCAAGCGGAAGTCTCAACTTCGAGCGGAACCGGCAGTTCAAGCGAAAGAAGCAATTTTGTCTGCTAGCGAATATTCCGGGTGAACCCGATTATCCACCTGATAATGAGTTCAACCGGACTTTTCTAGAGATGTCTTTTCAGTATTCCAATCCTGCAAAAGCTTCTCGGTTGCTTCCAAATCTATCAAAGCCGCTCTCCAAATATATGTTGTTGCTGTTGACACTCAAGATATTCCAATTGTTGAAGTTTATTCTTTTGGTAGTTTGTATTTGACTTTGTAGTTAACTATTTAGATTAAATCGTTCGAGATCAATGGCTGTCATTGATCTCATCTGCACTATATATAGCATTAGTTAGCTCTAGTTTACACACGGTTCTCCATCACCTTGTAATAGTGTAACTTTGAGTTAATGCAAATAGTGCCGAGTATTTCTTACTTCGTTGTTACTATAATTATGTAAATCAAACACTACCTAATACAAGAGAACCAAAATCTGCTCAAGTAAAGTGAAATATAACTTTAATTCCGCAGAGTTATATTTACAAGTAGAGGGTTCTTGTTTAGTTAAAGTCTAACTAATATTGATCCTACAAAAACTTTTGTCACAACATGTCTTCCTCTGAGCCCATGGAGATATCATCTGATTCTGATGACGAGTTGGCGATCATCCCCGACCTGTTGGAGCCCATGCCGCCGTCTTGGGAGTATGTACCTGAGTCGCCTACATACGAGCCATCCTCTCCTGTTCCTGCACGAGCTGTTGACCAGCCTCATTCCCCTACGAGTGTCATATACTTCGCAGTTTCAGATGATTCAGACTCCGACGAGTAGCTTGATGAGACTGTCCCGTTCGATGTAGCCATCACTCCTGCTGATCCGCCCGCGGATGGAGATACTCTTGTGGTTACTATGAGACCCGGACTCTCTTATTCTCCCGATCGTGTTCCCTCCTTCCGACCTTATCGTAGCACCCCTGGTGAACCTTTGCGGATGTACACTCCCCGCAAATTTGTTATTCATCGTCATGTTCGCATTTCTGAGCCTGTTGTTCCTGAGGGATCTACCCTCAAGCGTTCTAGATCATCCGATTTCTGTCCTATTCCTCATGTGTCTGATCCGCTTCCTTCAAAGAAACGTATGAGGATCCCTGATAGCACTTTCGAGGTGGGTGAGTCATCTACTGCTGCAGCCTCTGTTGAGCCCTCTGCAACCCCTCCGACACTTCCTGACACTGGTATTCCTCCTCCTGTTCCGAATGAGACTCCCTAGAAGACTATCTTGTCTTCACTTCTTGTTGTTGTGGCTCGTTGTGATGACGATATCTAGCGCAAGCAGTCGATCAGCCGCTCTCTTGACTCTCTTCATGCACACATGTCTGGCGTGTGTGGCATTACTGCTGATACTCGTATTGCTGTTGAGGAGTTTGTTTCCCGTGTTCCCACTGCTGAGGAGTTTGCCCAGACACTTCAGCTGCTGTTGACGATCATCACACAGATTGCACACGTGCTAGCTCTGCTTGATCATGCTTCACCATAGTTTGAGATTTTGTAACTTAGGAGTATCTGTTAACCCCCACTTATTGATGTATGAACGACTTGTATTTTGATGTGGAACTGCGTTTCCACAAGAAAATATTTGTATCCGTTATGAATCTTATAAACAAGTAATCTATGTTGATAATGGTTATGTTTCTCAGCTATCGAAGCCCTTTTTACTCAGCGTGTTGCGGATGCCCTAGTTGTCGCGGAAGTAGACCGTTCCACCGCCTCTAACGGCCGAAACCATTCCCCAAATGGTAAGCTGGAGATTTCTTTAGTGTTAACGGACCGCTGATTACAATTGTGAATAATTGTCCTCAAATGTTGGAATAACGTTTCAGGTGGTCGCGACTGCACTTACAAAGATTTCATGAGTTGCAAGCCCAATAACTTTAAAGGTACGGAAGGTGTTGTGGGACTGGTCCGATGGTTTGAAAAGACTGAATCTGTGTTCCGTATGTGCAACTGTCCCGATGGGTATAAAGTGAAGTACGCCACCTGCACTTTCAGTGAAGGAGTTCTTTCTTGGTGGAATTCGTATGCTGAATCTCTCGGCCCTGATCTTACTTATGCCATGTCATGGGATGACACGAAGGTACTCATGGGAGGCGAGTATTGTCCGAGAGAGGAACTTCAGAGATTGGAAGTAGAGTTTTGGAACTTGACTATGATCGGAGCTGACATTGCCGGTTATACTAAGCGCTTCCATGAGCTTGCTCACCTATGCTCTACCATGGTGACACCGCTCTATAAGAAGATTGAGAGGTATGTTTGGGGACTTTCCCCTGTCATTTAAGGGAACGTTATGTCATCTAACCCTGAAACGCTTCAAGGTGCCGTGCGTCTAGCACACAGTTGGACCTACCAAGCGTCCGGCCAAGGCATCCAGTTCGCAAAGAAAACTGTTAAAGCTAAACCTGCTGCCCTTCCCATTGCCTCAAGTGAAAGCAAGAAGCCCGACCATAAGCGTAAAGGTGGTCATGACTGGAAGAGGAAGAAGCCTATAGAAGATTCTGTTGAGAAAGCCCCTGAAGCCATCAAGGCTACGTAGCCGTTACACCAGCTCAGGACCCTAAGAAGGCTGGCTACATTGGAAGCCACCCTCTCTGCAGCAAATGTAACCTGCACCACTCCCTCGACTGCAGTAACATCTACTACAGGAACTGCAAGGCTAAAGGCCATATACTCAGAGACTGCCCGAACCGATCCAACAAGCCCCAGAATTCAAGAAACTGCTATGAATGTGGAGCTGCTGGCCATTTCAAGAGTAAATGCCCTAGGTTGAATAAGATGACACCAGAAGTTGCTCGCGGACGAGCATTTGTGCTGAACGCCTCTGAGGCCCGTCAAGACCTCGTGTACGTTTCTATTGAAATAATTGCTATGCATCTGTTTTATTTGATACCGGTGCAAATAAAAGCTTTGTGTCTGATGATTTTAGTTCAACACTAGAAATCACCCGTACACCCTTAGACACTAAGTACGCTATCGAGTTAGCCGACGGTAAATTAACTGAAGCAACTGAGACCCTTAGAGACTGTTCACTAGAGTTATCAGGACATTCTTTTCGCATAGACCTTCTGCCCGCCCCGCTTGGAAGATTCGACGTTGTTGTTGGAATGGATTGGTTATCCGCCAATCGTGCAGAGATAGTCAGTCACGAGAGGCAAGTAAAGACCCCGTTCGTGAATGGTGAGGCTTTGACCATTCAAGGAGACCGTTACGGGACCAATCTCAATATTGTGTCCTATATGAAAACTCGGAAGTACCTACGTAAAGGATGCCACGCTATTCTAGCACACATAGTCGTGAAGAAGCCGAAAGAGATATAGATCGAAGATGTGCCGATTGTGAATGACTTCACTGATGTTTTCCCCGAAGACTTACATGGCCTACCCCCGGCTAAACAAGTGGTGTTTCATATCGACCTTACCCCCGGAGCTGCACCCGTAGCTCGAGCCCCTTACCGTTTAGCCCCGTCTGAGATGAAAGAGTTGTCTGGTCAGTTGCAAGAACTTCTTGAAAAAGGGTTTATAAGACCAAGCTTTTCCCCGTGGGGAGCACCCGTCCTGTTTGTCAAGAAGAAATATGGATCTTTTAGGATGTGTATAGATTATCGAGAACTGAACAAGTAACGGTGAAGAACCGCTACCCACTCCCGAGAATCGACAATCTGTTTGACCAACTTCAAGGGTCAAGCTTCTACAAAAAGATTGACCTGCGCTCAGGATACCATCAGTTAAGAGTACGCGAAGAAGATGTTGCCAAGACTACATTTCTAACTCGTTATGGACACTACGAGTTTCTTGTCATGCCATTTGTGTTGACTAACGCACCTGTCGTATTTATGGATCTCATGAATCGTGTGTGCAAACCCTGCCTGGACAAGTTTTGTATCGAGTTCATCGGCGATATTCTGATCTACTCACGTAGTGAAGAAGAGCACGAACAACACCTCAAGCTAATTTTGAAGTTGTTAAGAAAAGAAAGACTGTATGCGAAATTTTCCAAATGCGAATTTTGGATTCGCGAAGTACATTTTCTTGGTCACGTGATTAATGACCGTGGTATTCACGCCGATCCCTCGAAGATTTAAGCAATCAAGGATTGGAACCCTCCCATAACCCCTTCTGAAATCCGTCAATTCCTTGGTCTCGCTGGCTATTACCCTAGGTTTATTGAAAACTTCTCTAAGATAGCCCAACCTCTGACAGCATTGACTCAGAAGGATAAGAAGTTTGTTTGGGATGACAAAACTGAAGCCGCCTTCCAGAAGCTGAAATTAATGTTGTGCAATGCACCCATTCTGGTCCTACCCGAAGGAACTGATAATTTCATAGTCTACTGCGACGCATCTCATCAAGGCCCAGGATGCGTACTAATGCAGCTTGAGAAAGTTATAGCCTATGCTTCTCGTCAATTGAAGACCCATGAGAAGAGCTACACGACCCATGACTTAGAACTCGGTGTCGTTGTGTTCGCTCTCAAGATATGGAGACACTACTTGTATGGGACGAAGTTCACTATCTTTACGGACCATAAGAGCCTCCAGCATATCCTGAATCAGAAGGAGCTGAACATGAGACAACAAAGATGGGTAGAACTACTCAGTGATTACGACTGTGAGATCCGTTATCACCCTGGAAAGGCTAACGTTGTAGCAGATGCCTTGAGTAAGAAAGAACATGTGAAGCCTCTCCGAGTCCGATCGCTTGCTTTGACCATTCATGCTGGCCTTCCAGATCATATTCGTGAAGCCCAACTAGAAGCCGAGAGGGAAGAGAACCTCAAAGCCGAAAACTTGCGTGGTATGGATCGTCAGTTGGAAACAAAACTGGATGGAGCCTTTTATTTCGTGAATAGACTTTGGGTACCCGTGTACGGAGGATTGAAGAAACTAGTTTTGGACGAGGCCCACAAGTCTAGATATTCTATTAACCCGGGAGCTGATAATATGTATCATGACCTACAAGAACTGTACTGGTGGCCTAACATGAAGGCTGAAATTGCTACCTACGTTGGGAAGTGTCTGACGTGCGCAAAGGTTTGTTGGAACTTTTAATAAGTGTGACTGACGCCATCAAATCTATTCTCGAATAATTCGGTTGAAGAATCCATTGTGATTTGATTCAGAGACGCGGGTTGTGATGCTCGAGGATTGCAAGTTTGGACCGAAGACGTTTTCTTGAAAAGTCAACCGTTCGGGTCAATGGTCAACGTAAAAGTCAACGGAAGTTCGGTTCGAGCGAGTCAGGCTTCATATTAATTAAATCATCTTTGATTTAATTAATAATAATTGTGTCATTTGTTTATTTGTATTTGCTCATTTGTATGTGTGTTAGCTAGTTAGTGGGCTAGTGAGCACATGGGCTCTCTATAAATAGGAAGGGATAGCTTCATTAGAAAGATGATGAATAAGGATGAATAATGAGTGATGTGAGCTATCATTTCTAGAGAGAGAGTCACACATTGGGTTTGAGCTCAACCCAATGTGACCGTGGATTTCCTATGACGAGTTTTGTAATCATTCGGTTCGTTGTAATCATTCAACAATAATCAATGAATCGTTTGATCTTTCATTTCTTGTCATTTATTATCTTTGATTCTCTTCATCCCGTCTCCTTCATCTCATCTTTGTTCTTGCTCAAGATCGGGATTCTTGATGTGAAATCGGTCCTGACAAATGGTATCAGAGCGGGTACCGATCAGATCTCGTCTCACGACGAATCTGGTCACTCGAATCTGTGATTTTGAGCTTGAATGAGGTGCTGATTGGAAAACCCCACTTTGGAGACTTTTTCTACTTTTTCTTATTTTTGGAGTTGTTTGGATGATTTCTGGATGAATCTGATGATAGATTCTTGTTGTTGGGTTCATTTAGATATGATTTCATGCTCCATATGTTCAAATCAGTGAAGAAATCCGAGATCTGAGCTTAAAAAATAAAGCAGTTAGGGTTTTCACGTTTTTGGGTGTTCTTGAAGATTTTGAGCTTGATTCTGAGTTTTTGGTGTTATACTCAGTGTTTTTGGATGAAATAAAGCACTATTCTTGATGGAAAATGCGTTCCGGATCCAATGGAAGCATCTGTTTCGCCTGATTCGCAACATTTTTGACAGATCTGGAAGAACACACACTTGACGGTGTTTGTGCGTGTTCTTCGTGTTCTTGATGGATTTCCAGATTTCGAGGGTTGATTCGGGACGTTTGAAGCTGCGATTCGAGTTGTTTGTGGCCATAATGATTTCGTCTAATTCTTGGCTTCATTTTCGTTCATGGATCTATATTCTCCTCATGTTTTGGTGGTTCAAAGTCGATCACGAAGTTCTGGGTTTACTGTTGTTATTCATGTGTTCATAAAGGTTTCTGGGTTTGTTGAAGATGTTCATGGCGTTCTCGGGTGTGTTTGAAGGTGTTCTTGGCGACTTCAGTTTGCTCTTAGCGATTTCGGGTTAGTCTTGGCGATTTCATGCTTGTTCTTGGCGTTTTCAATAAAGGTTGGCGATCTTGAACGGTTTGGCGACCTCGTATAGCCCTTGGCGACCTCGAACCTAGGCGATCTCGACCGATGTTCTCATCTGGGTTTTCGTTCCTGTAATTTTCGGCTGTTTCTGTTCGTCTAGATGTATAGTGCATCGAATAATGAGTTCAGGGAGATAAAAATAATCTAATTTGGTTGGGTATCATGAGAGTTATGGCTGAATTACGGTTTTCCGGCAAGGGTTTCAATTTTCCGGTAGAGTTCCGACCGAGTTAGGGTTTCCTGAGGTTGAAGGTGATGCGTGGGGACAGTGATGACGTGTCAGGCGCAGATTAGTCTAAGGGGAATGTCTCTCCCCTATTTTTCGGTCAAGGCCAGACTTTCCTCCCTCTGTTGTCGATGATCGATTGGGCAGAAGAAACCGCGTGGGACCACAAGCTATAAAGAGCCGTTGAGGCCTCTTCTGTGATTGGCTCTTCAATTCCGAGTGGGCCCAGCAGAATTAAATAACCGCTGAGTTCAGCTTTGCCTATCATGTTGTGATTGGCTTAATAGAAAGTCAGCTTGGGACCACCTAGTCAAGAGATTTGTTAATGCCATGCGCTGCCTTTCTCTGATTGGGTCGCTCCATGGCACACGGATCAGCAACTCACAGCCATAGATCTTTTATTTTTTCAGCCGTTGGATCATATTTGAAGCTCAAACCTGATTGGATGATTTTAAGGCACATGGATTGTGTTTCTTTTAGAGATTTTTAAAACTAATGGATATTTTAGCATTTTCGTTAATCACGGGGTTTTTCATATCGGTCTTTAACGAGACAAACGGGATAACGCCGCAACGGAATTATGAAAATATTTTATTGGTTTTGGATTTATTCCGACATATTTCGACCGGGTTTCTAGTTTTTGTTGACTTCAACACCACGTTAGCTAACGACCACTGACGGACTAGTTTCGCTTCTCGGTTAAGTTTGTGACTGTTTCGTTATGTCTCACTCCAAGTTGTTTAGCTGATGCAGCGCTGATGTCATCTAACCGAATTAACTGGAATCTCAGTTAAATATTGGAATTGTCCGTTAAATCTCTAACGAAAGGCCTGTTACTTGAATAAAATTGACGGTTTTCTCAGATTCATTCCAAATTGCGCCGTTTAACTCAGAATTTTTCACGGAATATTTTTCCGAGCTCGATTTTCTTCACCAAAAAAATTACGAAGACTCCGGTTATGAATAAATTTCTCGTTTACGCTCGGGATCTCAGTTTTCACCGATTTGACATTATTTTTGCATCCAACCCAGTCATGCGGAACAAGTTCAGTATTTATGGATCATTCACAACTGTCAGCACCCGGCTTCCGGTTTTTCGCAAGATTGTCCGATTTCAGGATTTTTGTACCGTTTTCTCTTCGGAACTGAGCGGAACGGTTCCACTCTCTGCATCTGATTTTCCGCTTCCGCATCGGATGTTTTCAGAGGGATTTAGAGAAAAGGGGGAACTTCTATGGATTTGGATTATCGGGTCGATTATCTGAAGTTGGAGCATTTTCAGTGATTGATTGGTTTATCTGAATCGGTTTGTTGTGGTTTTGACTCCAACGTTCAGCATTCTTAGTATTGTACCCGACCGCGTGAACCAAGTGAACTGCAGCACTTGGATCTTAACTGGAGCAACAAGAACAGAAGAAGCTTATTCAAAGGGGGAACCTTTACAACAGAAAGATTCCGGTTTATCAGTTATTCTTCGAAGATGCACGACAAAGCGGTTCTTCACCAGTATGACAGATTTGACAGCGTCAGTCAAGGGGGAATTGTTGGAACTTTTAATAAGTGTGACTGACGCCATCAAATCTATTCTCGAATAATTCGGTTGAAGAATCCATTGTGATTTGATTCAGAGACGCGGGTTGTGATGCTCGAGGATTGCAAGTTTGGACCGAAGACGTTTTCTTGAAAAGTCAACCGTTCGGGTCAACGGTCAACGTAAAAGTCAACGAAAGTTCGGTTCGAGCGAGTCAGGCTTCATATTAATTAAATCATCTTTGACTTAATTAATAATAATTGTGTCATTTGTTTATTTGTATTTGCTCATTTGTATGTGTGTTAGCTAGTTAGTGGGCTAGTGAGCACATGGGCTATCTATAAATAGGAAGGGATAGCTTCATTAGAAAGATGATGAATAAGGATGAATAATGAGTGATGTGAGCTATCATTTCTAGAGAGAGAGTCACACATTGGGTTTGAGCTCAACCCAATGTGACCGTGGATTTCCTATGACGAGTTTTGTAATCATTCGGTTCGTTGTAATTATTCAACAATAATCAATGAATCGTTTGATCTTTCATTTCTTGTCATTTATTATCTTTGATTCTCTTCATCCCGTCTCCTTCATCTCATCTTTGTTCTTGCTCAAGATCGGGATTCTTGATGTGAAATCGGTCCTGACAAGGTTAAAGCCGAATATCAGAAGCAGTCAGGTCTATTAGTACAACCGGTCATTCCCGAGTGGAAGTGGGAGCGTATTGCGATGGATTTCATTACTAAGCTACCAAAGAGTCATAACGGTAACGATACCATCTGGTTTATCATCGACCGCCTCAAGAGGTCTGCTCACTTTCTAGCGATGAAGGAAAGTGACTCGATGGAACTGCTTACGAAGCACTATTTGAAGGAAATCTTCTCCCGCCATGGAACCCCTATTTCTATCATCTCCGACCGTGACAACCGATTTACCTTTAGGTTCTGGAAATCTCTTAATGAAGCTCTGGGTACTCAACTTGACATGAGTACAGCCTACCATCCTCAGACCGATGGACAGAGCGAAAGAACCATTCAAACCCTCGAAGATATGTTACGTGCATGCGTAATCGATTTTGGCAAGAACTGGGATGAGCACTTGCCCCTCTGCGAGTTCTCCTATAACAATAGCTACCATACCAGTATTCAAGTCGCCCCTTTTGAGGCACTTTACGGTAGAAAGTGTCGATCCCCCATCTGTTGGTTTGAGATCGGAGACAGCCAGTTAACCAGACCCGAGATTGTCATCAAGACTACCGAGAAAGTCTCTCAGATTCAGAGTCGTCTGAAAGCCGCACGTGATCGTCAGAAGAGTTACGCCGATACAAGATGCAAACCTTTATCGTTCAAAGTTGGAGACAGGGTCATGCTTAAGTATCCCCATGGAAAGGCGTGATCCATTTTGGAAAACGCGGAAAGCTAAGCCCCCATTACATTGGTCCGTTCGAGATTCTCGAGGAAGTCGGACCTGTCGCTTACAGACTTTTGTTGTCGCCAGAACTCAGCAGTGTTCACAGTACCTTACACGTTAGCAACCTGAAGAAGTGTCTCGCAGACGAATCGCTCATCGTTCCCCTAGACGGAATCCAAGTTGATGAGACACTGCATTTTATGGAAGAACTTGTTGAGATCGTTGATCATGAAGTCAAGAAGCTGAAACGAAGTCGGATCCCAATCGTCAAGGTTCGTTGGAATTCCCTTCGAGGACCCGAGTTCACTTGGGAGCGCGAAGACCAATTCCGGTCTAAGTATCCTCATCTCTTTCCTATCGAAGCTCCAGTAAATGGCCCTGCCTGAATTTCGAGACAAAATTCTCTTAACCGGGGGAGAATGTGACAACCCGTAAGTTTCCTAAGTCTAAAATCTCGTTTAATTACGTGCTTATCTGTTAATTGTGCATATAATCTAGGTTTGTCAACTTAGATAACGTATTATGCCGACCCCTTTGTAGTCTTGACGTGACCCTTCAGTAAAACGATAACCCAACCACTTTAGACGGTAAACTAATATTGTTGTTATCGATGGAACTTTAATAATAAAAATAAAATAAAAATTAATATTTTATTTATTATTTCCGTCACCCTTGTAGTATATTTAATATACATATCAACTTGTAAACCCGGATGTCTAATAATTACGTGAAAAACCAACGCGTAGAAAATATTAACCATTTTGTCTAAAAACTTTCGTAAAATAATTATTTAACGCGTCGTATGACGTTTTTAGTAAAAATAAAATATTTTTTATCTAGACTAATTTACTATAGATCATCAACCGTGTCAAAATCTCGAGACCATAGCTCACCGAATATTCCAACTCTTCAATCGCGTCCCATTGCGATTAAAAACCAAACCAATCCGTTTTCTTTTAAAAAAACCGCCACCTTTGCATGTTTTTGCATGAGACTCGATCACCCAACACCCGACCACCACCGCCGACCACCACCTCTGGCCACCTCACCGCCTCCGGCCACCTCACCACCGCCGCCCCCATGCAACCGGTCCCACACCTCCATGCATGATTATCACTTCAACCACCACCTTACCAATCACTTACATCCTCATCATACCCCTTTCATCCAAGACAACACTCCACCCCCCTCACCATACATTTGACCAACAACTCTCACATCACTATCCCTCCTCCCTCACCCTTGACCCGACCGGCCCCCTCCCTCTCTATCTCTTTCTCGGTTACGCAAACCAACACACACACACACACACTTGTTCATTTAACACTCAAGCACACAACACTCTTACTTTTTCTTTTTCTCAAACCCGTAACCCCCTCCCCTCCCCTCCCCTTTCCGGTTATAAGCACACACCCAAACACCCCTCTTAGCTTATCTTTCCCTCATATATATACAACATAACACACCTTCACCTCAATTGGAAACCCTAACATCAAAATCACCTCCCACCACCTCTCCCTCTCTCTATCTCACGGCTCTCTCTCTCTCTACTCTCTCTCTAGCTCACGGCCAAGAAACAAGCAAGGAGAAGAGATCCATGCCATCATCAAGCATCATCATCACCTTTCATTTCCTTTTTCTTGAAAACCTTTCAAGAACAAATAAGTTCTATGGATTTCTTTTAAGTTCATCTTGCTAGATCATGTTTCTAAGTTCATTTCCATGATCCATTCACTCCAATGACAAGTCTTGATGATTTTGATGATATTTGGTTGATAAAAGTCTAGAAAACACTTAATCTTTGTTAATCTTTGTAAATCTTTGTTAATCTTTGTTAATGATGTTAGTTAATAACTAGTTTTACATGAGAACTTGTTTCCCACGATTTGATGATGTTTTATGTCTTAGATTATGTTTTTAGATGTTAAAATGCCTAAACACTTAGATCCATGGCCTTAGAAATGCTAAATACTCCTTAAACCATGTTTAAAGTGCTTAATTTCACTAGGTTTTTCATCAAAAACTCAAGATCCCTTTTGGACAGATCCAAAACCTTAGGGACTCATTTTGACACTTTTGGAACAACTTTTGTAAAGGCACTTTGCTCGGAAACGACCCAAAGTACCCCTAAATTGCAAAACATAAGCCAGAAAACCATAAAAACGACCTCTCGAGCCAACTCCGAATTTTTCAGAATATTTGGACTACATAACAGTATACTTAGACCTATTAGTGAGTGGTAAAAGTTGGCTAAAAATATCTCTTTTTATTTGAGCTAAAACTAGGTCGAAACCAGCTTTAAAACGGACTTTTAACGGACCCGGAAACCTCGTTTTTCTTAAGTTATGCCAAATATTGTTTGGACTGATTTGGAACACTTATTATGACCTATCATGACTTAGGTTACATTTAATAAGTGTTTGGATAATTTATCGGGCCTTAAAACTAGTCGTAGGGACAAAACTGTCAAAACCGGGCGCGTACCGGCAAAACCGACACTTTAGGATTTTAAATCCTAAAACTATATTTCCTGGAAATTCATTAATAAAAATAAGTATATTTTTATTATTATAACTTTATTTTCTAATAAAGTTTGGGAAATAACGCAAAATAATAAATACCGGTGGAAACCCGGGTATTTCAGGCATTTTATTGCAAACAGCTTTTGTGAACAAAATTGAGCCCATGTTTCAAAACTAATATTTATTAAAATAAATATTGACCTAAATCATTATAACATAGAAAAATCTTTATATATTTTGAGAATATATATAACTTTATTTTCCGGAACGTTATCGGTACTAATTATTTATTGAGAATGAATAATTCCAAAAGTCTGTCCGTTATCAACAATCACCCAGGTCATCATGATGTCAATACTTGACCATTAACTGGGAGTGACTTAACAGTCAATCCAAACTCTAGACCTTAAGCTGTCTTATATTAATTTAGGACTGCTAGGTTGCCTGTTATCTACCGTAACATCATTCTGACACTGCCTGATTTATGTGAGTCTTCACGGCCCCTCTTTTAAACTATTTTAAATGCTTTTGGGAGAGAATTCTTATAACTTATATCATGCCTAATAATTAGATAATCTGTTACCATTATTGATTACATGAACTATTCGTCCACTTTGTCGTATTCACGTTGATTCATGTTATGATCAAAAGCCTCACTATTAACAAAACGATGACACGTGAATAGATCTATTAGGTTAACGTCCCTGTCCTGATTGGTAGCTCCAATCCTGACTCTCATGCTTAGTCAATAGGGTACATAATGTTATAATCACTGTTCGGTAATCCTGGATAAAATACTATGAGTGGGTAATCAGTTAGTTTCGGAACTCAAGATTCGTGGTAATAATAATTTACAACATCTTAACATATTATCAAATGGGTGATAAAATCTGATATTCAAACTTTATTGTCAATCATAGTTCTATTTTTACTTAAACATGTGAACTTACCAACTTTATGTTGACCGTTTTAGTATATGAATTCTCAGGTACTTGATCGGCCGCTTGCTTGTATGGAATACCTCTTTTGTGCATTATCATTAGGATCCTTCATATTATCTGGAGTCATGGTTACACTAGCCTTTTGGAGATTTCACTACATAACACCTAACGGTGTCATGTCTTTAAATCTTTTAATACTTGTTTTGTAAACTATGAAACAATTGAAACATATTATTATTATTTTCCGCTGCTAAATCTGAAATGAAATGTTTTCGACTCCTCAAAACGGCTCTAGTTGTTTAACCATCCAGAGATCGTTTCGTGTAACCTTGACTGTGATTCCATCTCGTTCACGCCCAACACAGAAATTACAGGGTGTGACAACGGTGCCGACGACCCATCGGGCCCTACAACCGTATGGCATTTACGCTCACTTTGTTTGTTACTTCTAGCGCGGTCCTCTCAAGATCCTTACGGGGAGAAGAGAGGAACGTGAGACAGGGTTCCAGACTCAAAGCGGCCCTCCTCAACTGAAAAGTAACAATCTTAAGGCCAGCGCTTAAATCCATTTTTACCAAGCCAACCATTGGTAAGTCCTCCCAAGTTATATTAACCTCTGATTATTAAAACTTAAAACCCATTTTATTTATTTTCTTTTGTTCTTTTATTTTCTTAGTTTAGTTAACCCCTCAGTTTTATATTTGAATCCGGTTGGTTGTTAACGAAAGATTATATATCAAGAGCCTCATTTCTCCTGTGTCCTTGGACGATCTCGGTTTCTTACCTTCGCTATACTACGCCATGATGGGTGCATTTGCCCATCGTGTATGGTGATTGTTAGTTATTGAGTTTTATAAATTTAGAAGCTTGAGTAATAGTGGTATCGAACTTGACCCATAATTATCATATTTTAATATACACCAGAGCACAAGATAATATTTTGAGAGCCAAATTACATATAATATAAAAAAACAGAAAACGTAGTTAGATAGCACCGGTGCAAGTTATGTTGAGCACCGGTGTTATGTTTTAATAGAAACTTGGCAAAATGTGTGATAGTATTTGATCCGCATTGAAAATGGTAAAATGACTATAGCAGAAGTGACCCACCATGCTGCTATAAACAATAAATTAAATAAATGAAACATGTTTAGATGATCAATGGTGATAAAACTAATGTTAAAACCAAAATTTCAATACTAAAAAACTAGACATGTTGTGTTGATCATCTAACAATAAATTAAATAGCAACAGTGACCCGCCATGATGCTATAGCAGGTACCCATAAAACTTATGTTAAAACCAAAATTTATATACTAAAAAACTAAAACTTATGTTGAGAACATGTGTTATTTTTTAATATAATCAGTGTTATGTTGAAATGGTGACATAATTTATAGCAGCAGTGACCCGCCTTGCTACTATAAAAAATATTATATTAATGAATAAAAGGAGTTTATATCGTAAAACTTACATTAAAAAAATATATATCTTAAGATTTTTGTTTGATTTCCGCATTAATCTTTGTCTAAAAATGGGATTGGAATGTTTCGATGTATAGCAAGGTAAAACAATTTTTTAGTGAAGATATGGGAACTAGTAGCACCAATGTTAGTAAATGTAATAGTGGTGTTTTTAGTTGGTTGCTTATGAACACCAATATATATAAAGAAATGATGAATAGGGTCCCACTGGTGAATATAATAACACAACTAATTTAAGGTTGATTAACACAACTAATAGATAAAACAAGTTTTGAGTGAAGATATGAAAACAGTAGCACCGGTGTTAGATATTATAACAGATGTGTTTTTTAGTAGGTTGCTTATAAACACCAATATATATATATATATATATATATATATATATATAGGGAGAGGATCATTTGAGAACTAATTGAGTTTGAGAACTAAAAAGAACTAATCTCAGCCACTAGTTTATATATATGGAAAACCCCCCCCCCCCCATGAATTATAGTGGTCCCCACCTGAAATTAGTGGTGGAGATTTAGTTCTCAAAAGTTCTTAAAATAAAAAGTTCTCATTTGAACCTAACCCTATATATATATATATATATATATATATAGGGTGAGGTTCATTGTAGACACTTTCGCATGCGAAATAGCTCTTTTTCACATGTGAAAGTTTCTAATTAATGAGAAAAAAGAAAAAAAGAAAAAAGAAAATTAATCACAACCATTAGATCAAAAGATCTAATGGTGAAAAAGGGTGTCTACCTGTCTACACTTATGGGGGTGTCTACAATGAACTTTTCACTATATATATTATATATATATATATATATATATATATATATATATATAGGGGAATGATCAAATAAAAACAAGATGTTATTGCGAAAACAAGAAAACAAATATTAAAACCTCTATAACTTCCTCATACGATAATATTTTTTAAAAAAATTTGCACCAAAAGTCTTAAAATTATGTCACCTTTAATTCTGGGAAAAAAATTAAAAAATATAAAATTTTGTGATTTTTTTTATTATTGCACATGTGCAATAATACGTATTAATTATATTACACGTGCAATATTAACAAAAAAACGTTAATTTTTTTTTAATTTTTTCCAAAATTAAAGATAACAAAATTATAAGATCTATGGTACAATTTTTTATCAAAAATATTAACGTATGAAAAAGTTATAGAGGTTTTAATATTATTGCATATATAAAGAAATGATGAATAGGGTCCCACTGGTGAATATAATAACACAACTAATTTAAGGTTGATTAACACAACTAATAGATAAAACAAGTTTTGAGTGAAGATATGAAAACTAGTAGCACCGGTGTTAGATATTATAACAGTTGTGTTTTTTAGTAGGTTGCTTATAAACACCAATATATATATATATATATATATATATATATATAGGGAGAGGATCATTTGAGAACCAATTGGGTTTGAGAACTAAAAAGAACTAATCTCAGCCACTAGTTTATATATATGGAAACCCCCCCACCCCCCATGAATTATAGTGGTCCCACCTGAAATTAGTGGTGGAGATTTAGTTCTCAAAAGTTCTTAAAATAAAAAGTTCTCATTTGAACCTAACCCTATATATATATATATATATATATATATATATATATATATATATATATATATATAGGGGAAGGATCAAATAAAAACAAGATGTTATTGCGAAAACAAGAAAACAAATATTAAAACCTCTATAACTTCCTCATACGATAATATTTTTTTAAAAAATTTGCACCAAAAGTCTTAAAATTATGTCACCTTTAATTCTGGGAAAAAAATTAAAAATATAAAATTTTGTGATTTTTTTTATTATTGCACATGTGCAATAATACGTATTAATTATATTACACGTGCAATATTAACAAAAAAACGTTAATTTTTTTTTAATTTTTTCCAAAATTAAAGATAACAAAATTATAAGATCTATGGTACAATTTTTTATCAAAAATATTAACGTATGAAAAAGTTATAGAGGTTTTAATATTATTGCACATGTGCAATAATAAATTTTTATTGCACATGTGCAATAATAAAAAAATAAAAAAAACGTTGATTTTTTTTTAATTTTCTCCAGAATTAAAGATAACAGAATTATAAGATTTATGGTGCAATTTTTTTATAAAAAATTTGAACATATGAAAAAAGTTATAAAGGTTTTAATATTATTGCATATGTGCAATAATAATAATAATAAAAATTATTGCACCTGTGCAATAATAATTTTAAAAAAAAATTGATTATTTTTTAAATTTTTTCCCATAACTAAAGATAACATAATTTTAAGGATTTTGGTGCAAAATTTTTATAAAAATATTAACGTGTGAAAAAGTTATAGAGGTTTTAATATTTGTTTTCGTGTTTTCGCAATAAAAGTTGTTTTCACATGATCCTTACCCTATATATATATATATATATATATATATATATATATATATATATATATATATATAGGGTTAGGTTCAAATGATAACTTTTAAGAACTAAATCTCCACCATTAATTTCATGTGGGGACCACTATAATTCATGGGGCTTTTTCCACATATATAAACTAGTGGCTAAGATTAGTTCTTTTTAGTTCTCAAACCCAATTGGTTCTCAAATGATCATCTCCCTGTATATATATATAGTCAAAGGTTCATTGTAGACCCCGTAAACCTCTATATTGTTCTATAAAACTCATTGCTATTGAATTTGGTTTTTTTTAAGTTTTTTTAATTTGTCATATTTCTATCTTTATATTTTAATTTAGGGTTTTATTTATAAAGTTTTTACTTTTTTCTTTATTTTTTATTTTCTTAATTTCAAAGTATAATTTTCATTGAGTTTTATAGAACATCGAATTTTAAAGTTGCAGTACGTTTTAAAAACAATGAGTTTTAAACTTAAGAGTGAGTTTTATAATTTGTAACGAGTTTTATAATTTTCAATGAGTTTTATAGAACATTGATTTTTAAATTTTTAGTGAGTTTTAAACACAACAGTGAGTTTAAAACTCAGCAATAAGTTTTATAATTTTTAGTGAGTTTTATAGAATAATACAACATTTTTAACAACAATTATATTTCAATGTGTCCAACAACTTTCTAGGTTTTTTTTATTTTTAAAAACTTATCGCATAAAAAAAACCAAACTCAACAGCAATGAACATTATAATTTATTAAATTTTATAGAACAATATAGGGGTCTACAGGGTCTACAATGAACCTCACCCTATATATATATATATATATATATATATATATATATATATATATATATATATATATTAATCTTATTTTCCCTTAAAAATCAAAGATAGAGTTTGGTTAAACGTTGGCAAAGATTGAGTATTAGGAGCTTTCATTTTCAATTGTGTCCTGATCGACCCCGATTCAACTTACCACTACTATACTGCCCACGATGGATATACTTGCTCGTGTAATGTGGTGAAATGGTAGTTGTCAAGTAAATCAGGTATTATAAATTTAAAAGTTTAAAGATGCTAAAAAGGTTTGAAAAATTGCCATATTTTATGAACACCTCAGCACACACCAAGCTTTTTGGCGCCATTGCCAGGGACACAAACGAGGACTCCAAGAAAAATCCAAGTTAACGGCTTGACCATAATTTTCCTATTTATTCTATCGTATTTATTAATATATTTTATTAAGCTAATATGCAGTATATATATTATAAAAAAAAAAAAACCTTTCACTTTTTGTTCATCCACCTACACTGCACCTTCAGAAGAATATGTCTGGCTAACAATCATTCATCTTAGACACAGAAAGGATCCACGGGAAGGAACGGGCAATCAAGAAGGAAAGAAGAAATCATCAAAGGCCAAGGGAGTTATTGTCATAAACCTTATGAAAATAATAACCCCCGGCCAGGTAAGTGTTTTGATATATTTCAACTTATTTTGAAAAATCTGAAAATCTTTAAAAAAAACATACTATCAGAATTTCCCGTCTGGTAGAACTAAATAAGATTTCATCAAAACTAAGTCTTTGAAAGTTATCAAAACATTAATAAGCCAGGTCAAACTTCCAACCTGTAAATAAACCAAGTTGTTTGTTTTAGTTAAATAATTTTTGAAGAAAATTTTAGGTTTCAAATCTCCTACTTAACCACCACATCACTAAAGAAACATGTAACCTGACACGTTTTAAATACGACATTTTTTTAAATAAAAAATAAATTTTTCATTATTGATAAAGTCACTTTATTTTAAAGAGAATTTTTTTATAAAAAACGGTTGAAAAACAGTTTAGCACGCCCCCATGCCAAACCAGGCACGAGTCGTGCTAAACTCGGCAGGAACCGGAAATAAGGGTGAAACACCCCTTTGTGATGTCATTTAGCACGGGACGTGTTATAGAATTATCTCTGGTCAGAAATCCTTCATGTGGTCACAATTTTTCATCAAAATACCTCCCATTACCATGTAAGTAACCAAGAAACCCTAAATCTTAATCACTTTTTTAGTTAGGTTAGAATTTTACCTAATTTAGGGCAAAATCCAAATCTGCGATTTGTAGCCCAAATTGGATGGAATTTGTTGTAGGATTATGTTTGATAAGTGTCACATAATCATCCATGTTGATAATCCATGTCAAAACACACGAATTAGACTAGTTTTTGATAATTTTCTCCAAAAACTATAGTTTAGAAAAATGTAGAACTTGGATAAACGGATTAAGTTTTGGAAAAATTGTTAGTAGGGTTTGTTAAAATCGGAGAATTGCGAACCTATACATATAAAAATCTTTAATTTTTGTAAAAATCTTGATTTTTCTGGATTAACTGGGATGAACACCAAGAACAACACGGGTCGTGACGAGTTCAGCATGCCCCTGTGCTGTTCTTCCGGTGAATGACACTGGCCATGTCCAGTAAGCACACCTCGTGTTGTTCTTCCCTATCAAATAATGAATGATTATGAACAAAACGACACGTGTTGGGGTGAGCACGCCCCGTGCTGTTCTTCATCGTTGATTTTGGCCCAGGTATGAACAACACGTGCCGTGCAAAACAAAGCACGACCCCGTGCTATTCATCAGTAATAAAGTTGTTCATTCCCAGCCAACACGGGCCGTGCCATACTTGGCACGCCACCGTGCCAAACCTACTAATTATAAAAACTGCAATTTTCTTCATGTGATTTACACTAATATCTTTGTGTTTTCCATTTCAGGGTAGATTGGACCACATTCAGATCAAGGTACGAAAAATACTGCCGCAAACGACTCCGAAGGCTCATCCCTCGATCGGGGTGATAGCCAGGCCAAGATTCCCCATGCTGATTCACTTGAACAGCTGAACCAGCTTCACCGCTACATGGAGCTCGTCTCGGCTCCGATGAGGAGGCTCTTTGACTTGTTCATGCCAGTCGGAGTCAGGGACTGCACCATTGAGTTCCTGGCTTCATTTATGTTCCACCCAGAGGTCACAGATATAAATGAGCCCAAAGATGTTCAGTACAGACTAGGGAGGCATTGGTATTCGAGGTCATTAGAGGAGTTTATGATGGAAATAGGAGTCTACTAGCAGCACGAGCTGCCTGCTTTGGCCGTATCTCGTTGTTGCCTTCCACATGAGGAGACTAGATCCGACCAGCCCACGGGATAGCCCGTCAGGCTCTCTGAGAGAGGATTTGCTCTAGATCCACCAGGTACAACCCAAGCGCCACGATGAGCACCAGGCTGAGGGACCCACTGCACCGCTACATCCGTCCCTGCTTTGCTAAATCAGTGTTTGCCAGGGGCGAGTCGGGTGGCATGGAAAACCTGAAGGATATGTTGGCATTTTACTGCTTCAACATGGGGGAACCCATGAACCTCGCCCACGGCTTATGCAGCCACCTCCTTCACGTTGCCAACGCCGAAGACTGTAGCCCGCTGATGTTTGGAGGCCTCATTCTCAGTATCTACAGGGCCTACGAAACTGCCATCCTTCCAGAGCTCATCAAATCCCTCGCCACTCTCTATGCAGACATGAACTAATCCCGCCACCTCGTCACGGTCACTCCGCATCCTCCTTTCAGGATGATGGATAGCTAACGCCGGCTATGGGATCCTCTTCCGATCGAGCCAATGGATGCAGAGAAGCAGCAGCGAAAACCACCACCAGCCAGACCTTCAGGCCCTAGGATTTCCCACTATGATGGACCTCTAACACTCCCTCCAGCTGACCACACTGCCGTCCAGGCAATCGATGACCGCACCCAGACCATGCAGACGAAGCTGTGGGGGCTACATGAGGAGGTCGCTGACCTCCAAAAGAGGTTTGAGTAGCGATATGGTCAGCTACGTGAGGGACCTTCAGTGCACGATGGTGGCTATGGTGGTAGTGGCTCAGCTTTCGATCATGACTCCGATTAGCAGGTATGACTTTCTGACTCATGGTTGCACAATGATGTTTTCCGTGCATTTGACACTTGACATTTGGATTTGATACATTTTATTTTTATGTTTGGGATGGTGGATACATTTTTATTTTGTTTATGGATGATGACACCGTATTTAGTTAAGTTTGTTTGTTTCATTTATTTTGACTGTGTTGTGGCTTGAGTAGTTAGAAGCAGGTACATGGCTAGCTTTACAGCTGACTGGACCGGGAGGTCAAAATAGCATGGCGTGATAACCATCCCACGGGTAAAACACCCTGTTTAGAGGGGAAACTCTGCCAAATTTTTCCTAACCCTTTACTTTTCTTTTATATTTTCCTTAATATGAATACGTTTTCACACATTAAGGACAATGTGCAATTTGAGTGTGGGGATGGGAACAATTTGGGTAAATCCGGGAACCAAAAAGAACTGCTCCGTCTAATTCAAGCCTTAAACAAAACTTCCTTGGAAAACCGGCATCTGTACTGCCCAAATTTTTCAAAAATTTGTTGTTTCAAAAGAAATGTGTCTAAAAGGTTTTTCCTCCAATTTATCAATTTATAATCCATTAATTTGTAAATACCTCAAAGTGTTCAAGTAAAATTTGTATTGACAAGAGGAAACCAAATTTATTTAATTATGAACTTACACTTTCCATTTCCCTTGACAGTCAGAATTTGAGCCCTTATAGCATGATCAACTATAAAACATGCTCTTTTATTTTCTTTGAGAGAAACTAGGTAAATGCGATAGAGGTAAAACTTGACATGGCCATACATCCCAAGACGGACAAAATCAGAAGCCACAGTATTAAAGGATTGAGGCAATTAGAATTTCTTCTTCTCACCTCACTCTCTACCAAAGATATCCTCCTAGTAAGCCCCTTTGAGCCTAAACCTTCTCATTTCTTAACCCCTTTTCATATTTGCAGAATAAACCCCCTCTACAAAATACAAAAAAAAAAACCCTAAACTTTTTCTTTTTACACCCTTTTGTTTTAGTAAATAAACGGTTATTTCAAAGAAGTTTGCAAAAACAGATTTTCACTATTTTCTCAAAAGCTAATAACAAGGCATGAAGTCGAGACGGACCTTAGACTTCATACCCGTTTTCAATAAAATGGTGGTCGAATAAAGGAAGCCCCCCCATTAGAGGCAAAAGCAAAAAGTGCCTCTCGAATATTTGTTCATAAAATAGTGAAAAACCTAAACTTTTTAGAAATCAAAATACCATTTTATTTACGGCTTTTATACCCTTTTCAAATAACTATCATACCCCCTACCCCAAGCCTACCTCTTTAAAGACCTCATGATGATTTGATGACTTTTGGTGAGATCGGTGGAGGATCGATTCCATGTCAAGCATATGCTCTATATTTCATTTTACCTTGGTACGAGTGTCCATGCTGAAAATGAAAATCTCTAACCCGATTGATGAGTGACCACTTGTGAGGTGCGAGAGTACATAGTTAAATAAATTTCCAAGTATGCTTGTCATAAATAACTTACTACAATCAGAAAGGCAAAAAAAATAAACTAATGGAACAAGATGTGAAAAATGGAGGAGGTATAGCTTTTAACAACGCAAGTCTTGACGAAAACACAAAAATAAAAATTTGGGATGTGTCAAGGCCCCTAATTATGAAGTTTTGCTTCAGGACAAGCAAATGTTTAAGTGTGGGGATATTTGATGTACACAAAATTATACGTATTTTATACCAAAATATTCTCACCTTTCGGGAAAAAAAACCTAGCTACTAACATCAAAACAAAGCGATTTTGTTTTCATTTTAGTTTTTCAGGTTTTCTAAAGCCAAAATACCAAAAGAAGCATAATTTAGCAGAAAAGTGAAGAAAAATACAAGTTTTAGGATTTCATGACTTTAGCACGACCCATGCCTAGCCAAGCACGCCCCATGCCCGACCCGGGTCTGTAGAAATCTTCCTCTGACTCAGCACACCCTGTGTCCCTGAACCAGCACGCCTGGTGTTGAAGCCTCCTGACATGGCACGACCCGTAATCTGACAAACACGGCCCGTGCCCCTGAAGACAGAAGATTTCGGATCATCTATCTGACATGGCATGGCCCGTGCCACTCTAAGCACGACCCGTGCCAAACTCCATACTTTGCCTATAAAAGTCGGCCTTCTCCCACTTCACAACTCACTCAATTCTTCTCTCTTCCCCCTACTTTTAGATTAGTTAGTCGAGCCACTTGACGTTTTCGTGTCTTTAAGTTTGTCGGAGTCTGTAAGAACTTCAACTAGATTCAGTAATATTTTTTTTCTTTTACAAACTTACTATATCTTAAATCTTAGAAAAACAAAGACAAGTGGACAATCACCCCAGCGGGCAAGGGAGGCGGGCAACAAACTGCGCCGCCAAACCTTTCTGAATATCAAAACTAAGCCTCGTGAAAATAATAACCCTAGCACCAGAGGTCACTACATTACCATGCATAGCCCGTTGAACTCTACTCAGAGTTTCCACAACCTCAGTGGCGAGGAACCCAAAGGTGTCAAAGGCAAAAGGAACAAACACGTGTTGATTTTCAATGCACGCTTTCTCATGCTTGTTCACTTTCCCCATCGCGGCCTTAGAAGCCGCCTGGCCCACTTTGAACTCCCCAAGCCCCATACCCACTAGCGGGGAGACTCTAGTTAGATCCAGGCACGCATGCTTCCCCCCTATCCACCCAAAGACCAAGATGTCTACCGGTCTAAGAGTCGACCGCCCATCAGACGGGTCCGTCAGAAAGTTGACTGGAGCTTCCTTTGTTGTCGAAATCCCCGCGCGCTTGAATATGTCAAATAGAACATCCCGAACCAGATCATGTCGGTATTTAAACCCGGGGAGTTCTTTGCAATGGACATCATGCTCCCCAAACGAATCTAAACACGCCTTGCGACAAACAGGACATCTATCATCCGACGGGAAAATAGGAATCATAAGGCGGTATTTAAGAATAACACGATATTCCACCAGTAACATGTGCTGGCCTAGCCCGTCGATAGGGATAGCCCAGAGGAAATCTTGGGCATGTGGTGCTTGTAGACATCCGAACACGGCTTTTTGTCTTACGGTCATGTCAAACTTCCCTTCCATCTCTTGCATGATTTTACCAAAAATGGCACTCGCCAAAACTTTTTGGGCTTTAGGGGGCGGTGTCGTTGTTAGTGAAACCGCTAAAGTCGAAGCCTGGAGTAATATCCCGAAGACGGTCCAACTCGCCCTCATACTCAGAGTCCATGCCACAAATCCCACTTCCCCTCAAAATATGATCTTGAAGTACCCAAGATTGCGCCCTTGATACCACAAAGGCAAACGAGGAAGCCTCAACCGCATAATATAATCCAAGTTCCCCACACCTGATGGGTAATGAAGCAAGCCACCATTGGAGATCCCCAAAGAAGGGACCCCCACACACCACCAGATTCTCGATTGACGTGTGTAGTTCTTTATCGAAAAAGAAGGCAGCCCCATCATATGTAAAGGAGGACATGTCCTCAACCCAAAAAAAAAACTTGGCAATACCCATACATGAGCGCAGCAGAATAAGTTGACTCTGCAGATCCCCCAGCTTGGGGAGGAGGCGGATCAGATCAACAGCGTTGGAAGCTCTTTTCGTTGCCAAACCTTGGATATAATCTGCATTTCTACTAACAGCTCCCCTCAAGAGTTTCACCCCTAGGCCAGGCCTATTATGTTCTCTGGGAAGAGACCCGCACGAGCCTTCCTACCGTCATAATAAAGCCAAAAGAGCTCAGTTTTTCTAATGTTAAGTACAAGCCCCAAAGAAGGTCCCCTATCTTTAGTGATGTCCAACACCTTGGCAACCTCCCCAACAACCCCAATAACAGCTCCATCATCGAGGTACCAAGCATGAAGGTGAAGTTTGCAATTGTCCCTGATCGGGTGAACCAGGGGGTGCAAAACAAGCACGAAGAGGAGAGGCCCCAAAGGGTCACCTTGTTGGACCCCAGTAGTGGACCAGATATGATTATCCCCGAGATACAGTCTAGCAGGTTGCCCATATAAAAACTCAACCTTGAAGAAATTATTTTGTCTGTGAAATATTCCTTTACTTGTTGGCAAACCTTTAAGCTATGATTAGCTAAATTCGTACACTTGATTGGAAATAATAAACCTTTAACAAGTTTTAAAAGTTGTCTTTATAAAGTTGGTTTAAGGTGTGCCTATTGACTTTGTGAAAACCATTTTTATTGAAAGTGTATTATTGATTCTCTGAACCAAACGTGCTCTACGTATCATAGACCATTTGGGGAGTCGAAATCCCAAAGGCCAGACCTGTGACACCCGGTCGGGGGACGATGCATGATCCGAAAGGTGACTCGTGCCCTATGCTACATGATACGTTCGAGGTCCTTATGTCTATGTAAGCAAACTCGGCTGACCACGCAAGTGCGGGCGGAAAGTATTTGGTTGGGAATGGGGGCTGGTAATATTTTATCACTTCACGGAAGCCAAGATGGTACGTGTTGGTGAACTTGGCTCTGGTTACGCCGAACGTGCATGCGCGAGAGCGGTGCATGGAAGAAACGGACCTTAGTCCCTTAAAAAGATCATTTTCACAATAATATAATTTGGCATGTAGGGTTGTGTCCCCTGTTGGTTCATGACGGCGTGTCGAGTACGTTAAGTCGACCGGTTTGAGGGACCCCGTAAATAAGTGGCATTATACTACTATATTTGTCTATTGGCAGGACAGTTCCCCGGGGTTCGTACTCCTCGTAGACGATCACCTGGGAGAGTAGTGATACTAGATTTGAGACTGAGAGGTGGTCTACTTGCATGCCAATATACAATCTTAACCCAAAGTTATAAATAAACAGCTTATCTATGAGTTACTGGTATGATTATTCCAATCAATATTGACTACGACTGCTTGAGTCAGAAAAACCATTTTATCTGTCTGTTTGTCTGTCTGTCTGTCTGTCTGTCTGTCCGTCCGTCCGGCCGGCCGTCCATCCGTCCGTCCGTCCGTCCGTCCGTCTGTCTGTCTGTCTATATAGTGTAAGGATCATGTAAAAACCACATCTTTTTGCGAAAACCTAAAAACTAATACTAAAACACTTATAACTTTTTCGTACGTTCATATTTTTTAAAAAAAAAATTCACCAAAAACCTTATAATTATGAGTTCTTTAATTATGAAAAAAATTAAAAAAAACTTTAACGTCTCGATGTTTTTTTATTGATGCACATATGCACTATTAATAAAACTTATACATATAGTACGCGTTAATATATTTTTTTAGAAAAATCACACCAAATGCATTATAATTTTGTTAGCTTTTCGTGGTTTTTTTATTAACGCACATGTGCACTAATAAAAAAACACATTATACGTGTTACATACATTAATATTTTTAAAAAAGAAATTGCACCATAAACCTTATAAGTGTGTTATCTTTAACTATGAAAATAGATTTAACGTTTCAAATTTTTTTAAATTTTAAGTTACACATGTGCACTATAACAAATAGTTATAGTGCATATGTAGAATTATCATTAGTTCTATAAATATTTTAGTGTTTTAAAATGTTTTTAACTTAAACAATATTTTTTCGCACGACAATTCTCTTTGTGTAGTGCTAATAAAAATGGTGCACATATGCACTAATAAAAAAAAAGAGTAAACATCATTTTGCTCCCTAAGGTTTGCACATTTTAACACTTTTAATCCAATATATGAAATTATAACATTTCAGGGCCTGAGGTTTGATTATTTTCTCAATTTTAGTCACTTTTTAAATTTTCATCCAAATTAATGTTTGAAATCAGTCAAATAGGATATTAATGATGGGTATTTTTATTTATTTGATAGAAAACGCAGTAATTGAAAATAAATAAAAGGGGATGGTTAAATTATGAAAATACCCCTCATTAATATCCTATTTGACTGATTTCAACCGTTAATTTGGATGGAAATATAACAAGTGACCAAAATTGAGAAAATAATCAAACCTCAGGCCCTGAAATGTTATAATTTCATAAATTGGATTAAAAGTGTTAAAATGTGCAAACCTTAGGGACCAAAAGTGAAGTTTACTCCAAAAAAAATTTTGAAATGTCATTTTCTTTTCTAGAATCAAAGACAATGGAATTTTAAGATTTTTGGTGCAAGTTTTATAGAAAAATATTAACGTATGTAAAAGTTATGAAGGTTTTAGTGTTTGTTTTTAGATTTTCGCAAAATAAAGAGTTTTCGCAGGATCCTTACCCTATATATATATATATATATATATATATATATATATATATTAAACTTATTTTCCCTTAAAAATCAAATATAGAGTTTGGTTAAATGTTGGCAAAGATTGAGTATTGGGAGCTCTCATTTTCCATTTGTGTCTTGATCGACCCCAATTCAACTTACCTCTACTATACTGCCCACGATGGGTATACTTCCCCGTGTAATGTGGTGAAATGGTAGTTGTCAAGTAAATCATGTATTATAAATTTAAAACCTTAAAACTGCTAAAAATGTTTAAAAAATGCCATATTTTATGAACACCTCAGCCCACGTCAGGGAAGAAAAGTTGAAAAACCAAAAATAGTGTCTTTGTGATTTTTTTAAATGAAAATCCAAAAATAAAGTTTTTCATTTTAAGGAGGGAGGGGGGGATGGGGGATAGAAAAAAGATTAAAAAAATGAAAAATGGTTATCCGACAAAATTGGGGAATGATGGTACATTGTTTGACGTTTCTGACTCGTGGATAGAGTAAGTGAAAAAAGCCATAAGACCATTTGCTTGATGTGCTAGGTAGGCTCGACAAATAAGAAAGTATTTAAATGTGATATACATTAAATGTCTATGCTTGACCTAGTGGATAACATCTTGAAGCATATTTCAAGATATAGATAAAGATATGTGAAAATAAAATGAGAAGTCACTGTGTATACATGTGTTCATTTTCCAAAAAGTTAAACTGTTAGATTTTCTTTATTTTCTCAAATGATCAAACTATCTCTGTGTATACGAAAGTATCGACCTGATAGTTGTTCATTTGAGGTTCTGCTTTATTTCCTTTGGTGTTTCGTATAATTCATTTGACTTTCTCTGCGTGTCAATAAGACCACCTTGATTGTTGTTGAATTATACAAATTCTAACTTTTTGTTAAATATAAGGCCTTATCTGCGTACCGAAAGATCGACATTAAGGTAGACGATTTAACATTCTTATTTCTTTTTGCATGGAACACAGTTGACTATATCATGAATACAAAAAACTATGTGATAATCACAAGTGTAATCACATGAAAAATATGTGAAACATATCTGAATATGTCTGATAGTATGGAGTACATTGGTCAAAGTAATCTAATCAATACCTTAACATATCCAAATGTTATGAGTATGATTATGCCTGAGTTTAAGATGGACAAATTATACGAGCAATCGACATGGCTTATGTGCTGAATTAGTTGAAATTGAAGTGTAGTTCAGGGCGTTATGTTCAAAAGGATCCCAAGTTGTGATCTTTCTCGTCAAATATCAAAAAAAGTGTTTAATTCTGTATTGCATTTACATTCATTTCAGTAAAGCCAAAAAGATTTTGTTTCTTGTTTGTTTTCGACCGATCAACACGTGATATGAAATGATTTCAAAATCACATATCTTGGTTCTTCGAATGAGGTTTTTTCCCAAGATTAATTTAATAATGGTAAAATACAAAAGAAAACTGCACTTTTCTCTTCTGAAGTTGTAGGTTATGATTGACAAGACTCAAGCATGGTGAAATGGGGAGTTATTGAAGTATCTTTCACAAGTAGATCTTGAAGATTAAAAGATAATTCAAGATTGATCCAGCCATTTAAGCTCTACAACTAACATCAGATTCGAGATAAAGATCTTAATTCCGCATTGTTGAAGATCAGTTACTTGAAGATTTGAAGTTGATAGTAGCAGATACATCACTCGTTAAGGGGGAGTCTGTTAAAGCATAAAAGTGTGCTCGTGTGTTCTATCGGTGTACATCTTGTTAGTTGAGCTAGAGTGAGTTTGTCATAGTGTAGGTGTCCACGAACTGACACACGAACCGTAGGTTCATTAGTCACGAACCATGGGTTCGTGACTTGGTCTGGTTCGTTGGACAGTCGGGACTATAAATTGTTGAAGTGTGTGTTTGTGCACACAACAAATAGAGAGTCAATAGCTTAACTGTGTGTTTTCTGTGGTGTTTCTTTCAGAGTCTCTATAATCCGTTTTCTTAGTGAAATCAATAAACCAAAGGTTTATTTAGCTCTTGTCTCATTCATTTAAACAATACAATCAGTAAGGTCCAAACCTGGTGTTTACAAAAGTCACTTTCAATTTTGTTTTGGCTACATAGACATAGCCTAGTTCAATCCCCCCCCCCCCCCACTAATCTAGAGCACAATTCATATACTTACACACCAAACATATGTTCCTTAACTAATCTAACTATGGTGTACAGGGCACGATTGGGTGGTGTATCATAAAATGTCCGTCGAAGTAACGTGAAATAAAACACACATGAAGATGTCAATGTTGAACATCTCACTTTTTTTTGGGGGGGGGGGGGGGGAGAATGGCCCCAGGGTTCAAAAGTGAATATTCAAGCAAGCAATCATGTGAGGGGTATTGATGGTGATTTTCTTATGCAAATATTAAGGTCTTAGTGAAAGTGGTTTTGCATTACGGTTTTTGTGCAAACTGATGTGTTCAAAGTTTTCAATTATGGATTGGAACTCTCTGTCATATGCCTGATGTTTTCTTGAGTCATGATGTTCGATGGGTTCGGTCTACGACGTAATGTTCTTTAATCAAGTTGATACATTAGAAGGAAGTTAACGTTGAGGGGGAATGTATATGATTTTGAATTTTGGATGTGTTAGTTTACATGAA
This sequence comes from Deinandra increscens subsp. villosa, assembly GCA_039602395.1. Taxonomy (NCBI): domain Eukaryota; kingdom Viridiplantae; phylum Streptophyta; class Magnoliopsida; order Asterales; family Asteraceae; genus Deinandra; species Deinandra increscens. The sequence continues at coordinate 37,388,618 of JBCNJP010000017.1, read as the reverse complement.
GATCTCGGTGCATTACTGTTCATGAAGAAGGATTCAAAGATTTACTTCGTCGGAAGACATGATCTGTTCTACCGATGCAGTTGAGTTTTCATTGGACGTCTTTTACAAGTACTTGGATGACTGATGAAGTGAACTATATCATATGTCGGTTCCGGGTGGAGAATGTGTTTCTCACCATGGATGGATGTGCTTTTTCCGAGGGGGAACTTTATTGGTTGTGGTTTCGTAGAAGATGACAAAAGGGTCCTGCATATTTGAAGTTTAGTCGCATGGGCAATTTGCTGAAAACTATGATATCAAGGAGCAGCAAATTGACTGAAGATTGCAAAGTCTGGAGATCAGCATTCGACAGTAACGTCCAAGGGGGAATTTGTTAGAGCAAGTTCTTAAGGTGGTTGTCACTTTCCAAATAAACTATCAGACAAGTGTTACGAGAAAATATGATGTGTTCATTGAGTCAACGAACTGTAGATTCGTTGGATGTCCAGTTCGTTGGGTTAGTTACCTATAAATAGGTTCCAGTTCGTTGGATAGCACAAGTTTGTCATTTGTTGAGTCTGATTGTTCTAATCTGTGTTGTATGAGAGGGGAGATCATGCTCGATTCCCTTGTGCTTATCCTTGATGTATACTCCTTCAGTTGTAATCATTCGACACATATTAATGAAGCCGTTTGAGTATTACATTAGACAAACTTCTATCTATAATCTATATTGACCTGAAAACAGTCCCCTACGTGTTACAACAAGAACTCAGATTAACAAACACTAAATTGATAAATCAATAGAATAAAACTGAGAACTTAGATTGATACAAATTGTAGAATGCCAGAATAGAGAATACAGAGGAGAAAGCATGAATCGTTCAATCGTTGATAGATAGAGGTTACATATTGGAGTTCCAAACGGTTTTCTTCTTGATTTCTTCGACAGAAAATAGAGATGTTGGTCAGTTTGGTGGCGATAAGGTTTCCAGGTACGAATTCCGATTGAATCATGATTGTTTTTTGCTCTTTAATCTTGTTGTTGCGCGTTAATGTAGTCACTAAGCCACCATGCATGCCTCTCGTCGTTTGCTCTTCCCTTGCAAATTTCCAGATCACATGTGCTTCTTGATTGCTTGAATACAACGCGCAGATTATGACCAACAGGCAGCAACCCAGCCCAACGCCTCAACCCAAATACATATATAAAAAAAGTTAGAAATTAGGAGCCCAAAGCCCTAGCGTTATTTCCTTTACAATATGGCCGCCCCTAAACCATATTTATCCGCAACGCCAATTTTACATTCAAAAGTTCCGTAAGCGGAATGTGTAGACGAGTTCCCTACCAATCTAAACATGTTGGCGATGGAGCGAAAGTGTGATAGTTCAACTGATCCTGACGATCAAGTTAATATATTCGTAAGTGCAAGGGGCGTGGAACAATAGTCGGTTTTTGTGTGGTTATATATATATATATATATATATATATATATATATATATATATATATATATATATAGGGTTAGGTTCAAATGAGAACTTTTTTCTTTGAGAACTTTTAAGAACCATTCTGAGCCATTAATTTTCAAGGGGGAAACATTCAAATTCATGGGGGGGTTTCCTTATATATAATTTGTGGCTCAGAATGGTTCTTAAAAGTTCTCAAACCCAATTGGTTCTCAAATGATCATCTCTCTATCTCTCTCTCTCTATATATATATATATAAATATATATATATATAGGGTTAGGATCCTGCGAAAACACATCTTTTTGTGAAAACTGCGAAAACACATATTAAAACTCACGTAACTTTTTCATACGTTAACGATTTTTCATAAAATTTACGTCAAAAGTCTTAGAATTACGTTATCTTTAAACCTGGAGCAAAATATTTAAAAAAAAAAGCTGAACGTTTTTTTCCCGTGTAATGCACATGTGCATCATATAATTAAAAAAAGTTATAAAATGCTATTTTTTTCTTTAAATCTAAAGATAACACAACTATAAGATTTAGGGTGCAATTTCTTTTTAAATTATTAATGTATATCACATGTATGAGCGTTTTTTTTGGTATGATACACATGTGCATCATTCAATAAAAACGCAAAAAAATGATGAAAATATATGACATATGGTGCGACTAAGAAAAAAAAATATTAACTCATACTAAAAGTATGAGTTTTTTTTGTGATGCACATGTGCACCACACAAAAACAAAATTTTTAAAAATAAAAAAAGCGTTAAGTTTTTTAAAACTTTTATAGGATTAAAGATAATATAATTTTAAGACTTTTGGTGCAAATTTTAAAAAAATATATTAACGTATGAAAAAGTTATGTAGGTTTTAAGATTTGTTTACGCAGTTCTCACAAAAAAAGGGTGTTTTCACAGGATCCTTCCCCTATATATATATATATATATATATATATATGGTCATCCAAACCTTGGTCAGGGCGGCGTGCCTATGGTATGATAGTTTATTGATATGGGGAACTGGTAGTTTTGAATAACTGATAGGAAATTTCCTATAGTAGTTCGGCGAAGCATCATAGAAGGGATAAAACCAAGATCCTTCATATTCAGTGACATAATGAACCTTATTGAGAGTTTCACTATCCGTTACAATCTAGAAAGCTTTGAGAGAGGCCAGGGTGCTATGGAGGATCTCATGATCACTGGTTTTGTGCTAAGGAGTGAGAGAACATAATAGAAAGTTGCATTCACGGGTGAAATGGTATGCCTCAAACCATGGAGTTGCTTATGAGAATCCCCAAAGTTAATGTCGAGGAAGAAAAACTCATGTCGGTTCGGTTTTCGGTTACAACCCAACAAAATACCACACCAAATAACCCAAAGAGAACACCCGTAAAGTATAATTACCTTTCTCTAGATATATTTTTGGCATACGCTTATCTAATTTATTTCAGATATTTGATAGAAAATATATATTCCATATTTCATATTCGGGTTTTACGTTTTAGTCACTAGTAATTGAATTAACGTTTTTCAACAGTTTTATAAACTAGATGGGATGGGTGTGCATTGCCGCGTAATTGACCGGTTAATTTTTCTGTTAGATATATCTTCCATTTGCGTGTTATCACGGGAATAATGCGGGTATACAAAACAGTGACATTGCTAAAACACAGCTTAAGAAAATGAAAATAAAAAAAGACTATGCAATGAAGTTAAAATACGAAGCCTATAACACTAAAAAAGGTATAAAACTAATGAAATGGTGTAAAACTAAACTACATCCAAACAAAATTAGACACATACAAGCAATTGTGTAAAACTAAACTAAAACCAAGAAAAACGCTACAACCAACTCCTGTGTTAAGTTTGGAAAGGAAAAAATCAAAAACAAAAAATAGAATGTCACATGGCAACACCACAGCTCTTCACGTGATGAATACCGTCCATAAAAAGTTGCTAATGTGATATAAGTAATGGTCATTATAAAGTTGACTCATGTTGTTTCAGGTTATAATTGTTAATTATCTTTAACAATAAGCCCTAACTTGGGTCGGATACGATTTAAAAAGACAACACGAATAAACCAACCAAATACCCTAAATAACAAACGACCAGGCAGGCTAACCTGAACCATGAACACCCCTACACTGGTCCGCCCATGTCTAACAAAACAGAACATAAAGTAACAGAGGTTCTCAAAGATATGCATGAAACCAAAGACGAAAAACAATTCAATACAAACTAAGACACGAATCTTGACAGATTTATTTGATTCTTGTCGGCATCCAAGCACATGCATTCTTGATCTCGTGTTCTATCAGCATCAATCTGTCTTCTTATTAGCGGCACCCATGGCGAAGAACTCTGTAATAACTTCAAGTGGCATGCCTTTTGTTTCGGGCACTCTAAAATAGACGAAAAACCAAGAAATGGTGCACACAACCGCGTAGATTCCAAAAGCACCTGCTAGACCAATGGTGGTGAGCAACACTGGAAGCGTGTAGGTGACGATAATGTCTCCAACCCAAAATGTAAGTGCACAAATTGCGATACAAAGGCCTCTAACACGAGTCGGAAAGATCTCGGAGCAAAGCGTGTTAGGGATCGGGCCGAAGCCCATCACAAAGGTGCAGAAATAAACTACAACACTTATTGTGGAAATGACTGCATGAGTTACTGACCCCAATGTAATAACATTACTTAAAACTAGCACAATGAGTGATGTCAAAAGAATAGGTAGTGTAGCTAGAAGCAGCATCCTGCACAGAACATAAGAAAAATGGTAATTTTTGTATATTTGTGAGGATATATATAGAGTATAGAGTTTACCTCCGACCCGCTACATCTATGAGTCGCATGGCAACACCAATGCTAGGAAGCATCAAGAGTGTTGTGACACCACTGATCAGAAAGGAAGCTGATTCCGAACCGATGCCCATGTTAGACAAAAGAATTCCTACACCGGCTTGTTCAAGAATTTGAGGAGTGTAATACAAGACCCCGTTAATGCCAGAAAACTGTCACGACTCGAATAACGATATGCGTCAATAAAAATATTTTAAATTGAAATTTAAAATTTAACATAGAGGTATAAAGATTGGTATGTCAGGTCAAAAGACTAAAACTTCGGGTTGAAATGGGACGACCTTTTAAATTTAGGACGGGTCAAACAGGTTGAAAACACTTTTTCGACCATTTATTAAAATCTTTCATAAACTAGTAATGTGTTGATTATGATTACAAAAACAATATTATATAACGATTAAGATTGTATGCATGAAATAGACTTTGGTTGACTTTTGACTATTTTAACCGGTGTCCTTTAGTTATGTTTTTTATTTGACCCGCTGAGTTGAAATAGCACCTGGAACAACCCAATTATACTAAAACGGTTAATTAAACGTAATGATTCACCTGTTGTAGTATTTGGATCCCAACACCAACAATCAAAGCTTGTTTGACACCGGGCTCGGAAAGATCAGCCCAACTTGAGCCTTGGTTAGTAGACGGGGGTGGCTTGATCACGCCCGACTGGATTGGGTTCTGACCTGTTGCATCATCCAAACAAAGAACTGATCTACTAACAAGAGCCGCGGCTCGGACTGCGTCACCATCACCTACAACAGGGAGTGAAGCAATGGAACCGCGTCTAGATTCAGTACCACCCTCCTGGTGCAGGTATATCCTCTGAAGCCCACCAGATTTCTTCCCGTCTTCCGTCTTTCTGTATGCCAACTGCCACCCACCACCAATCCCCATGGCACTAGCCGTCTCGCTGGGTTGCCCTGCATTTAACATACTAGTCCTTGTAATAGGGGCAATCATGTCTTTATCTACGCCTGTTGAGTTACGCGATAGCAATGGACTTTTTAGATTATTGTCATCGGTCTCATCCCCTGATAAGTTCCCCTTTTCGTGATTGCTCTCTACATCCCAGTTGTCGGGTTTCTGTTCTCCATGAAACATGCTTCCAAAATTTGGAAAAATCATACTTCCAGCTTCATTCTGTTTCTCATGAACACTTCCAAATAGAGTCACCATCGGATCGATCATGTGTGAAACCACGCTTCCTTGACGTGAAGCCATGAATAAAGAACTTTGGCCCCTAACCGGCTTAGCAACCCATGATTGACCCTCTTCTGCACCATATAACTTGATCTCGTCTTTCTCTTCAACATGATCTTCACTAAGCTCGTTCTCAGCATTGATCACATACTCTTCCACTGAGGTTTCACCTCCCACTTCTAGACCTTCAACTAGTAATGCCATTTCACCCGAGACATCCTCTTTGCCACGAAGAGCCTGCAGGACCCGTTTAGCCTCATTCATCTTACCTTTACTGACCAACCACCGTGGAGATTCAGGCAAGAAGAACACCGCCAGTATAAAATACGCAATGGAAGGTAAAGAAAGGACCCCTAACATGAGTCGCCAACTGGCATTGGATTTCAACGACATAAAGAACACCATTGTGTATGCCAAGCACATTCCAATGCTACCCGTAAACTGTGGAAGAGTATTCAACAGTCCCCTAATGTCTGAAGGGGCAGTTTCGGAAATATAAAGGGGAACAAGTGTCACAGCTAGACCTATCCCGAATCCGTCAAGAAGTCTTGCTAGTAGCAAAACATAAACATTTGGAGACCAACACATTACTAGACCACTAATGAAGTAAAAAATCGAAGAAATAACGAGCATTGGACGCCTTCCAATGTTGTCTGATACAGTTCCTGAGAAGGTAGTTATCACTGTAGCTCCAATGAGTGACATGGCCACGATTAGCCCTTCGATTGTAGGTTGTGTTTCTAATTGAAATTCTTTCTTGATGTAAAGAACAGCTCCTGCAACCATCAAATAATGATCAATGTCAAAGATTATGATAAACACCCAATTCCCCTCTACTCGAGGTCTTTGCCTTAACCCCTTTAGGATGCCTAGCGTAAGATGCAAATTTTCCTTGTAAGGGTAATGGTTTCTCATGGTTATGATATGTATATATATACATATATCAAAGATCTAAGAACAAAATTGTGAAATTGCTTTGTGTTTCTAAATGAAATTATTTTTTGATGTAAAGAACATCTTCTGTAACCATTAGATTATGATAACCCCTTTAGATGCCCAACCTAAGATGCGGGTTCGCCAGGTTAACAGGATATTGGTGGGGCCTGTGAATTTTCTCTAACCTAACACATTCTCAGAGTTACCTTATGTATTTACATAACATATATATAAAAAATTTATGAACAAGATTGTGAAATTGTTATCCTATCTACCTGCGATTGTGGCGTTATCCCATCCTTGCAACATGTTGCCAATTGCAGCAGCAACCGCTACAAACACAGCTCCCTTTGACATTTTCACTCGTTTAAACGTGCGAACATCAACAGCATTTCTTAAAAGTTATCCGCTCGTTGTACCTTCACGATTCCACAAAGAAATATAAATCTAAAAGCAATTTACACATAATTTGAATCTACTTTTCTTTCTTTTCAAAGCAGCAAAAAGGGCATGTGTATTCACACCCTTTCATATATATATATATATCATATGAATCTAAAGCAACGTGTAGTATCCATAAATAGTAGCATAATTCAAAGTACAAAAAACCAACTTTAGTGAAAAAAAGATCAAACAAACCTGTGAACAGCCATACTTGTAGCAATACTCATCAAGTTTCAAGAAAATGGAGGTTATGCAGGGAGTGATGCACCAGTGAAGCACTTCATGATCATAAAAAGTAAGAGTTTTGGGATGAAAAGATGTGGGTTTTGTGATTTGATAATAGCAGAGAGATAGAGAGAGAGAGAGAAAGATGGGGGAGAAAGAAGAGGAATGGTACCTGGTCATAACATATACCAGTTCTTGAGGGCTTACATGTGGACTCCGAAGAACATGGTATGCAGTGGAGAACGATGATCTGTAATTATTATGGGGTCCGATGCTTTCATATGAAGATCCTAAATTTAATGACCTCTCCAAAAAACATGGAAACGTCCAATTTCTACCTAAATTGTGTTCCTCTTAAATCACGTTGTTAGTTATGCCTCCTTGGTTGGTTGGTTCTTTGAGTTATGCCATGTGGAGTCTGGAAAGAATTGTTTATGGGTCAAGTCGGGTTTACAAACAGTTTCGGGTTTTGGTAAAAAAAAATTAGGTTTTTTACTGTAAAGTCAGGATAGTTTTATGAGAGTTCTGAGCCAAATTGTGTTTTAAAATCTTATTTTATATTAAAGATAGATAAAATTAGTTAATTATTATTACGAATAAGTATAATTAATTACATACAAAGATAGATAAAAATATAATCAAGTTAAAAAATGTTAACCAAACCGTCGTACTTGCAGAGGAGCAGAACTAGAAAATTTCTTAACACTGTGTTCCCAAGTTCATTTAAGAAGAGAAAGGAAGGGAAGGAAATGTAAAAAAATTTGTGTTCATGAGTTTCATTTAAGGAGGGAAGGGGAAGGAAACAAAAAAAAATTATGTTCACGAGTTTCATTAAAGGAGAGAAAGGGAGGGAAAGTTAGGCTATTTTATATTGATTTTCTTTCATTCCGATTTGTAAGGATTTGAAAGAAAATAAATCATTCTCTTTCTCTTCCTTTCCCTTCCTCTCTTTTCTTCATTTCTCTTTTTTTTCCCTCTTTAAGTAAACTCAGGAACACAGCGTAAAGGGCACAACCTTTTTTATGGTTAACACACGTTCATAAAAACCAAAAAGACATACATAAAAAGCAAAAAATTCAAAATTATTCCACTTCGTCTACGAGTTTAAGTTTAAGGTAACACATACCAATCCCTGGAACCCCCCTAACTTCGCCCTTGTAAACCTGTTTTATCAAATCTTAAACCATGAACTGGACCATATAATTTTAAACCGGCTGATTTGTTTCAGTTTAAGCAAATTCAAATGGTATGGTATTTTATCTCAAGACTTAAAAGATGATTGTTTTCGAAAGCTAAGAAACGCCATGATAGAGACAATTATGGGCATTTAAAAACTCCGACCCGACTCTTTGAGCATATCTTCTTTCTTTCACATACAGAAAAGGAAAACAGACGAGAATACATGAATTGGGTCAAGAAGGAGATGGACAATATGAAAACTGAATTGAACACAACGTTGAACATATGAAGAGAGACAACAAGAACTTTCAATAACATACAAAGCAAATGAAAAGTGACAGCCAGTTTTAGTTTTGATTTAAACATACGTGGCAACGAACGACTTCCTTGTTTCATCGGCAATAGCATTAGACTGAGCTTCTCTCAACTTGAAAACATTTTCAATCACTGAGAGTTCTGTGGCAGTAGTGTCTGACCCACAAAATGCAGTCCAGTCGTTAACGGTTAACCCGCCTGCAATCACTTCACTACCACGGTTAACCGTGCCTGCAACCAAAGGGACCTGCAGGAGGGTTGATAGCTCATCCAAGTCCTCAACTGATGTGTGGGGATGAACCAACCCACCTCTATTTGAAAATGCACAATAACTGCCCACAAGAACATTCCCTGCAATTGTCTGCCTAAAAACTTCCACTCCAAGAACATCAGCTATCATTTCCTCTGTTTCCTGAAAACAAATTTCACCAGAGTCGTTGCAGAAAAAGATTACCAGGAAGAGTACTTATTTGACTCGTGTACTAGTTGCGCAAAATAAGTTTGATTCCTATGAATTTTTGTCCCATTGGTCTTAGTTTCTAGCCAAAAGATGGCATTTGGTTCTTTAGATATCAATGGAATTGGAATATGAATCTCATTCTCAACCCGTTTAGTTTGCATAATTAGTTGGAACTGGAATTTCGATTCCAAGGATAATCTGTTTGGTTAAGGAATGAATGGAAATGGAAACTCATTCATATAAAAAAATTCAACATTACTTTCAAATTGTGAAAGAATTCAACCTAAGGAATTGAAATCTCAGACTCCCAATTCCTTCAAATTCCAAATCATGTGACAAAGTTCAGTTCCAAATTCAATTCCGTAAAAAAATTATGCACACGAAAAGCAACCTAATTTTTTTTATTTTCAATTGGTTCTTAGGAAAGGCTAACATGATATCAAGTGTGGTTACCTTATCAAGATCGGTATGTGTAAGAGCAACATGATCATTGCATGCCATGCAATTACCAAGAGCAGATAACTTCTCGTTAATGCGTTGAATAACAACCGTATCAGGCAGGCTGTTCCTCAAGTGTTCAAGTTCTATACATGGATTAAACCATATGAAAAGAGGATCAATAACTAAAGAAAACTCCACTTTCAAAAGCTGGAAATACATTTTACTTTTCAGACGATTATTTGCAAAATACAAAAACTTGAAATTGATTTACTAGATTAATATTTCAGATATTTTATATAAAAAACTATTGTCATATGACCTTACCTTGGTCAGTAGTAGTATGAGGCAAGAGAAGGCCTTTTTTATTTCCTACAAAATTATATCTAAAATCATTACTCAAAGCTGATAGGGCATGTGGTAACAGAGACTGAAAAACTTTTGAAGTATTCACCAATGCAAAGTCTTCCAATTATCCTAGTACCGCCAATGGAAGTTCTAACAACAGGAATAGCATCAGCCAACTCAGACTCAAAAACACTGCAAAAACCGACATCCAACTTCTCGTGACGTGTTCATAAACAACATATTACAACACCAATCATATGAACAAACCTGTAGAAGCTTTCAGAACCTTCAGTTGCTACCAGGCAATAAGCATTTGTTAGCTTTGTGAATACACCTATTTCACATGAATTTTCAAAACGCAGCCCTGGAAAACAGATAAACCATTAGAGGGCTAATATAGAAACAAAAATGAACTCCATTCATCCCAGAAAATAAGTTTATTTCCATCCTATATTTTATCATAGTTAAACATCAGAAATAAATACTAATAAGTTTGGTTTGAAATAGCAGGACTAAGGCCTGAAGCAACGGAAGTAGGCAGCCGAAGTGCTTTAGGGTATGGAGGGGTGCTTCTTAGAAATTCTAGTAAAAATTAGGCCCTTTGCTTTGGACAGTTAGAAATTAGGGGTCTTTTGTAGGCTGATCTGTAAAAATGACATAAAGAAAAAGAACGATAAAGAGATCATGAATGGTTTGCCTGATATGTGATGAAGAAAGTTGATAAGTAAAAGAGATGTGTCTTCTTGGGTTACATAAAGCAACATCTCTCTTATGTGAAGCTCTCGCCTCATGCCTGACATTCATGCCTCGGGTTTCGAGATCTAACCGCTTTGTTCTTTTTAAAACTGGGATTGTTAGGTAGTTATTAAGTAGCATCTAATCCTGAGGTTGTTTGTGTAAATCCTTAATACTCTAGGAGGTATAGTTGCTATGTGCGTTACTATCGGATTAGGGATTAATAAAGCGGATTAATAAAGCAAGGACCAGGTTCATCGAGAAGAGAGAGTGTAACACACTGCCCGCTTTAGGGCATTCCTTCACTAAATTAAATGTCTGATCTCTCCACAACGAAAACAACCCCTGTAGTTCGACAGCAAGGGCCTAGGTGTGAATTATCACATTGGCTACATACAGAAATTGAAACCAGGTTCTGGTTTCCCCTCTGATTTAGTGATTCATAGGGTTTCATCTGACTATGATATGGTTTAACTATATATTCAGAGGTTTGGTTTCCTTGTCTACCACGCTCATTGGTATTTTGGGCGAACCTTTGAGACGACACTTGATCGGTGAGCTGAACGCGGTTCCCGTCTTTGTTCCTCTTTTTGTACTATCAACTAAATTCATAAAGAATTCCTTCTCCATATCAACCTTTTTCACAACATTCACAGCTTGTGCGGCACTACAATCGTAGTGAATATCAAATCAATGATGGCTATACAGATCTTGTCACAAACTGCCACTGATCAAGCACAACACTGCCTAGAAATCCCACAATCCTATAAAACTGATGTGTGAGTCGGTAAGTGATTTGTCATTCCGCCGACGGCTAAAAGAAAAAATCAGTACAAGGTAAGAATTTCACATACGCCAAACCTGGGCACCTTCCTCTAACTTATGGGAAGCTAACATTGCCTTATTGTTCTCCATCAAAGTAGCGTGTAAATCTTCTCAATGTGAGAAATCCAGTCATTCGCCACCGCTAGAGTCGTTGTCTTAGTGAATGATCTTGGTTTTTGTTTTCTGATAATCCTCTAGCCAAAATTGTATTTGAGTTGGGTTCACCACATCCAGGTTTGATTTTGGGTTTGGGTTTGGGTTCGGATTTGGATCAAGATTTGGATTCAGGTTCGAATTAGGGGTTGGCTCGGGTTTAGACTACATATAACCTCAATGTAGTAAGAGCCTCATTAATTGCAGCCTTGACATTAAAATCATATATGTTTGATCTACTAGCACTATTATAAGTAGAGTATCATGTAAAACGACATGGAGACATTCTAGTTGGGTTCACAACATCTGGATTCCAATTCGGCTCGACTACAAGTTCAGATTAGGGTTCGGGGCAAGATTCATGGTCAAATGAAACACTACCAACCACTGATCCTAGCCCAACCACTTAATCAAAGGGGAAACAGAACTTAGTTGTAATTCCCGTATGTGTCCAGTGTGGTAATCGACACCCAGGCCCTTGTCTTACAACTAAAAGGCTTGTTTTTGTTATGGGGAGATCGGGCTTTTAGCGAAGGACCGCCTAAATCGGGCCCGGTCTTATAGTTTGGTATCAAAGCCTAGGCTCTATACTTAAACTAATAGGTAGACATTGTGTTGGGACTTTAAAATCTGACTAAGTTTTCGTTTTTATGTGCTCTTATCTGATGAATTATGAACATGTTTTGTTTCTAGATGTCTCCATATCCTTCTACATGTAACTCTGCTTATAATAGTGTTTGTTGATAAAACGGATATTATCGAGGCTCTTACTGCTATGCTACCAACTCTCATTGAAGTTGTGTCTGGTCCAAACCCGATCCCATACCCTAATTCAAACCTAAATCCAAAATCAGATCCAAATCCGAACTCGTATCCGAATCCAAATTACAATGTGGTGAACCCAACTGGGATATATTTTTGGCTAGAGGGGTTAAAGAAACAAAAACCAAAATCATTTAGTAAGGCAGCCCACTTTAGCGGTGGCGAAAGACTGGATTTCTCATATTGAGAAAAATTTCACAGTACTTAGGGTTGAGTAACAATATACGACAAGGTTAGCTACTTATAAGTTATAGGAACTAGGAAGATGCCTATGTTTGGTGGGATATTGTTTTAGAAGAAAGAGAAGGTGAACCATTTGTGGAGTGTCTTGGACTGATTTTCATGCCATTTTTTATGAGAAGCATTTCACCGACGTGAATATAAGGGGCATATAGACGAGAACCTCATAATATTCACCACCGGAATCACAAATCATTTACTTAATTCATATATCGATTCTAAAGACTTGTGGGATCTCTAGGCAGTGCTACTAAATCACCTGAAGAACAAGCGGAGAAATATCAATGGCCAGATAAGAGGATGGATCTCTAGGGTTATCATTGATTCAACATTCACTATGATAGCATTATCGTGCAAGACATGAATGCATCAGAAAAGGTTAATATGGGGAGGAAGGAATTCTCCGAGAATTCAAACAATAGTAGAAAGAGGAACAAAGATGTGAATTGCATTCAATGAGTGTCATGGACAAGGAAACCAAACCTTTACAAATAAAACCAACCCATGGAAGCCCAAGAATCATGGTCAAATGAAACCCTACCAGCCGCCAATCCTAACCCAACCACTAAATCAGTGGGAGTTCTTTTGTCAGTCCTTTTATATTTCTAATCCTTCAAGGGCTCCCTCAATTTGATCAATGAAGAGTTCTTTATTCAACTTTTATAACTTAATGTATTTGTGATACCTTGAAACCACCGTTATTAAAAGGCTAAAAAATAACCAAACAACAACACTGTCATAAATGAAGAGTTGCATAAAGAAAATATTTAAAATTAGCTTACTTGTAGCCATGGTAAAATGACAAGTAGACGGATGGAAAATGGTTCAGGATGCAAGAAGCCTTCAAACACAACCAGTCAATAAAATCTTCAGTTTAGGGGATTTAACCAGCCAATATATCTATCTAAAAATAAACATGAATATGAAAGAAATAAGATTAAAACCCCCAATTCGATACATATCATAAATCTCTAAACCAGAAACAAATCGTTACATATCTTGATCGTTTCATTTTATTCATAATAACAAATACCGATTCTAAGTTTCAGTTTTAGGTAATTCATGAGTTAAAGATGCGTTTCAATCCAATAGCGTGTATCTCGCGGATTAAAACCTTCAAGAACGAAGAAAAGTAGTTAAAAAAAAGTAGCAGGAGTAGCGATCGGACCTGTGAGGACGACGAAGATCGAAAAATCTTGAAAATAATCGCAGTAAAGTCAAATAACGAAAGGTAACCAGGGGCTGGGTGAACCGAATTAGGGCTTAAAAACTACAAACCGAATCAATTGCTTTTTGGAATTGGGGTAGATGTAAATATATAATACTTTTGAACTTGGTTAACAAGTCAAGATTTACTTGAACCGCAAGCTCATGACTCGACCGTTTGGAGCAATGAGCCAATGATGTCGATACCGGATAATTTGAGCGCGTGAATTTCAGACGCAAAAGCGATCCAAATAAATATGAAATTTACAACTTGGGTATGTAGCGGAAAAAATAAGGGTTTTTGACACCACAACGGATTGGACTAGACTAGGTTTACGGGATCACGTCTTGATAGGTAATAACGCGTTAAGGCATCAACGGAAGGAAATAGTCCTTGTAAAAACCTTTTGATATGAGAATAAATATCTGATCGCAGATATAATGTGTGTAAATTTAAAAAAAAAACGATGAATGAGAGCATAAAAAGAAAAAGTACCTCAAGACTCTATATTTATAGTTGCATGAGAATTAGAGTTTCCATACTCATTGACGACGTCAGGGGGCGTAGGACACGTGCATGTGGACCTTCTGGAATGAGGCATGTTCTTTCCATGTTGTGCTCAGATTGGTCGAGAGGGTGCATATCACGGACGCATGACATGTGGCAAAGTTGTTTACTTTGGTCTCGCTTAATATGCGGGCCTTACCCTTATCTACACGAGGTTTAAGCGAAGTCCAATAAGCGCATGAACATTTGATTGGTACACGTGAGGCCCAAACAAAGCCCAATTGTGATGGATTTGAACTTATCATCCTTAAGTCTTCCCTAGTAGCCTAGTCCAATGCTAGTTTGATTTCAAGCGTAAGTGGTGGACTTAATGTTTATTATGCAGGTTGTCACTGAGAGCATTGCTATCAGTATTGCGCAGAGAGTAACGCGTGTAGCAATTAGGCGTAGGAGGAAAGTTGTATGAACATGTTGCACGGAGGATGTAATATGTAGAGCTCACAAAATAGGTCTAAACATGTCACAAAGGACATACACGACATGATTAATACGATTACTAAACACAATCACGACACGATTAACTAATTGTGTCATTTTCTTTAAACATCGACTTGTTTATAAACGTGTTACACGACATGACATGTTTAAACACGATTATGTTGAGTTACCATAGTGGTATACAGGTACCCGGTAACGACAAAAATTGTTTAATTTAATATTTATCGTTACCGACTGAGTTTTTAGTTAAATCAAAGTTTAAATGAATTAATCCATAATTCATTTACGCAGCGAAATTAAAACTAATTAAACTAATTTTACGCGTAAACCAAAACGTCATAAACTAGTCAACAGGATCATAATCACCAAAAGCACACAAACACCAATTGCGTTAAATAAAAAACGCAACAACAATAACGTAAAATAGATCAAAATAAGTATCTAAACTAGAACGGGGTTTAGATATACATGAGCGGTGTTCTAAAAAACGTTTGAGACGCCGAGAGTCAACGAGCGAGTCGCTAGGATTCACGGAAACTGATCTGACGGTTCGGATCCAAGAATCACCTCGCGTATCGCGAACGATCCCAACCGTCTCGTCGCGTATCGCGACGATACAAACAATGGCGGCGGCTAGCAAGTGCTGGGAGGGAAATGTGATCGTTGGCGGCGACGGTTGTCGTAACAGTGGCAGTGGCAAAGGCGTGAGCAGCGTCGGTGGCGAGCAACGGTGACGGCGTGCGTCGATTGCGATGGAAGTGAGCGGTGGCGTGCAGCATCGGCGGCGAGAGGCAGCGGCGTGGCGTCTCGGGAACTCGGGACGGTGGCGGTTGCGGCGGTTAACAGGAACTGCAAAGACGGCGGCCAGGGACGTGCTTCTCATGATGATCGGCGGCTTGAGGCGACGGAGTGTCACCGGCGAATAGTGGTGTTCTAACACACGTTAAACGCGATAATAATTATGATAACATGATCGAAATGAAACGTCTAATCTAAAAGCGAGTTTTAGATCTACCTGACCGGTGTTTTAACACACGTTAAAGACACCGAGGGGCAACGAGATATCGCTCGGGTTTCACGGAATTCCCGATCCGACCATTCGGATCTAGACTTCGCGTATCGCGAATTTCCTCCGATTGACTCGTCACGTGCGGTAACAACTCGAATAGTGGCAGTGACTAGCTCGCGCAAATAGGAGATGATGGCGGCGTCGACGGCGGCTATGGCTAGCGGTGGCGATGAAATCAGCGGAGGCGACGGTGGCTTGCGATAGCAACGCCACTATAACGGCGACGGTCATCGAGTGCGTCAGCCAACGACGGAGATGTGGCGGCGACAGCGAGAGGCAGCGGCGATGGCTGGGGTCTCGGATGACGGCGGCTTACGGCGGTTTGCGTGAACCGGGTATAGCATCCGAGTGGTGGTGGTTCGGTGTTCGTCGAATCGTGGAGATTCATGGGATATCGCTGGCGCCTAGGGCTTCGCGGAGAAGGGTGGCCGGCGAGAGACAGGAGAGCGACGAGGGAGGGGGAGGCGCATGAGAGGATTAGGGTTTATTAATCCTGAGTCGCTTAGTTAATAAGCCGACTAATTACCCATTAAGTCCCTCGTTAATTCTCTTTTCGAAAACGAACCACCAATATTTACTAAAACTTACTTGAGACGACGGAGTGTCACCGGCGAATAGTGGTGTTCTAGCACACCTTAAACGTGATAATAATTACGATAACATGATCGAAATGAAACGTCTAATCTAAAAGCAAGTTTAAGATATACCTGAGTGGTGTTCTAACACATGTTAAAGACACCGAGGGGCAACGAGATATCACTAGGGTTTCACGAAATTCACGATCAGACCGTTCGGATCTAGACTTCGCGTATTGCAAATTTCCTCCGATTGACTCGTCACGTACGGTAACGACTCGAATGGTAGCAATGACTAGCTCGTGCAAATTAGAGATGATGGCGGTGTCGGCGGCGGCTATGGCTAGTTGTGGAAACGAAAACGGCGGAGGCGACGATGGCTTGCGATAGCAACGCCGCTGTCACGGCGGTGGTCGTCGAGTGCGCCGACCAACGACTGAGATGCGGCGACGGCAGCGAGAGGCAACGACGGTGGCGGCTGGGGTCTCGGATGACGGCGGCTTGCGACGGTTTGCGAGAACCGGGTATAAAGGTCGAGTGGTGGTGGTTCGGTGTTCGTCAGATCGTGGAGACTCGCGGGATATCGCCGGCGGCTAGGGCTTCACAGAGAAGGGAGGTCGACGAGAGAGAGGAGAGTGACGAGGGAGAGGGAGGTGCATGAGAGGATTAGGGTTTACTAATCCTTATTTGCTTATTTAATAAGCCGACTAATTACCCTTTAAGTCCCTCGTTAATTCTCTTTACCAAAACGAACCATCAATGTTTACGATTAATTAATAAAACGAGTGTATTAATATAAAAGTCGTAAACCCGAGAACCGATGAACTCGAATAACAATTAATTTGATTCATTAGATTCACTGTAAACGTTAGTCAATAAATAGTAACGTTGTATTCCGCATTTTATCGCAAGGATAAATACGTAATTAAATATATGTTTATTAATCAAGAATAAACAAAATTGATTACTGATTTCCGTGATTTACTGGTTAATTAGTTATGCGGATTTATTTCTCGTTGCCCTCAGTGTAACTCTTATGGGTCTTAACCTGGTCGGGTTCTTGTCGTTGTCGGATCTGGACATAAAATATCCAACAAACTCCCACTTGGACAGAATGCGACAACTTTAGAAGAAACTGTCAGAGGTGCTCTAGCTACACATAGTTGTCCCAACCAGTTATGACACTTCAAGTCAGTCACCAAGGTATGTCTATAAACTCGCGTTATAGATTAGACTTGTGGTAATTCAAAGTCAGTAGTTCCCTTCTGTAAAAGACATCAATTGTACAGAGACAAGGATTTGATTCATTCTCTTTAACGTTCAATCATTATATTTCTCATTTCAACAGTTCGAAGTGATCCAAGCAAACACACAGTAAGTTTGGTTAAGGCCTTACACTTAACACTTGGAACTCACGAGAGGGCCCACGATGTCCAGCTGTTGCATGATTACTGTAAGAGTACATAATCACATCTTGACTACATACAGCTCCCACTAAGCTTCATAACCATTCCCAAAAGCAGTCGTTATGACTGGCAGTTACGCGACATCGTTAAGCTACAATCAAAGAACAGTCTTAGGCAAACGCGAGGTAGCATATGTATCTTAGGTCGAAGGATACTATTGAGTATACCATTTAATCAAATATGTCTTATGATTAAATCCATGAAGACAATTTGATGCGAGTTACGTCGCAACGTCATTCCTTAATGAGGTCTGTGAGTCTGGATAGTCAACTGTTTGAGTCCAGAGTCAGAAGAGTCTTAGTTCAGAATCGTTCCCATAATTCTGACCGACTACGGACGGTTTAGAATATTTTGTAATATTCATGGATATTTAAAACGTATAAAATTCGAACACGTTGTGCAGAATTCGTACTCTGCATCTAACCATTTAGATCAGGTCGAATGATTTGTGCAAACGTTAGAGTTCGACATCCCAACACTAAATAGAAATTATTGTAGCATAAAATTCAGGTACTATGTAGTAGTATTAATTCATTTATCAAACTTGATCAAACAGAACTGTGAATTTAATGCTACATTCTTAGTGTGTGTTTTGGTATTGCCTGTTAAGAGAGTTTCATTATTTCTAGTGTTTATCTTGAATAGTAGAATTACTTAAGTGAATTTAAATGTGTGATAAAACTCGCACCCTTGGTATGCATATTGATTACTGTCTTATTGATGCACATGAGTATATATAAATAAATATGCAAATATGACCTTTAAATTTATAGACCTAAATCATCCTGTAACTACGCATGCATATATAGGAAAGCGGACCTATCGTATGGTAGCACAAACGGAAACTCAGGGTTGACCTAAGGAAGTAATGATGTAATCAAACTAAACCTAATTATCATCATTAAGATTCTGTCACAATTCCTAATAACTGTTAGAAAGCAAATAAGAAAGCAAATGGTAGCAATAAACAAGTAGATATAATATCAGAATACAGAACAGATATCATCTAAGACTGATCACTATTCATGCATTACCTAGACCTGACATTGACATTTGCAAAGTAACCGTCTAATAGATTTATAGTCGCTAAACTCATAAATCAGCAATTAAAACCACAGTCGTAATGAAGTATCCATGAATTAATGACCTAGCTATAGGACACTAAACACATGACCTAAGACCTAGGATCATAGACCAATCCTATTCTGATTATTCTGATGAACCATGATAGACTAATAACTTATAACCCAATTATATGCCATAACATATGCAATACATTTAGTCATTTCACTATTCCTTTTACCCAAGACATGGAAGCTAAGATTTACGACCAAACACAAAGACATACTTCAAACAAGATATATTATTGAACATGCATAATCACCATTTCCTATCTAGGCTCACTAGAGTTCCTAAACACATATTCATATCGCTAGATTACCAAATAAGAAATAACATCAATTTAATGAGCAGAATATGTTTATCCTACCAACCAAATGATGCTAGTCCAATGTGTCGTCGTTATTGTTCGTATTTTGTCATATTTAGTTATGATAACGGTTGGATTACATTACATTTACACGAGTTTTGTGTTTTGAGGTACCGTGAGCTTAACGCGTTAAAAGTGGAGCTTTATGAAGAAATAGAAGCTGGCTGGTACAAAGATAGAGAATTGAGCGGGAACGAGTGAAGGTTTAGAAGAAAATGAAGAAAAGTTCCTGAAATGAAGATCTGGGCGGTAGGCCTAGAAATGCAGAGACCAGGGCGGTACGCCCTGAAAAGAAGGAAACAATCCGGAAGAATAAAACCGGGCGGTACGCCCAGGATTGCATAATCTGGGGCGGTACGCCCCAAATTGGCCGACAGAAGAAAATTTAGGGTTTTGGTATTTAAACTTGTTTGTTAAGTAATTAGATAATCTTCTTCATTCGTATTCGACCAGAGCAGAGGGTTTACGACTTGTTCCACCATTGTTGAGGATTTTGAAGTTTTACACTCATTCGGTAACTTAATTAAATGCAGTTTTTCATTATGCTTTCGTTTGTTAACTTAGTTATGTCCGGCTAATCACCCCTAACCGCTTTTGGTGATTGGTTGGTAAAATCGTTCTATTCCTAATCGATTGCTTAGTTAGTTGTTCCGGAATCCTTGCAACCGTTGAACACCCGCATGCTAAATTGTTTAATCTAACTAGTAACCTAGGGTTTTAGTGGTCCCCTGACATGATCTAGCACTTTCTTGCGGCAGGACTAATCAGCCCATTAGTAACTTAGGTTATTAGGTCAAGGAGGCAATTGGGGGGCATGTCTATGTGTCACAACTAAGTAATTAGGTTTTGCCTAGATCGGTAACCAACCAGGATCCAAAAGTGGTTAGCTTTCTCTTAATTGATAGTTCCAGTAAGTTTTTAGTTTAAAGTTAGTTAATTTGTTAGTTAATTCACCCAATCAATCAAAACAGCTAAGTGGCAAAGTAGGTAATTTTAGGTTAATCAGTAATTTTAGTTAATTTAGTTAATCAATTGGTCAATTTCCACATATTCCCTAGGTTCGATAACCCTAGCTTCCACTACTACAAAATCAATCTAAGTTGGGGATTTGAAACGGCCTGACAAACCGTTATCAAATTGGCACCGTTGCCGGGGAGTACGTGCGCTTGTTAGTGATTTTAGTTTTTTTTAGTTAATTTCTTGTTTTCTTCGTTTTTCTAAAAACTCTAAAAAAAAAATCTCAAAAATATTTTATTTTTGTTTTTGCAATTTTAATTTTGTTAGTGTAGTTTGCAAAAAAAGAAATATATATATAAATAAATATAATCTTTTTCGTTTTGTTTGTTTTTATTTTTCTTTATTATATCTTTTGTTAGTTTTTACCGTGGTTTTCGAGTTTCTCTGCGCAGGTTCATTTTTTTGCATTTTTTTTTCAATTTTTTTCTTAAATACACAAAAAAATAGAACACACTAAAATGTTATCCCCCTCCCCACACTTGAGACACACATTGTCCTCAATGTGAATAAAGAAACAACATTAAATAAAGAAGAATTAAAACAAAGAAATAAAAATAAATAGGAAGAGGAAACGTACCGGTGATCGGAGATAAGAAAAAAAACAAAAATTCCTGACAGCCATCCGGGGCGTACCGCCCAGAACGTGAAGAACTGGGGCGTACCGCCCTGCCCTCTTTCGACAGAAAGTTTATAAATTTTTAGACACTTAGAAAATGCTCTCTTCTCTGTCAAAACCTCTAAATTTTCCATCACAACCTGTTCCAATCTAACTCTAGTCCTAAACATACTTGGAACACTCAATTTTTGCTCAATTCCATCACCGGAAAACTGATCCGACTCCTGAAAAATACTAAACACAAAAAACACACAAAACAAAACATAAAACAAATAAAAAAAACCTACCATGAAGGCTCGGTAGTTCACACGTCTTTTAATGTTTCTTTTCAAATTCAACATGTGAAACAAATCAAATTGAAAATTAAAAACAAATTCATCATGGATCGAACACTTACCTTTAGAGTTTCCCACGTGTGCTCTATAGTTGATATATCGAATCCAATCTTGCACTTGCACACGTGGCATATCCAGATCATCATTGCGGAGTTTTTTCTTGACTGGTATTTGCCCAACATCTTCCTCGACTACCTTCCTCTTTTCCACCGGTTTTTCTTCAGTTACCTGCAAAATAAATAAAGAGGCAGGGGAGTCAATTGTATCTTTTGGGATCTCACGTACTTGCTCATCTTCAATCTCCTCATCCACAATCTCGTCATCGTCCTGTATCGCATCACTCTCAACCTCCACTACTAGTTCCTCAACAACCTCGACTTCTGAAGGCACTACATCACACTCAACCTCAATCGCCGCACCAGTTTCTTCCCAAACTACTTCCTCTGGTTCTGATAAACATATGTCTTCATCCAATTCTTTTCCTGACACTTCCCAATATTCTACTTCTTGATTTTCCATGTCTTCATCCAGCTGTGCCAACTGCTTTTTTAATGCTTTCAATTTCTCGTCTCGGATGTCAAACTTCCTCTCAATGCCCTGGACCTTTTCAACGAGCTGCTTTTGGCCCTCGATCATGGAATTCATATTCTCCACCATTGCACTCAACAGAGCACTGATAACCTCTATCTGATCCTGTTGTTGATCCTCACAACCATAAGAATCCATCTGGTATTCACCCTGGTAGTAACCTTGATTTGACATGTCTGCTTCGTACCCACCATCATAATAATCCTGCTGCTCATGATATTGTGGGTACTGGGGATACCCTTGGTCAAACTCATCAAAATACTGTTGAGCCTCATATGCTGGTTGAGAGTAATTGTTCCCATATCCATCATCATATCCTGCAAAAGACGAAAAGTTAGAATTATAATTATTATTATTAGAATATATATCATGATTCAAATAATTATAATTCTTGGATTGAGAATATCCCTGATTGTAAGATGAAGACGGTCTTTGATATTGAGAAAATACGCTTGTGTCTTCATATTCCTGGTAAGAGTTATTACATTGGTCCTGATATCCTGACTGATAGTATCCTCGAGAATCCAACGAAAGTGCCCTACAATGTGAGTAGACTGAATTTGAATGTTCATATCCCGTTTGAGGATGTCTTTGAGCAGTTTCTCTTCGTTTCCTACGTGCATACTCTTCCACCTTCTTTTTATTCCAAGTGTCGAACTCTGGGCACCGATGAGTCATATGACTGAGACTCCCACAACTTAAACACGGATCGCCATACTCCCAACCCATGGTGATATTTATTTCCTTGAGTCACTACTAAGCCTGCAAAAAAAAAATGAACCTGCGCAAACAAACTCGAAACCCACGGTAAAAACGAACAAAAAAAATCAAAAAAATT
>JBCNJP010000017.1:37318994-37365270 GCA_039602395.1 Deinandra increscens subsp. villosa | reverse complement strand
ATATCTTTGTAAGTTAATTGAAACGCTCTGTCACTATCTCGAATCTAGTATGCCATGACATTCATTTAACTTGTCAAATTTAATGCAATCATGTTCTTTCTCATGTGCAGATGGCTCCCAGACCGGAAAGAGCAGCCAATGCCCCTCTGGATTTCTCAAAATAACATAATCAATTCTGTGAAATTAACAGAACTTGGACAGATGCCGGATTATATGAACAGGCCTTCAAAATTCTGGAAAATTAAAGTCGGATCACTGGTATCCTTATGGAGCCTGTCATCAGCTCGCATATAATCATTGTGTTTTGGGACAATGCTCACACCTTTGTTGCTGACAATGGTTCCAAATCCATCAGATCAAGGGTTCAAGGTGCGTATGTTAAAATAAATACGGAAAGGGTCTGAGAAGTGCTACAATTAAATGATGCACTTTCCCCTGATTCATTTCCAAAAGCCGAATGGCAAGACACTATCCTCATGATGGGATATGAAGGACATCTTTCTGTGGAATCAAATGAGAAGATAAAGAAGACGCTGTTCCCAGAAAACTGGAAGTGCATCATCACTTTCTTCATTTCTGCTTTCGCTCCAAGAAAGTCTGGGACTGATGACTTCGTGGAAGAAACAGCTTGGGCACTACATGGTTTAGCATCCGGTGCTGGTTTCAACCTCTCTAGGCTAATAATTGAATGGATGGACTACAACTTACATCCAACAAGAAAATTAGAGAAGTTCTTAATGTATCCCAAATTCATACAAGCAATCCTTGATCATTACTATCCGAACTTGTAGAAGACAGAGCCTTACTTGTTTCCAAGGAGAATGATGCCTAGTTCTTACACTCGTTACCAGTTGGGTCAGTATAATGCACCCCAACTTCCATTTTTCCCAAACATGATTTAGGGAATCGATGTTGATGAAGACATGGATGAAGATCAAGGAAATAACAACGATGATGCTGATATGACAGATATCATTGTTGTTGATCCCGATAATAATGAAGCAAATCTTCAAGATGATCATCCAATCATCTCCCCCATTTATGATGACCTGATACATTTAGAACATGAAGAAAGGGGTTCGACCAACGATGCCACCGAATCAGACGAATCAGGTGATGAAGCTGAAGAGTCTGGTGATGAAGCTGTTACATCAGGCAAGGATGCTGAAAATAATTCAGATGCATCAGGATCCAAACCCGAATCTGGGTCAAGATTCCAACCTGGATCGGAATCTGGGTCTGACTCTACCACTTCTGATGCTAGGGGTCCTAAAAAGAAGAAACTGAAAACAAGAGAAAAAGCCAAAGTTAGTGAACAACCTGAAGCCTCAAGTCATAAGAAACAAAAGAAAATAAAGTCAAGGCAAACACAAGATGAAAACTCATCCAATTCCTCAAAAGCTGATTTGCCTGAGCACGATTCAGCCTCACTTGTGTTTGATGGTGGATGCGTTGTGCCTGGATACAAAAGAGAGTCAAGATCAAAGTTTTCTCAAGAACGAAAGAAGCTCGAAATAAGAAGAGGACCAGTCTCTGGATCTGGTGCTGCTGCTGCCATACAATCATATGTTCAGCCTGAACTAGATGACATTGTGCAACAAAGTGTTCAATCTGCTCCCATCACCACTGTTAAGGCAACCATTCAAGACATTGATGCACTGCTGACATTAATATCACAAGCTTAGATCTGGCAATTCAATTAGAGTCTCAACCTATGACAACTGTTCCTACTCAAGTAATTGTACCTGGGGGCAGATACCTCCTGGGTTCATCAAGAGTTGATTTTGGATCAAAATCTTGAAATCTCCAACACTTCTGTTGCTGATAAGCTTAAAGAAGCTACTGACAAGATCAAAGAACAGGATCAAGAGCTTCTCAAAGCTAATGAGAAAATAAAAGAGCAAGTTGAAGAAATTGAAAGACTAAAGAGGTTATTAGTTGAAGCTCTACAAAATAATCAAACTGCCATAGCTAGTGATGTTGATGTGGGTGGTAGTGGAAATGGAAACCAAGGTGATGATCAGATGATAGACCAGCCTCCCTCTGCTGAAAACATTCAACCAAATAAAGAACCAAGTCCAAGCCAAGCTGGCAAAGAATCTGGAGCAAAATCCTCTATCATTATTACTGAACAAGATATAGATGATACTCATCTTGCTGATTTCCCATCAGGTGATGATGAACTATTCGAATCTGAGTTCCTCAGAAGCTCTCGCCCACATCACCATTCAATATTTCTTGGCCCAGTAGACATTTCTTATGGCGACATCTTTCTTAATGATGAACGAAATTCTGAGGAGGAAGATGGAATATACCAATCTGTAATAAGCTTGCTGCCACCTCCTGAGAATCTCAAACTTCCAAGATTCTCACGTGCCGCACTTGAAGCAAATCTATCATTTGAAGAGACCCTTGCTCTAACATTGGGTGAACCAGATGTACCTCCTGTCATCCCTGAGCTCTCATTACAACTTCAATTGGCTCTTCCAGTTCAATAGCCAATAAGCATGGAAATACCTGCAAATCCTGTTTTCGATATTTCAGAGCAACTAAAGCACATGCATGTTGATCCTGAATTTAAATGCATTTCGCGAGTTTTATGCAAGCACCCTTGCTACTGATCCCAGCAGCCGAAGCGGTGTAATTGTTACTGAAGAGGACAAAGAAGCCAGAGAACCTTTACAAGCTCAACCTCTCAGTATGATTCTAGATGAAATCTTTAATGACATAAGTTTGGCTGAACTTCATAAATCTGGAATTCACAACTGATGACGAGTATGACGAGGAGATCATCTATAAGATCAAAGACGAACCGGTTGATATTGTGTCTCCAACTCATCTAAGATCTGAACATGTGTTAAGTCAGCCTCAAATACAGGATGATGTTAATATGTCACCGATCTCTTCACCAACTCATCATTCTAAGGAAAGAGAATATGTTCACGGAATAGAGACTCAACTTCTGTCCCGAGTGAGATAGTGTTCTTGAGTAGCTTAGTCAAACGTTTAATTAATTAAAACACTGACTAATTAATCCTATCTGGTAAGCCGCAAAATGGATAGATTATGCCATCCTAGTCAAGTCTAACTTGGAACATATTTACCAATGCATCAGTGTTGGAGTATTTCAACACCGCACTTGGTGTTCAGGGTATCTTCCAAGGTGTTTGCATTGGAGTATCTCAACACCGTGCATGCAAACTGACCACTAAGGACATCTATCATTTTCTTTACGAGTACCTTGTGTATTGGAGTATTTCAACACCGTACATCTGGTCATTCGTAGACAAAATTGGCATGGAAGACGCTAAACTTACTTCGCGAATTAATTCGCGAAAGCCTCATAAACGGGAGTTGTGACTGGTTTTCATAAGAGACAAACGTTGTCTATCCGATTACTTAGTGACCGGTGATTGCACTTAACGCTGCCTTTGTGGGTCGACTACTAATTGGGTTCCCATATTCCTATTCAAAATTTGCTTGCCGTTTTTGAATACGAATATCACATCGAAAGACTAAACGAATTGCCTGTTGTTTCAAATGGCTAATCCTTCTGCTAACAACGAGGTTTTCCAGCTCAAGTCTCTCCTTGAGAAGGAGAAACTTGATGACACCAACTTCCTCGACTGGCATCGAAATCTGAAAATAGTCCTGTAAATGGCCAACAAACAACATGTGTTGGAGGCCGAGGTGCCCGAAGCACCCGCAAATAACACTGCGGCTGCTCGCGCTGCACATGAGGCACTGAGAAAGAATGCCAACTCAGTTACGTGCCTCATGCTGGCAACCATGTCTACTGAGTTTCAGAAGAGTATGGTTGACAGGACGGCGTTTCAGATGATCGGGGAACTTAAGGGCATGTTTCAAACCCAGGCCCGACAGGAACGCTACGAGACCGTCGTCAGGCTCATCACCTGTCGGATGGCCGAAGGTAGTCCTGTCAGCGCCCATGTCCTTAAGATGAAGGGCTACATCGACCGACTTGCGAAGCTCGACTACGTCATTTCTCTGGAAATGGCGACGGGTTTGATCCTCCACTCTCTTTCCAGTGCGTTCACTCCCTTCCGGATCAATTTCAATATGAACAGCCTGGTTAAGACAGTGACCGATCTTAACGGTATGTTGAAGACCGCTGAGATTAATTTTCTCAACGGTAACAACAGCAAAGGTAAGTCGAATGATGTGCTCGCCATCCGATCCGGAGGTGTCAAGAAACCTGAGGTTAAGAGGAAACCTGGGCAAAGGAAGAAGGGCAAGGGCGCTGCAGCTAGAGGGTCTAGTAGCACCGCAAAGGGCAAGTCAAGGGCTTCGAAGGCACCGCCGCAAGATGAGCGCCAGTGCTTCGAATGCAACAAGATGGGGCACTGGAAGAGAAACTGCCCAGAATATCTTGCCAAGGTGAAAGGGAAGAAGCCCGATGCGGGTTCTTCCGGAGGTATATATCTATGACCTCATGTTATAAACCACTTCACTTGATCCTTCAAAATATATGTTTGACATACTTTACATTTTGTAGGAACGTGAAGTCGTAGAAAGCAAGACAACCAAGAAGACATGACATCTTTGCATGATTGCAAACTTTGAATAAAGATCATGTCGGTTTTAATTCTTGGTGGTATCTTTAAACAAATTGTTTGTTTTTCCCTGGCGGGGTCCAGGATGATACAATTCTGCTTTTTGTTTTGAATCTAAACATGCACTAAAGTTTCCGGTTTAAACTTTATTGATATGCATGGAATTTTTCTACACTTGAAAATGTTTCACTTGGTTGGTAGATTAGATTCAAACATATATAACATGACGCTAAGCATGGTGCTATTGATTTAATGATCATAAGACTAGCCTAAATGCTAAGGAAGAACGATTGTTCTTTCTAAAATCCATTAAGGCCATGACGTCTCTTATTCTCATTGTACTAGCTACAACGGGAATAATCAACCTATCTTGATTCATAAAAACCTTATGGTTTGAAATCGTATAGTTTGAGACTTCATTAAATCAAAATTGAATTTTTGTGAAATCACTTGCCTGATTTCGTCAATTCAAACAATAGGACCTTTGATGAGATCAAACGCTTGTTTATAAAAGTTCAAGCCACCAGCGAAACTTATGTAACACAATCACTGGTATGATTCTGTTATATATAAAGGCACTAAGTTTTGTGCATATGACCATGATGGTCAAGAATAGATATATACATACAACACCTTGAAAGTCGATGACTACAAATGGGTTGTACTCGTATGTGTTAAATTAAAATCCTGCTAAGCACATGTTGCTTACATTATGAGGATTTGTTTTCAAAGTTGGAAAACCAAATTAACACATGACTTATGACTTGCCAAAGGCCACCGTTCACGCCTTATACCCACGAATCATTTCCTCGCCGATCACTTGCGACTCAAATTGGTTCCAAGAAGAGTCTTGCGGGAGACCAAGTTTGAGTTATGCACGTCCAACTAATTGATGTATGGACATCAAAATTCCTTGTCAAATAGAAACTTGTTTTCTGTAGGAATTACCGGACTGTGCACTATGACTCTTGTAAATATTCAAGACTCATTAGACAAACATCTTTTCACAACAAGTAGTTGTTGCTATAATGAAAACATGTTAAGCATTCTAAATGACTTATAATTCCAAATGAAACTCGGACGATTTTACTTGTCTAAAATCTTTCATTATTGGTTGGTCATTGGATTGAGTTGTCAATCCCAAATCAGACTCGGTACTCTGATAGAATAATCATCGAGGCGTCTAGCACGCAAGTCCTTTCAAACACAAAGATGATTGTATCTTAGGATACCATCAAACTCTGGCAGTTTGATATCATCTTGCTATCTCATGTATGTGACATGACAATTGGATATTACTCAATTTAGATTCATACTGTGTTTATGAAACTAAATAACTTCGTTCCTAGGTAACGAAGTATGTTTGCTAAGATTTGTCTTGCGAAACCAATATCCTAACGGTTTGAAAGAAAGATGATTATAAGAATGCGTCGTCTATATAAAGCAAGTGGGAGCATCACCACTAATCCTTATCGAGATAACGATTGAGTGTTGATCTCACGTTCATTGGAGTTTACCGGATTAAACTTGTAATGAAGCCTCAAAAGATCTCCCAGTTTCAAGAACATCCCACAATTGAAAACATCTCAGGAATGGCATCCTCAGATATATTCAATTTCTTGAAACAAGTCGTGTCATACTAGTTATGAAACGAGAACTATCCAACATAGGGATGTTGCATAAGTGTCACTGTAAGGAGTTACACAACGACACATGCTGGAAACCGAATCATCTCAACTTGTCTTAGATGATGACAAATGTTCATGATGAGTACTCGAGTATACTCACCGAACAACAAGCCATCTTAAGTGAACTCTTTGAATAATTGAATGTAAGGGTACATTCGAAGAAAGTTAATTGGATTATGTTGATAATCAAATTAAAATGCCATAGTGATAACACAGTAATGCATGTGCTTACCAAGGGCACAAGTTTTATCACACATTCAAATTCACTTAAGTACTTTTGCTGTTATGAGAAACACCAAAACTAATGAAACAACTAAACAGGCAAAACCAAAACACAGGCATAGAACCTAGCACGAGAATTCACAGTTCCATTGATCAAGTTTGATCAATAAGCTAATACTGTTACGTATTACTTGAATTCTACGCTACATTGTTCTACTTTAGTGTTGGGATGTCGAACCTTAACGTTTGCACCAAATCATTCGATCTGATCTAAGGGGTTAGATGCAGTCTTCGAATTCTGCGAAACGTGTTCGAATTTTATACGTTTTAAAACATCCATGAATATTTGGTGAAATATTCTAAAACCGTCCGTAGTCGATCTAATTTGTAGGAACAAAACTGATCTATGACTATTCTGACTCTGGACTCAAAGGGTTGACTCTCCAGACTCACAGACCTCATTAGAGAATGACGTTGTGACGTAACTCGTATCAAAATTGTCTTCATGGATTTAATCATAAGACGAATTTGATTATTGGTATACTCAATAGTGTCCTTTGACCTGAGATACATATGCTACCTCCCGTTTGCCAAGGACTGTTCTTTGATTGTAGTATACGCTGTCGCGTAACTGCCAGTAAAGACTACTTTTGGGAATGGATCCGAAGCTTAGTGGGAGCTGTATGTAGTCAAGATGGGATTCTGTACTCTTGCACTAATACTGCAACAGCTAGACATCGTGGGCCCTCTCGTGAGTTCCAAGTGTTAAGTGTAAGGCCTTACCCAAACTTACTGTGTGTTTGATTGGACCACTTCGAACTACGACACGAGAAATAGAATGATTGAACATTAAAGAGAATGAATTAAATCCATGTCTCTTGTTCAATTGATGTCTTATACGGAAAGGAACAAATGACTTTGCATTACCATAAGTCTAAACTACAACGCAAGTTTGTAGATATACCTTGGTTACTGACTTGAAGTGTCATAACTGGTTGGGACAGCCATGTGTAGCTAGAGCACCTCTGACTGTTTCTTCAAATGTTGTCGGACTCTGTCCAAGTGGGAGATTGTTGGATAATGGTTGTCCAGACCCGACAACAACAAGAACCCGACCCGGTTTGACCCGTAAAGAGTTACACTGAGGGCAACGAGATTAAAGTCCGCTTAAATTGTTTAACCGGTAATTCACGGAATTGTATAATTATTTATTTAATTACGAAATATTATACTTGTGATAATAAACGGAGAAAAACGTTTTCGATTAAACGTTTACGGTGAAAATAATAAATCAAATAAATTGTTATTTGAATTTATGAGTTCTCGGGTTTACGACTTTATATTAATAAACCGGTTTTATTAATTCGTAAACATTGGTGGTTCGTTTCAGAGAAAGAGATAGACGAGGGGGCTAGACGAAACTTAGTTGCCTATAAATAAGCAACTAGGGATTAGGGTTTTAGTGCTCCTAATCCCTGCGCCACTTTTGCCGTCGCGCCATCCTCTCCCTCTCGCCGATCTCTCTCTCTCGCCGGCTCCCTTCCACGGCGAAGCTTTTGCCGTCGGAGATTTGTTCGTCGCTCCTTCCGACGACCATCGAAGATCACCACCATCGTTACTCGTCTTCGTCCGAGACCGCCGCCGCCGCCTCTGTGGAGACCGCCGCCGCCGTGAAGACCACCGTCACCGCCGCCGCGCCATTTAGCCGCCGCCGTCGCCCCTCTTCTTAGGGCCGACGCCATCAAACCCTAGATCGCCGTCGCGATCTAGCGTATCTCCGTTTCGCGCGACACCATAACCACTCGCCTTGTCGTCGTCGTTACGATATCGCGAGTGCGAGCTTTGTCGCCATAATCGTTCGTCCGTCTAGGCTAAACCCTAGACGTCGTCATAGTCTTTATTCGTTGGTGCTCGATTGTCGCCACCATAAACCGAATCGTTGTAGTTTTCAACGAATCGGTTAAAGACGGTTTTGGCGATTTGCTAAACGATTTGATCCGAACGTCGGATCGGTTATTCCGTGAAAACCTAGCGTCGTCACGTTGTTCCTCGGTGTCTCTAGCGTTTGTTAGATCACCGCGAAGGTATATCTAAACTCCATTTTAGTTTAGATGTTTTATTTCGATTAAATGTAATCGCTATTATTTTCGCGCTAAAATGTTTACCGCGAAATGGTGTTTGCGTGATTAATTATTTTTGGTGATCGTGATCCTGTTGACACGTTTTCGACACCTACGGTTTACGCGTCTTAATTAGTAAAATCATTTTATTCCGCTGCGTAAACGGATTACCGGTTTAATCCGTTTTAACTCTTAATTTACTAAACCCGGTCGGTAATGTTTTAATTAAATGGTCAAGTTTTTTTTTTAACGTCACCGGGCACCCGTATACCACTGTCCGAAACCCAACACTTCTGTCAACTCAAGATTGATTGTTTTACTTACTGGTCTTTAAAATTTTTTAATAAACTTCATGAAAAATGACTTAGCATGCAAATTTCTGCAATTCTGAGTAAGGTTTGGAACTATTGAAGCTCATATCACACTAATAAGAAAATAAATGCTAGCTAGGTTAGAATTTTTAGGAGTGATTGCTCCTATTTGACTCTGACCTTAATGTTGATGCTCATATCTAATATGGAATGCTTCTTGTTCCCTTACTTGACTTTATTTGATTTTGGCTATATGATTTAAGCATGACAGAACTTCACACATGTCCTCTGATTCATCATTTGACATCTTGTATGTGTTTAAGTGAAAAAATTTCATGTTACTCCCGTACAAGTACTGAAGTAGAATATATGTGTTTGTAAGTGTCTCAACTTGCTCAAATCATGCTGGATTAGGAATACTTGGTTCCAGAATCTTATTTGACTCCAAAATCAATAATTCAAAATTGTGAAAAGCTCAAGTTTAGGGGGGATCACTTCTTGATTCCTTCGTAAGCTCATTGAGTCACTTGGGTCAAAACATTGATTTTTTTACAAGAGTCCACTCATTTAAGTGATACTTTACTCAAAATTCTCAAATTTTATCACAATTTGCCATTACTTGTCTTTTTCCTCAAATAAACATCAAACGACACTTTTGAGTCAAAATTCACCTTGTGCTTCGCCAAAGTCAACATTTACTATAAAAGTTACTATTTCAAGGGAAATTACTGGAATTTGGGTCATGCCTACTGACATCCTCTGTTAAACTGAATTGATTGTTTTTGAAGAAATTTGAGCCTATGCCTTAAGTAAATTTCTTGTCAGGACCAAATTTGAGCCTTTACTCATCCAATACACAGATTCAAGTGCGGAAATCATGAATCCATGATCAAATCATAGTGTTTGCTTGTTGAAATCCTTAGATTTCGCCTCTGAAACTCAAGAACTTGAGGGTTTTCACACACAAGTGCTCTCTATCTTCAAACAGCCGTCCAAGAGTGTTATTAGGGTTATTCTAGAGTGGCTATTTATACTAGAGAGAGCACAGGTCGTGATTGTGCTGAAATCAAGAGAATGTTATTGAAGTTAGTGAAATTTATGACATCAGACAGACGAGATCGCCAAGAACAACATTGAAGTCGCCAAGACCAAAATGAAGTCGCCAAGGCTGGTTGGTGACCTCGCCAAGGCTTGGTGAGGTCGCCAACCTTGGTGAGGTCGCCAAGAGGTTGGCGAGGTCGCCAAGAGCACAAGTCCAAATCGCCAAGTACAACTTCAAGTCGCCAAGATTCTTGGTGAGGTCGCCAAGAATCTTGGTGAGGTCGCCAAGGAAGTCCAGAAATCACTAAGTACGCTCCGGAAACGTCAATTCTCATTATTGAATCATCAAGGTTTGTTATTACAAAGACACAATCAATTATTAGCATTTACCAAGTAACTTATCATGAAATGACCTAAATCTTGGATGCTGACAATCACATTGCAATTGAAATGTACTAAGGCAATATCTCCAATATCCATAATCAACACAAGCTAAGACATTTAGTCATGATATACAAAACATCAAACACTTGAATGATTAAGATAAACATTAGGATAATTGTTCAAGTACAAGATACAAGCATAAGTGAAAGATATACACATGAACACAAAAACCAAAGGATGCTATGTTTGAGTTGCCACCAACCCTATAAAGTTCTTACAAATTCCCCCTTTGGTGGTAATACAAACATAAAACTAAAAATAGACAACTATCTAAGTTGACCAAGCAGCTTCAGCAAGAATCTCCAGTACTTTCGTGCAAGGTTCCTGTAACGATCATCAAGGCAGACAATCTGTGCATCGTACAGAATCCATAGATCTTCTCGCGCAAACTTCTTCAAGTCAGAATAGTGCCACATTTCAATCACCCTTTCACTACCCCGAGAGAGATAGCAGATTCCACGACCACCCATGGCCCAGTATTTCAAGGTACTTAGGCTTTCCGTCTTCATCTTCCTTGCAGCAATACACTCCCAACACCACCATCTTAGAAACAAACCAAAGTAGTTTGCATCCACTATCTCATATGGCCTAAGCCTTCGAGGGATGGTGTCAAGACGACTATAGAATAACCACTTTAAGTAGCTTCGATGCAGTAGTCTCAGTTCGATTGCTGCGAAGAGTCTTATTGTGCAGCCGTCTTCCCTTTCAATAACCAGCTCATGAGTATCACCACTGTAGTACCAACAAGTTATAGGATTGCTCTTCTGATCTCCTTTTATTTTCTTTGTGACCAAATCTTTGCTGATACTTTTATACATAACTTTGTGATGGACTTCAGCTCTTTGCCTTCTGAATGTCTTGTATTTCTTCTTTTCAATCTTGATGGGACGATTTGAGCTCACATTATAGATGGCCCTTATTTGATCCTCAGCGTCTCTGCCTACTGGATCATTTGAGTGATTTATCAGTGGACGCCATCTGAGCTGCTTCAACTCCCAAGAAAACAGATTTAGAAGATCCTTTATTTTGGCAAAGAATTGAACGAAACCATTTCTGCGCTTGACAATGAATGCCTTGAATTCATGATCGTATTTCCACCCAAGAATCTTCATTCCATCATCTGATTCAACGTTTGGAGGCATATCTTTAAGCTTCTTAGCAGTAAACTGCACTAAGGCTTTCCGATAAGGTTCCATCTCCTTCCAATAGCAGCAATTTCATAGCCTCTTACTTTGTCAATAAGATCCATGTAGTCCACAGTGGCTAAGTCACTGCTTTCAAGCAAGTAGATGACATATGGAGCAAAGTCTCGAGGAAGTGACTTCAGAATTTTCTTTGATATGACAGGCATCTCAGGTCGAATTTGGTTATTTTGCATTTCACAGATGAGTCTGCAGAACTTTGTCACATGAGTCTCAAAGGAGTCTCCAGCAGTGTGAGCAAAGGTGTTGAAACGCAACTTGAGAGAATCCAGTCTTCTCTCCTTACTCTCAAGATTTCCCTCATACTTTTTCTCAAGTGCAACCCAGATTTCATGAGCAGAGGTTGCTTCAGTGAAATGAAAAGCAATGTCATCAGACAGTGCCATCTTGATGCACCCAAGAGCACGTTTGTCAACCTTCATCTGGTTATGTTCAGAAATAGAGTAGTCCTCAGGTTTCTTTGGAATACGCCTTTGGGCCTGAGCAGCAGGAGGATCAGCTCCAGCAACAGTAGGCACTGGATCCACATAAAACACCTTAGGACCACATTTCACTGAGGTCAGCAAGTCAAAATCCACATACTCAAGGTAACACTGAAACTTTTTCTTCCAATCATCAAAATTTGCAGCTCCAAGCAATTTAGGAGGCCGGTTATTCCCTTGGAACATTTGATTAGCAGAGGTAAACTCAGACATGTTGAAACAAGTGGTGTTTCTTCACAAAAGAGCTTAATGGGTCAAACGGGTCGAGAATTCAGAAATTTCTTCAACGGATGCAAGATTGAGGTCAATTGCTCAAAAACCTACAAAACAAACATCAAGAAGTTTATTTAGTTTGAATCAATCAAGTAAATAAGTCAATTTTGAAATTTTCAAAATTTCAAGACTTAGAAAATTTTCCAGCCATGTTCTTGAGCATAATCACCAGGTCAAAATCAAATTTCACGAAATCAAGTTTTTAATGCACCAATAGTTTAGGAATTTGCTTAGGAACAGATTTGTTAACTACAACAAGCTCCAAAAACCACTTAATCTATGTGAAATCGGATCAAACAGTGATTCTTATGAAAAACTTCCAAGAACACAATTTTTGCTCTAAAATCTTCAATACTTGATGTTTTTGAGTGATTCAAGTTGCTATCATCCCTAAATCATGAGTCTAACATGTATGCATGTTCAATTTTGACTCAAAATCAGTGAAAGATAGACATTTATTTTCAAAAGTAACGCACAGCACGTATGCTCTGTGTTCGCATAAATCTGGAAATCTCAAAAATTGACCCATTTACTGTGATTATTGATGAAATCTAAGCATTCCAACAGATTCCTTATGAAATTTCGTTCAAAATGGTTCAAGGAATCACACAAACACCTAGATTTGATGACTTGAATGAGTGATTCTTCAAGTTTTTTGAGAAAACTCATGAACATGAAGAACAATGGCTCTGATACCATTTGTCAGGACCAAATTTGAGCCTTTACTCATCCAATACAAAGATTCAAGTGCGGAAATCATGAATCCATGATCAAATCATAGTGTTTGCTTGTTGAAATCCTTAGATTTCGCCTCTGAAACTCAAGAACTTGAGGGTTTTCACACACAAGTGCTCTCTATCTTCAAACAGCCGTCCAAGAGTGTTATTAGGGTTATTCTAGAGTGGCTATTTATACTAGAGAGAGCACAGGTCGTGATTGTGCTGAAATCAAGAGAATGTTATTGAAGTTAGTGAAATTTATGACATCAGACAGACGAGATCGCCAAGAACAACATTGAAGTCGCCAAGACCAAAATGAAGTCGCCAAGGCTGGTTGGTGACCTCGCCAAGGCTTGGTGAGGTCGCCAACCTTGGTGAGGTCGCCAAGAGGTTGGCGAGGTCGCCAAGAGCACAAGTCCAAATCGCCAAGTACAACTTCAAGTCGCCAAGATTCTTGGTGAGGTCGCCAAGAATCTTGGTGAGGTCGCCAAGGAAGTCCAGAAATCACTAAGTACGCTCCGGAAACGTCAATTCTCATTATTGAATCATCAAGGTTTGTTATTACAAAGACACAATCAATTATTAGCATTTACCAAGTAACTTATCATGAAATGACCTAAATCTTGGATGCTGACAATCACATTGCAATTGAAATGTACTAAGGCAATATCTCCAATATCCATAATCAACACAAGCTAAGACATTTAGTCATGATATACAAAACATCAAACACTTGAATGATTAAGATAAACATTAGGATAATTGTTCAAGTACAAGATACAAGCATAAGTGAAAGATATACACATGAACACAAAAACCAAAGGATGCTATGTTTGAGTTGCCACCAACCCTATAAAGTTCTTACATTTCTTTTATATCTTTGTAAGTTAATTGAAAATCTATGTCACTATCTCGAATCTAGTATGCCATGACATTCATTTAAATTGTCAAATTTAATGTAATCATGTTCTTTCTCATGTGTAGATGGCTCCCAGACCGGAAAGAGCAGCCAATGCCCCTCTGGATTTCTCAAAATCACATAATCAATTCTGTGAAATTAACAGAAGCTGGACAGATGCCGGATTATATGAACAGGCCTTCAAAATTCTGGAAAATTAAAGTCGGATCACTGGTATCCTTATGGAGCCTGTCATCAGCTCGCATATAATCAATGTGTT
This sequence comes from Deinandra increscens subsp. villosa, assembly GCA_039602395.1. Lineage (NCBI taxonomy): Eukaryota > Viridiplantae > Streptophyta > Magnoliopsida > Asterales > Asteraceae > Deinandra > Deinandra increscens. Next base: position 37,351,016 of record JBCNJP010000017.1, on the reverse strand, counting down.
TTGGGACAATGCTCACACCTTTGTTGCTGACAATGGTTCCAAATCCATCAGATCAAGGGTTCAAGGTGCGTATGTTAAAATAAATAAGGAAAGGGTCCGAGAAGTGCTACAATTAAATGATGCACTTTCCCCTGATTCATTTCCAAAAGCCGAATGGCAAGACACTATCCTCATGATGGGATATGAAGGACATCTTTCTGTGGAATCAAATGAGAAGATAAAGAAGACGCTGTTCCCAGAAAACTGGAAGTGCATCATCACTTTCTTCATTTCTGCTTTCGCTCCAAGAAAGTCTGGGACTGATGACTTCGTGGAAGAAACAGCTTGGGCACTACATGGTTTAGCATCCGGTGCTGGTTTCAACCTCTCTAGGCTAATAATTGAATGGATGGACTACAACTTACATCCAACAAGAAAATTAGAGAAGTTCTTAATGTATCCCAAATTCATACAAGCAATCCTTGATCATTACTATCCGAACTTGTAGAAGACAGAGCCTTACTTGGTTCCAAGGAGAATGATGCCTGGTTCTTACACTCGTTACCAGTTGGGTCAGTATAATGCACCCCAACTTCCATTTTTCCCAAACATGATTGAGGGAATCGATGTTGATGAAGACATGGATGAAGATCAAGGAAATAACAACGATGATGCTGATATGATAGATATCATTGTTGCTGATCCCGATAATAATGAAGCAAATCTTCAAGATGATCATCCAATCATCTCCCCCATTTATGATGACCTGATACATTTAGAACATGAAGAAAGGGGTTCGACCAACGATGCCACCGAATCAGACGAATCAGGTGATGTAGCTGAAGAGTCTGGTGATGAAGCTGTTACATCAGGCAAGGATGCTGAAAATAATTCAGATGCATCAGGATCCAAACCCGAATCTGGGTCAAGATTCCAACCTGGATCGGAATCTGGGTCTGACTCTACCAGTTCTGATGCTAGGGGTCCTAAAAAGAAGAAACTGAAAACAAGAGAAAAAGCCAAAGTTAGTGAACAACCTGAAGCCTCAAGTCATAAGAAACAAAAGAAAATAAAGTCAAGGCAAACACAAGATGAAAACTCATCCAATTCCTCAAAAGCTGATTTGCCTGAGCACGATTCAGCCTCACTTGTGTTTGATGGTGGATGCGTTGTGCCTCGATACAAAAGAGAGTCAAGATCAAAGTTTTCTCAAGAACGAAAGAAGCTCGAAATAAGAAGAGGACCAGTCTCTGGATCTAGTGCTGCTGCTGCCATACAATCATATGTTCAACCTGAACTAGATTACATTGTGCAACAAAGTGTTCAATCTGCTCCCATCACCACTGTTAAGGCAACCATTCAAGACATTGATGCACTGCTGACATTAATATCACAAGCTTAGATCTGGCAATTCAATTAGAGTCTCAACCTATGACAACTGTTCCTACTCAAGTAATTGTACCTGGGGCAGATACCTCCTGGGTTCATCAAGAGTTGATTTTGGAACAAAATCTTGAAATCTCCAACACTTCTGTTGCTGATAAGCTTAAAGAAGCTACTGACAAGATCAAAGAACAGGATCAAGAGCTTCTCAAAGCTAATGAGAAAATAAAAGAGCAAGTTGAAGAAATTGAAAGACTAAAGAGGTTATTAGTTGAAGCTCTACAAAATAATCAAACTGCCATAGCTAGTGATGTTGATGTGGGTGGTAGTGGAAATGGAAACCAAGGTGATAATCAGATGATAGACCAGCCTCCCTCTGCTGAAAACATTCAACCAAATAAAGAACCAAGTCCAAGCCAAGCTGGCAAAGAATCTGGAGCAAAATCCTCTATCATTATTACTGAACAAGATATAGATGATACTCATCTTGCTGATTTCCCATCAGGTGATGATGAACTATTCGAATCTGAGTTCCTCAGAAGCTCCCGCCCACATCACCATTCAATATTTCTTGGCCCAGTAGACATTTCTTATGGCGACATCTTTCTTAATGATGAACCAAATTCTGAGGAGGAAGATGGAATATACCAATCTGTAATAAGCTTGCTGCCACCTCCTGAGAATCTCAAACTTCCAAGATTCTCACGTGCCGCACTTGAAGCAAATCTATCATTTGAAGAGACCCTTGCTCTAACATTGGGTGAACCAGATGTACCTCCTGTCATCCCTGAGCTCTCATTACAACTTCAATTGGCTCTTCCAGTTCAATAGCCAATAAGCATGGAAATACCTGCAAATCCTATTTTCGATATTTCAGAGCAACTAAAGCACATGCATGTTGATCCTGAATTTATGGATTTTGAGAGAAATGCATTTCGCGAGTTTTATGCAAGCACCCTTGCTACTGATCCCAGCAGCCGAAGCGGTGTAATTGTTACTGAAGAGGACAAAGAAGCCAGAGAACCTTTACAAGCTCAACCTCTCAGTATGATTCTAGATGAAATCTTTAATGACATAAGTTTGGCTGAACGTCTAAATACTCTGATTTATAACTCCAGTGCTACAAACTTCATAAATCTGGAATTCACAACTGATGACGAGTATGACGAGGAGATCATCTATAAGATCAAAGACGAACCGGTTGATATTGTGTCTCCAACTCATCTAAGATCTGAACATGTGTTAAGTCAGCCTCAAATACAGGATGATGTTAATATGTCACCGATCTCTTCACCAACTCATCATTCTGAGGAAAGAGAATCTGTTCACGGAATAGAGACTCAAACTTCTGAGCCAGTGCTAGACTCTACTGAAACCACCACTGGTGTTGTTCCTGAAACTATTCTGATTCAGCCAGTGACTAGTGCTAGTGGTGGTCAGGCTTCAAATAATCCAGTCTCTGCACAAGACGCTGGTCCTTCTAGTAGACCTGACAAAGGTAAAAGGGAATTGACTCCTGAAGAAGTTTACGAACAAGAAATGGAAAAACAAAGAAAGAAAGATGAAGCTCTCAAACTTGCCAAAGAAGAAATAATACTTGAAAGGACACTCGATGAAATAGCCATGGAAGAGGCTATCAAACAATTAATTGAATCCAGTCATCCTCAAACAAAGATTGGGCATAAATCTGAACATTTTGAGCCAAATGATCCAAATAATGATGCGGGAGAACCAAGAATAAGGATAATCCCCAACCTAGCTGGTGATAATGTTGATCCGTCTGACACCTCAGAAATAGCAAAGTATGTCAGAGAGCTCATTCCTCGTGGGATTCCTCTATCCTACTTTATGACTCTTACGGATGCCCAACTGGTTGAACTATATACCGACGAGCAAGAGATGGAGAACCACCTCTACAACTACAAACTTGTTGAAAAGCTAACTGATCCCAGAGCAAATCCTTTTGCTGATACAGACAAGAAGTTTGAGTACGTGCAATTTAATGACAACCTAGGGGAAAAGATCCGTGAGATGCACGCTCAGTATATGCCTCCTCCACTAGGGTTTTTTGATCATATTTCACCTCCTCCTAGTCCCACGACAGCTACGCTTGGAGTTAACTGAATGACCAAGAAAGAGATGCAAGACTTTCTAGACCAGAAGGGCTATGCTCGCAAAAGCTACAGCAGAAAACAGCTTCCTGGTCTACGAACAATGGTCAGAAATCATATAATCGAAGAAAATAAAAAGGTCAAGCGTCAGCTGGATGAACGGGAAGCAATAAGGGTTGAGGAACATCGAAGGAAAGAAGCCCCTACCCTAGTTGACGATTGGAAGGAAATGACACCGTATTGAAAAGCCTTGGTGTAGTTCACTGCTAAGAAGCTTAGAGATATGCCTCCAAACGTCGAATCAGATGATGAGACGAAGATCCTCGGATGGAAATACGATCATGAGTTCAAGGCATTTATTATCAAACGTAGAAACGGATTCGTGCAGTTCTGTGCCAAAATAAGAGACCTTCTGAATCAGTTCTCATGGGAGCTGAATCAACTCAGATGGAGAAAGCTAATCAACCACACAAATGACCCTGTGGGAAGAAATGCTGAAGAACAAATAAAATCCATCTTTAATGTCAGTTCTACTCGCCCCCTTAAGACAAAGAATAAGAAGTACAAAACATTTAGAAAACAAAGAGCTGTGGTCCCTCATAAGGTCATGTACAAGAGCATCAGCAAGGATTTGAATACAAAGAAAATAACTGGTGATCAGATTAGCAATCCTATAAAGAGTTGGTATTATAGTGGGGACACTCATGAGCTAGTTATTGAAAGGGAAAATGGTGATACAATCAGACTCTTCGCGGTAATTGAATTGAGACTGCTGCATAGAAGTTACCTTAAGTGGTTACTCTACAGTCACTTGGACACCATCCCTCGAAGGTTCAGGCCATATGAGATAGTTGATGCAAACTATTTCGGCTTGTTCCTAAGATGGTGGTGCTGGGAATGCATTGCTGCTAAGAAGATGACTACGGAGAGCCTGAGTACTTTGAAGAACTGGATTATGGGTGGTCGTGGGATCTGCTATCTCTCCCGTGGATCTGAAAGGGTGTTAGAGATGTGGCACTACTCTGATTTGAAGAAATTCTCACGAGAAGACCTTTGGATATTGTACGATGCACAGATCGTCTGCTTAGATGATCGATACAGGAATCTTGCTCGAAAATATTGGAGGTTCTTGCTGAAGTTACTCGGTCAGCTCAGGTAGTTGTCAGCATTTCATGTTTGTATTGCCACCAAAGGGGGAATTTGTAAGATCTTTCTAGGGTTGGTGGCAACTCAAACATAGCATCCTTAGTGTTTGGGCTCAAATTGTAAATCTTTCATTTCACTTGTATTTTGTACTTGGACAATCCTCTTGATGTTTGTCTTAATCATTAAAGTGTTTGATGTTTTGTATTTCATATATAATGTCTTAACTTGTGTTGATCAATATATTAAGATAATTTCCCTTGTTCATTTCTATAGTGTTATGAAAGCCTGGATCCATATTATGTGCAAATTCACTTGATTAATGCTAATAATTCATTGTGTTATCTTAATAATAACCCTTAGTGATTCCATAATGATTCTTGACGTTTTATGGGTGTACTTGGTGAATTCTAATAAGTCTTGGCGACTTGGGAGTTGTACTTGGCGACCTGGTAATTACCCTTAGCGATCTGGACAACTCCCTTGGCGATCTCACCAAGTCCTTGGCGACTTGGTGATTGCACTTAGCGATCTGGCTTACATTCTTGGCGACTTCGCCAAGACCTTGGCGACCTCACCAAGTCTTGGTGACCTCACCATTTGTTCCTGGCGATCTCATAGTTGTTCTTGGCGACTTCGATGACCTGATGTCATAATTTTCACTAACTTCAATAACATTCTCTTGTAATCAGTTCAATGACGGCCTGTGCTCTCTCCAGTATAAATAGCAACATAGGAATACCCTAAAATAAGCTTATGGACGGCTGTTTGAAGAGAGAGAGCACTTGTGTGTGAAAAACCCTCGTGTTCTTGAGTTTCATACATGGAAATCTAAGGATTTCAACAAGCAAACAACATGATTTGATCATGTATTCATGATTTCCGCACTTGAATATGTGCATTGGATGAGTAAAGGCTCAAATTTGGTCCTGACACTTTGCCGGTGTTACTAGAGTTTCCAGTAGCAGCAACCTTGTCTTTCTTCCTTCCCAGGTTTCTTTCTCTTAACCTCGGGTTTCTTGACACCAGCATATCGAATCACGAGCACATCAATGGTCTTGTTGTTGTTGTTGTTAAGAAAATTAATCTCAGCAGTTTTTAACATACCGTGAAGCTCGGTCACTGTCTTAACCAAATTGTTAATGTTAAAGTTAATCCTGAAAAGAGTAAATGAACTAGAAAGATAGTGAGAATTAGGTCCGTCGCCATTTCTTGAGGAATGACGTAATCGAGCCTCGCGAGGTGATCGATGTACCCTTCATCTTGAGAACATGGGCGCTAACAGGAGTGCCTTCGGGCATTCGGTAAGTGATCAACTTGACAATGACCTCGTAGCGTTCATGTTGGGCCTGGTGTTTCAAACATAACCTTAAGTTCCCCAATCGTCTGAAGAGCAGTCCTGTCTACCATGCTCTTCTGAATATCAGTAGACATGGTGGCCAACATGAAACACGTTACTAAATTGGCATCCTTTTTTAGTGTCTCATGTGTAGCGCGAGCAGCAGCGGTGTTATTCGCAGGTGCTTCGGGCACTTCTTGTTCCAACACATGGAGCTTGTTGGCCATTTGCAGGACAATTTTCAGATTTCGATGCCAATAGAGAAAGTTGGTGTCATCAAGTTTCACTTTCTCAAGGAGAGACTTGAGCTGGAAAACCTCGTTGTTTGTAGCAGGATTAGCCATATGAAACAACAGACAATTTATTTTAGTGTTTTGATGTATAATTCGTATTCAAAGATCCTAAGCAAATCTTGAACAGGAATTTGGGAACCCAATTAGTAGTTGACAAATAAAGGTAGCGTTAAGTGCAATAAAAGCAACTAAGTAACCAGATGGACAACGATTGTCTCTTGTGAGCCCTAGTCACAATTCCCGATTATGAGGCTTTCACGTAGTAATTCGCGAAATACGTTTAGCCTCATCTATGCCCATTTTGTTTGCAAGTGACTAGATTTACGGTGTTTAATACTCCAATACATAAAGTACTTGTAAAGAAAATGGTAGATGTCCTAAGTGGTCAGTGTGTACGTACGGTGTTTAATACTCCAATACATTCACCTTGGAAGATACCCTGAACACCAAGTGTGGTGTTTAATACTCCAACACTGATGCATTGGTAAATATGTTCCAAGTTAGACTTGACTTGGGATGGCATAGAGTACAGGTTTTAAGGCTTACTAGATAGGATTATTAAGTCACATTTTAAATAAATAAACGTTTTGATGAAATATATATATTAACCCTATCTCACTCGGGACAATCAATTAAATAACCTCATTATTAACGACTAAGATGTCGCGAGGTAATAACCAATTAATTTTGTACTTTGATTTTATTGATCGAGAAATTCGAGATTGCAGTCGAATAAAATTAGTTATTTATATCGAAGTCATAAATTATTTTAAGACTCATTACCAATTGATTGAAAAATAGTTTTAACCTTTTAAAACTTAGTTTGGAGTTTTAGTTGGCACGTTAAACAAGTTAAGACAAGCAACCAAAACATATCATGCAAACATAACACATATTCGGCTTTTAGAGGTTTCGATATTGTCAGAGCCTTATGACAATGTCTTAGAAGGTCTGGGAATATAAAGTAAAATCAACCACAAGGATGAACTTGAAAAGTATCCGACCGACTCTAACACTCCCACTAACTTCATAAGCTCCTTTTTTTCGATTGAAAACGTCTGTCCATTGGTCGAGGATTACTTGCCATTTTAGGAAGCGTTCTTAAATAAGAAACTTTCTAATGTAGTTGCATCAATTCTAGATTGTGATCACTTACATCTATTTAAATACAACTCTTGAACCCAAAAACACGTGGGCCAATCCAAAACCATAATACGAAAAATGGGCCAATATGGCCATATCAAAACCATGACGATTAATCACAACCAAAATATGTGTCAAGCTGAATATGCGTATCGAATCAATCAATTGACGAATTAATTAATATTTGATGGAAATGAATCGAACAAATATTCATATAAAAGCAATTCGTATAATTTTCGCGACTTTCGGGTTTTACCCCAGTTCGCGAAATCCACCGGTTAGGGTTTGCGTGTGGTGATCAAGGCTCTGATACCACTGTTGGGTTACGACAGTGGTATACGGGTACCCGGTGATGACAAAAAAAACTTACTATTAAATCACTACCGACCGAGTATTAGTTAAATCAAAGTTTACATGAATTAAACCTGTAATTCATTTACACAGCGGAATTAAAATAAATTGAACTAATCTAACGCGTAAATTAAAACGTCATAAACACGTCAACAGGATCACGATCACCAAGATTCACACAAACACCAGTCGTGTTTAAAATAATCACGATGACAATAACGATAAATAATCAAAATTAAATATCTAAACTAAAGCGGAGTTTAGATATACATAAGCGGTGTTCTAACAAACGTTTAAGACACCGAGGAACAATGAGCAAGTCGCTAGGGTTCACGGAAAAACAGATCCGACCGTTCGGATGTAAATCACGTTCGCGAATCGTTAGTGTTTCCAATTGATCCATTGCATATCGCAACGATCCGAATAATGGTGGCGACGGGCGAGCACCAGGATTGAAACACAAGCGACGGTGGTGGCAGCTCTCGTGAGCGGACGCGACGGAGAACGTGTGAGCACCGGTGACGGCTAGCATCGCTAACGTTGTTAGCGAAGTCGACGAGCGGCGGGTACGAGGGTGGGGTGACTGGCGGCGTGGCTGCGGCAGCAGCTGGCGGCTGCGGCTACGTCTTGGCGGTCCGGGATGCGATATGACGGCTGCTACAACGATCCAAGGAATCTCCTAAGATGGTGGTCGTGTGGTGGTCTTTCGGTAATTGCCGAGATGAGTGACGGAGGGTCACGGCGGCGGCTAGGGCGTCACAGGGAGGAAGGGCGGCGATGGAGAGAGTGAAGAGGGAGAGAAGGGAGCCACAAATGAGGATTAGGGTTTCGTTAACTGTTGGAACATGGTCCTAGATCGTCATGTGAAGTATCAAATACAAGACGAATCACACAAGATTGCTGAGGTCCGAACTCAGGCCGAACCTGAAGATCGGACATGGCCGAACCTTGGGCCGAACATGAGGTTCGGACCAGCTGTCGTTCAGCTTGTATAAATAGTATGTCTTGTATAGATTTGTAAAGCTTCTGAGTCATATCTTCTCTGTGCACTTTGTGGTCACCTCTATGGTTAATACAAAGCATATTTGTATTTACTCTTCGTGTTTTACTCGTTTACATTACGACTAAGTAGAAGATCCACACGCTCAAGCAATTTCAAGTGGTAACAGAGCTTTTGGTTTGCTCTACTAGTCGGAAATCACGGTTTTTCGGAGTTTTGAGTCAAAATTCATATTTTTGCGAAAATGAGTTGCATTTTTTAGTTTGTTTGATCTTTCTCAAGTGTGCTTCACGTCAAAAATTCATTCCTAATTCGTTTCTATCGTGTTTGCTTGAATTCCTATAGAAAATTCCAGTCAAAAACCTTGAAAATCGAGAAAATGGTGTCGAGTGAACTTGCTCTCGTCTGAGGTTCGGATAAGTTCGCTGTAACCGCTCCGAACTCGAGGTTCGGTGAGCGTTCGGCGATAGTCCTGTTCGGTGAGAGTTCGGTCCAAGTTCGGAGAACAAGTTCGGTCTCGATTCTATTTGATTGTCCAAAGGCTAGGTTCAGAGAGAGTTTGGCGAAGCTTAGGTTCGGACGATGTTCGGAGGTTCGGTGAATAGGGTTTAAGATTTTAAGTGGTTTACGAAAACTGACGTAACTTGAGAACCGTCAAGAGTTACGGGAGCTAATACCAGCCAAAACGATCGTCTCGGAAAGATCTAGACTTTTACTAGCCTAACGGCTAGTATCCTCCGTTTTGGAGCCCAAAATTCACTTCTAAGACCTTTGTTTTTTAGTTTGAAGTTTTCGGACAAGATGAGTGATTTACAAGCGTTCGCAGCTATTCAAAATTCAGTTCAAGCTACGATGCAATCGATGATGAATTATGATAACGAAATTGAAAATGCGTGAGCATCGGATCGTCTACTCGATCTAGCTAATCGGACATCGAAACGTAATTAACCGATTGATTTATTGATCAACGAAGAACAATTACAACCAGTAAACACTCAGAAATAGACTCAGAGAATACACACTCAGAAACACACACTTAACAGATCTCGCACGCTCAGAAGTCTCTCAATTACAAAGACCAAACCTCTATATATACTAGCTGGTCCGAGCTTTGGCCGAACCTCAGGTTCGGCCAGTCCGAACTTCAGGTTCGGACCTAGTTCGGCCAGACCTAGTTTGACTTGATCTTGTACTTTGTTTGATACTTCACACGACGCACATATCAGGTATCAACAAACTCCCCCTCGTCGTGTGCAGTATCTCTTCAACATCATCAACTTTGTATCTTCAATCAAGCTCCCCCTCAAGTGTAGAATCCGTTCGTTCAAATGAAATGAATCTTCAAACAAACTCCTCCTCAACTCGATCGTAGCTTGATCTTGAATACTTGATGACATTTTAGTGTATCTCTGGTCTTTCATCAACAGCTTCAGAAGACTTGAAATTGTGATATCTTGCACATAGTAACCTGCTCAATCATTTAAAATAATCCTGGCGCAAAACGTCTCTTCGAGACTCCAAGATATGAATTTGAAAATGATTTGTATCACATGTTGATCAGATCGAAAATAAAGCAGAAACAAAATCTTTTTGATTTTTCAAAGTTTATACAAAAACACACCGAAAATCTTTTTGTGCTTTTCTGAAATGAAATGAAATTGCAAAACAGAATCAAACACTATTTTTGGTATGAGAAAGATCACTATATGGGATCATATTGAACATAACGCACTGAACTGCATTTCAATTTCAATTAATCGAAACACATAAGTCATGCTGATTGCTGGTATAATTTGTCCAACTTAAACTCAGGCAGAATCATACTCATAACATCTGGATATGTTAAGGTATTGATTAGATTTGCATTGACCAGTATATCCCACACTATCAGACATAATCAGACATTTTCAGCTTTTCTTTTCTTTTTCCTTTTGTGTGACAGCATTTGTGATTTTTCACCATGCATAATATTTTCATGATATCGTCAACTGTGTTCCATGCAAAAAGAAATAAGAACGTTAAATCGTCTACTTTAAGGTCGATCTTTCGATACGCAGATAAGGCCTCGGATTTAACAAAATAAGAAAATAAAACAAGTTGAAATTGTATAACCCAACAACAATCAGGTCGGTACTCCCGTACACGCAGAGAAAGTCCGATGATTATACGAAACACCAAAGAAAATAAAGCAGAATGTCAAACGAACAACGATCAGGTCGATCTTTCGATACGCAGAGAAAGTCCGATCGTTTGACAAAATAAAGAAAATCAAACAAGTTTAAATCTTTACAAAATGAACACATGTATACACAGTGACTTCTCATTTTGAATTTCACACTTATTTTTCTTTTTGTGTCATGAAATATGCATCAAGATGTTATCCACATGGTCAAGCATTAGTATTTAGTGTATACCACATCTGACTACTTTCTGATTTGCCGAGCCTACCAAGCATATCAAACAATGATCTTATGGCCCTTTCATCTACTCTATCCATGAGTCAGATACGTAAGTCAATGTACCATCATTTCCCAATGATCAATTTCTCACAATTTTATATATTTGGCATGTACTCACCTTCCTTCATTATATATTTGGCATATATTCACCTTCTTCCCATAACATGCTTTTTCTCAATTACTCCCCCTTACTTACAATTCTCCCCCTTAAAATGAAAACTCTATTTTTGGATTTTCATTTTACACAAAAACGAGACTCTATTTTTAGGTTTTTTTGAGAAAACTTTGTAAACAAAGAAAAGTGATTAATCAACACGGATACGATGCAATTTTAGAATTCAGAAAATTTGCAGGTTATAAAGATTTATCATGAAAATTTAAATTAAGCAGAATACTCCTCCATCAACAACGTTGCAATCGTCGATAGGTCTTCTAGAAGTACCTGCACACTAGTCAAACTAATCAGTTCACAAATGACCCGAAGCGAATTGCTTCTGGTCGACCAGTGTCCTTGTTTTGCTTAGAAACCATCTTAGGTTTCCATTGTTGTTGTTTTGGTAATTCAGTTTTTGATGAAACAATCACAGGTGACAGTGATGAAGAACCTACACTTTGAACCTTTGAAAACATTGGAACAAAACGTTTTTGTTTATGGAAGAATGTAGGTTTAACTTCATCAAAAACTCTGCCTTGTTCATCAAAGAACTTTGTGGTGGCAGGTTTACCAAAAACAGATTTCCTGTGAAATCTTTGTGGTGAATCAGCAGGTGATGGACAATCTTTTGCCATATGCCCTGAGCGACGGCAAATATAACAGATTCTTGTCGTTTTGTCCCATCTTTGATGTACCTGCGAAGAACACACATGAATATCTCGAACATGATCAGAATGAGAATCATATACCTGATGCCTGTGATCATGTACCCATTTGGATGTAGGGCTTCAAGATTGAGAACTTTCAGAGGAAATGGTAGCTTTCACAAAAACCTCAGCAATCTTCCGAGCATCAACACAATGAAGAGGAAATTCTTTGTCAGAAAATAATTGATCTGAACCCTTGAGTTTGTAAAACCGCTCGGGTTGAATTTTATCAGCTTGAAAAACTTCCTTCTTCACTTGTTTCATCTTTAATTTCTTCAAATCATGAGATGAAGATGCTGGAACCTTCTCAGCTTTGTCTTGTATCCCGTGAAAACCCAAACCTTCATGTATTCCTAGAAATCTTCTCTTCAAATGAACAATGTCCATTCTTTGCTAATCGAGAAAACTCAGCTTTTACTTCGTTTACATTCTTTTGAGCATAAAAGATCTTTTCATCAAACTCAGGTTGAGTCTGAATCTTGTCACTAGAAGTAGCCGACTTCTCATTATCAGCAGAAGATGAACCAGATACAAACTTCGGTGCAGGAGAGACCTCAGATTTCGTTTCCTTATTTTTCTTATTCTTCCTGTTCTTCTTCTTCGGCACAACTTTCTCATCGTCAGCAATAGATGACGAAACCTTTGAATAATCAAATTCGTTAACTTGTTCCTTCACTTCTTTAACAGCTTCTTTGATATGGGCAGGGGGTGATGCAGTCTTATCAAACATCTTCTCAAAATTTTCATCATTAGCTAGAAAGCTTGTGAAGACTTAAGAATTTGAGACATTATTAAGCAATCGATTAGCATCAAGAACTTAAACCTTCAGATCAGAAATTTTCTGTTGAGCCTCAGCAAATTCTTTTTCTTTAGCAATCAATCGCTTTGCAACCTTGTGAGTTTCAAATTTTTGCAAACGCAGATTATCAAGTCCCTCATGTAACTCCTTCTTCAATTTATCCTCGTTGCGCTTTTGAATCTCCAAATTCGCGGCTTGAACTTTATTGACACAAACTAACTCCCGCTTCTCATCCAACAACTTTCCCATGTCAACTTGATATGCTTCAATCTTAGCAGTTGATTCTTCAACATTCTTTGTAAGCAGATCAAGTTTGACCTTTGATTTATCAAACAAATTCTGAAAATCATTAGCAGTATCTTCATCCTCATTCTTCCATTTCTTTATTTGATTGAAGAAATACTCCTTCTCTTCTTCTAAAATGTCAATTCTATCAGCAAGCATCTGTTCATTTTCTTTGACAGAATAAAGATTTGTGTTAAGCATACTCACATCGTTTAACAAAGATTCATTTTTCAATGTCAACTTCTTCTCACTTTTTTTAGACACCTCTAACTCTGCCTTTACAGCCTTGAATTCCTTAGAAAGAGTTTGAATTTCATGCAATAATGAAGTATTTTCTTTCATCAGACTCTCCATATTCTCAGCTGATTCATAAGAACTTGGATTTGAAGTAGTATCAGAACTAGTGTCTGAACAGAAATCCTCTTCTTGATCATGAGTAACTATCAAGGCAGATGAATCATACCCAAATTGTTGACCCCAATCATAAACACCATCAGGTTGAGCTGTCAATGTTATAGTCTTGCTTGTGTTACTAGTAGATGGTTGAGTAAAACCAGGCTTGGGTGAGTGAGGAAAAGTAGACTTGCTTGAATGTGCTTGTTGACAATCTTTGGCAAAATGTCCTAGCTGTGAGCATTTATAACATTTTAGCTTAGACTTATCAAAACCCAATTTATCACCAGAAAGATTTCTTCCATGTTTCTTGAAGAATCTCTTTAATCTTTGACATAACATAGCATACTGCCAAGAAATATCCAATTCAGTTAGTTGATCATCATCAAGAGAATCAAGATCTTCACTGGTTAACTTTGCATCAGCAACATTTTTAACAATCGAACCAAAAGATGATGAAATCAAGGCCGAAATCATTTTAGCACAATCTTATGTTGATTCAGCATAAAAGGCATTCTGATTTGAAAAATTTGGAATTATAAAGTTACAACCTCGTGAAGACGTATTATCAGAATTATCAGAAATTCCAGTCAAGAAAGCTGTACTTGGTGCAGAATTGAGATTTGGTTTAGCTTTAGCATTCATGCTGGCTGTATTCTCATCATGATACAACTCAGAATGTTGCAAAGTAGCAGTTGATTTCTTGGAGTTCAACATTTCCATTTCCCGAGCATGAAGTTTTCCAGTAAGCGTGTGAAACGTCATTGTAGAATAATCCTTGTCATGAGTGAGTAGCCAAACATAATTTTCCCACTTTTCAGGTAACGCTTCCATGATCTTTTCCTTTAAATCCGCATCAGATTTTTCAATTCCAACAATCTTCAATTCACTAATCAAATGTGAAAATCTTGAAACTAGAGCAGTAATGTTTTCATTGTCATAATTCTGAAAATTATCAAATTCTTTGTTCAAGACTTCCTTTCGACTCTTCTTATAATCAGCATTTCCTTCACATCTTGCGGATAAAGCATCCCACAATTGCTTAGATTTCTTGCAAGTGCTAAATTAATGAAGCAATTCAGTAGGTAAAGCCATAGTAAGATAACCATAAACTTTCTTTTCAAACTCATAACTTTTTCTTTCATCACCATAGAAATCTTGAATTTCTTTAAGATCTCCATCTTCCATTGGTCGTTCATACAACTTTCGAATTGGAATCCATAGATCAATGTCATTTGTGCTAATATAAGCAGAAAATCATTTCTTCCAATTTTGATAATCTTCCAGCTTCAATAATTTGGGAACTTTCTGGCTTGTTCCAATTTCATTATCAAAATTCAGCATGGTTTGCATGGCACTTTGCATTGTAGCAAACGCGTGAAATTCCGACATCGTTCGGAAGGAAAATAGGATTCTGCCGGCCGAACTCTCTCCGAACTTATGACTAAGCTCCGAACTCTGTCCGAACCTAGAACCAACCTCCGAACTTCGTCCGAACTTGCTCCGAGTCAAAATCAACAGACCGAACTCCTAAGAGACTCCGATGTAGCACCGAACTACCTCCGAACCTTGATTTAACTCCGAACCTTGTCCGAACTAGTGACCGAACACAGAAACTCCGAACTTTGACCGAATTAACACCGAACTCTCACCGAAGATGGACCGAACTTCAAGTTCGGAGCAGTTACTCCGAACCTGATCAGTAAACTCCAAACTTTGAATTCATTTTTCAAAAAACGCGTAAAAAATGACTGATTTTGACGAAACTGGTTACTATGAGTCAGAAAAACCAATAGAAAGTGATTTAGAAACAGATTTAACACCAAAAACTCGATAGAATTGATGAACAACACGAAAACAATCTCGAGAAACACGAAAAAAGCTCCAAAAAAACCAAAAATAGCAACCACAGATCAGTAGAATGAACCAGAAAGCTCTGATACCACTTGAAAATGCGTGAGCATCGGATCGTCTACTCGATCTAGCTAATCGGACATCGAAACGTAATTAACCGATTGATTTATTGATCAACGAAGAACAATTACAACCAGTAAACACTCAGAAATAGACTCAGAGAATACACACTCAGAAACACACACTTAACAGATCTCGCACGCTCAGAAGTCTCTCAATTACAAAGACCAAACCTCTATATATACTAGCTGGTCCGAGCTTTGGCCGAACCTCAGGTTCGGCCAGTCCGAACTTCAGGTTCGGACCTAGTTCGGCCAGACCTAGTTTGACTTGATCTTGTACTTTGTTTGATACTTCACACGACGCACATATCAGGTATCAACAGAAATCCGAACAAGTCAGAAAGTTCCTAAATTGCTCAAATTGAAAGATTATCATAGTTGGGTTACACGGTTTGAAGCGTATGTCTCGGCGAATGACCAAAACAAATAGAACAAACAGTTATCATATTCTGATCAATATGTATATCCTAAGGGTGAAGATGGGGAACCAATTCTTCAAAGGGAGCTTTCCGGTGAACAAAAGAAAGTGTATCAAGCTGAGAAGAAAGCATATGGTACTTTAACGATGGCATTGCCGATAGAATTATTACATCAATTTTCAAGTAACTACACGACAAAGAGTTTGTGGCATGCTTTAGAAAAGAGATGTGAAGGTAATGACCAATACAAGAAAAGTCAACAAAAGGTGCTGAAGAAGGAATTTGATAGTTTCAAACATTATCACAATGAATCAATTCCAAATCTGATTGCACGGTTTGCTCATTTAATGAGTGAAATGAAATTGGTGAATCTTACAAAAGATGTAGCTGGTAAGAAAGACAATATCATGGAAGCCCTACCAGAGAAATGGGAGAATTATATGATGATGGTTTCTCATGATAAAGATTATTCAAAAATGTCTTTTAATGATCTGATTCAACGAATCCAAGCAAGGGATATGGAGTTAACGGTGAACAAGTAACTTCCTGAGCAAGTTCAAAATCCTGCAGTGTATTATGGTAATAATGATTCCACTTTGAATGCTGGGAAATCGAATATTCTAAGTTCTGCATCTCCTACAACATTTATTGCAGGTAAATCTGAAATTCCAAGTTATTCTTATGCTGGTTGTACTGTTTCGAGTCCTAGTTCTTCAACTCAAAGTGCATTATCTGTTCAAACTATCGATGATTATAATGCTTTGATGTCTGCATTAGTATCTTCATATTTTGGTGTTATCACTGGTGCTGTGAATAATGCTGAATTAGCAAATGAAGATTATGATCAAATTGATTATGATCATTTGGAGGAAATGGATCTGAACTGGCAATATGCTATGTTGGTTCGAAGAACAAAGAAATTCTTCAATCGGACAGGGAAGAAGAGATTGAACCAGGATGGAAAGATTGGTTTGGATAAGTCAAAGGTGAAATGTTATAAGTGCTCCAATTATGGTCATTTTGCACGAGAATGTCCAAGTTCTGTTGAGAGTAAATTGAAAACTGATCAACATGCACATTTAGTATTTCATCCATCAAACGAAGCAGATAAAGTTGTGACGAAATCAGTTTCTTTTGCTAATGATGTGACAAAAACATTTTGGCATCCAGATGAATTTACCTGGAATGCAGATTCATCGAATAGAAAGAATCATGTTCCTATTTCAATCGCTTTGACTGCTCATCATGCAGATGATGACAGTTTTCTGACTGATTCTGATTCATATTGGAGTGCATCTTTGGTTCAAGATGATTTGCTCAAAGTTTCTGATAGTTCAAAAGTTGACACATTTGAATGTCTTAAATGTAAAAAGTTACTTCAGGAGGTTGCAAGTTTTGAATAAAGTTGTCATATGTCAACTGAAGAGATTGTGGTGCTCAAGAAAGACTTAGAAGATTTTCAAAAGAAGTATTATGAGTTGGTTCATGTTCATGAAGCTATTTTAAAGGAAAAGGCTCAATTAGCTGAAGAATGTGAAAAAGCTAAAGCTGAAGCTTTAGACGCAGCTCAAGATTTTGAGAATTTATTTGAGAAAAGTTATCCGGTTCAGCAAAAGTATGAGGAAGATACTGCTCTTATTGCTAAAACTGTTGATACTGTTGAGAAGTTACAAAACAAGATTTCTATGCTTCAAGATGAGAATGTTCTATTTCGTGATAAAAATGAGGTTTTGACTAAGGATGTTGAGATCTATAAGCAGAAGAGAGAGAATGTTCTTGAAGAATTATATGCAGAATGTGAGATTCGAAAGTTACAAACTTATGAATATGATGATCTCAATTAAGAATTCATCAAGTCACAGAAAGAGGTGTTTGAGGCTCAACAAAAGATCAATGATTTGAAATTGGAAATTTTAGAGCTAAAAAGACAAGTGAAGAATTGCAATTTGTCTCCGACATTGCTAAACTTCTTATATAAACAGGATCAGAGTTCAGAAAATTCTCAGAAGGAGGATGTTCACTCGGTTCCTCAACCAGTGGATTTGATTGAAGTTACTTCTGCTCAAACTGATCCAAAAGCTGAATTAAATGATTATTCAAAATTTGCTACTCCACCCAAGAAGAACAAGTCCAAATCTAAGAAGAAGGAGAAGCCTTTGGGTGACACTCCAAAATTTGTTTCCAAATCTGTTATGTTGGAGAATGAAAAAGTTTTTGATAAGGTTGTGTCAAGTTCTTCATCTGCAACCGAAGAAGAAAAAGGGTTAATTGAGAAGAACAAGTTGAAAGATATCAAAGCTAAATTCACTAGTGGAGCTAAGTCACGAGAAGCTTCAAGTTCTTCTCCAATTCTTCAAAGAATCAAGGATCTAAACACAAAGGTTTGGGTTACAAAGTGACGGAAGAACCTGTTCAAGCCAAGAAACCAGTGAAGGCTGAGAAGGTTTCTAAAGCAAAGGTTGCAAAGAAATCACCATCTCAGAAAGAATTTTCTTATTCTTCTGGAAGATCGTCATCTTCAAGGAGTCCATCTCCTAGGTATGATTCTTCTGATGGTTTCTTTGATAACTTTGATTCTGATCATTCATCTGGTTTTTCAAAGTTAAAACAATTTTCAAGTATTTTTAGAGAAAGACTTTGTTATGTATGTCGTCAACCGGGACATCTTGCTGCTGATTGTCCGACGACTGCATATATCCACAAAACTGCCAAATATGTGGATAACAAAGGTGAAATTTTTTATAAACCATGGTCCTCAAAGATTAAATCAACTCGTACGTCTTGGTCTAAACCGAGTAGGTCAGTTGAATCTGATTCTGGTTCTGATCAAAAAATAAAAGTTTTACAAATTTGGAAACCCGAAGTTGTTTCCAAGGCCAACAAAGACTATGAGGACGACACCGGGCGACCCGCCGTTATTGAATCGGGTCGGTCCCCAAGCGACTAATGTTTTATTTGGTGTCAAACAGGTATTTCAGGAAGACCTTTCGGTGATTGGGAAATTGCTGATTGTGAAATATATGTGTTAACTTAAATTGATTTTCAAAATCGTTTGGTTTTCAAAAAGCTATAACTGCAAGTATTCGTGTTGGTTGGTGAATTTCTTGTTTTTGTTTTATCTCTGTCTCATTCTGCGGGGGAGTTTGTTTTTACAAAAATACAAAAATAGTGTGTTTGTTTTTCAAATCGTAAAAATGAAAATCTATAAATAGAGTTGTCATTTTTAGGGGGAGAAATTTGAAAAAGACAAAAACATGGAAAAATGAGAAATTGTATCCGACATGATTGGGAAATGATGGTACATTGGCTGACATCGTCTGACTCAAGGATAAAGTAAGTGAAAAAGCCATAAGACCATTTGATCGAAGTGTAAGGTAGGCTCGGCAAATCAGAAAGTATACAAATATGATATACACTAAATCTGTTGCTTGACCTAGTGGACAACATCTTGATGTGTATTTCATGATATATCAAGAGAAAGATATGTGAAAAATAAAATGAAAAGTCACTGTGTATACATGTGTTCATTTTGCAAAGATTTAAACTTGTTTGATTTTCTTTATTATGTCAAACGATCGGACTTTCTCTGCGTATCGAAAGATCGACCTGATCATTGTTCGTTTGACATTCTGCTTTATTTTCTTTGGTGTTTCGTATAACTCATCGGACTTTCTCTGCGTGTACGGGAGTACCGACCTGATTGTTGTTGAGTTATACAACTTCAACTTGTTTTATTTTCTTATTTTGTTAAATCCGAGGCCTTATCTGCGTATCGAAAGATCGACCTTAAGGTAAACGATTTAACGTTCTTATTTCTTTTTGCATGAAACACAGTTGACTATCTCATGGTTACAATCATTATGTGATTAATATCACAAATGAAATCACAAAATGTGATATGCAAAAGCATATCTGAGTATGTCTGATAGTGTGGGGTACACTGGTCAATGCAAAACTAATCAATATCTTAACATATCCGAATGTTATGAGTATGATTGTGCCAGAGTTTAAAGTTGGAAAAGTTATATCTGCAATCGGCATGGCTTATGTGCTACAATAATCGAAATTGAAGTGTAGTTCAGCATGTTATGACCAATATGATCCCAAGTCGTGATCTTTCTCGCAAAAGACAAAAATAGTGTCTGATTCTGTACTGCAATTTACTTGTTATTATCAGAAAATACCAAAAAGATTTTAGGTGTGTTTTGATATAAAGTTTCTAAAAGTCAAAAAGATTTTGTTTCTGGTTTGTTTTCGATTGATCAACACGAAATACAAAATCAACTTTCAGAATCAAAATATCTTGGAGTCTCTAAGAGACGTTTTGCGCCAAGATTATTTATGTTGGCAGGTTTCTAAGTGGAAAGAGAACATCACAACTTCAAGTCTTCTGAAGCTTGTTGATAAAGAGATTACACACGATGCAATATCAAGTATTCAAGATTGAACTCATCGTCAAGATCGAGGAAAAGTTTGATTGAAGATACAAGATACAAGTTTTGATAAGAGGGGATGATACTGCACATGCCGATGGGGAGTTTGTTGGAACATGGTCCTAGATCGTCATGTGAAGTATCAAATACAAGACGAATCACACAAGATTGCTGAGGTCCGAACTCAGGCCGAACCTGAAGATCGGACATGGCCGAACCTTGGGCCGAACCTGAGGTTCGGTTCAGCGTGGTTCAGCTTGTATGAATAGTATGTCTTGTATAGATTTGTAAAGCTTCCGAGTCATATCTTCTCTGTGTACTTTGTGGTCACCTCTGTGGTTAATACAAAGCATATTTGTATTTACTCTTTGTGTTTTACTCGTTTACATTACGACTAAGTAGAAGATCCACACGCTCAAGCAATTTCATTAACCCTTAGTCAGATATTTATATATCTGACTAATTACGAACCAAGTCCCTCGTCATTCCTTTCACCGCTAATGAACCATGATATACTATGATTAATTAATAAAATAGTTTTATTAATGTAGTTTTTGTAAAATCCAAGACACAATAAACTCAGATAAGAATTATCTGATTTATTAGTTGCGTCATTGACATTAGTCGATTAAAAGTAACGTCCCATTCCGCTCTTTATCGTAAAGATAATTACGTAATTAATATATTTATTAATCAACAATAAATAATAGTTAATTACTAATTTCCATGATTCACCGGTTAACAATTTAAGCGGATTTTGATTTCGTTGCCCTCAGTGTAACTCTTACAGGTCTTAACCGGGTCGGGTTCTCGATGTTGTCAGGTTTGGACATACAATATCTAACACTTACGAGAGGGCCCACGACGTCTAACTGTTGCATGATTCATGCTAGAGTACAGTATGTTGACTACATACCTCTTCCACTAAACTTCAGGTCCATTCCCAAAAGTAGCCGTTATGACTGGCAATTATGCGACAACGTTAAGCTACAATCAAAGAACAGTTTTAGGCAAACGGGAGGTTGCACATGTATCTTAGGTCAAAGGATACTATTGAGTATAACATTTAATCAAATTTTTCTTAAATCCATGAAGACATATTTGATGCGAGTTACGTCACAACGTCATTCAATAATGAAGTCTGTGAGTCTGGATTGTCAACCATTTGTGTCCAAAGTCAGAATAGTCATAGTTCAGATTCGTTCCCACAATTGTGATTGACTACGGACATTATAGAATATTTCAAAATATTCATGGATATTAAAACGTATAAAATTCGAACACCTTAAGTAGAATTCGGACTCTGCATCTAACATTTTAGATCAGGTCGAATGATTTTGTGCAAACGTTAAAGTTCGACATCCCAACACTAAATTAGAACATCATTGTAGTGTAGAATTCAGGTACTATGTAATAGTATTAACTCTTTGATCTTACATGATCAATATAACTATGAATTCGATACTAAGTTCTTAAATTGTGTTTTTGTATTGCCTGGTGAGGGTGTATCTTTAGTTTTAGTGTTTATCTTCAACAGTAGAACTACTTAAGTGAATTTGAATGTGTAATAAAACCTGTACCCTTGGTTTGCACATGGATTACTGTATTATCACATGTGCATGTTAATTGATTATTTATAGAATCCAATCAACTTCTTGGAGCGTACCATTATATTCATGATTCAAAATATCACTTAAGGTGGCTTTGTTGTTCAACGAGTATGAGATCATACTCTTCATGAACATTTTTATATCATCAAAATTAAGTTGTGATGATGTGTTTCCAGCTTATGTCATTGTGTAACCTCTTACAGTGACATTAATGCAATATCTATATATTAGATTCCTTTCGCGTCACGTCTAGTATGATATGACTCGTTTCAACAAATTGATCAAATCCGTAGATGTTCTTCCAGAGATGAACGTATGCAAGATAAATCATGCTCTCAGGGCAAGCGTGCTGATTGATGAACAACTAGTCAGAGAATTCTGGGGAACTGCCAGAGCAAATCTTGATAAAACAAGAATCACTGCAACGGTTCAAAACCGTCAGATTGAGATTACTGAAGAAGACATTCGTCAAGGTTTGAATATTAATGATAAAGCTGAAGACACAATGGAGTATTCAAAGACCGTAGTGTTAGAAGGTGCCCAGTCTTTGGGATATGAAGGAAAATTCCCACCAATTTTCAAGAAGCTACTGCCGCACTACTGGAGGTGTTTGGCACATTACATGCAGAAATCCTTCTTGGGCAAGAGAACAAGTTTTGATCAGCTGAACAAGGTGCATGGCACAGCATTCGTTGCACTAGCCTTGGACTGGGATTTTAATTTTTCAAAGATGATGCTGTTGGATTGGGTTGGCAATGCTGATTTGAGTGCCAGAGAGCAGTTTCTTATGACGCCAAGGTTTGTGCACATGGTGGTAATGAAGAAGTATCCTATGATACAGGAAAGGATTGAGAAGCTGGACATCAAATTCATGGATAATGGAGTGTTCGGTTTGCAAACACAAGATAGAAAGGGAAAGAGTACCTATCAAGGGAGGCTTGAATGGTCTAAAAAAGGTGCTTTCCCTGAGGTTGCAAGGGAACAAGATCAAGAAGAATCTGATTCCGAACCTGAAGTGCATCCAGTCAATGCATCTCTGGCAGAGGATCATGATGTTACAGTGAATGTTCAGAGGGAACCAGAGGTTATACCTTCGGATGAAGAAAATGTAATGGATGATATCTTTCCCGAGAACGAGAATTTGGATGATGATATTTATGGAGATTTGGGCCCGATAAGTAACAAGAGAACGAGAGATGACTTGGTCTCATCTTCAAGTAGTGATGCAACCCCTCCAGAGTTGGAACTGAATGTTGATGAAGATGATGTGCTTGCAGAGCCCATTCCTGTGCGTGAACCGTCGCCAAGAAAGAGATCTGATCCCAGAACTATCAGATTTAAATTTCAGAAGACAAGCTCAGGGGTGATGGTGATTGAACCTACAAGTGGAAATGCTCAGAATGTGGATGTGTCTAAAACTACAAATGTTGAATGCACAATTCAAGCTGATGATCAGGTTAATGTCCAAGAACCAACTCCGATGCAAACTGAAAGTCCTATTCTGAATGAACAAAGCCCAGTTCATGAAGAAAGGCAATTTCTTGATGTTAAAAGTACCTTTATGGAGCCCAGTCCGGTGAGAATAAACATTTCAACTGACTCAAGTCAGCCCCCAGTTGTTCCAAGCTTTCGTCCGTACCAAGCACTTGTTGAAGAACTTGCTCAAGCCAGTGATCTCCCTGTAGATCTACGGATAAGTGCGGATCCTCAGATCAACTTCCTTTTATCCCAAAACAGAAGAAGAGAGGGAGAGATTAAAGAGCTAAAGGAAGAAAACAAGAGGTTAAAGGAGAAGGAGAGCAAGAATGAAGCCAGTATTGGATTCTTGTATGCGGGATACCTTGAACTAAGGAAGAAGTTGGAAGACCTGAAGGGAGCTGATAGATTAAATACTCAGGGTGCCCTAGGACAGAGTTCTTCTCAAAGTGCTCAAACTGCTGATAAAGTGCATGAAGATGAAGGTGATGACACCATAGTGATGTCTGACTATGTTCAAGGAGGAAGAATCATCTCAAAGGCACCGGAAAGTCATGAAAACTGGTTCAAGGATTTCTTTCAAGGACCTCCCCCTACGCTGTACTCGATTGATGTCGGTGAAAGTGAAATCGACAAAAGGGGGAGCCGTGAACCAATCTTGTGCTGGCACTATGATGGTGAGAAGAAGTTGTTTGCAGTAATCCGAGATGGATACAGTCCAGTGGAGTATTACAGAACAAGAGGCCAATTTCACTCCTGGACAGAGCCTGAGATCAGAAATTTGTTGAGGGCACCGTATATAAATCGATGGAGGAATGCTCAAGGAGATCAAGTTCGTGACAACCTGATGAGCCATTTGGCAGAAAACTTTGTGAACTTTGATCTCAAACAGGTCAGATGGATTGAGACTGGAACTGACCCAGTAACAGGAGAGCCTATTGGAGAAGTGAGGCGACCACCCACCAAGAGAACTAGAGTGATAAATATGTTGGAAGAAATTGAAGATGGCACGTTAGTGAAAGACTTCGACAACTGGTTTTATGATCCAACGACTCATGAAGTGGTGGTGGTCTGCAAGAAGATGAGAGAATTCCGCTTCTATGATCCGGTCGATCTGCTGAGGTTTGGTGAACGTGATATCAAGCTCCTCGCCTCCCAACCTATTCTCGGTGATGAGAATGATCTTGAAAATGCTATCCGGGTGGGGATCTTTCATGGAACAGCGAACCGGATCGTGGAACGTGAATGGTGGTCAAGCACGAAGCCGAATACCTTCAGATTTGATCTGCTGCTTCCGTAGACGCTCTAATGGTTCATGCCTAGGGGAAGATTGTTGGGCTATACTTTATGAGGCATGAACATTAGATTGGGCTTATTTGTTTTTGGGCTTAGTATGTTTACGGTTTGGGCTAGTTGGGCTTATGGGTTTACGATATCTTCTAGGGCTTTTGTAGAGGTAGTATAAATACCTCATGTGTTTATGATTAATACAAGTTTGCTGATTACGATTTCTGTGTTCCTCATATATTTACGATCGCAAACCCGTTTATCAAAGAGAGATTGATTGTTCTTCACTCAAGATTTGATCATATTGTGTTGTTTATCACTTATATCAAGTCTATTTCATCATCTTTCTCTTGAATCAATCTCTTACAAGGATTCCGCACTTGTTAGAGATTAAGATATCGTGAACGGTTGTTGTTTCTGGACCAACAATTAGCAAACGTTGGTGACAACTCAATTAATAATCAACCGCTAATATACTTGTGTGTATACCGCTGATGTGTTGCAAACACATCCCATTTCCGGTGTCTTTTATGTTGATATTTGAGTCTAATTGAGTCGGTTTTCTTTAGTTTTAGTTTTTTTTAGTTAAAATAGTGTCTTTGGGGTCTTGTTCATGTTTTTATAAGTTTTGTAGGTATTTGATGAATTCCTGAGGCCGAGAGAGAGATTTGGAAGAATAGAAGAAAAATAAAGAAAAGTGCTGAACAAGATGTCCCAGGCGTATCGCCTGGGACTGGATTGTGTCTAAGCGATACGCGCGGAGTGGCTGGTCAACGAAAGTCAAAGTCGGTTCCGCCCGACTAAATTGTCGTGTAATGAGCTCCAGGCGTATCGCCTGGTGGGAATACATTAGCAAGCGATACGCTTGCAGCCTAATAACCCGCAAAAAGGGGTTTCGACTTATAAATTCATCTTTAGGGTTTCAATTCGATATTCTTCGACTTCCAGACGACAGAGGAGCGGTCTGAGACAATTTTCAGAGCCAAGGAAGATTACGATTCAAGGGGAAAGGCTGAAGATCAAGCATTCGAATTCGGTTACGTGTCGGGTTTTTCGTCTAACCTTTTGTCTTGTGATTATTTGTTACGTCTAGTCATGATTTCTGTTAAAGATTTAGTTTTTATCTGTGTTCATGACTGGATTATGTTTTTAGGCTAAACTTTTAGAGCCACCTAGACTCATTATGATGATTTTGATCTATTGATGGCTTTTATTCGGTTATGACTTATTGATTGATGTTGATGATCTTTTCAATTCCAGTAATTTTCTGTAATGATGCATATGAGTACTTGATTTCGATTTCTAGTTGTAAATTAATCCTTGCTTTGCTTGCGGATGTCTTCCGGTTTGGGTAAAGTAGTTATCTTGTAGGTTATGCTTGCAATTTGATGTGATTGCTTAATTGTCGTCATAGGGTTAGTTGATAATTGGTTATTTGAATCTTGTGTGTTGCTAGCTAAATAGACTTAAAAGGGTGATAGCTATTGGGTAGTCGGGTTGGATAATTATCTAGGATTGGATTGTCTCAAAAGGATTTTCCCTAGATTAGTTTTCTATCTTGTTATTCCAAATCATTATAGTTAGTTATTGGTAGCTCCTGCTAGCTTAAGGTACCCGAGATTAGGTTCGGAGGTGGTTGGGTTTAGTTGAAGTAGGAAGTACCCATAAGGTGAACTCTTGTCCGAGCGTAGGATCATCTGCTATGAAGGACTTAAAAGGTGAACTAGCCGCCATCAGATTAGTCATAACCGATAGAAGTTGTCATTAGTGATTAGGATTCCGAGTCTAGGTGGTATCTCTCCCTGCTTCTGACAGTTGTCTTTAGGTTTTCCTGTGTTCGTCCGTTTGCTCGTTATTTAGTTAAGTTAGTTAAATCAATCTCAATTCAAAACCCAAATTACTCAGTATTTCCATTTTCGTAGGTCTAGGTTAATTCTTGTTTCCATAGCGTCCTAGGTTCGATATTCCGGTCTTGCCTTGGCTTTACTATAATCCGACAGGTTCACTGCCTTAGGGTTCGGTTCGGTTTAGGTTATTTCGGTAAAATTAGGTGTGTCTTAGGTCTAGGTTTAGGTCTATTTTTATTAGTGTTTTTAGTGTCGTTCCGTGCACATCAACCGCCTATATATGCGGGTATATCAAGTATGGTAAAATTTTACTATGAAAATACCATTGCGAGTGTAATTTAACTTTAGTAATTATCATATAATTATTTTTGCGTTTCTGGTCAGAAAATTTTCAAATTATACCGTGTTATGTCAGTATTTTACCGGTTAAACTCCCAATACTATATATATATATATATATATATATATATATATATATATATATATAATATATTACACTTGGCACTTGACAACTAATAAATCAATTAAAATAAAAAAACAAAAATCTATAAAGATGCCATCTTGCAAGCCTAATCCTAAACCCTATGCACTAGATATGATGATGCATGAGTATTACTTGCAAATATAAGCCATGTTTCCCTCTTTCCTACATCCATCAAAAAACAGTCTCTCTCTCTCTCGTCCTCCCCATACCAACCGTCCCATACACTCTCTCTTGCTCCATCACCATTGAAAACCCATTAATTCTCATATTCAAGCTTAAGACTGAAGAAAGGATGGTGGATTTTTAGCTCTACGGATTCAAGAAAGGAAGTAGGATTCATCATCATTCATCATCTTCATCGAAACTCTAAGTAAAAACCGCTTTCTCTCTCTCTACTCTATCTCTAGAATTTCATAAGTTCTTTGTATTTTGATCCTCTTATAGATGATTGATGATGATTCTTTTATCAAATAAATTAAAGTTTTGATGAAATGAGGGTGTAGGAAGCATATGTCGTGAGATTATGGGTGGGTTTTTGTATGCATGTATAAATTATATATATATATATATATATATATATATATATATATATATATATATATAACTTGGTTACTAGATATTAATGACTACTCAAGTAAGTCATTAAAATGGGTTTTAATGAATTAATCAAAATTTTACATGCTCATAAATGTGTACTTAAAATTTAGATATTTGAAACATTTTGTTATTTATACTTGAACATAGAGCTATAAGTTAAATTTAAGTTAACTTTTTTTTAACAATATACATATTTCATGAAATATTCAAATTAACTAAAATAATTTTACTAGTTGAAACTAAATACCAACTTTGATTTAAACAAAAGTTTTTTTTTTTATAAAAACACTTGTTTCGAAAAATATATATATGTTTGATAAAAAGTTTCCCAATTAAAGACTCATGACTATTTAACATACAAACAATTGGAAGTTAAATTTACAATCAAAGAAGCCTTGTGTACAATCTTCTAAAGCAGACATTTTCTTTTGGGTACCTATGGTGATGCGCTATGTACTACTGCTTTGCTTTTCTTCTCTTCACAAAAGAAAAAGGGGTAGTATACAATGTTTAAAAGAAAGAAAGATGTCGACATCTTTTTTGTACTGCATATAGTACACCTTTTTTTTTTACTTGAGTTGCTTAATATACACACATCCAACCTCTCTCTTCATTATCACCATCCTCTTCTCTCTGTACAAAGAAACTGTTGGGGTCCCTCTTTACAAAGATCACCGGTGTTCATCCGGTTAGGTTGTTGATCGTTATCGATTTTGTCGGTGACGCCGCCGTTTCAAACGGTCGGCGACTCCGTCGTTACCGACGACCAATGACGCCGCCGTTTCTGACGGCTGGTGACGCCGTTGTGCAACCATCTTACGTTGTGTTGGTGGCATGTTTCATAGTTTTGAGTATACGGGTTTCTTTTTGAGACAGATGGGCATGGCTGATTTTGCTAACAACCGTCGTTGCTCCGTTTACGTTGAAGCGACGGCGGCTGTTGGCGGCGTTCTGTTTATTGTTACTCTGTTCATGTTGACGGCATTTGTTTGATGGTCTTCTGTTAGATTTTTGAAAAAAGGCTTCAATTTTTTTTTATATTTTGGGTTTTAAAAAACCTAGATCTTAAATCGATGAAAAATTGTTGTTTGTTTTGACCTGATTGAGGTTACTCCGTGGTTACATTGCTCTGTTGTTAACGACGGGTTGGTGGCGTCGGGTTTAGACCTTGGCAGATGTTCCGGGTAAGTCATAAGAGCCGTAATTTTTGGCTTAAAAATTTATTATTATTTTGTATGGACTTAATATTTAACGCTAGAAGTGTAATTATTTTTAGTATATAAATACGAAATAAAAGGTTCATGTAGTAATTTAGTTGTGGTCACCAACGGGTAGCTATTTAAAACGAAAAATACATTAAGGAATCATCATCAAGTCTTGTAAGTTGGAGGATCAACTTATGTTTAAGACTTGAGCTACTCTTAAATATCCTTTGAATATTGATAGGGCATCTTTAGAACGGTTGTGTTCAGATAATATCCGGATTTTAACTATGAGTTTCCATTGCCCCTCTTTTACGTTTTTATTGTTTTCGGGGAAAATATGCCAAAATGAATTTTTATTGATATAGTTAAAGATGTCATGAAGCTTATAATTGACATGTGATGGCCTTGAGTTTAGTTTTAAGTTATCCCTCGCTGTTTTATTTATACCATAATCATTAGCTCTATTGAAGGGGCCTTTGTTTGTATTGATAGATCTATCGGGTGTGACATTCCGCCCCTGGCTAATCGCGTTGGTTTTGTTCTGGATTGGGGTAATATAAATAGAAAAGGGCATGTGGACGTTTTGGGTTTGATTATGGGCTCAATGGTTAGATCATAATCGTAAATGTAGCTAATTTACGTTAAGTCATTATAAGGAATATTGCATGATAATTTTATTAATGGTATATAAATAACATCGGTAGTGATGTTGATTATTTATATTGGGAGCGTGGCTCGCTGGGAAATTTTTAATTTAAAACTCTATGAAACTCACGAGCTTTATGCTGACTATTATTTTTGGGCATATTTTCAAGATCGTAAGCTAAGCAGGGATGGATGGGCATGTGTTGGCTAGGGCGTACGTTGGTTGGCTATGTTTTCTTTTGGGGCCGCTTAAGTGCTAGTATCATGTCTATTTCTATAATAAATGAATGTTTTAGATAAATAAAGTTGGGATGCTTTAAATATATATTAAATAATCATGTTTCGATACAAGATTTACTTAAGTTTTAAAACCTTTAAAACTAGCTCAATAAAACGTATAGCCTGATATAAATTATGGGTATCAACTTCCGTTACCACCACACGTAACTATTTTCGCTGTGAATTTTTGGGGTGTTACAAATTTAAACGAACATTGGATCAACACTTAATCGTTATCCTGATATGGATCACTAGTGATACTCCACTTGCTTTGTGTAGACAAGGCATTCTAATAATCACCTATCTTTCAAACCATATGGATATTATTTTGCAAAAGAAATCTCTCTGCAAGTATATTTCGTTTCCTAAAATGAAATCATTTAGTTTCATAAATACGGTAGGAAACCAAATTGATCAATATCCAAATAGCATGTTGCATACATGAGATTGTAAGATGAAATCAAAGTCAATCTGCTTGAGTTTGATGGTATTCTTGATACGATCACCTTTATGTTTAAAAGGAGCTGCATACTAGACCCAATGATGACTACTTTATTAGAATATCGAGTCTGATTTAAAATTGACAATTCAATCTATAGACCAATCAATTATGGAAGAAAAATTGTCATCCAGTTCCATTTGGAATTATTAGTCATTTGGAATGCTAACATGTTTTCATAAATGCAACAACCATTTGTTGGTGAAAAGATGTTCATCTAATAAGTCTTGAATGATCACGAGAGTCGACTTACACAGTCCAATATATCCTATAGAAATCAAGTTTCTTTTATAAGGAATTTAGATGTTTATTGATCTGATGATGGACGTGTATTACTCAAATTCAGTCTATCGCAAGATTTTATCTTGGAACTATGTTCGAGTTTGCAAGTGATTAGTGAAAAAGCGTTTTGGGTATGAGGTGTAAGTGGTGGTCGTTGGCATGTCATCAGTCTTGTGTTTATTAGTTTCTGGCTTGAAACATTAATCCTTAGGGTGCTAGCATCAAGTGCTTAGAAGGATTTTAACACATATGAGTACAAGGCTATTGTAGTCATCAACTTTCAAGGTAATGTTCGTATATATCTATGACTATGATGGTTGTATGAACAAGGCTTAGTGTGTCCATATTATAATCAACAAGGTGATTATATAATATCAGTATAGCTAGTAATTTGAATTTTTTTGAACAAGCATTTGAACTTAGCAAAGGTCTTATTGTTACAATCGATGAAATCGTGAAAGCGATTTCATGAAAAGTTTAATTCGATTTAATGAATTCTCGAGCTATGTGATTCCAAACCATAAGGTTTTACGAATCCCAATAGTCATCATCCTTTTCATAGAAAGTACGCTGAGAATGAAAGACATCATCGACTTAATGAGAAATGAAGGAACAATTGTCATTCGACTCGCATTAGGCTAGTCTTTTATTTATTAAATCAAGAGTACCAGGTATAGTACTATGTTATATAATTTTGAATCTAATCTAACAAACAAGTTGAAAGCTTTTTCAAGTGTATCATAGACTAAACGAAAAACACCTACATATAGAATTAGCTCTAAAAGAAGTTCTATGCATGTAACGATTCAAAACCAGAAGCAAAAGGTATTCATCCTGGATACCGCCAGGAAAAACAAAGAAACAATTTATTTTAGAATACCACCAAGAATTGTTCAAAATGAAACAGGAGCTTTATTAAAGTTTTCGAAAACGCAAAGTGCATCATGTTATCTTAGGTTTTGCCTTCACCAACTTCATGCTCCTACAAAATGTAAATTATGTCAAGCATATGTTTAGGAGGATCTAATGAAGTGGCCCATAACATGGAGTCATAAATATATACCTTCGGAAGTGCCTACATCAGACTTCTTCCCTTTCACCTTGGCAAGATATTCCGGGCAGTTACATATCCAGTGCCCCATCTTATTGCATTCATAGCATTGGCGTTGTTCTAGTGGCGGTGCTTTTGAAGCTTTTGACTTGCCTTTGCTGGTGTTACCAGAGTTTCCGGTAGCAGAAGCCTTGTCTTTCTTCATCAGCCCAAGTTTCCTTCTCTTAACCCCAGGTTTCTTAGCACCAGTAGATCGGATCACGAGCACATCAGTGGTATTGTTGTTGATCAAACTTGATGTCGGCAGTTTTCAACATACCATGAAGCTCGGTCACTGTCTTAACCATACTGTTCATATTAAAGTTAATCCTGAAAGGAGTAAATGAACTGGAA
>JBCNJP010000017.1:37295395-37318494 GCA_039602395.1 Deinandra increscens subsp. villosa | reverse complement strand
TAAGATTATATTTATCTAACATTTATTCACATACACAAGCTTAGACCAAACCTTTACTTTTTCCATTACTTAACACGGTTTAGAAACTTTATATTACCCGTTTATTATAACCTTCCCGGAAACAGTTTATAACAGGTGATCATAATTTAAAACAGTTATAGACATTAAAACATTTCACGTATGTGTATCAACACAAATCAGGTAAAGGCATTTTAAATATTTTTCATATAAACAGTTGAATATATAACATTGTATGTATATATCAGCCTGAAAACATTAATAACATTTACAACATTTAAAAGTGGGTTCATAGAACTCACCTTATTCCTGTATCCAATTAATTCAGACAGAACCTCCATCACCATTCCCAATTAAACCTAATTGCATATCGTATGGCATTAACGCAAGGTTTTATATAATAAACACTCTTTATCTTTATTTCTATATTTTATTATCTTAATAATACTTAATTATTAAGGTTATCCATTTTAAGGTCAAAATGACCAAAATGTCCTTTAGGCCATTATCCCTTTCTTTTTAGTGATAATATGAAGACCCGCATTCCTATAAGTAAACGCTCACCCCGGAATCGCCCAGTGAGGTATGCCAGGTCCTAGTTAGGATTTATGACTTTGCCAAAAAACCAGAGTACAAGCGTTTACCCTTCCGGTCCGCATGAACTTCTAAGTACCCGAATAACTCGGTATATTAATTAATTATCATTTCTCACTTTTTAAGCCATAAATATTTATTATATATATAAACATATTACCATATCAAAAATCAAGTCCCAATACCTTCCGCATTGTTCAATATCAATTATCTTTGTTTCAAAATCTTAATTTCGACATAATTATCAAATAATTATCAAAACTCATTATCATATGAAATAAAATTAGGGCTTTTATTTATAATATTATATTATTATAAACCTTAAGTTAACCCCGTTTGATCAATTTGAGCTGAACAACGTTACGAAAATCCTAATTTTAACGTATTTTCAAAATAAATACCAAATCTATCCCAAACCTGAAATTAACTTAGGGCTTTCTTAAAATACATTATTTTAGGATTACTTACAAAAATTCAGACCCTAACTCCCACCCGATCACCCAATTTTAGCAAAACAAACTCAAGAACCCTAATTTTTATACATTTTTAGAAATCCAACAATATTATCAAAAACTGAAAGAGTTTATTGTTAAGCATACTAAATAATAACCGGTATGTAGAATTTGAGCCTCCAACTCCTCGTCGTTTGGTCATATTAAGCCGAAGAAGATTCTGGTTCGGAAGAGGGTTCTTGGGTTGTGTTTTTGTGAAATGGCGAGTTGTAATGGCCGAATACAGCCCCTATTTATATCCATAATGTTCGTGAGAGGTACTAGCACGTGTCTATGGTGATAATCCGGCCAATTTTGACAACTAGGGTGGTCAATTTCGTCAAAACATGCTCTCCAAGCATGATGACGAACCTGCTGTCATCAGGTCCCCTTCGCGGATCGCGAAGGTTTAGGAGATCATGGCTCACGGTCCACGAGCCAAAGGTTTGCCAGATCTTTTTTTAATTTACACATTCAGCCCCTTATGTTTTGTTTTGTGCATTTTAGCCCCTCAAACTTCTATAATTTTATTATTTTATGCCCTAAATCATGTTAGGATATATTTCTAATATTTTCTAAACCTCGGATCACGTACGATAATATACGTATATATATATATATATATATATATATATATATATATATATTATTTATTCACGGATTTATTATTTTCCCTTACGTAAATTACCAATTTGTGTCCATAACTATATTATACATGTATACACACGTATTTATTAATTCTTTATCTTCTTATACATATAGGCCTTAGTATTCTAATCATAATGATTATTCAAATACGTATATATTCAATTAAAACACATATACGAGAAGTATTTATTCATGTATCATCATTTTTGAACCCATTTATCATTTTTCTCATATAAACACGTGTTTATTCATATATTATCATTTCCTAACACGTATCTTTAATAAAAGCATATAGGTAAACATATCAAGATACGTAGTTACCTAGACGTAAATATCAGGATGTTACAACTCTCCCCCCTTAAAAGGTTTCGTCCTCGAAACTTGTTCAACTCAAGAATAAATCGTGATGAGATTCTTTCATTTCATCTTCCCTTTCATCTTCCCTTTCCCATGTTGACTCAGAACCTTTCATGTGCATCCACTATACTCTAACTATCAGAATTACTTTATTTCTAAGATTACTTTCACCGCGATCTAAAATCGCGATTGGCCTTTCTATATAGGATAATTTGTTGTCTACTTCTATTTCCTCTAATGGCACAATTTTTTGATTCATCTGCCACACATTTTCTCAAGTGTGACACATGGAATATCGGGTGAACCCCAGATAATTCCTTGGGTAGATCTAACCGATAAGCAACCTCTCCAACAAGTTTAGAAATTTTAAAGGATCCAACGAACCTTGGGTCTAGCTTACCCCTCTTACGAAATTGGATAATATTCATCCACAGAGACACTTTCAACAAGACATAGTCTCCAACCTGGAATTCGATTGCCCTTAGTCTTTTGTCAACATAATACTTCTGTCAATCTTGTGCAACTTTTAATTGTGTTTTTATTATCTCGAGAGTGTGAGCCATATTCTCGATTGAGTCTTTACTGCCTATTTCTCGCTGGCCGACTTCACCCCCAACATACTGGAGCTTTTCATTTCCTACCGTGCAACATCTTGTAAGGTGGCATACCTATACTTGAATGATAACTGTTGTTGTAGGAGAAATGCTAATGGTAGGTGATTGTCCCAGCTTCCTCCAAAGTCGATAATACAAGCATGTAGCACATCCTCCAGAGTTTGAATCGTTCTTTCGCTTTGGTTGTTGGTCTGAGGGTGATACGTCGTGCTAATGTGCAATTGTGCTCCCATACTCTTGTGAAACTTCTTCCAGCATCGTGAAGTGAGCCAAGTGTCTCTATCTGAGACGATAGAAACTAGCACTCCTTTTCGTGTAACAATTTCATTGATGAAGAGATCAGCTAACTTTTCTAAAGGATGCGTTTCACAAATAGGTAAGAAGTGAGCACTCTTTGTCAACCTATCCACTATCATCCAAATGGTGTCATAACTTTTAGTTGTTTTTGGTAGCTTGGTTATGAAGTCCATGGTGATATGTTCCCATTTCTATTATGGAAGTTCTAAAGGCTGTAACTTCCCGTAAGGTTTCTGATGTTCAACTTTAACCTTCATGCTGGTTAAGCATTTATTCACATATAGCATGACGTTGAATTTCATTCTCGGCCACCAGTAGTCTTTCTTTAAATCTTGGTACATCTTGGTCAATCCTTGATGGATTGAGTAACGTGATTTATGTGCTTCATCCATTACTCTGTCGCGAATTTCACCAGTAAACGGTACCCACATTCTTCTTAATCGAATCTTTACACCATACTCGTTTTCTTCTAAGCTTCCAATTTGGCCTACCATTCTTTCTTTCGTGACATTCTTGTCTTTGAGGGCTTCATATTGCTCTTTACAAAGTTGGAGAAGGAAATCAGGAGTAACTATCAATCTGTATGACCTCACCCGAAAAAGGTGGATGCTCATTTTTTCTGCTCAAAGTGTCTGCAACTACATTTGCTTTTCTTGGGTGGTACATAATCTCACATTCATAGTCTTTGATTAACTCCAGCCACCTACGCTGCCTCATATTAAGATCCTTCTACTCAAAGAAGTACTTCAGGCTCTTATGATCAGTGTAGATGGTGCATTTTACTCCATACAAGAAATGCCTCCATATTTTGAAAGCAAACACAACCGCTGCCAACTCTAGATTTTGAATTCGATAGTTATTCTCATGAGGTTTTAGCTGCCGTGATGCGTAGGCAATTACCTTGCCTTGTTGCATTAACACACAACCTTACCCCAAATAAGAAGAATCAG
This sequence comes from Deinandra increscens subsp. villosa, assembly GCA_039602395.1. NCBI lineage: Eukaryota > Viridiplantae > Streptophyta > Magnoliopsida > Asterales > Asteraceae > Deinandra > Deinandra increscens. The sequence goes on along the minus strand of JBCNJP010000017.1, from coordinate 37,314,525 downwards.
AATAAACCACTAAATCGCCAGGCCCATCTAGCAAAGATAATACCAATGCCTCAGTCAATCTGGTTCTTAACTCCTCGAAAACATCTTGCTGGATCGAACCCTATACGAACTTGACATCTTTCTTGGTCAACTTGGTCAGTTGCGTTGCGATCTTTGAGCAGTCTTGGATGAACCTACGGTAGTAACCGGCTATACCTAAGAAACTACGAACTTCTGATGGATCTAATCGATATGGTGTCTTTGTTACGGGTTTTGCTCCCGAAACCAGATCGATTCAAAACTTTATTTCTCGTTCAGGAGGAATGCCCGGCAGGTCTTCTGGGAAAACGTCTGGAAATTGGCATACTACCAGCACATCCTTCAGCTCTTTCGGCTTCGAATTTGAGTCAATAGCGTAAGCTAGGAACGACTCACATCCGTGACTCAAGAACTTTCACGCTTTAGTCATGGAAATAATCTTCACTGCAGAAGTGTTGTGATCCCCATATATGGATATAACGTTCCCAGTTGGCGCTCGAATTTGAACTTTCTTTTGATTACAAACAATAAGGCGTCGTTTTCCACGAGCCTTACCATACCCAACACAATATCAAAACTGACTAAAGTCTTAGGGAATAACCTAACAACAAATTTGTGTTCCTCGAATTCTATCAGGAAATCATCCATCATATCGGAAATTATAAAACTTTTTCCTAAGGCACTCTCAACTTCAAAAGTTTTCCTGGCCCTAATAGTTGGTAACATAGGAAACATGTGATACAAAGCTTCTACTCGCGCCAGAATCAAATAGCATAGTGTTAGAGCATATTCCTATGCTACAGAGTGTCTCGTGTATTGTATCTAAGTGAGCATGTCATTGTGAGTCTTAGGGTTCAATGAACTATGTCCCGAACCAATGGTTCGTGGGCAGCGAACCATTGGTTCGCTGGTTGGTTCGTTGGACAATTTGGTGTCAACTATAAATAGGTTGACTTGTAGAATGTGAAAGTGGACTGAGTCATTCTACACTTTATGTGTGTGTGTTCTAGAGAGAGAAACCAGAGAGAGTCTTGTTGTAATTTTGTGGGATTTAATAAGAAAACTCTTACTTACATTCTCGTGTACTAGATCCAATCGATTCTATCAGTAGTAAGATCATTCCGCGCACTTACAAGTGGTATCAGAGCAATCTAGGTTACTCTGCTGATTAGAATTGATCAAAATCGGATTTCTAGTGAGAGAAGGTTGGGTTTTCTTGAGTTTACATCAATTTTTCTCAATTTCGAGTTTTTCTGATGTTAAACATGATTTCAAAATGTTCCTATTGTGTTTTCATTGCTCACTGCTGCAATTCGCAGTCCAAAACGTCCAAATTTGCAAAAATCAGTCGAAATTGTGTTGGTTCGCCGGTTGAGTTTATTGGGTTGTTGGTTGAGTTTATTGGTTCATTGGTTGAGTTTATTGGTTCACCGGATGAGTCTATTGGTTCGCTAGTTGGTTCGCTAGGCAATCATCAACAATTGGTTCGGAGCGGTTACAACTAACCATTTGGTTGGCCAGGTCATTGGTTCGCTGGTTACATCATTGGTTCGTTGAATTTTTGGTTCGTCTGAACTAGTTCGCTGACTTTTCGGTTCGCTGAGGTGTTTACGGTTCGCCTAAGGTTTCGCTAACGGTTTAATCAAAAACTTTGGTACGTTGGTCAAAGATTTGGTTCGCTGGAAGTGTTTTTGGTTCGCGAGAAAAGTAGTGTTCACTAAAACTAACGTAATTTTGAGTTACGGAACCCAATACCAGCCAAAACGACCGTCTCAGAGAGATCTACACTTTTACTCGCCTTACGGCCAGCACCCTCCGTTTCAACCCCCGAAATCCTTTTCTAAGGCCTCCGTTTTTGCATGCGAAGTTTTCAATACCGAAAAGCTTGTCACAAAATGTTTGATTTTCAAGCATTTGCGGTTATGCAAAACGCGATGCAGACCCTGATAACTTTGATAACGAAATTGGAACAACTAAGGAAGTTCCCAAGTTACTAAAATTGGAAGATTATCACAATTGAAACGAAGGTTTTCGACTTATATGAGTACGAACGATGTTGACCTATGGATACCAATTGAAAAACTTTACACACGACCAGCTAATGGAGAAGAGTATAAGGAATTAAAAGATTTCACATCTGGTGAAAGAAAAAGCTATGAACTCGAACAGAAAGCTTATGGTTATCTTACTATGGCTTTACTTACAGAGTTGTTGCTTCATTTTAGTACTTGCAAAAAGTCAAAACAGTTATGGGATGCGTTGTCTACAAGATGAGAAGGCAATGATCAATACAAGAAGGGCAGACGAAAAGTGTTGAATAAAGAATCTGAAATTTTTCAACACTGTGGTAAAGAAAACATCACTGCTCTTGTATCCAGATTTTCACATCTAATCAGTGAATTGAAGGTGGTTAACATAGAGAAGACTGAGGAGGAATTGAAGGAGAAATTGCTAGAAGCATTACCAGAGAAATGGGAGAATTATGTTCTGTTGATTACTCATGACAAAGAATATTCGACATTATCATTTCATGACCTACATGAAAGCTTCATGCTCGAGAAATGGAAATGGTGAATACTCACAAATCAACTGCTCAATTGCAAAATCCTGAATTGTATCTTGTTAGAATTCTGCAAGAATCAATGCTAAATCTAAATCTTTTGGTAGTGATTCATCAAATCCAGCTCCAACAGCATTTTTCAGCTGGACAAGGTTCAGAAATTCAAATTCATCAAGTGGGTGTAATTTTACCTTTCCAAATCATTCAAGTCAGACTGCATTTTCTGCAAAAACACTTGATGAACATTTGGCATTGATATCTTCTATGTTATCTTCATATTATGGACTTTTGAATGGTGGTTTGCCAAAGGCTAATCTGATTGAAGAAGATTTTCATCAGATAGATCCCGACAATCTTGAACAAATGGATATGGCAACTTGCTATGCTAGCCCAAAGAGCTAAAAGGTACAGGAAAATAACTGGGTTCAAAAGTTTAAATCCAGATGGTAAAGTTCGGTTAGACAAATCAAAGGTAAAATGTTTCAATTTCAATTGTGGATATTTTGCTCGTGAATGTTCAAAGTCAAATGCTTCTACATCAAATTCTTCAACAAATAATTCAGATACAAAAGCATTAGTTTCACTAATTGGTTAAGGATATGACTGGTCGAAAGAGTTTGAAAATGCTATTATTGCTTTGACTGCAATTCATAATAATCTTGCAGATTCATTTGCAGCTGAGTTTGTTGAAATGCAACATGCATTTATGGTTCAAATTGATCAGAGTGATTCTGAATATGAAACACGTGGATATCAATCTGTTTGTGAGTTTTATTCTAAAAAAGACAAGAAGAATCACGGCTTGATAAAAGAAAATGAGTTGTTGGTTGCTGATAACAACAACAACAAGAAGGTAGAGGAGTTGGACAATGAATAGAAAAAGTTGGAAGGTTTAATTCAAGAATTGTCATTTCAAAAGGAAAAAAATTTCAGATTTTCAAGCAGAAGCTGTTAAGAAAGAGTTAAAGTTTTAATGTGTTGAAAAGGATTTCGAACAGAAACTTAGAAAGTTATCTGAAGTAAATGATGAGTTAGCTAAAGAAGTTGAAAAGTGGAAGCAAAAGAAACTGAAGCTGATTTCAACTATCTTTTTAAGAAATCAAAAGTTAAACTTCATGTGTTGAACAAAACTTCTAATGAACTCGCTGCCAAATAATGGGTTATCAAATGATAATGAAAGATTGCTGGAAGAAAAGAAAGAATTAGCAAGGGAGAATGAGTTGTTAAATGCATACATCGACATTCAGATTAGGAATGAAGATAAACTAAAGAAAGAGTTGTTCGATGAGATGGATCACTTGAGACTGTAGAAATCAGAAACAAATCGTGTTGCCAAGAAGTTGATGCAACAAAAAAGGAGTTAGCTAAAGCACAACAGAAAATTTCCGATTCGAAGATTTGAGAATAGATGCAGATCCTAAGTTGAATAATGCACAAATTCTCAATCGTTCACCATTTTCTTGGCTAAGGATGAGAATTTTGAGAAAATGTTTAACAAGACAGTTCCACCCCCTGCCATTATCAAGGAAGCTGTCAACATTGTCAAAGAAACAGCTGAAGAATGTGATTGTCAAAGAAAAAGAAAAAGAAGAATGGAAAGAAAGGTGCATGAAAATCTGAAATTCCAAAATTTTCAAAGTTTGTATCTAGTTCTTCATCTGCTGAAGAAGAGAAAATAATTATTCCTGTTGAGCAGATTCATACTCACACTGACATTGATGAGACAATACACAACAACAAATGAAAACCATTATACAAGGAAAACGCGCATTAATTTAAAACATACAAACAGAATCAAACACAAACAAAATAACTAACAGTATTATAATCAACCAGGAACAAAGATTCATATTGACATTCCAAAGTTCAAATTTGTACAGTATAAGGCCGGAGCCGAAGGAGATTACAAGGGGAAATCAAATTACACATCACCGGCCGGCTTAGAGCCCTCTCCGGTGTTTGTCGCCTTGTCAACGGGGTCCATGTGCCGGAGCACCCTTCGGCTCCAGGGCCTTGACCAGATCTAGAGGTTCCGAGGCAAGAGCGGCAAGGTCATCCAGGAAGGGGTAGTGATGCCTTTTGTAAGCAAGCTTGGCCATCTTCAGGTCAGCAGTCGCAGAGTCCTTAGTAAAGGCAGCTCTAGGGCCTTGACCAGCTTGAACCCTTCCCTTATTAACCATTTCCGCTCCCCCAAACTGACAGATTGGCCATCGCGGCCTTTTCCACCTGCTCATCCGCAACAGCCTTCTGCTTCCCCACCTCCTCCAGCTCCACAACCTTAGCTACTACCTCCTCTCGCCGGCGCTGACCTTCGACCTCTAGTTCCTTATCCTTCTCACCCACCAACCGCTCAAGCTCCCTCAAACGGACGTTAGCAACCACCAAGTCATTGTCAACCGCCGCCTTATCACCGGTCACCCTCGTCAATTGGCTCTTCAGCCTCTTGACCTCAGCATCGCTTTCCTGAGCTGGCTGAGCTTTACACTCATTAAGCTTAGCATCACGAGCCTTCAAAGTCTTCTTAAGCTCCTAGTCATAGCGCCGGAGAGCAGAATACCGCTCAAATACATCCCCCGTCTGAACTAAACATTGAGACAGATGAAGGACGACAAGTTTCATGGCTCCATCGGTGGCCGCCTCCCGAGCTTTCTCCATAGCGCCGTACGGCGCTTCTTGTTGAACAAAATCCGAGGCACGAAGAGGGGTAGACACATCATCCCCCACCTTCAAAGACCACTGAGGACCGTAGGGAGCATTGGGGTCGTCACTAGAGGATTCCCCTTTCCCCTCCGGATCGGTAGTTCGACTGGCAGCGGCATCTTGCAAAAGCTTAGCAATTTTGTCGGCCCCTTTCTCGGCGCCGGGCCCCATCTTGCGAGGACTGGGCGAGGCCGGCTCACCATCGGCCTTGTTTTTCTTGACGAATTCGTCTTCACTTTCCGTAGGGCTCCCCTGCCCGTGCGGACTAGGGGTGTTGATCAAGTTTTTTATTCGGGTTTCGAGTTAAACGGGTTGGGTTTTTCGGGTTTTCTGTAGGTGGAATCCAAACCACAACCCGACCCTAATTGCCCTCTGGTTGTTCGGGTTTCGGATTGTGGGTTGATTCGGGTTAGGTTATTCGGGTTTCAGGTTAAATACAAAAGATATTAAACACATTGTCTTAACCTAACTTACGGCTGAAAAGAACAGAATCAATCAAAGAAGTCGATGAAACTGAGTTCGTAGTACAATGGACGAATAGATGAAACCTTGTATAACTTTGAATGGCTTAAGAAACTAAACTTTTAATAACCTAGAATATAATGTATAATATATATCTTATAGTTTTCTTTAGAATACATTACTTTAAAAAGATAAACAAAATTTGAATGGAATAAGGATGTCCGTATTCAAAATATATATGGTGTTAATTACGAAGTAAGTAAGAATACGGAGTCATGGATGGTTGGATATATGTGCAATTCTCATATTTAAAATATACTCACTGAAATGAATGTGTATTCGGGTTAATCGGGTTGACCCAAACAACATAAAATCAACCCTATTACCGACCCATATAACTAATTCGGGTTCGGGTTGAAGTGTAATTCGGGTTCGGGTGATTCGGCTTTAAATTAATTCGGGTCAGGTGGGTTCGGGTCGGGTTTGGTAATCGGGTTTCAGGTACAAACGACAACCGTAGTGTGGACCTTCCGTTTCGGAGTCAGCGTTGCGGATGACATCCACATGTTCCTCCGACCCGTCCCCCTCCCGGTAGGTAGGGTCAGGCGACCCCTCAGCAGACGACTCATCTGCCAGCACCGGAGACGAAGCAAAGTCACCAGTGGTCCTCGCCTTTTTCGATTTTCCAGGACCCTTTGCGGAACTTTTCTTCCTCTTGGAAGATGAATTACCAGCAGAGTCGTGCGCTTTACCTTTACCCTTGGCTGCATCGGCCTCCCTCTTCCTTAACCTTTTCTGCCTTTCGGCAGACTGCTCCAACAGCAGAACGGAGGTAGCCCCACCAATATCGTTCCCAGAAACAACATCAACCCCATCCTTGACCGAAAAGTCGGTAAACCTGCGCTCCTCGGTAGTCTGAACCACCAAGGGATCCCCCTTCGGCACCAAAGTGGTAGCATGCTCGACCTGGTCAACATCGGGAAATTTCAGGTAATCCAAGAGACCTATTTCTGCAAAGAAAAATAATAAAGGGAAGGTTAACAAGTTACAAAATTAAGACAAAGGAAACACAGCAGGATCGGCAACGTACCAGCCCCGTTCAACTTAAATATTGCGTTAGTAAACGCGGCAAGCCAATTCCGACTCAGCCCGAAAAGAATAAGAACCTCTTCCGCCTGCTTATGGAGGGGCATGGGGTTATCAATAAGCATCCTCCAAAGTTTCTTGTCAAACGATTGCTTCTGCATGTCATAAGGAATCAAATTCTGCTCCAGTTTCCTCCAGTGCATTTTGCCCTTGAAGTAAATGTCGTCAACCCAGAAGAACCTATCCTTCCAGGCCTTTAAACTGCTAGGGATGGTAGTATACAGCCGCCCGACACATTCAAGGCGCGCAACCTCTATTAAATACCAGTCCCTCTGATGGTTCAGACGGAAGAACTGGCGAAAGAGGGCAACAGTCGGCTTCCCCCCACAGGCCTAGTAGGCCATCTCGAACTGAGTAATCCTTGCTATGGCTAGGGGAGGTAGTTGTTGGATGTCAACTTGCAAGGCTTGGATAAGGTCGCAGAAAAAGACAGTAAAAGGGATCCGGAGATGAGCGAAAGAAAAGTGATGAAGGTATAGGCCTATCTTGTAGGGCGGGTATTCCGAAATACGGTGATGTTTGTCAGTAACAGTGGGATGGAGATGGTCCGGAATGCCGTACCGCGCCACCTCTTTACCAAGGCTGGTGGGAGTCAGACTACTATAATGGAGATGCATATCGGCCTTACGATTATCGGCCATGAAACAAAACTAAGTTAGAAGAAAAGACGTGAACGTACCGAAGCGGAAAAGCAGGAAAGCAGAAAAGAATAATAAAGCAGAAGTTTGTGAAACGGTGAGCATGCCGAAGGCGACCAGTCTAGGTATATATAGGGCAGAATTGGCGCAGCAACATTTCGGTTCCCTGATATGACAGTTACCGTGTCGCCGGCCAATCAGAATGCTCTAGCACAAGCCCAGTTGCAAAGCCCATCAGGCGGCCCATGAACGTAAAAGAGTCCGAAGCCCACTACGCGACAGCGGCCCTTCGGTCTGGGGGGCTGATGACGTAGGTCCGGTCTGGCAGGACAGACCACCAACTAAGGTCCGGCCCACAAGCCAAGCGTTCACACTACACTTGGGAGGTCGTGCGGCCTGACAAGCCGCCGGACTAGGCCTGGGGGATAGGGTAGCGACGATGATTGACAATAATTACCAATCATGCGCCACCTATACCTGAAATAGTACCATGAGCTACACACCTGACACCTTCGCCATACCCGATATGGGTCGACGCATTAATGACACTCAGGACAAGTTCCTAACACTATAAGTACCTTCCCCAACCACTTGGGTAAGGACACCTAAATCCCTCCGGACGAATCACTCGCTCCAGCACTCACCATACTCCTCTGAGCTCACACGGCTGAGAGGAACCCCTACTTCCCCACACTCACATCCTTATATGCACGAGGGTAGACCTGGGATGACAATGATGCATTCGTCAGTCCCAGTCTGAGCCGGATGATCAGTCTCCCTCACATGCTCTAACTCTATCCTGTGCTAGGTACCAAAGCAGAGATCCACACCACATCACAGTCCTTCCCACCGAAGTGATGGTCCTCACCGGAGCTTTGACCAGCTACCAACATGCAGGATAGGCTCTTGTGTTCTGGCCGGACCGTCCCTGCTCTAGCACTCCGTCCGGAAGGAACCTAAGTTTCCACAGCCACGTTGAATAGATTATCTGCTTTTGGGTTAGCTTTAAGCTTTATTGAATTGTTTTTTTTTGGTAATGTTGGAAACATATTCTTCTTTTGGGTTAGCTGTGTTGAATTGTTTTTTGTTGGCCACGTAAAAAACATTGTACGGTTTTCTTGCTTATGTTAAATGGTTTTTTAATGTTTTATTAACACAGGATCATAATGGATCATGATAAGAAAATACTTCTTATAATCATCCTTTACTTGTATGTTCGCTTTTTTTAGAAGAGAGGTTTGAAACGAAAGCGAGACAATGATTCATGTATGATGGGACATCAGTACACGTTAGAGTTGTTGCAAGGAAATCCCAAACAATGCATTGAAATGCTACGTATGTCTCATGAATCCTTTGTCCGTTTATGTGCACATTTCAGAATAACATATTCGTTAAAGGATAGTAAACATGTATCGGTTGAGGAAAAGATAGCTATGTTTTTTATGATGATCGATCATAATCAACGTTACGTGGTTATCAAGCGTAGATTTCAACAATCAAAGCAAACAATCATAAAAAAATTTATGAAGTGTTGGATAAAATGATGCTCTTCGCAAAAGATATGATAGTACCAACTTCTTTCAATTCGAATCCAAACATTCCTGGACATAACAAGAGGCTACGAAAGGTTTTGAAAGGACCAGTTGGTGCACTAGATGGAACTTTGATACATGCCATTGTCCCTAGTGTGCAACAAGATTTATATAGAGGAAGGGGAAATGGGGATTGTTATCAAAACGTATTAGCAATTTGTGACTACAACATGATTTTTACATTCATTGTGGCCGGTTAGCACATGATTCTAGAATACTATCAGAGGCATTATCAGATCCAGATACACCATTCCCGTTTCCACCTCCAGGTACGTTTCGATTTGATAAATATTTATACCTTAGTTTAATATTTCAGTTAATTTTCTATATCTTTACAGAAAATTATTATTTTTGTGATGCCGCGTATGCACACACAAAGATTTATGGCACCATATCGTATGTGAGGTATTGGCTTGGTGATTTTCGTCGGAGACGTGGTTTGACCTGTAAAGAGAAATTTAACCATGCACATGCAAAACTTCAGAATGTCATTGGGCGTGCTTTTGGTGTCCTGAAAGCACGATTCCCTATATTGAAGAGGATGGCACCATTTCCGTTGGCTACACAAAGGAACATTACCATTGCGCTACATAATTTTACAAGGAAAGAGAGTTTGAGCGACGACTTCTTTACACAATACGATCAACCCAATGTGTCGTTACAAAATATCATGTGCACGTTAATGGTAATGAAAACGAGGTTGAAGCACATGGTATGCATCGGATCGGGAATATGACTCAGTTACGAGATGAAATTGCTGAGCAGTTAATGCAAAATATTGAATGAATGAATGATTTTAAAAAATGTTATTATGGTTTTATGAATATTATTTCAGTGTTATATAACTTTTAGTTAAATGAGAATGTTGAATAACTGTTTTAAGTTTAAAAATTTGTTTATTTAAATTTTAGTTTATTTTAACAGTCTGCAGAAGTTAAAAAACAAACAGTCTTCTTCTTATAGACTACAGAGGTTTGGTCCACCTCTTCTTCTACAGATGTTTGCAGATGTGAAATTGCTGAGCACATGGTAATGAAAACGAGGTTGAAGCACATGGTACTGCATCGGATCGGGAATATAACTCAGTTACAAGATGAAGTTGCTGAGCAGTTAATGCAAAATATTGAATGAATGAATGATTTTAAAATATGTTATTGTGGTTTTATGAATATCATTTCAGTGTTATATAACTTTTAGTTAAATGAGAATGTTGAAAAACTATTTTAAGTTTAAAAATCTATTTATTTAAATTTCAGTTTATTTTAACAGTCTGCAGAAGTTAAAAAACAAATAGTCTTCTTCTTATAGACTGCAGAGGTTTGGTCCATTTTTCTTCTTCAGATGTGATCCGCAGACTGCAGACATTTTACTTCTGAAAAATCAAATAGCACCTAGGTGTTCGTTTGTTATGCTAAATGGGTGCACAAAGCTCACGATCCACTTCCGCATATTTCCGGGATGAAATGTTAGCCCACTACCTTTGTTTCATCAATTTAGACCATTCACAATGGATTTGGTAAAATGCTTCTTATCTTTATATTTTATGGAATTTTATAAAAAGTTCATCTAAACTACTCTCCATCCCATTCTTTAAAACACTTTTATCCTTATAATTTACTAACTTAAGTATAAGTTGTGTACAGCAGATTTGTATATTTACTAATTGATAAATACACCATATAATAACCAACCCTCCACTCTCCTCTTCTCTCTCCCGCAATCACCCACAAAACACCCGCCTCCTTTTTCCCTCCATTTTCTCCCCCTTTTTCTGGCATAATCGATTGACAAAGAAGAAGAATCAGTTTCAGTGGAGAAGAGATCATAGTAAAAAAATTCTTCGTGCTCATCTTCCTCATCTTCCCACAAAGCAAAGTTATGTGATCTTTGACAGGTACGCTCCGTATCTTGATGTTCAACTTTTATGATTTCAAGCCCTAGTTTTTTATTATAATTTTACCTTTTCACCTCTGTCTCAAGTATTCGGATTAGCTAATTTTAGAATTTATTAACACATTTTGAAACTAGGGTTGTGTGTGAAAGAGAGAAATTGAAGTGTTTGATCCTTAATGATGCTGAGTTTGGATCATAATGCTTGGATTTAGTGTTGAATTAGGTGGTTTAGTAGGTTTATGAGGCTGAAAGGTCTGGTTCAAATTTCGGTCATTAATGTAAATTTTAGCCTCTACTTTCATTCGAACATAATTGTGGACATGTGTGGATGTGTGGTTTCAGTTTAATATACTTGTGTTTGATGGGTTTGGATTCATGTTGTTTAGATGCAACCCCTCTTAGTTAAATTTGACTTAAAATACTTATGGTTTATGTGGTAATGCTATTGTTTAGTCATTGTAATGTTGCATAAACTGAATAATCATATATAGAAATGGGATAAACTTGTTTGTACATGTCATTTCTATTAAAATCTATTGATAATCATATATACAAATGGCATATAGAAGTGGTATGGGTTTGTTAAATTACATGAAGGTTAGGGCAGTGTATATGGGTTTTCAAAGTAAATGAAGATAAATGTTAACAGAGGTTATTTGTTAACATAGTGGGTATACTAATGTAAATATATCATGAATATATCACTGATTACTTTTTTCCATATGGTTACAGTTTAACAAAAGAAAGAAATAAATAGCAAAAGATCAAGGAGAAAGTTTAGTATGGATTCACAGCACCAAGAAATGAACTTCACCACCCTTTTTAGCCAAGATGGCTATCCTTTGGGTCTTGATGACTCCCCAACCTTACCCCATGGCAATTCAACCAACGTTAATAAATGTGTGAGGGCAAGCGGTACGAACTTTAGCCTAGAAGAAGACAAGTTACTTGTGTCCGCGTGGTTAAATTGTACCGTTGATGCCGTTCAAGGAACGGATCAAAAAATATTCTCAACTTTGGGAAAAAATCTTTGGGTACTTTCAGCAACATAAAGAAACTACAACCGAGCGGACAATAAATTCACTAATACATCGATGGTCGTGTATTCATAGGGCCACAAATATATTTTGTACAAAACTAGCTCAAGTTGAAAGCTTGAATCAAAGTGGCATGACCGATCATGATAAGATATAAACTTCTCCATCTTGTTTGGTGCCTAAATTATTTTTTCTTTTATTTTCCTAACATGTATTTTATTCATTAAAATGCAAGCTTGAGAAAGCAAAGATTTTGTACCAATCACTAGAAAATGGCAACTTTCAGTTTGAACATTGTTGGCACCTATTAAAGAACCAAGCTAAGTGGATTTCACGCTCCACAAAGCAAAGGAAGACAGTGGTCCCATCCCCTCCCCCCACACCGACCATAAACCCATTCCCTACTAAAAACGTGGTCGAGAATGAAATTATCGAATTAGATCGACCAATGGGTAGGAAAGCTGAAAAAGCAAAACGAAAGACCCAAAGGAGGCAAGTCGAGGAAGTCATGGAGCTTAGAAAGATGAGTTATACCCTTTTAGAGGAGTCACGCATTCAAGAGAATGAGTTTTATCGTCTCAAGGTTGAGAAGATGGAGTATGACAAGGAAAAAGAGGATAAAAGATTACGTCTTGAAGATGAAAAATTGAGGATGGAGGCAGAAAGGTTGATAATTAAATCTGAGACAATGGATCTTGCAAAGGAGAAAGAAGAGCGAATTATGATGATGGATGTGAGCAACTTGTCAGAAATGCAACGACTATGTTTTGAGAAACTTCAAAAGGAAATCATGAAAGACGGTCATGTTTGAAGAAACATTATTGAAGACCGAAAACTTTTGAAGAAATATTACTAAAGACCAAAGACATTTTTTTTTTGTTTGTTAAGTGAAGTAATCGTGCCATCTTTTGTTTATCAGGTGAAGTAATGGCACAACTTTTTGTTTATATGGTGTCATCTTTTGTTTATAAAATATTATTGATGTAATTAATCCTAGGATTATGGTGTCATCTTTTGTTTACAAAACACTATTGATGTAATTAATCAAGGATCATGGTGTCATCTATTGTTTATCAGGTGAAGTAATCGTTAACATAATATGTACAATGTGTGTGATTGTCTTTCTTTAAGTTGTTTGCACAACCAATTTAATTTTGAAGGATCTTCAATATTAATGAAAAGTTAGCTTCATGATTTATTTGTTTGTTATTACATAATGAAGGATGTTTATGTTGGCTTTTTTTCCATTTTGATTACTGAATTAACTTAGGTGCTTGGATTTATGTATGTGTTAATTATTTAAAACGTTTTATTATTTTATTGTTTTTAAGTCTACCTGTCCTAACCCGGACGAAAATATTAATCGAGTTTGACTTCATCCGAACCCGTTCTAAAAAAATTATTAAAAATTAATTTAGAAATAAAATGATAATAAGACAAATTAGTTATTAGTTAATATTGTAAATGAAAGAAAGAGAAAAAAAATAATAAAAAAAGAATATAAAGATAAATATAAAGAATGGGATGTGAGATGTTTTTAAAAATTAAGAGTAAAATTTAAGAAGTGTGATTTTTAGTTAAATTTTGAAGATAAAGATAAGGAAACCATTATGAATGCTCTTAGCTATTATATTTAACATAAGAGAGAATGAGAAAATAAGTATTTTAATAATATCTTTTTTTTAATCCTAATAAAGCACTAAAATGGTTGACACATGTCTTCTTTTTAGAGGCTCCATATTAGCACGATAACATGTTAAAACCACATTTAATTATCAATTTATTAAATTACCAATTAAGACTACTTACTAATTTTGTCCAAACTAAATTTTTATTTTAAAATAAAAATTGATAAACTTAATAGAGATTTGATAAATATACTCGATGATTCGAGTATTTTTAAGAAAACTAAAAAACAATTTATTAAACATAATAATTTTCTCTAATTAATGCACTAAATTATCAGTTAAGTTTTATAATGAATTACGTCATTTATAATCTTTAAATCTCTTAATCATTTCTTTTTGTATTTATTTAATATTAGAAATCTAATCCAACCCGTATAATACACAGTTTGCTAACCTAAGAGACATCAAAGAGTGATATATGTCCTTAAAACATTTTTTTTAATTATTAATACTGACCAGATTTAGCATTTAATTAAATTTTAATATAAAAGTTAAAATATATCCACTCAAAAGTCTAAATATCATATCAAATACGATTGAGTAATAAAGACGAAACATATAATTTAAAAAAAAAAAACGAGAACCAAACATACTGAATTTACTGGAGGAACCATCCGAATAATCAACTCTAAATTAGAACAGGACTTCTTTCTATCCGAATCAATCATCTGGACTCTAGCCTTACCAACAACATCCTCATGCACTACTATTTTTCCATGTAACTATCCATACACAAAAGTAAATTATAAGGTTCCTAATAAAGGGTTAGGGTTTGGTTGCTTACAAAACAAAGGTATTATCTGATTCATCTCCAAGTGATATTAGCCATAGCCTGTGTATCGCTGTGGTCAAATGGGCTCCCGAGCCCTCCACCTGATGACTCGCTGTGGGGAGCTGCTGCTCCTGTTTTTGCTTGTTTCTTACTTGCAGGAACAAAGCTGCCTACAATCACCTGGAAAACAAACCGTTTAAATCAATCAAATGTAGACCTAGCAAACATTTTATCCGGAATTTTTAGTTTCATAAAATAACTAGGTTAAAAACTCATGTATTCCATGAGTTGAATGAGTGCTTCTATGAAAATTTGTACGTTAAATGTCATTGTTGGTGAAATAAGAAATAATGAATATTAAAAATAACAAAAAACAAAGATTTAGAATTATAAAGTTATATTTTAAGATAAGATATAATTGAAATATTCTTACGATTTATCACGTTTTAGTAAATTATTAGATAAGAATATTTATACTTTTTATATTTATTAACTATGACTATGTAATTTATTTATTTAAAATTATTAGTATTCAATAAGAGAAAAGTTGTGATGAGAATGAATGTGGTGATGACAGGTGAGAGGTGAGAGAGGCGGAGAAAATTGTGATGAGAATAAATATGGGGATGACATGTGACATAAAGTGTAGTCTTTTATTAGGATAGGAAGACTAATGTGTTAAATATGATAACCAAAACTATATTATTTAGTAATAACTCTTTTTTTTTCCCAATAAAGCGATGTAGAAGGGTTTATGCATTTGAATACGCTTTAGACGGCCTATGACCCGTTTATAGGGTGCAAAGATCAGACCACACAGAAGACAAAATGTGGTTCGGTTTTCGGTAGTAATTGTTCTTGAAATCCAGTCATTGGTACAGGTGTTTTTGAGAAAGGAGTCTCGGTTTGATTAGGTCCAGTCCTGAACTGAACAGGTTTTTCCCTATGACTTCTTGTATTTTATACTTGAAACCAAAAGCTTACATGGCAGTGCAAAAATCAATCCAGATCAACAGAAACAACCGGCACCCATGATATGTGGTTCAGTTCTCAGTTTTAGGGTTTAAAAAGCAAGGGGCATTTGCATATCCCCCCTCTAAAGTTGAGAAATTGCATATTTCTCCAAATCATGCTTTAAGAGCATTGTACATTATGCATTAAAAACTTGTATTTTGGGGAAATATGCAATTTTTATCCTAAGTAGGGGGGTTTATGCAATTTTCCCAAAAAGCAATTCCGTGTGCCTATTCTTAGTTCAGGATATTCCCAAAAACGGTTTGGTTTGGTACAAGAATCGGACGGATTTTTTCTGACTTTTTATTTTCAAACTTGAAACTACATGTTTTATGTTTACAAATTTCAAAATACAAAATTCCAAGTTTGTGTTCTGTATATAATATGGTTTGGGACCGAACCAGTTCTAAACTGGAACCAAACCACTTTAGATAGTTCCGGTTCCATTATTCCGAGTTTTCTAGTTCCGGTTCAGGATAGGTCCAGATGCACCCGATGAGCACCCCTAACCCATTTCTATGAAACGGGTCAAAAGTGGCACCTCTAGTTTTTAATATCGCAGTATTTAATGGAAATGGAAAAAAGAAACCTGAACAGGTGATGCAGCAGTGAGGAGACCAGCCAAATTACCACCTAAAACACGACCATCTGGTCCAGACAGTGCCACGCTTAGCCCACCAGTTCTACTACGCTGACCACCAACCTCAGAAACCATAAATGAACCAGAAAGCGACAGGATCTCAAAATTTCCCTGCATTCATTACCAACCATACAAAATAACGTTGACACACCAAAAAATTCTTGAATCCACAAATCCTAGAGGTACCCGTTTCAACTTTTAACAGGTTGAACTTGAAATTTTGGTGAAAAAGAAACGGGTCAAACAAGTTGAAAGTCAAGCAAAGCATTTTATTCATAAAAAATGTATTCTTGTAATAGCATGATACGCACTAACTATTTATAAGAAACAGGCATAAAGATGTTTGTGGGCCTGACAGGTCTCTAACTTATCATTTGCAATGGTGCATTTGATTGAGGTGAATGGAAAGGACCAGAAACAACAAGACAGACCTCATATGTAACAGTTCCATCCGATATTGGTGATTGCCTGAGTGTCACATTAGATACAGCACCATTTGCTGACAAAATACACAGAGCTCTAGTGCTATTCTGTGAGAACCACATCATTTTTGCTAACACATCCTGTACAGAAAAAGGTTAAGAAACCTGTTATTAACATCTAGATATAGAAAACGGTGCATTATCAAACAGGAAAAAAAATAAAAAAATAAAAAACATCAATCAAATGAAATAGTTCCTGTTGTAAACTTAACTAATGGGTTCAAATACTAAATTATGAATAAATATCACTCCTAACTGTATCTTCAGCTTCCCATCAATTTCCTAAAGTGGCATAATTTATTCTGTTTTAGTTTGCCTCATAATAGAACCTTTAGATCGCAATGCTTTCCTCCATATCTCCAATTATAAAGCAACTCACAAATGCTAGATGTTCTAATTTTGAAATTGTAAGTCGTAAAATCCTATAGTCACATAATATAATTTTCTCCTGCGAGTGTGAGATAGATGTTGGATTCTTATGTATGACATTGAACTATACATGTACATAAGGTGATCCTAATGAAATTTAATAACGGTTTTTAATAACATCAAATTGGTATTTTTTGCAACATGTAAAATTATTCATCTTTCGTTATAAATTTTTTAATGGTGTGTAGTATTCAAAAAGGTATACATTAACAAACCACACCAAAGAAACATAAAAGGGTCATATCATGCACCTCTCCAGCTTTAACATCAAGAATATGCGGCATGAACCCCACTCCTGGTAAACCTGCAAATAGTTTGTTCGACGTGTAAACACACAACTTTGAGCATTAATATCTCATTCATCTTAGCTACGTTTCAGACGTGGCTTGGTTTGTTGCAAAGCTCTCAAATATTAGAACACAAACCAGTAAATAATAATTATAGCAACTACAATCATATATAATTATTTGTGTCCAAAGTAGGTAAAAAATCATTTTCCCAATTTGGTGAAAAACTTATTTTTCAATCATATTCCAAAAACCATATACTCTCAACTCCAATTAACAAAGTACACAATATTGCAAAATAGAAACATATATCTCTCTCTATATTTGAACATATTACAC
Source organism: Deinandra increscens subsp. villosa (assembly GCA_039602395.1). Lineage (NCBI taxonomy): Eukaryota > Viridiplantae > Streptophyta > Magnoliopsida > Asterales > Asteraceae > Deinandra > Deinandra increscens. Next base: position 37,296,828 of record JBCNJP010000017.1, on the reverse strand, counting down.
TCCTTCCTTGACGACTGATGCATTTGATTTCTCAAACTTCGCATTAGAAGATTGATTTTCTGACTCAATAATTAAATGTATCTCCGATTTTAAGGGTAGGTTTCATATCTATTTCAACTCAAGTTCATAGTTAATTCCCATTAGTTGTTTTTTTCAATAAGATATTATACTCAAAGATTCCATGCTTTATAATCACTTCCTCAAAGTGTGCAACATAAATTGTAACAAAAACAAATCTAATAGAGACAAACTGAGATCCCAATATATAATATAATATTAATTGACTAAACACTAAAATGATAAAATAAAAAAGATATCTTTATACCTGAAGCCGCAGCATGTTGCTTATTCAAAGAACCAGGCGGCCGGCCCCTCCGTCTCTTCCCGGAAGACAATGCCGGAGCCGAAGCTTGACCTGGCGGTAACATCGCCGCCGGAGAAACAGAAACAGAAAGATCCGGCGCATGCTTCTTCGGCCTCCCTCTCTTCCGCTTCACTGCTACGGCGCCGTTAGGGTTGTCGTAAGTAAGAGTCGGTGATGGGGAGGTATACAGAGCTGTTGTATCAGTGCTATATGCTAATCGCATGTTGTTTGAGATCGTGGAAGCTTCGTATGACATGATTTGTACGTTTGCTGACCACATTCAAGTTCTTACTCCTTTTCAACTGAAATCGTTCATCAGCCCTAGATTTCACCATGAAGTTGAAAGGGTCAATTGATTTTGAATTTTGAACACACCCTCGGGGTATTATGCTTCATTTCGGGTTTTCACTCGATAAATTTGGAGAAATATTTTTTAAAAACCTTTTTTTTTTTGTTTACTTTTCGGAATTAATCATAGGGTCTCCGGATCGTTCTTCGGTGACATTTGTGTTGAGTGTTGGTCGTTTTTTTTTAAAGGTGATTTCAGTCGAACCTAGCCTTTGGGTCACTGACGCGAACGCGAGTGTCTTAACCGTGTCCTGGTCGGCAGGTTATGGAAGAGCTAGGACACCACCTCCATACACCATTCTGAAGAAACCCACCTCCATTTAACATTTAAGGCCGGGTGGTAAAACTCTCCTCTACTCTCCAGATTTGAACCTAGGTTGCCCAAAAGGACATTGCCCAAGCCCTATACTATCACTGAGATACCATTGCGACATATTTGCAACGGTGAGTTTTGGTCGTTATCGGTACTATTATTTAAATCAGTAAAGAAAACCGGGTGACCCTATGATTAGTTTTTTTAAATAGTCAGTGGCGAAGCTTGAAAATATCAAGTGGGGGTCATGATCTAAACTTTTTTATTCCTAACGCCAATTTTTTGGTAAATGAGAGGTCGAAACCGGAGTATATCAAAATTTTCTATACGAAAGTTATATACCCCCTACATCGCAAAAAAAAAATTCGGGGGGTCGGACGCCCCCTCCCGCCCCTTAAAAGCTGCGCC
>JBCNJP010000017.1:37273948-37294895 GCA_039602395.1 Deinandra increscens subsp. villosa | reverse complement strand
AAATGAATTATCCAATATCCACCTTCTTGACTTTTCCATTGCACCTTTACTCTTTCGCATGTGTACTCCTTATCATAAAGCAAGGAAAAGAAGAACCCAACCTAGTCACAATGACACTCCTTTGCACATAGCCTTTGACTATTTCATCAACCATATAACTCACAAGGCAATGATTGACACTGATGTTTAAACTACTTTAAGTCACCACATGCCACCCCTCCATCACAGCATGCGCCTATTCCTATCAATCCCTTCAAATCAAAACAATCCCGATGATAACACCACACCCCCATTTGTTCAACACGAAAGAAAGATTACACATAGCACGAAATGAAATACACAAAAAGAAGTGCCTTAATCATTTTAACCCAGTCCACCTATCCCATTCTGACCCATACCCAATAATACAAAAACACTCGCCCAAAACTCACGCCTCGTATTGCTTGAAAAAATGATCCATGCACACACCAATAACACCAAGACTTTGTCCCATATCCCTCCACCCCTACTGTTAGTGATTTTTTTTCACCGTGATACCAATTTACATAATGAAACTCACTATACACTCCTCATAAAGATTGTTGTTTTGATTTCTTTTTTGATAAAATTTGTATTAACATCAGAAAATTACAGAATACCAGAACACCCCAATTCATTTCAGTGATTAGACACTGATATCATGATCCCCATTTGTTCAACGCGAAAAGAAAATACACGTGAACCGAAAAACGCCACACGAAAGAAGTACTGGGATCGTTTTGGAAACACCAACCCAACCCATCCTGCCCCATACTTCAACCTTTCCCATTACAGTCGTAAACAAGAAAAGACACACACCAAAACTCACACCCCGCTAGTCACCAAACGACCCACGTACGCACCAAAAGCACCAATTATATGCCCCTCACCCCACCCTTTTTTTATCCATTCCGTAGAATTTCATGTCCTTTAGGCTACCACCCCCCCCCCCCCCAACAAATTGTATAGGACTACCCATATGAGATTTTAATATTAAATATAAAACGCGAAAGAAAGTGTACATCACCGCCTATATTTTTGATACAAGGGTATTCACCATACTTCCCTAAAACACACGCTTCCCGATAAAGGTATGTAAACACCACCAAGACACACACACACCAAGTGACACATCACACACCCCTAGCCCCCACGCATTGAGAACAACCTTAGAACCCTATTGAGATTCATTACCCTTCCCCATTCCCATACCTTGATCCTGATCATTCAATCATAAAAGATCTCCATTGTTCTCAGGATGTCAACACCAACTTACCTCTATTTTTCATCCACAAAAAGACCGTATTTTTATGTTTTCAACCGTTTCCATCACACCCCAATCATTATTTTTAAAAATCTTTTTATTTCTCATCTTCCATATTCCCCACAAAGTTGATAATACAATCCCATGAATTACTTTCCTTCTTGTCCCATCCATCGGCCATCGATCAATCTCCTGCGGTATTTCCTTGATCCAGATCATTCCCAATGATGGTGCTTTGCACCAGAGTAAAACCCTTGCCCAAATCTCACCCACTCTATCACATTTTAACAAGGCGTGGTCCATAGTTTCACCCCCATTGCCACACAATCCACACTCAATGTCCAGCAGAATCCCCCTTCTATGGAGTTCATGTTTAATCGGATTTTTGCCAAGCATTTCCCTCCATACAAGCATTTACTTTGACTGGAATCCACGTAGCCACTTGAACTCTTCTTCAAATGTACCTAATAGCTTTTCTTGTACCAATGACTTTACATGGCTTACTTCAAATGATTCTAACATAGCTACCCCCTAAACCAACCTATCTTTTCGTCAGACATATTAATTCCTTCTAAGAGTATTTCATAGCCCTTAATGAGATTTCTTATATATGACGAGTTAATTTCAGCAATCCAATCCCCTTTTAACTTGGTCCCATTTCCATTCTTAGTGATTCTACACGCCACCTTTGCGGTTTTATCCTTTTCCAACCTAAAGAGTTCAGGAAATATATCCATCAGCCTCGCCACGCCAGCCGAGTTATCTAGCCAAGACTCCGCTAATTTCCCATCCCCTACCTTACACCTTAATGCTCTATATGGATTTATCCCCATATTTTCCAGTTCCTTAAGTACGTTTACTATATGTTTCTAAGGCCCATTAATCAACCCATTACGTGGGACCATGCCCCATTTCCTTTTGGACGAGTGAATTGCTATGATCGTTTCTCCCATAAGGCATCCTTGTCATCTTTTAGCATGTGGATCCATTTAACTAGAAGCCTGATACTTGCATCCCTGATAGACCATATCCCCATCCCCCATGTCTTTCTTCGTCATCAACCGGCATTATTGGGTCCTGTGAGAGGCTCTTTAACAATATTGGCACAATTTGATTTAAACAAAGATAATAAAGTTGCGAAAGTAAATCAAATTGGAAGATCACAATTCATAAAAAAGTTTTCTGTATATCTCAAATGTAAATAATGCTTTACACGAGTTTATACTATGTATATAAATCAACAAAAAGAACTTTTCTACAAGAGTAAGTGATATGCTCATTTAAGAAGCTTGTGAATTGTGAGTGAATGTCTTGCTTTTGTTGGTGAAGAATGCCGGCTATTTGTAGCAAGTTGTAAAGGAATAATGTGGTTGGGGTCAGTTGAATATGGAGTGTGTTAGAGTATATAGAGATAAATTAAAGAGTATTCAATTTACCTCTTTTCAACCGTCTTCAATTATCTTTGCATTAATTGTCAAGTAAGTCTTCTACTTTACTTGTTCTTCACTCATAGCTTTCTTTACTTCTCGTAATCTTTATCTTCTGACAGTCTTGAACTCCTTCAAGACTATTCGTTAAAGACTAGGAATGCTTCCCATCAGAAGCCTTTCATAGAACAAGGGATTTCTGTGAAATTTGGATTTCATAAATCAACTACAGACTTTCTGTAGTTTATCTGTAAAATCCCAGAATTCGTGAATTCGACAGATTCTATTGTTCTTTCTCTTTTGAGGATGTTTCTAGTCTTTTCTTCTAATACTTGACTAAGTCTATTACATATAGGAGTGTCCTAACAATCTCCCCCATAAGTATTTGAAGAAAATGAATGAAAGATAAGGGATCAGTTTCATTGATCAAACAAAAATACATAGAGCATAGTAGAAAAAGTTCTCTAAGAGAGCTCCTTAGTAAGATAGTCGATTTTGACTCTTTGTTTCTAAGGTAGTTTCTCCGTGCATCCTCTTTATAATTGTTTGTAGAATGCCCGATTTTTGTGGAGTTTTTATAATGTTTTGATCATTGTTGCTTTTCTTTTCTGAAACTCTGGATCTTGATCAGTGTTTGACTTGATTAGATGCAGAATGACTTCCAGAGACATATTAGAGTATCCGTGACTTTGATTCAACCGGAAGAAGTGATGTATGCTAAAATATACATATTTTTATACTAAAATATTCATCACAGATCGACAGAAATTTGAGTCACTAACGCCAAAACAAGTCTATTTTGTTTTCCTATTAGTTTCTCAGGTTTAAAAGGGCAAAAGTCGCAAAAGGAACAGATTACAGCCAAAAACAGAAGAAAAATACAAAAGTTCCAAGACCAGCGAGACCAACACGCCCCGTGCCCCTTCACTGACACAACACATCCCATGCCTCCCTTAGCACGCCACGTGCCTCTGACCAGCGGACAGACCTTCTGACATCGCACACCCCGTGCCTCGCTAAGCACACCCCGTGCCACCTGAAAGCGTGTAGATTCGTGAAGATCTCTCTCACATCGCACGCCACGTGCCCAACCTAGCACGGTTCGTGCCTGAGTCTGGATTCTGCCTGTAAAAGCCAAGCTCCTGCCACTTGAAACATTGCTCAATTCTTCCCCCCCCCCCCCCCTTTATATTGAGTCATTTGGTCGTTTTAAGACTTGTAATCAAGTTTGTAAGAACATAAATTTAAGTAAGAATTAGTAAGTTTTTTTTTGTCTATGAAATCTTCTTTTTCTCTTAAGCAAATCTTTAAAGCCATGCTTGGCTAAACTCTTATACTTACTTGGGAAGTAACAAACCTTTGGAGGGTTGGTTAACAACCTTATAAACCCGCTTAAGGTGTGTTTAATGACTTTATGAAAACCCTTTTTTATTGAAAGTGTATCGCTGATTTTCTGAACCAAGCGTGATTCACGTATCATAGACCATTTGGGGAATCGAAGAAATGGACCTTAATCCCTTAAAAAGATCATTTTCATAATAAAATAATCCGGCACGCAGGGTTGTTCCCCTGCTGGTTCATGACGGCGTGTTGAGTGTAACAGTTGCCCAACCAAGGAGCCCTACAACTAAGTGGCATTAGACCACTTCGTTTGGTCACTGACATCACCTTCCCTCGGCATTCGTACTAATCGTAGACGATTAGCAGTTGGATGGTGGTCAACTAAAATGTGCCGAAAGGTGGTTGACTTTTTTCTAGTGAACAATCTTAAGTGAGGATATAAGCAACTGTTTAACTTTCCTAAACCACTGGTAAGTTCTCCCAAGTAATATTAACTTCGATTTGCATTTCTTTAAACACCATCTTATTATCTTTCTTTTATTTTAGTTTATTTTCCTATCTTTTCTTAAAACTAAAATTAGACCTGGCTAGATGATAACAGCGGACTGAGTATTCAGAGCTCTCATTTTCCATTGTGTCCTGATTGACCCCGACTCAACTTACCACTACTATACTGCTCCACGATGGGTATACTTTCCCGTGTAATGTGGTGAAATAGTAGTTGTCAAGTAAATCAGGTATTATAAATTTAAAAGCTTAAAACTGCTAAAAAGGTTTGAAAAAATATAGCCATATTTTAAGTACACCTCAGCACACGTCAAGAAGCTCTCTTCACTTTCATGGTTTCTAAAGCAGATTCTTACTTCTCCAGTTGCCTTGATTACTTTTGAGCCTTCCCACATCATTTCGTCAGGTATTTTTTTCATTTGCTGACGGAATGAGCAGTTTGTCTAATCCCATGTGCTTTCCAAGTTCGAAGTCTACTTTGGCATATCTTGTAAAAATTTTGACTCCTACCTCTTTGAGTCTGTGAATAGCCCTTTGATTTTTTAGACTTTTGGAGTTGGACAATATGCATGTTTCAAGAAGTGACATTATGTGCATGGGACTCAGTTAATCCAAGTCACTATCATAGAAGAAGTAAGAATGGCAAATAGTGTCAAACCATAGGGGCGAAAATGGCATTTAACTCAGAATATAATGTTTGCAATTCTAACTTTAAAATCAATCATAACATGAAACGCACCTAACAAAAGATTTGTCAAAAACAAATATAAAGGTAGCATGACATCACTTTATAAGTGACACATATTATGTCAAAAAAATCACTTGAAAACATGAAAAATATATAAATAGCACTTTATATTAGTATGACAGAAGATGTAAACATCAATTTATTAGTGATACATATTAACAAGAAGGATTTCATAAATAACACTTAACCAGTAACATAGCACTTTATGAGTAGACACAAACATACGTAATAGCACTTTATAAGTCACACCCATGATTTAAATAGCTCTTTATTAGTAACACAGGCAATCAAAATAGAGCAATTCAAAAACATATTGCTAACAAGAATATAATGTTTGCAATTCTAACTTTAAAATCAGTCATAACATGAAACACACCAAAAAAAAAAAAAAGATTTGTCAAAAAACAGATATAAAGATAGCATGACATCACTTAATAAGTAACACATATCATGTCAAAAAACACTTGAAAACATGAAAAATATGTAAATAGCACTTTATATTAGTATGGCAGAAGCAATAAACAACAGTTTATCAGTAACACATATTAACAAGAAGGATTTAATAGATAACACTTAACCAATAACATATCAATTTATCCGCAGACACAAATAGACGTAAATAGCACTTTATAAGTCACACCCACAATGTAAATAGCTCTTTATTAGCAACACAGACAATCAAAGAAGGGCAATTAAAAAATAATGCCTAATGACTAATAAGAACTTCAATTCTGATTAAGAACATCAGTTCTACAGAAAGAAGATGATAAATATACTTGGTATAGTGCTAGGTATTGAACAGTCTTCACCAATGGTAATATTTTTCTTCTTTTGGTTCCTCAAATCAGTTGTCTACATCGAATTATTTTTCGTATTCTCGTTGTTATAATTAGAATGAGTCGTTTGCTGCACTCTTCTCTGGATTTCGATTTTGGCTCTACAGGATGATGAATAATCGATCGATTGAATGAGGAATCGATAGGATGCGCTAGAATGAAGAATCACAATTGATCAATTCTGGTTATAAATGTCGCAATTGATTTGAAGATTCTTTGTTTTCAGACTGGGCCATGTAATCAGATGATGAATTCTGGATTATAACTGTTGAGCATGAATTATCAATCGTAGCAAAGTTTTCCGTGTAACAACCATAAGCATGAATTTAGGTTCTTTTAACTTTTTATTTTGCTCATCTTACCCATCAATTCTAGTCAATTAATGAATCAATGTGGCACCATGTGGCATAAATCTATTCGTTCTTACGGTTTTTACATTAAACTTGGTTTGTATATGATCCTCCTTCCTGTGCATCATATATCATTGGTGCGAGTGTGGTGTATATAAACATATAGCAATATAAATGACACCTTTTGTATGTAAGCTTTTAAATTTGTAAGACCTTGATTAACTACAACTATTATTTCACCACATAACACGAGCAAGTGCACCCATCGTGAAACAGTAAGGTAGTGGTAAGATGACCGAGGGTCGTTCAAGGACACAAGGAAAATGAGGCTTTTGAAGAAGAACTCTTGTTAACAGTTTAACCAAAGTTTAATTATATATGAGAGAGTTGGTTTTCTTGAAACTAACTAAGCTAGGTGAAAGTAAGTAAATAAAATGAGGTTTTGTAGTTTAATCAATCAGAGGATAGTATCACTTGGGGGAACTTACCGATGGTTGGTTTGACATGATGAATTTGAATACTCTGCCTTAAGATTACTATTTGACAGGTGAGGAAGGCCACTTTTCAGCCTGGAACCCTTTCTCACGTTCCTCTCATTCCCCGTAAGGACTCGAGAGGACTGCTCTGGAAATAGTAAACAAAGTAAGCATGAATACAGAATAGTTATAGGGCCCGATGGGTCGTTGGCACCGTTATACTTGAATACGTTGTCATGAACCAGCAAGGGGACAACTCATGCATCGGATTAAGTATTATGAAAATTTTCTTTAAAAGGGACTAAGGTCCGTTTCCTTTATGCACCGCTTTCGCGTAAACATAAGAGGTCGTAACCAGAGCCAAGTTCACTAACATGTATCTCACCGACTTCCATGAAGTGACACAATATTACTAACCCCTAATCCCAACTAGTACCTTCAGGCCCTAGTTAGCGTGAAAGCCGTGTTTGTTTACATAGACATAAATCTCATGAACGTATTACTTTGCATGGGATGCGAGTCACCGTCAGGATCATGCATCGTCCCCTAGTTGGGTGTCACAAGTCTGACTGATGAGCTTTCGACTCCTCAAATGGTCTAGAATACGGAAGGCACGTTTGTTTAAAATATTTAATAATAAACTTTGAATTTAAAAGAGTTTTCATAAAGTCATCCGTACTTACCTTAAGGTAAGAACGCAAGTTCATCTTACTTACCAACCAAAAGCTCGTTTATCCCCAAGTGTATATAAGAGTTTAGCCAAGTGTTAGCATGGCTTTAATGGTTTTCTTAACAGAAAATGAGCAGTTCATAGACAAACTTTAAACAGATTATAGTTAAGTTAATGTTCTTACAAACTTAAAAGATTAAGACTAGAAAAACGCCAAGTGGCTCGACAATTAACTAAACTATATTAAGGAGAAGAAGAAAAGAATTGAACGAGCGAAAATGGAGGTCTTGGCCGGCTTTTATAGACAAAATGGGGAGATGGGCACGGGTCGTGCATGTCAGTGTATCAACAGAGATATCTTTCTTCAGGGGGTACAGGCCGTGTGGCTTCAGGAACACGGGCCATGTACGGCAGTCAATAGAGGCACGGGCCGTGTAGCTTCAGGAGCACGGGCCGTGTAGTGTCAGATAGCAAAAGTCAACTTCTGGAAGGAGCGGGAAGAGGGGCACGCGCCGTGCCAGGTAGAGTACAGGCCGTGTGAGGCCAAATATAATGAAGCTTTATCTTTTTCTTTGTCTTATTCATTGTTTTTAGCAGCTTTTGTGATTTTGACCTAAATCAAAAGAAAAACTAAAAAGGAAGCATCATTCGGTATAAACGTTAGTAGTTATTCTGTTTTGATCCATTTTATTATGAATATTTGCCATAAAAATATGTATATTTTGACTCACATCAATCATATGCTTACACACCACAAATTACATATTTTGGTTAATTTAATTAAGATTCAAATACAAAAACAATATTTAAATAAATTAAAACATTTGAATTTCGATCCAAATGAATTAGAATTCACCAAATTGAGATAATTCACGTATTAATTAGGTTGAAAGTATGGTCGAAACTCGAAACTCAATTAGAGGTAGGAGGTGTTTAGGTCCAGCCTTATGGGTGCTGAACTTTGTGCCTAGTGGCGGAACCAAGGGAGGGTCAAAGGGTCCACCGACTCTCCGGCTACCAGAACTTGTCAACTTGCTATGTGAAAAGTGAGTTTTTTTTTTAAAGAAAAAATGAGTTAGACCCTCCTAATTGTTGCTGTCTGAGAAGAAAACATAAGTTTTAGGTGGAAACATGATTTTTAAATGGGAAAAACACCAAAATAACCATTGTTGACTTTGAAAATTGAGTTTTGATCACCTGACTTTATTTGCACCAAAATGACCTTTTCAACTCCGAGCCTAACTCCTAACCATATATTTGCACCAAAATGACCTTGACACATCATCATCTTCTTCAACTTTACTCTGTATTTTTTCACTCTCTCTCTCTCTCTCATCACCTAAACCCAAAACCAACAAAGAATTCCGGCGACCATTTAACTCAACATTCCGGCCACTATACTCAACGATAAATCACGTGCGACCCGTCTACGAACTCCTCTCGATCATACGAACACAATGGGACTAGCCTTAACCACCGATGTGCACTGACTCGAAAACCCAAAAATGCTCCTATCGTTTCCGGCGAAACATAAGCATATGATCTCATTAAACTCTTAGAAAGTTCATGTTTTTTTTATCCAGCTCGATAAAACATAAACTTTTTCTTTAAACCTCCTCAAGTTTATGTTTCATGTAATCGTGAATCTGATTTCAAACGGAAGAACAGCAGGTCTAGCTCAAAGTTCCGGTTGAACCAGACTCGATCCGGAAGAAGCTCTTGAACCCGGAAAACTCTTCAACCGGAAGGAACACTCCAACCGAAAAACGTCTTGAACCGGCCACTATACTAAAAATTACAGAGACAAATTAATTTTCAATCTCTGTAATATAAGTATTAAATACTAAATATTAGTTCCTAACAAATTAAATACTATATTAGAGACTAAATATAAGTTTCCTTACAATTATAACATCTTTTTTTAGTATTGATGGAACGTTTTTGCGACTGAAATTCAGTCGCTATAAGTTTCTCTCAATCCTTTTCAGGGTGCAGGCACATTTATAACGGAAAACGTCTTGAACCGGTTGGAGTGTTCCTTCCGGTTGAAGAGTTTTCCGGTTATTCAGGGCTTCGCAAATAAACAGGTGACGTCACTTTCATGGGTGGGTTTGTCCGGGTACCATTTTGCTTTATCCATGTGTTGTTACAATTTACAAATCCTAAATAATATCATGAAAAATATTTAGGATTTGTATATTTTATATATATATGGATGCTATGCTCGTTCTATAACTATTAAGTTTTGTTTGTAATCATTAACATTGGTTTCATAGATTTGATCTTACATTTTTCTTGAGTTTGAGTTCAGTTATGTAAATGTTTACACCATCTTAAATATGGAAACTTACAAACACATGCAATGATGCAAGTTAACTATTATATTAGAAAAACACTCATTATTTTTAAAGAATACTTAACCGGAAGGAACACTCATTATTCAGGTGACGTTAAAACTCTTCAACCGGAAGGAACACTCCAACCGGTTCAAGACGTTTTCCGGTTGGAGTGTTCCTTCCGGTTGAAGAGTTTTCCGGGTTCAAGAGCTTCTTCCGGATCGAGTCTGGTTCAACCGGAACTTTGAGCTAGACCTGCTGTTCTTCCGTTTGAAATCAGATTCACGATTACATGAAACATAAACTTGAGGAGGTTTAAAGAAAAAGTTTATGTTTTATCGAGCTGGATAAAAAAAAAACATGAACTTTCTAAGAGTTTAATGAGATCATACGCTTATGTTTCGCCGGAAACGATAGGAGCATTTTTGGGTTTTCGAGTCAGTGCACATCGGTGGTTAAGGCTAGTCCCATTGTGTTCGTATGATCGAGAGGAGTTCGTAGACGGGTCGCACGTGATTTATCGTTGAGTATAGTGGCCGGAATGTTGAGTTAAATGGTCGCCGGAATTCTTTGTTGGTTTTGGGTTTAGGTGATGAGAGAGAGAGAGAGTGAAAAAATGCAGAGTAAAGTTGAAGAAGATGATGATGTGTCAAGGTCATTTTGGTGCAAATATATGGTTAGGAGTTAGGCTCGGAGTTGAAAATGTCATTTTGGTGCAAATAAAGTCAGGTGATCAAAACTCAATTTTCAAAGTCAACAATGGTTATTTTGGTGTTTTTCCCTTTTTAAATCTGTATGTTAAAAACATTCCATGCACGCTTTTAGGAGGAGAACGTGAGTTTTTTTTGGAAGAAAGCCAAGTTCTTTATTTTTGGAAGGAAACATGAGTTTTCTTAATATATGTAAAAAAATCTACAACAACCCTCTGACCAAAAGGTTTGTTTCTGTCACTAAAATTGTTCCTTATAATAGAAGCTTTTATGCTTTACAACATGTGGAGTTATCTAATAACTTTGAGGTAAAAGGAGTTTTGAAAACTAACATATTCAATTCGTTCAGTTGCTCCTGTTTCTTTTAGGCCCTTGTATAGTTGCACATATTAACATTGTTTTAGACAAATAAAAATTTAAGACAATATGGCACACATATGTGTGTTTGTAGTGTTGTTTGTGTATCGCCTTATTGTATAAGTTAGAAATTAACCAAGTTTTTACCGCTGGCCCCTGCATGTGATTATATTCAACATTCAGATCAAACTGAATTTTCATAAGTTACATAGAGAACCCTTCCATTTCCATCTATTTTAGTAGGGCAATATAGTCTCATCAAAAAGAAAACGGATAAGATACATGAGAATACCAATATCATTTTTTGATTATGTAATGCAAATATTCAAGTTGGTTTTTATTTGTAAGAGGCATTAGATCAGTAACACCCTATGTTGGAAGTCCTCAGGGAGGACCGTTTGTTGGAGGCTCGAGTTACCACCCATCGGTTCCTTACAACTATCAGTAATTCGCGTATTCCTTATATGGGTTAGTTATTCATTATTCAAAATATTTTATCAATAGTTATCCAAAGTGTACGAGTTGAGATCTGGTTTGCATGGTATTCAGGTCCATTTAGTTGTTAACTAATGTTGTCCAAACAACCCATTTCAATTAGCATTCTTTTGTGAAGTTTCAAGCATATTACTTCTTATTTTTATATAAGCATTTTATGTGAGTGGGACTTGACTTTTCATTCTTGGTAATGACTTATCGATCTAGTAATCTTTCCTAGCCTTCTTTTACATCCAAATATTTGTTTAATATGCATTTCTTATACATTCTTGCTGATCTCTCATGATGTCTTGTTATTTTTCAAAAATAATCTCAATTAAATTGCTAGAAGTGAGGAAAATTATAAAGATAACCGTGCCTAGAAGTATAGTGACCTATATGCACATATAATTTTTTTACTTTCGTTTTTCTACAGTTGTTAGGATATGATGCATTATCCTATATTATGTCTGAACGGGGCCATATCAACCAATTTATTTAAAAACAGATGTTTTGGGTTGTATTTTATTGATAAAGGATCAGATGGGATTTTAGCTGAAAACCAGTCAAACGGGTTAAACAGTTTAAAAGTCACGAGAAGTATAACCAAGTATTTGGAATATCCTAAATTGATGAAAACTAGTATCTTTATTATCTTTGTAATGGTATTTTTACTTAAATATATTATAGTAACTATATCCTAAAAGGTTCAAGTGGACAATTAAGTATTTTCAGTTCAACATAACCTGCCAGATCTACCAGTTTACCATATATAAATCATATTCAATTCAATTCATGTGCATGGAAAGTATACATAATTTCACAATCACTTATTATACGAAAATCTAAGAATGTAACAGAATGTGATTTAATTCATTTTGTCGTCTTTATTAACTAAAATTTAGTTTTGATAAGTATCCACCATATGTGCCTGAATATGTCTTTCATCAGGTGAATAAACTTGAACCTTTTTCAACTCATAATTTACAACATCTACATAGTTAACAAGACTTGAATCTCTTCCATCAGGTTCCATATAATTCATACATGAGGCAGTTGCAACATAACCCTCAGATATTTGGCATACCGGGCCCCATCAACACAAATGTTTTTCTGTTTGGTCAAATGGGCCCCCTCCTTCTCTTGGAAGCCTCGGGCATAGAGTAGTCCAGGGATTGTAGCACCTGGTCCTCATGTTCTACCATATACTAGACCAACTGTCAGTGGGGCAACCACAGAAACTATTCCAATCTCCCCAGCACCATACTATACAGGCAAGTCTTTTTTCCTTTGGCCATCTAATCATCTTTTTGGTAACAGTGAGAACCCGTACCGGAAAACTTACAAGGTACCCTACTAACCAATGCGATCAGGTAAAATGCACCTTGTGCTTATAATAAAAAAATGATTCGATGTCCCTTCATTTTATAGAAGCTAGAATATATACAGGGAAGAGGAGATCTTACAACAAGAATAGTTAATCTAGTAGAGCTAATCTAGGAGGGAAATCAGCTAATCTAAATAAGGAAAACATATATTCTAAATATAAAAATAGTAACTTTAGATATGCACTAAATGTGTTGACTAATAGTATCCCACAGTCATCAGGAGTTGGTTAGATAGTGAGACTAGGTCGGAAGCGTGTGAACAACTGACGTGGCAGTCCCTTAGTAAATATATCCGCGTATTGATAGTTTACGGGGATGTGAAGCACCATAATAAACCCGAGATATACCTCTTCTCTAACAAAGTGGATGTCAATTTCCATGTGTTTGGTACGTTGGTGTTACATAGGGTTTTGCTTGAGATATATGTCTGAAATGTTGTCACAGTAGATTATTGTGGCTTGACGGCATGTGTTGGGTCCCGTGAGGGGCTCTTTAACAATGTAGGTACAATTTGATTTAAAAGAATAATAAGTATGTTACGAAAAGTAGATCAAATTGGAAGACCACAATTAATAAAAAGGTTTTTCAGTATATCTCAAATGTAAATAATGGTATAATTACACGAGTTTATGCTATAGCAATGAATCAACAAAAGAACATTTTTACAAGAGTAAGTTATATGCACTTCGAGAAGCTTCTGAATTGTGAGTGAATGTCTTGCTTTTGTTGGTGAAGGACGCTTGCTATTTATAGCAAGTTGTAAATGAATAATGTGGTTGAGATGGTTGAATTTGGAGTGTGTCAGAGTACATAGAGATAAATTGAAGATATTCAATTTATCTCTTTTCAGTCGTCTTCAACTACCTTTGCATTTATTGTCAAGTAGATATTTGATTTACTTGTTCTTCACTCATAGCATTTTTATACTTCTCATAATCTTTATCTTCTGATAGTCTTAAACTCCTTCAAGAATCTTTGTTGAAGACTAGAAATGCTTCCCATTAGAAGCATTACATAGAAATGGGGATTTCTGTGAAAAATGTATTTTCACATATCTACTTCGGAATTTCCGAAGTATATCTGTGAAAATACATTATCCGAGATTTCTACGGATTCTATCATCCTTTCACTTTTGGTGATGTTTCTTATCTTTTCTTCTAATACTTTGACTATTTCTATTACATATGGAAGTGTTCTAACAATCTCCCCCCCTAAGTATTTGAAGAAAAAATAAATGAAAGAGAACATGATCATTTCATTAATCAATAGGAAGATACATCAAGCGTAATACAGGGATAATTTTTTAAAGATAGCTCCATGGTTAGGGAGTCAATTGTGACTTTCAATTTGTTAGACAGCTGCTTCGTACACGCCCTGTAGAATTGGAATGCCCGATTCCTTTTGAGTTCTTCCAAAGTTTTGATCATTGATGATGTTCTTTCCTGTACCTCTGGGTTTGGGTCATTGTTTGATTCTATTAAGAAGTTTTGTAACTCGCAGGGACAAATCGGAGTAAGAGAGGCCATGATTTATCCTGAAGAAACTCTTTTTCTTTTTATAATTTCTGAAGCATATTCCGATTTCTCCAGATGGAGTGATTACCTTAGATCCTTTCCACTCCAGCCCGTCAGGTAGATCTTATTTTGCTGAGGGCATGGATATTTTTTCCAATCCCATGTGCCTTCCTAGTTCGAAGTCAATATTGGCATATCTCTTGTAAATTTTGACTCCAACTTCTCCCATTCTATGAATGGCACATCGATTCCTCAAAATCTTTGAGTTAGATAAGATGCAGGTTTTGAGAAGTGACATTATGTGTATGGGGCCGAGTTGATCCAGTTCTCCATCGTGGAAAGAATAAGGTTGATGGTTGTTGTCTGTGGTAGTAATGTTGTAGGAGTTGTAACGAGAAGGATCAAACTGACCTTGACGTTGATCTCCTTGATTTCTAGTAGTTCTAAGATCTTAGCTTCAGAGTGGAGACAACTTTTCTCATAGGGCTCTTGATGAATGAATTCTCTAAAGACTCTTCTGGACATTAGGCTCATTTCAGGTTCTCCTTCTGTTTCTTGAAGAAACATGTATGAGAATTCCCTCTTATCATGCCATACTTTGTCTGTTGCTTGTTTTCACCCCTGTAACTGTCTTCGTAGAGGACATAGAGATAGTGGACAGTTCGAGCATGTTCTTTTCCCCCTTAATCAGTTGCCTTATCTTTCCCTTTCCCAGATTGGTCTTGATACTTTGAAGGTCCTTCACTTTGAACTTTTGCCCTGACATTGTCTGAGGGACTGGTGGATTACGAAGGTGGTTTGTTGGAAGGTTTTCTTGGAGGTGGAGGGGGCATTAATCCGGTTGGTCTAAGAAGGGGATTGCACTGTTCCATTTTTCTCTTCTTAGGTGAGGCTTCGTCTTTACAGACAAAGGTTTTCCTTTTCTCACCTTGAGGAGGAGGTGAGTCATCAAGATTGATGACGGGAGGTGAGCTTGATCTTACTTTCTCAATGGAAGTCTGTGATGAAGATGTTTTGGCACTTTTCACCCTTTTTGACAGTCTGGTTAGATGATTTCGCAGGGATATCTAATCATCATTGATTTTTATCAAGCTTTCTCCGTCTGCAAGGATGTCTTGATTTATAGTGCCAAACTCCATTCTTATTTTATTTAGTGCTTTGTCTCCTCTTGCCGTAAAGTTTTTAAACGCCTTTTGAATGTTTGTGGAGATCTCCTTTATTTGTTCTTCAACAGTCATTTGACCACATGCTCCTATTGCCAGTTATTTTTGTGTAATTCTTGGATTTGAGCGGCCATTTCTTCTATTCTCTGATGGTTTGCAGCTTTGGCCTCTTCAAGCTGTTTTTCAAGCATGGAAATTCTTTCTCCATTGTTGGAGGACTGATTCAGTAATTCTTCCACTTTCACAGAGTTACTACAGAGTTTCTGATGTAATTCTGTAGTTTGTGATTTTTGTACTTTTGTGAAGTCTGCAAGCAGAGATGAAAGTGATGTGGTGAATTCCTCAAAGTCAGAATTTGAGGCTGCTCCTGGGGTAACAATCCAGAGGGCAACACATGTCCTTCTATTAAATTGATAAATTTTCCCTGAGGAGATAATGCATGTGAGCCCAGCCAAGCTGAGTGAGTACAGGTCTTCCACATTCCTTACTAAACCAATGTTTGGATCCAACTCCTGTGTTTGTTGTGAATCATGTTACAAGATATCCGTATGTTTCTGAGAGGGTATCTCAAGTGAGTTGGCAGAGACCACATTAACGTCACTCACTTCTAAGTTTCCTTAACTCGAAGAGTCTCTGCTTGTTGTTAAATCATCTTCACTGACAGAAAATCAGAAAAGATTTTTGATGTGTTCTTATGATTGGGATTTCAAGTGATGGATTGTTTTGGAGGTGTGCTTGGAAATTTTTGTAGGCTTTTGGTACAAGGATTAGGGTGGAGATAGAGAGAGAGAAAGTTTGGTGAGTGTAGGTATTCTGGATAGTGGTGAGGAGAAATTATGGGATCTTGGTTTGATAGTTCTGGGTTGACAGTCTTTTTATTGTTTTTAGAAAAATATTTTTTTAGGATATCTGAATTGTATGGGATATGGGAGAGCATGTTCCATGGACACTACTAGAAAAAGGGTGATCCTTGACACGCGAACAATGACACACGGGTGTTTAATGACGCGCAAAAACGCGTGTCATAAAAAAACTGTCAAGAATCGTAAAATCTTAAGGCTAGATGACGCGCATTTCCGCGCGTTATAAAATTTCTGTCATAAGTGAAAAAAAAAAACACGGAGGACACCATAAAAATGCACGTCATATTAGTAATGTCGTTTTTTGTTTTTTTCCTTCCTAAAGTTTCCCCAAAATTTCATTGGACGCCTAATTTCTTCGCTCCTAAAGTTCCCCAAATCCCACTCATTAGCCCTCACAGATCCTCAAACTCCCTCTTCGCTCCTTGATTCAATGGCCGCAAGCTCCTCTCCCCCCCCCCCGTTCAATTTTCTCATCGGTGCCCTAATCTATATCCCTCTTCGCTTCTTTCTCCGCTCCTCGATTCAATGACGGCAAGCTCCTCCCCCCCCCGTCGATTTTCTCACCACCGCCCTAATCAATCTCCCTCTCCGCTTCATTCTACTCCATTAATCATCTCCGCTTCTGCTCTAATTTCATCAGTCAGTGCCATTTTAAGCCCTAATTTCATCAGTCTGGGCCATTTCAAGCCCTAATTTCATCGGTAGGTGGTTTTGCCCTAATTTACATCAGTCTCTTCTCTGTTTAGACCACTGTGATTCCGACCAACAAACCCTATAAAATCAGTCGTGTTTTCTGACTTTCTCGGCGATCTTTTTCTGCAAACACACATCGCAAAACACAGATTCAATGGTTGCCGCCTGAAGTTCCGTTTCTAACCAGTTCAGAGGTATAGTTTTGCATTTCCATTCAGTTACTTCTAGATTCAATTATTTTTGGACTGAAATTGATGTTTTGGCTCATCTAAAATTTAACTCTTTAAGATTAATTTTGGCGATTCTACAGATATTGGTGCTTGGTGTTTGGGGGATAAGACTGCAGCTTGTTTAGAGAACGTACATGTAAAGATTGAATTGCAATTTCTACTCAATACCTAACTGATATTTGATTTTTGTTAAGCAATTGCAATTGTGATTTCTGTTAAATGAACGTAGATGTAGATCTGATTTCTGCATTTTGATTATTGATTATTGGTTTATCACCTATTAAATCTAGCTTTTGATTACTGATTATGGCTTCTCACTAGACTGCTTGGTGTAGTAAAAAAATTCAAATGAATCCCAATTAATTTTAGGAAAATTGTGTTTTATTTTAGTTTCTAGTTTGAGCCTTTTTTCAAATTTAGTTTCCATTTCTTTCTTCAATGATTTGATGTGTAGATGAGTGGTACTTTTTTGTTTAAGTCTAAAGCTACATAATAATGGGAAAGTCATAGTCAACAAGCAAGTGATTGTTAACAGAACATAAATGAAGATCAAGTAGATGAAAGTATTAATCTTTGACAAAATTATTCATATGGCCCATTTCCACTCTTCTTCTACAACAGATAAGTGTATGTCTGTTGCAAAATGGGTCAAAAAAGGGTACGGGTGATAGCTTGTAAAACTGGTCAAGACTATGATCTGCAATAAGATAATGACCGCACAAGACTATCTTATGTGTTTTGTTGCATCCACAGATCTGCAAGATGGGAGCCCATTTGTGGAGATAATTTCAATCTTTTTGCAGCCATGTCTGCTTTGGAGGTAATGAACTAATGATGTGGTATTGTTTTCAATTCACTTTTGTGCTGAGCTTTCCATTTTGATCGTGATTTTGCTACATATTTATGCTTTTATCTATTTTTATTAGATGATGGACCCAAAGATGGATTCAGGCCTTGTTTGTAAATATTATTCTGTTGAAGAAGCCATTGAGGAAGGTGTTGCACCAATCCCCAGGAGTATGAATAAGACGGTAGATGTTAACTGTTTCTCGCCAGTTACATGCCTGCAAATCCCCATAACATAAGAAGAGATCAGTAAAAGGTTTTTATTTAATTACTTAATTTGTTTTATTAAATGTTTCATAAATGAAGAAGTCATCTGTTCTATTGCAGACATAGAACCGTTACAAACAAATCTTGATTTGGAAGAATGATATTGCAAAGCTGTGTTGTGTCGTTTGCGCTTTCGTAAGGTCTTACCCTGTGTTTTATTTAATACTTTATTAAGTATTATATATTATATATCCTTAATTTCAACATACTTTATTAGTATGGGCTATCTCAAATGCTACTTCTGGTGGAAGCCAACCAATTTTAAGTAAGACGACTTATTTTGCCTTTTGTGTAATGGGTCAAAACAGTGTCTTTTTTCTTTTATTTTACTACAGGTCTGTTTGACCAGCAAACACTTTTATTATTAATTTTTAGAAGTAAGTAACTTGCTGGCTATGATTTTCAAAACCATATTATTAAAACTATAAATAAAACTTTTTGGTAGGTTGTGTGCATTAAAGCTAGTTTGTAACTAAATAGCCCGAGTAAAACCTTGAATCCCGTGCTAAGAAAACAAAAATTCATAATCACGGGATTTGCTAGAAATCATGTTAAATTCAATGTGTATACTTATCACATCTATTGCTCTACAGATTAATGCCAGTGATGACTGGTCATCCTTCACAATTGAAACCAAAATTCTTGATTTGGTTCAGATGAAATCTGTAATGGCTGGTTCAAGAACAAGTGTTTGGTAAATTTCGCTTAGTATAAACAATTTCTATTATAGATTATTGTTTTGGTACAAAGTTTGAAAGATTTTTTTTTATATGAAGGTGATGAAGAGCTTTCTTCCTAGAGGTGCACTAATTAGGCTTACAAAAAAGTAATTATCTTGTGCTTTTTCATGGGTAATTAGTTCATTAGAGATGCTTACTGGTGTGAATTTAGCAGAAGGTGTTCCGAGATTAGTCTTTGTTGCTGTTTATTTAATGTTGAACAAAGGTGGAAATGATTCTTTTTATTCTTGTTGATATATTTTTAACTTGGGGGCTCAAGTGGGACACCATTTTTTTTAGAAAAACAATGCTGATCACAGTTCATTATACAATACATGTATTTATTTATTATAGTATAATGAACTATGTTTTGTAAGTGACTGTTACTGATACATCAGAGCCAATCCAAGCTCTTTAGAATTTGCTTATAAGTCATGCTCAACAAATACTCATGCTCGTTCCAAGCATCCATAACTTGAAACAAAACCACACTTTTAATCCGATTAGGCCATCTCCATTTCCAATCTTGATCCACAGGCCACATAATTCTTTTTCGTGTTTTACAACTTTGTGAAAAACGGCCACTGTAGGACATATCTGTAGGCGTCGCAATGGGCTTTGCGTCTCAATTCTTGATGCTGAAACTGGAACTCTGTTACAAAAAAGATCCATCTGATCCTGAATCTTTGCTGTTGATTCCCATTGGTTTAGCATGGTCTAGATGTTTCATATTTCTTTATAGGCTATCATATTTTTTCATCTCACTGCATATTTTGCATTTGTCAACTAGATTCTCCAGCCTCAAGTCTTAATTTTTTTTTAACGGCAAATTTGGATCACTAACGGGGACATTACACCACCCACCCGATCATCTCCAATCCCCATCAGGAGGAAACTCACCTCTCGTTAGAAAACCCCCTGGCCCAACTTGTAACCCCTAAGTATTTTATTCTTTGTTACAAGTGGGACTTGAACCCAAGACCTCTAGTTTAGAGGTCATACACCTTTGCCACTAGGCTAAGCTAGTGGGTGTAGCCTCAAGTCTTAATGATATAGAAATTAGTGATTCATTATTTTGCTTTATGTGTACTTTATTTTGTATTGTGAATTTAATTTTCATTTAATATAGAAATTAATGATTCTATAAAATAAATTTTTTATTTTTTTTACATTCTTGACGCGCAAAAATACGTGTCATCTCTCTTCTTGACCCCCGGCTTCCTTGACGCCCATTTTATGACACACATTGCGTGTCATAGATGGCGTGTAATTGTTCGCGCGTCAAGAAATTCTTGACACACATTTTGCGCGTCAAGAAGCTTCTTGACCCCTACATCCTTGACGCGCATTTGCGTGTCAAGAAGCCCCTTTCTTGACACGCAATACACGTCAAGAATGACCTTTTTTGTAGTAGTGGGAATAGTGTTGAATTGAACATATGTACCTTATTTGTGGATTCCCTTGATCTGAAATTGCTCTGTGGTGTATAGCTCTTCATCTTCTGATATAGTAATCATCTTTGAGAGCATCTGAGCCAAGAATCTGACATATGGCACAAATCCAGTCCTTTTTGTTTCCAAATATTTTTCTTTTGTTCTTCTCTTCATATCTCTCCAGATTATTTGAGCCATATCTATCTCTAGAGCGTTGATTGTTTCATACAAGATATTTAGAATGTTCTTGTTGGATTGATCCATTGATCCTTTCGGAGCTCATGATCTGATTTAGAAGTTCTACCACAAATTTCCAG
>JBCNJP010000017.1:37213198-37273448 GCA_039602395.1 Deinandra increscens subsp. villosa | reverse complement strand
ACTGGTTCCTTCATACATTTCACTTAAGGCATTCCACAGGTCAAATGCAGTTTCATATCCTTTGAACCCACTTAAAATGGAATTAGGAAGTGCAGCCTGTAGAGTCCAATATGCCTTATGGTCAAATTCAAGAGCAGTATAGTCAGATTCAACATATTTATCAAGTGGTTTAGGTACTTTGACTTCTGCATCATCAGCAGATGAAACCATGGGTGAGTAGGGACCTTCAGTGAAAGATTTCCAAATACGACGGTCTAGAATCCTAACAAAACCTTCCATCCTGAGTTTCCAGGTACCAAAGTCATCAGGAGTGAACATTGGTGGTTTGTTGGAAGAACCATTTGGGCAACTTAAAGTGAAATCACTCATTTTGAAAACCTTTAGAAAGATAAGAAAGCAAAGCTTGTAAAGTAAGCAAGTAAAGTATCAACCTTGAAGCACAGAAAGTCTTCAAGGTAAGAGCCAAAGCTCTAATACCACTTGTAGGATCGTTATTAGTTAGAGTTAAACTAAAACAAAGCTCTTTACTCGCAAATATAACCCTGCGGAATTAAAGTTATATTTCACTTTACTCAAGCAATATTAAGTTCTTGTGTATAATGTAAAAGCTTGATTTGCAAAGATATAGTAACAACAAAGTATCAAATACTCGGCACTATTTGTATTAACTCGAAGCTACACTATTACAAGTTGTTCAAGAACTGATAACAACAAAGATAATCGTGATGTGTAAACTAGAGCTAACTAAGCTATATATAGTGCTGATGAGATCAATGACAGCCATTGATCTCATACGATCTAATCTAGACCGTAAACTAAAAAGTTAAATACAAACTACCAAAAGAATAAACATCGACAATTGGAATATCTTGCGTGTTTGCAGCACCATACTACTTTAGGAGAGCGGCTTGAATCAGATATAGAAGCATACGAGAAGCTTTTGCAGGATTGGACTTGCTGAAAAGACATCTCAGGAAAAGTCCTGTTGAACTCATTATCTGGTGGATAATAGAGTTCACCCGGAATATTCGCTAAGGGACAAAACTGCTTCTATCCGCTTGAACTGCCAGTTCCGCTTGAAGTGAGAATTCCGCTTCAACTTCAACTTCAGCCGGAACTATACAAAATTGGCATTCAGCCGGAAATCTTCCAAGCGCAATATTCCTTACACTTTGTATCTAACATTTTCGATCAGGTCGAATTATTTTGTGCAAACTTTAAAGTTCGACATCCCAACACTAAATTAGAGCATCATTGTAGTGTAGAATTCAGGTACTATGTAATAATATTAAATCTTTGATCCAACATGATCAATATAACTATGAATTCGATACTAAGTTCTTAAATTGTGTTTTGGTATTGCCTGGTGAGGGTGTTTCTTTAGTGTTAGTCTTTATCTTCAACAGTAGAACTACTTAAGTGAATTTGAATGTGTAATAAAACTTGTACCCTTGGTTTGCACATGGATTACTGTGTTATCACATGTGCAAGTTAATTGATTATTTATAGAATGCAATCAACTTCCTGGAGTGTACCATTATATTCATGATTCAAAATATCACTTAAGGTGGCTTTGTTGTTCAACGAGTATGAGATCATACTCTTCATGAACATTTTTATATCATCAAAATTAAGTTGTGATGATGTGTTTCCAGCTTATGTCATTGTGTAACCTCTTACAGTGACATTAATGCAATATCTATATGTTGGATTCCTTTCGCGTCACGTCTAGTATGATACGACTCATTTCAACAAATTGATCATATCCATAGATGGTCTTCCAGAGATGACTTCAATTATGAGTTGTTCTTGAAAACTTGGAGATGATTTGAGGCTTCATTTTAAGTTTAATCCACTAATATTTTGTGACACCCGACGTTTTCAGGTTAGAATATTCGTACCATAAGTCACGAATTTGGTATATATAATCTTGATGCTAGTTGATAAATAAAAAGTTTGGTTTAAATAAATTATCATTGTATGAAATAGTATTTTTATTAGCAAACGTTGGTGACAACTCAATTAATAATCAACCGCTAATATATATATCCTATGCGTATACCGCCTATATATGCGGGTATATCAAGTATGGTAAAATATTACTATGAAAATACCATTGAGAGCGGAATTTAATTTCAGTAATTATCATATAATTATTTTTGCGTTTCGGGTCAGAAAATTTTCAAATTATACTGCGTTATGTCAGTATTTTACCAGTTAAACACCCAATACTATATATATATATATATATATATATATATATATATATATATATATATATATATAGAAGTTGGTATTAGAGCCAACGGTTGTAGTGAACTAGTGAAACTAGCCTACAACGAAGAAACTTTGCCAACACATGCCATCCATGAGGGAAAATTTTGTTTTACTATTTTTAAGTTTATTTATGTGATTATACTAAGCAGACTTGTACGGATATTTACATGTCACAAATGTCAAACCCAGTCCCAGTTCAGATAGTTGACACCGAGGGCAGATCCCAAGTGCTCACATTATCACCATCCTCAAGATCAGCTTTCGGGTGTCACTACACAGGTAACCAGCATAATGGCTGGATATTCAAGAGTGACCGCGAGGCTGTTGATACATAATTTATGCATCGTGTGAAATATCAAGACAAGACGATTTGAAGTACAAGACAAAGCAAGATTGTTGTTGTCCGAACTAAATCTGAACTGCAAGTTCGGATCAGGCGAACTGGCAGTTCACCTGGAGTTCGACAGATCTTGTATATATAGATATGTTGTCTTGTATTTCGGGAGTAATTGAGGGAGAGTTAAGAGAGACCAGATCTTAACTATGTGTTTTTGAGAGTGTTTATTTAGAGAGCTTTTGTGAGAGTTTGTAATTGAGTCTTGGTGATTTCAATAAACAAATTCTTATTTACATCTCGTTCTCATTCTTATGATCAAGCAAACCTCTAGTAAGATCTGTTTAACGGTTTTACAGAGGCCGAGGTGGAGCCGATAGTGGTTGCACCAGCAGGGGAGATAGTACCAGTCCTTCCGAGCTTTCAGCTGACACCAATAGTGTCGGGCCAACCGGACAACCACTATCTATTGTCTACACTCTGAAAAGGCGCAGAGTTTCTCTGAGTAGCGATGTTGTAGGTGCAGGTGCTATGGTAGTTTTTAGCGAGGTTACTGAACCTGAGCCCGAAGGGGCAAGGGTTAATCAGTTGGACGAGACAACTTGTCAGGTGGTTGATTCAGTTATCGAAGGTGGGATTATTTCCACCTTTGAACATGGTGAGTCATCAGGGGCCGCGAATGGCGAGTCTCTAGACGTTTTGCTAGGATCATTAGTGACCCAAGGTTCAAAGTTCCAGCATCAGATTTCATCCATAAAGGAGAGGATTGGTGAGCATGAGTAGTAGATCGGTGATGCTAGTCACATGATGAGCATCGTGAGTGGCCAGCAGATGGTCAGTTCTGAGATCATAAACCACGTGATCGAGCTTCAGCAGAGAGTGGATAGCCACGAAATCAGTTAGGAGCTGATTCAGTTCCAGACTGATTCCATTGAGATGAGCGTGGTGGCAGCCCACCAGGATGCTGCAGTTGCTCGTGAGCGAGCTAAGACCGATATAGCATTAGTAGCATCGTATTTGTCGATGCTATCACAGGTACTTCAGCTTGGTGGTGGTGGTGGTCCCATTCCTTAGACCGTTAGGAGACTTATGATCTCTAATTTTTGTGCAAGGGAATTGATATTAGTCCTAGTATGAAACATTTTGGTTTTGTCTATCTCTAAACTTATTAATATAATTTCCCCTTGTAACCTAACACTTAATGTATGATGGATGTTCTATTTCGTGGTTTTCTTTAGATATTGTCTTTTTAACATTATTACGTTCATGCCTAATGTATTTATTCTATTTTGTATTGTTATCATGTCATTATAAATTGTTATTGATTTCGGTTGTAATATTTGATGTATATAGAAATTTACCATGTCAACGGCTGGTCGCGGTCGTGGTAGAGGTCACGATCGCGGTCAGGGCATCGCTTTTCCAGCCACTGCTATAGAGCTAGCTGACTTAATCTCTCAGCACGTAAACGCAACTATTGGACAAATGAACGATCAGAACACATGACGCGGAAGAGGACGTGGTGCAGCGAGAGAAGCACCTATAGGACAACCACCTGAGCCACAAGTGCATGGATGCTCATTCAAGACTTTTCAAGCATGTCAACCGAAGGTATTTACCGGCAGTACAGGACCACTTGAGATTATACGTTGGATCGAAAAGATGGAATCAGTGATCGCAATTAGCAATTGTGCGGAAGATCAAATCGTTAAGTATGCGACTTGTTCTTTTCAAGATAATGCACTGTCTTGGTGGAATTTTCAACGCCATTTTGGGAGAAGCAGCCGCCTATGGTTTAACTTGGGATGAATTGAAAGAATTGCTAATAAAAGAATATTGTCCACGAACTAAGGTCAAGAAGTTAGAAGTCGAATTTTGGAATCTAACAATGGAGGGGGCGGATATCCGAGCATACACCACTAGGTTCAGCGATTTGGCAAAGCTTGTACAACGTTTGGTGACACCAGAGTATGTTCAGGTTGAGGGATACATTTGGGGATTAGTTCCAAAAATCAGGGGAATGGTTACCTCGGCAAATCCTACAATTATTCAGAGTGCGATTACGTTAGCACACTCTTTTACCGATGATGCCGTGAGGGCAGGATTGTTAGGAGGGAAGCTACCAGTTGAGTCTAATGCAAAGAAAGTGGATGATGGGAAGCAGCCTAACCGCAAGAGGAAGTGGTCAGGAAATAGAGGTGATCGAAAAGGTCAAATCAGAGGTCCCACAAGGCGTTCGCAGCAAATTCCTCTGAAGAAAATAAGCAGTCTGACTCGTACCCCCGATGTAACATGTGTGGATACCATCATAAAGGGGCATGTCGATATTGTACCAAATGTAGTTGTTATGGTCATGATACTCCATATTTTCGAGCGAGGATGGGAGATAAAGGTGCCAGTTCTGTCCATAACTGTTATGAGTGCGGGGCTAATGATCACTTCAAAAAGGAATGTCCCAAGCTGAGGAATCAAGGTGCCAAAGGAAGGGCGTTTGAGATGAATGCAAATGAGGCTCATAAAGAACATCTGTTGTTATTGGTACGTTTCTCGTAAATAATAAATATGCCTCTGTTTTATTTGACACGGGTGCTGACTTAAGCTTTGTGTCTAAAGAGTTTGAACCACTACTTGGTTTAAAACCTAGTAAGTTAAGGAAAAAGTACGTTATTGAAATTGTCAATGGGAGGAAAATAGAGGCGTGTATCGTAATTAAGGGATGCACTATAAAAATTGAAAACCACTCCTTTAGTATTAAACTTCTACCCATTAACCTTGGGAGCTTCGACATCGTTACTAGAATGGATTGGTTATCCAGAAACCATGCAGAAGTGGTATGCTTTGAGAAGATTGTTTGTATTCCAATTGCCAACAAGGAGTGCTAACCATCTGGGGAGAAAAGAAAAATTCTGCCTTAAATATTGTAAGCGTTGTAAAACCTCAAAAGTACTTGGAGCACGGTTATCCATCCTTTTTAGTCAAAGCAATAAACGTAAAGAATGCGGAGTATAAGATTAAAGATTTATTCGATCAACTTCAGGGGTCTAGTTTCTACTCGAAAATAGATCTTAGGTCTGGTTATCATTAGTTGCTTGTGGCAGAAGAAGATGTACCAAATATTGCCTTTCGTACTCGTTATGGCCAATACGAGTTTGTGGTTATGCCATTTGGACTAACTAATGCTCCTGCGGTGTTCATGGATCTCATGAACAGAGTTTGCAAACCTTATCTGGATAAATTCGTGATAGTATTCATTGATTGTATACTTGTCTATTCACGAACAAAAGAGGAGCATGAGTAACATTTAAAGTTGGTTCTCGAGACGTTGAAGAAAGAAAAGCTTTATGCTAAATTCTCTAACTGTGAATTTTGGATTCGAGAAGTCCAATTCTTGGTTACGTCATTAATGAGCATGGTATTCATGTAGATCCTACAAAGATTGAAGCCATTAAGAGCTGAAATGCGCGTAAATCACCAGCAGAAGTCCATCAATTTTTGGGGGTAGTCGGCTATTATAGAAGATTCATTGAAAATTTCTCTCGGATTGCTCAGCCACTAACCCAAAAAGACAAGAAGTTTGAATGGACAAGAAAACAAGAAAACACTTTCCAATGTCTAAAACAAAAGTTTTGCAGTGCTTTGATCTTATCTCATCCAGAAGGAACCGATGGGTTTGTGGTTAATTGTGATGCATCTAGATTAGGTTTTGGGTGTGTTCTAATGCAAATAGATAAAGTTATTGCCTACGCATCCAGACAACTCAAAGTGCATGAGAGGAACTATACCATGCATGATCTGGAGTTAGGAGGAGTTGTTTTTGCATTAAAGATATGGAGGCATTATCTGTATGGTACAAAATGCACAATTTTTATAGACCATAAAGCTCATCATGGCGTACCAGTTTCTATAATCTTGGACAGGGATGCACATTTCGCGTCGAGATTTTGGCAGTCCCTGCATGAGAAACTAGGCACTAACTTGGATTTAATCACCGCGTATCACCCTCAAACTGATGGTCAAAGTGAAAGGACCATTCAAACGCTGGAAGACATGCTTCGAGCTTGCGTGATCGATTTTGGCGGTAATTGGGACACTCATTTGCCGTTTGCAGAGTTTTCATATAATAGCAGTTATCATGATAGCATTAAAGTTGCGCCTTTTGAAGCTTTGTCCGGCAGAAAGTGTCGATCGCCTCTTTGCTGGGCTGAGATCGGAGAGAAGGAATTAACTGGCCCAGAGATCATCCAAGAAACGACTGATAAGGTCTCGAAAATCAAGAGTCGTTTAGAAAACCTTTAGAATTTGAAGAAAACCTTTAGAATTTGAAGTTAAAGATAAGTTGTTTTTGAAGGTTTCACCTTGGAAGGGTGTTATTAGATTCGGTAAGCACGGGAAGCTTAGTCCTCGATTTATAGGACCATTTGAGATTTTGAGTCGAGTGGGTCCAGTTGCTAGATCAGTGGTGCTCACAATGTGTTCCACGTATCTAACTTGAGGAGGTGTCTTTCAGACGAGACACTGGTTATACCATCTGAGTAGGTTCAAATCGACAATAAATTGCATTTTGTTGAGGAACCGTTGGAAATGGAAGATTGGAAAGTCCAGAAACTCAGACGGAGTAAGATTAAGTTGGTTAAAGTTAGATGGAACTCAAAACATGGACCCGAGTATACCTGGGAACGAGCTGATCAGATAAAGAAGAAATACCCTCACCTATTTTCATCAGAGAAAAATTCAAGGGGAGAATGTGACACCTGACGTTTCAGGTTAGAATATCCATACCATAAATAACGAATTTAGTATATATAATCACGATGCTAGTTGATAAATAAAAAGTTTGGTTTAAAAAAATTAGCTTTGTATGAAATAGTATTTTTATTAGCAAATGTTGGTGACAACTCAATTAATAATCAACCGTTAATATACTTGTGTGTATACCGCCTATATATGCGGGTATATCAAGTATGGTAAAATTTTACTATGAAAATGCCATTGCGAGTGTAATTTAATTTCAGTAATTATCATATAATTATTTTTTCGTTTCCGGTCAGAAAATTTTCAAATTATACCGTGTTATGTCAGTATTTTACCAGTTAAACTCCCAATACTATATATATAATATATATATACACTTGGCACTTGACAACTAATAAATCAATTAAAATAAAAAAACAAAAATCTATAAGGATACCATCTTGCATGCCTAATCCTAAACCCTATGCACTAGATTTGATGATGCATGAGTATTACTTGCAAATATAAGCCATATTTCCCTCTTTCCTACATCCATCGAAAATAAGTCTCTTTCTCTCGTCCTCCCCATACCAACCATCCCATACACTCTCTCTTCCTCCATCACCATTGAAAACCCATTAATTCTCATATTCAAGCTTAAGATTGAAGAAAGGATGGTGGATTTTTAGCTCTGCGGATTCAAGAAAGGAAGTAGGATTCATCATCATTCATCATCTTCATCGAAACTCTAAGTAAAAACCACTTTCTCTCTCTACTCTATCTCTAGAATTTTATAAGTTCTTTGTATTTTGATCCTCTTATAGATGATTGATGATGATTCTTTTATCAAATAAATTAAAGTTTTGATGAAATGAGGATGTAGGAAGCATATGTCGTGAGATTATGGGTGGGTTTTTGTATGCATGCATAAATTATATATATATATATATATATATATATATATATATATATATATATATATATATACTTGGTTACTAGATATTAATGACTACTCAAATAGGTCATTAAAATGGGTTTTAATGAATTAATCAATATTATACATGCTCATAAATGTGTACTTAAAATTTAGATATTTGAAATATTTTGCTATTTATACTTGAACATGGAGCTATAAGTTAAATTTAAGTTAACTTTTTTTTAATAATATACATATTTCGTGAAATATTCAAATTAACTAAAATAATTTTACTAGTTGAAACTATTCTAGACGTAAAAATACCAACTTTGATTTAAACAAAAGTTTTTTTTATAAAAACACTTGTTCTGAAAAATATATATATGTTTGATAAAAAGTTTCCCATTTAAAGACTCATGACTATCTATGAACAAAATTATGCGTTAAAAAGTCGTAAGAGCCGTAATTTTTTACTTAAAAATTTATTATTATTTTGTATGGACTTAATATTTAACGCTAGAAGTGTAATTATTTTTAGTATATAAATACGAAATCAAAGGTCCATGTAGTAATTTAGTTGTGGTCACCAAGGGGTTGCTATTTAAAATGAAAAATAAATTAAGGAATCATCGTCAAGTCTTGTAAGTTGGAGGATCAACTTATGTTAAAACTTCAGCTACTCCTAAATGTCCTTTGAATGTTGATAGGGCATCTTTAGGACGGTTGTGTTCAGATAATATCCGGATTTTAACTATGAGTTTTCATAGCCCCTCTTTTTATGTTTTTATTGTTTTCGGGGAAAATATGCCAAAATGAATTTTTATTGATATAATTAAAAATGTCATGAAGCTTATATTTGACATGTGATGGCCTTAAGTTAAGTTATAAGTTGTCCCTCGCTGTTTTATTTATGCCATAATAATTAGCTCTATTGAAGGGGCCTCTGTTTGTATTGATAGATCTATCGGGTGTGACATTCCACCCCTGGCCAATCGCGTTGGTTTTGTTCCTGATTGGGGTAATATAAATAGAAAATGGCATGTGGACGTTTTGGGTTGATTATGAGCTCAATGGTTAGATCATAATCGTAAATGTAGCTAATTTACGTTAAGTCATTATAAGGAATATTGCATGATAATTTTATTAATGGTATTTAAATAACATCGGTAGTGATGTTGGATTATTTATATTGGGAGCGTGGCTCGCTGGGAAATTTCTAATTTAAAACTCTATGGAACTCACGAGCTTTATGTTGACTATTATTTTTGGGCATATTTTCAGGATCGTAAGCTAAGCAGGGATGGATGGGCATGTGTTGGCCAGGGCGTACGTTGGTTGGCTATGTTTTCTTTTGGGACCGCTTAAGTGCTAGTATCATGTCTATTTCTATAATAAATGAATGTTTTAAATAAATAAAGTTGGGATGCTTTATAATATATATTAAATAATCATGTTTCGATACAAGATTTACTTAAGTTTTAAAAACTTTAAAACTAGCTCAATAAAACGTATAGTCTGATATAAATTATGGGTATCAACTTTCGTTACCACCACACGCAACTATTTCTGCTGCGAATTTTTTGGGGTGTTACAAATTTAAACGAACATTGGATCAACACTTAATTGTTATCCTGATATGGATCACTGGTGATACTCCACTTGCTTTGGGTGGACAAGGCATTCCTATAATCACCTATCTTTCAAACCATATGGATATTATTTTGCAAAAGAAATCTCTCTTCAAGTATATTTCGTTTCCTAAAACGAAATCATTTAGTTTCATAAATACGGTAGGAAACCAAATTGGTCAATATCTGTCACACCCCCAAATAACCACTAACGGAGTTTATACCGTTAAGGGGTGCGGCTAGACCAGGATCCACAACCATTAGTTACAAATACTAAATGAATCAGAGTTAGTTCAAAAATCAGTTATAAAATAAAGTCTCAAATACAAACGCAGCGGAATAAATATTGTCTTAGCACTAACCACGTGCTTTACAAATCCTTTGTTTAAAATTCCCAATTAAGTTTAACAGAAATAAAAGTCTTCACGTGCCATGCCAACCCGCTCAGGATACTCCTTAGCGATCTGCAAAAGTTTAAACCACGCAAGTGTCAACCTAACGGTTGGTGAGTTCACAGTGGGCTTGTCATGCATTGGCCCGGTCTCATAATCATAATTCGTATCAAGGTATACTTACATAGTATTCGTTTGTGAAAAACAACGCTAAATCTAATGTCTTAGTTTATAAAGGAATTGTCCGTGACCTACGTCATCGGGTATGAACTAGTTTTGTAAAGTTAAAGTGCTCAACCGATATCGCGGGTAGCTAATCCGTTGTTCCATGCACTAAGGAAGTTTGCACCAAAGCTGACTATAATTTATTGTAGTGGCCGTGCCATCTAGTACTGCGGACCTACGTCATCGCGGTTTTGCCTCCCCCGTGTCCTCTCGGGATCACGGTCAATTAGGCTGATATTGTACCTCCGTGCACTCCCCGTGCCACGGGGCGGAGTTTGTCAAACTCCAGTAGATCTACCCAACATCCCCTCGCTTTACAATTAATGGTACAATTAGTTGAGGACTTTTAAGTTTTCAAGGCATCCTTAGAAATCATGTGATATCATGCGGTTTAGACTTTAACCTACGCTAGCCATATTAAAAAGGTTTACCGGATTCTCATGAATCTCAAAAGTGTTTTCAGTTTCGTTTCAGAAATCGTTGTTTTGGTAATTCGCAAGTGCTTCCCATAAAGCACTTCAGGTTCATCAAGTGGGTGCCGAGCACTCCAAGTTTTCAAGTTTATCAGGGAGGTGCCTAGCACTCTCGAGTTTGTCAGCATTGTTTTACTTTTAATTATTCGGTGTGACCCAATCGGGTTCACGGTAATTGGGTTAGTGACACTCACCTTTGGTTGCATTGCTACACTTGCTATATAATCCAAGTTTGCTTAACGAAGACCTATGGACACGTTTAGGTCTTAAGTATTAGTTTTGTGTCTAATCTTTACTTAACGTCACTATGGCCCATAACATAGCACGTTTGAACTATGACTCGACATACAGACACACGACACCAATGGTTGATCATAAACAAAGGTTCACATAAATCAGAAATCAAAGCATGTATCATCATGGCATAATCATGTAAGTCATGGCATATCATTCAAGCAAATAGTACAAGTTTGGATTCTGGTCTCAGTTTCGCTAGCAGTTTCGCTAGTTAGTTTCGCTGTGTGCACGGGCAGTACTTTCGCTAGGCAGTACCCGATGACACAGTTTCGCTAGGATAGTTTCGCTCGAAACTGTTGGCACAGTTTCGCTAGCCTAGTTTCGCCCGAAACTGGTTTGAACTTTCGTTCAGGGAATTTCGCTCGGTAGATTCGCTCGAGCTGGTCTGGTTGGTTTACCCGGCGACACTGCAGTTTCGCTGCATAGTGTCGCTGGAAGGAGATATACATAGTTTCGCTGGACAGTTTCGCCCAGAGAACACCACAGTTTCGCTGGTCGCGAAAAACATACGGATCAGCCTAAAAATCAACCTAACAGCTTCCATTTTACATGCAATTCATTGTTTAGCATACATAGGCATTTACCAACATAAATCAGTAAGCTTTAACACCTTAAACATGCATTTTATCATCAAATCACCCAAAATACATATAAAACCCTAAAATGGCTAAAATAGCATAAATCTTTATCATGGATGGATTTCACACGTAAAGTTATCAACTTTATGGTAGATCTAGCAATCCTAAGCAACATATCAGAAGATCTAACAATAACACAGAGATCTAGGCATGCTTTATGAAGAAACACATAGAAAAGCATAGAAAATGGTGGTTTTGGGACTCACGGTTGATCTAGGATCGATGGATGATCTTCACAACTCAGAATGATAGCTGATTCTTGGTGGTTCTTGGTTGGAATCAGCTGGTCCAGGAGTTTCAGGAGAGTTGTGTGTTTTTGTGTGAAATGAGGCAAAATGGTGAACTAGGGTTTATTAAGATTATTTATATCAGAGGCTAGTTTCGCTGGCAGTTTCGCTGGCCGGCGAAACTGGCTCTGATTTTGAGTAAATCAGGCAGTTTAGCTAACTACCGGGCGACACTATAGTTTCGCTTGGTAGTTTCGCTGGAACCCTAAAACATACATATTTGTCACATAATCAAGGATTTACAATTTGTCATGCTATATGTAATGTTAAATCATGCATTTAAATCACATTGCACATAATGACCACAATAAATGAACACATAGCACATATGGGCGGGTTCGGTGATCAACCAAAGGACGTGGACGTATTCGGCCTAATTAAGCATTAGTTACTAAGTTAACACTTATAACATAACTAACGGAATTGTCTAACGGAAGTAAACCTTGAAATTCTCGGATGTCACATCATCCCCTTGTAATTGGAATTTTCGTCCCGAAAATTATTCTTGCGTCGTAGCGTTCGCAGCCTCTGCTGTCGTTGGTGCTGGGGGAAAGAAAGCAAAAGTTTTAGGGTCGTCACATCCTCCTCCTGTTAAAGGAATTTTGGTCCCCAAAATTAAATCATACCTTGAGTTTCCGTGGACGTTTGTTCGAACAGGTGAGGATACTTTTTCTTCATCTGATCCTCTCGTTCCCAAGTATATTCGGGTCCACGCTTTGAGTTCCATCGCACCTTGACGATCGGAATCTTGCTACGTTTGAGGGCTTTCTCCTCGCGTCCCATGATTTCTACCGGTTGCTCGATAAATCTCAGATGTTTATCAATTTCCAATTCCTCCAAAGGAATTATTTCAGTGTCTTCAGCTAGACATTTCTTTAAGTTTGAGACGTGAAGTACTTTGTGAACTCCATCGAGTTCTGCAGGGAGTTTTAACCGATAGGCCACCGGGCCTACTTCGCCAATAATTTCGAAAGGACCGATATAGCGAGGATTCAACTTTCCACGCTTTCCGAAGCGTATCACACCTTTCCAGGGAGATACCTTCAATAGTACCTTGTCGCCTACCTCGAACTTCAAAGGTTTGCGGCGTTTATCGGCATAGCTCTTTTGTCTGTCGCGTGCTGCGGCTATCCGCTTTCTGATCTGAATAATCCGTTCGGTTGTATCATGAATGATTTCCGGTCCGGTGAGTCCCTTCTCACCCGTTTCGGCCTAACACACGGGTGATCTACCTTTTCTGCCATAAAGAGCTTCAAAAGGCGCAGCACCGATACTTGAATGGTAACTGTTGTTGTAGGAGAACTCCACCAACGGAAGATGAGCTTCCCAGTCTTTACCAAAGTCGAGAACGCAAGCTCGGAGCATGTCTTCTAAAGTCTGAATAGTTCGTTCCGTCTGACCATCAGTCTGCGGGTGGTAAGCTGTACTCATATCCAGTCTGGTTCCCAGTGCTTCTTGCATAGATTGCCATAGTCGGGAAGTAAATCGAGGATCTCTGTCGGAGATAATGGTCTTAGGCACTCCATGACGTGCCATAATCCGGTCAATGTACAGCTTAGTTAACTTATCCATATTGTCACTTTCTCTCATCGGGATGAAATGTGCAGACTTGGTTAAACGATCAATGATAACCCAAATCGCATCTGGTCGATTCGATCGATGAGGTAATCCCGTTACAAAATCCATTGAGATATCCTCTCATTTCCATTCTGGGATCTTTGGCTGCTGTAATAGCCCAGAAGGCTTTTGGTACTCGATCTTGACTCTTGAGCACGTTAGACACTTAGCCACATATCGCGCGATGTCGGCTTTCATATTCGGCCACCAATACAAGCCCTTTAAATCTTGGTACATTTTATCCGATCCAGGGTGCACCGAATATCTTGACTTGTGAGCCTCGTCCATCACGAGCTCACGGAGATTTCCAAGTAAAGGGACCCAAATTCTATCATTATAATACCGGAGTCCGTCGGATTTAACTTCAGAATTTCCATCTACCCCTCGCAGTGCTTCAGCTGCGAAGTTTTCTTCCTTTAAGGCTTCTCGTTGGGCATCGCGGATCCGATCCGGCAATCCCGTGTGGATGGTAAGTTGCAGCGCTCGTACCCGTCGAGGCTTTTCGTATTCCTTCCGACTTAAAGCATCAGCCACAACATTGGCTTTTCCCGGGTGATACTTAATTGCTAAGTCATAATCATTCAGTAGCTCAACCCACCGTCGTTGTCGCATGTTGAGATCTTTCTGATTAAAGATGTGTTGTAAACTTTTGTGGTCGGTAAATATTGTGCACTTTGTTCCGTAGAGGTAGTGTCTCCAAATCTTGAGTGCATGAATAACGGCTCCCAATTCCAAATCATGCGTTGCATAATTCTTTTCAGTATCCTTCAGTTGTCTGGACCCATAGGCAATCACTTTATCCCGTTGCATCAACACACAACCGAGTCCTTGAATAGATGCATCGCAATAGACCACAAAGTCGTCAATCCCATCGGGTAGCGCGAGAATTGGAGCTGAACACAACATGTCTTTAAGCGTTTGAAACGCGTGTTCTTCTTTTTCACCCCATCTGTATTGCACTCCTTTGTGCGTTAAAGCTGTTAAGGGTTGAGCCAACTGCGAGAAACCCTTAATGAATCTTCGATAATATCCGGCAAGTCCCAAAAATTGTCGGATTTCGGTCGGCGCTCTCGGGGTAGGCCAATTCTTGATAGCTTCCACTTTTGCTGGGTCGACATGAATTCCATTCTGGTCGACAATGTGTCCAAGAAACTGGACTTCGCGAATCCAAAAATCGCATTTTGAAAACTTAGCATAAAGCTGTTCCTTGCGGAGCAATTCCAAGATAAGACGCAAATGCTCCTCGTGTTCTTCCTTCGTCTTGGAGTAGATCAAAATATCATCAATGAAAACTATCACAAACTTATCGAGGTACGGCTTGCACACTCGATTCATCAGATCCATAAATACGGCCGGCGCATTGGTTAGCCCAAACGGCATAACCAGGAATTCGTAGTGACCATACCGAGTTCTGAAAGCAGTCTTGGGAACATCCTCATCACGTACACGAAGTTGGTGATACCCAGACCGTAGGTCAATCTTTGAGAAGTAACTTGAACCTTGTAGCTGATCGAAGAGATCGTCGATTCGAGGAAGTGGATACCGATTCTTGATCGTAACCTTGTTAAGCTCTCGGTAGTCGATACACATGCGGAACGTTCCATCCTTCTTCTTAACAAACAATACTGGTGCTCCCCATGGAGACGAACTGGGACGAATAAATCCTTTGTCGAGTAGTTCTTGAAGTTGTGAAGAGAGCTCGTTGAGTTCACTTACTGCCAAACGGTAAGGTGCGCGTGCAATCGGAGACGCTCCGGGGACTAAGTCGATTCCAAACTCTACTTGTCGAAATGGAGGCAAACCAGGCAGATCTTCAGGGAATACATCTTGGAAGTCGCGGACTATCGGGTAGTCGTCTATTCTGCGCTCGGGAAGTGTCGAATCGGTGACGTTAGCAAGAATCGCGAAGTGACCCTTACGAAGGCACTTTTGAGCTTTGAGAAACGAAATAATACCGGTTACTGTTCCACCTTTTTCACCTTGGACCGTTAACATTTTACCGTCTTCGAGTGGAATACGAACCACTTTTTCTTTACATAAGATTTCAGCTCGATTCTCAGATAACCAATCCATTCCTACTATAACGTCAAAACTACCAATCGGGAAAGGCATAAGGTCGATTCCTAACGTATGGCCAGCTAGTTCTAACTTACAGTCCTTAACTATCTGAGTCGTATCATGGAGTTTACCATTTGCTAGCTCTACCACATACTTAGCGTCTAGGGCGATAGGTTTAGCATTAATCAATTTAGCAAATTTTGTGGAAATAAAGCTTCTCTCAGCACCAGAATCAAATAATACAGTAGCAAAGAAACCATTAAGGATGAATTTACCGTTAATCACGTTGGCATCATTGCGAGCTTCACCCTGACCCATGACGAAAGCTCGACCCCTACCATT
This sequence comes from Deinandra increscens subsp. villosa, assembly GCA_039602395.1. Lineage (NCBI taxonomy): Eukaryota > Viridiplantae > Streptophyta > Magnoliopsida > Asterales > Asteraceae > Deinandra > Deinandra increscens. Next base: position 37,257,233 of record JBCNJP010000017.1, on the reverse strand, counting down.
TCCACCATTCCCGTTGCCATTCCCATTACCATTACCTCCACCATTACCATTCCCACCGTTGTTTCCCTGATTACCGTTCCCTTGCCTTCTCAGCTGAGGGCAGTCTCTTTTAATGTGGCCTTGAGCACCACACTCAAAGCAGCCACGGGCTCCCCCGTTGTTGTTGTTATGGTTCTGACCGTTGTTGTTTCCATTGCCCCGATTGTTCCCATAGTTGTTGTTTCCATGATTGTTGTTGTTCCTCCTGGGGCGGTTTTGTTGCTCAGGTAGAGTTGCCCAACAGTCTTTTGCTTCGTGGCCTCCCTTGCCACACCTTTCGCAGCTCAAATTCTTCCTACAAACACCAGCATGATGTTTCCCACACTTGTTACACAAAGGCAGGTTACCTTTGTAGTTGCTTTGTCCATTGCCACCCTGGCGGTAGTTTCCACTGTTGTTCCCAGACCTCTTGCTTTGACCATGGGAGTTATAGGACCTCCCAGTGCTGTTTCCAACACTCTGATTGTTCATTGGTTCTCAGGAGCTTCATCATCAGCTTTTCTTTTGCCACTTAAGGCAGTCTTCTCAGTGGCTTTCGCAGGTAGAGTACCCTTCTCGACCTCTTGATCAGTAAGCTTGTGAGCCAAACGGATGGCTTGCTGCACGGTTGCGGGGTTGCTGGCGGTCACCAAACTCTTGATTTGAGGCGCGAGGCCTTCCAGATAACGCTCAATGCGTTTGAACTCAGCATCAACCATTGTGGGGCACAGGACCGCGTACTCATGGTAACGCGTAGTGTACTGTTCAATTTCAGACCCAGACATCTTCAGGTTCAGGAATTCACCCTCAAGCTTCTTCACCTGGTCACGGGGACAGTACTCATCCATGATCAGTTCCTTAAATGCTTCCCATTGCATGTTGTTAGTCGCATCGACCCCAATCATCTGAATCTCAGCGTTCCACCAGGAGAGAGCAGCTCCCTCAAAGGTACCAGTAGCGAACTTCACCTTGCTTTCAGCCGGGCAATTACACATAGAGAAGACCTTCTCAGATTTTTCGATCCACCGGAGGAGTCCTACCGCTCCTTCTTCGCCGGAGAATGTTAGTGGCTTGCAGTCCATGAAGGACTTAAACGTGCAGTGGTGGTTTCCTGATGCAATAATAATTCGGGTTTCAAATTTAAACAGGTCAAATATAATTCGCTTTGTGCCTTAACCGGCATAATAGTTACCCTGAACGGCATATGCAGCTTGGACGGCTGCCACCGCGGCTTGCACATGTTCGTTGATCATGGCTTGCAATTGAGCAGGCGTCATGTTGATGTTGTTCCTTCCGTGTCCTCTACCAGACATCTTGCTGAACAGTTAAAGTAGCCAATGTTCAGTCACAATTGTACCTTATACATATCCCATAATATGTATATTAACCATTTTCCCGTTATCCCTCTATTAGTCCAGAAAATTTTTTGCAAAATCGAGGCGTCGTCGGAGAACGTCGTAAGTCGTAAGTAGCTATCGTCGAAAGTCGGCTTCCCCATAAAAGTCACTGTCGGCGTAGCCATCGTAGTAGAAATCAGGACGTAGCGTGTAGCATCGTTTCGTTGTCGCTTTCCCCCAGAATAGTGCGCGCAGTAGCGTTCGCGTTTCGTATTCGTGTGTGAAAATTTTCCTAAGGTTTTCCGTTAGACTTCCTAGACACGGTCTATATATATATTTATATCTATACATACATACGTACTATGCTTTTACTTACACAGCAGAGCGAGTATCCCAGGTTGGCACGTAATTGTTTTTGGTTTTGGAAATTTGTTTGTTCGTTTGTAACTAAGGTTTCAAGTTGCAGTTTTCAAATCGTTTTCAAAATTGATTCCAGTTCTCTGCAACTTATGGCTCTGATACCAATCTGTCACACCCCCCAAATAACCACTAACGGAGTTTATACCGTTAAGGGGTGCGGCTAGACCAGTATCCACAACCATTAGTTACAAATACTAAATGAATCAGAGTTAGTTCAAAAATCAGTTATAAAATAAAGTCTCAAATACAAACGCAGCGGAATAAATATTGTCTTAGCACTAACCACGTGCTTTACAAATCCTTTGTTTAAAATTCCCAATTAAGTTTAACAGAAATAAAAGTCTTCACGTGCCATGCCAACCCGCTCCGGATACTCCTTAGCGATCTGCAAAAGTTTAAACCACGCAAGTGTCAACCTAACGGTTGGTGAGTTCACAGTGGGCTTGTCATGCATTGGCCCGGTCTCATAATCATAATTCGTATCAAGGTATACTTACATAGTATTCGTTTGTGAAAAACAACGCTAAATGTTATGTCTTAGTTTATAAAGGAATTGTCCGTGACCTACGTCATCGGGTATGAACTAGTTTTGTAAAGTTAAAGTGCTCAACCGATATCGCGGGTAGCTAATCCGTTGTTCCATGCACTAAGAAAGTTTGAACCAAAGCTGACTATAATTTATTGTAGTGGCCGTGCCATCTAGTACTGCGGACCTACGTCATCGCGGTTTTGCCTCCCCCGTGTCCTCTCGGGATCACGGTCAATTAAGCTGATATTGTACCTCCGTGCACTCCCCGTGCCACGGGGCGGAGTTTGTCAAACTCCAGTAGATCTACCCAACATCCCCTCGCTTTACAATTAATGGTACAATTAGTTGAGGACTTTTAAGTTTTCAAGGCATCCTTAGAAATCATGTGATATCATGCGGTTTAGACTTTAACCTACGCTAGCCATATTAAAAAGGTTTACCGGATTCTCATGAATCTCAAAAGTGTTTTCAGTTTCGTTTCAGAAATCGTTGTTTTGGTAATTCGCAAGTGCTTCCCATAAAGCACTTCAGGTTCATCAAGTGGGTGCCGAGCACTCCAAGTTTTCAAGTTTATCAGGGAGGTGCCTAGCACTCTCGAGTTTGTCAGCATTTTTTTACTTTTAATTATTCGGTGTGACCCAATCGGGTTCACGGTAATTGGGTTAGTGACACTCACCTTTGGTTGCACTGCTACACTTGCTATATAATCCAAGTTTGCTTAACGAAGACCTATGGACACGTTTAGGTCTTAAGTATTAGTTTTGTGTCTAATCTTTACTTAACGTCACTATGGCCCATAACATAGCACGTTTGAACTATGACTCGACATACAGACACACGACACCAATGGTTGATCATAAACAAAGGTTCACATAAATCAGAAATCAAAGCATGTATCATCATGGCATAATCATGTAAGTCATGGCATATCATTCAAGCAAATAGTACAAGTTTGGATTCTGGTCTCAGTTTCGCTAGCAGTTTCGCTAGTTAGTTTCGCTGTGTGCACGGGCAGTACTTTCGCTAGGCAGTACCCGATGACACAGTTTCGCTAGGATAGTTTCGCTCGAAACTGTTGGCACAGTTTCGCTAGCCTAGTTTCGCCCGAAACTGGTTTGAACTTTCGTTCAGGGAATTTCGCTCGGTAAATTCGCTCGAGCTGGTCTGGTTGGTTTACCCGGCGACACTGCAGTTTCGCTGCATAGTGTCGCTGGAAGGAGATATACATAGTTTCGCTGGACAGTTTCGCCCAGAGAACACCACAGTTTCGCTGGTCGCGAAAAACATACGGATCAGCCTAAAAATCAACCTAACAGCTTCCATTTTACATGCAATTCATTGTTTAGCATACATAGGCATTTACCAACATAAATCAGTAAGCTTTAACACCTTAAACATGCATTTTATCATCAAATCACCCAAAATACATATAAAACCCTAAAATGGCTAAAATAGCATAAATCTTTATCATGGATGGATTTCACACGTAAAGTTATCAACTTTATGGTAGATCTAGCAATCCTAAGCAACATATCAGAAGATCTAACAATAACACAGAGATCTAGGCATGCTTTATGAAGAAACACATAGAAAAGCATAGAAAATGGTGGTTTTGGGACTCACGGTTGATCTAGGATCGATGGATGATCTTCACAACTCAGAATGATAGCTGATTCTTGGTGGTTCTTGGTTGGAATCAGCTGGTCCAGGAGTTTTAGGAGAGTTGTGTGTTTTTGTGTGAAATGAGGCAAAATGGTGAACTAGGGTTTATTAAGATTATTTATATCAGAGGCTAGTTTCGCTGGCAGTTTCGCTGGCCGGCGAAACTGGCTCTGATTATGAGTAAATCAGGCAGTTTAGCTAACTACCGGGCGGCACTATAGTTTCGCTTGGTAGTTTCGCTGGAACCCTAAAACATACATATTTGTCACATAATCAAGGATTTACAATTTGTCATGCTATATGTAATGTTAAATCATGCATTTAAATCACATTGCACATAATGACCACAATAAATGAACACATAGCACATATGGGCGGGTTCGGTGACCAACCAAAGGACGTGGACGTATTCGGCCTAATTAAGCATTAGTTACTAAGTTAACACTTATAACGTAACTAACGGAATTGTCTAACGGAAGTAAACCTTGAAATTCTCGGATGTCACAATATCCAAATAGCATGTTGCATACATGAGATTGTAAGATGAAATCAAAGTCAATCTGCTTGAGTTTGATGGTATTCTTGATACGATCACCTTCATGTTTGAAAGGAGTTGCATACTAGACCCAATGATGATTACTTTATCAAAATATTGAGTCTGATTTAAGATTAACAATTCAATCTATAAACCAATCAATTATGGAAGAAAAATTGTCATCAAGTTCCATTTGGAATTATTAGTCATTTGAAATGCTAACATGTTTTCATAAATGCAACAACCATTTGTTGGTAAAAAGATGTTCATCTAATAAGTCTTGAATGATCACAAGAGTCGACTTACACATTCCAATAATTCCTATAGAAATCAAGTTTCTTTTATAAGTAATTTAGATGTTTATTGATCTGATGATGGACGTGTATTACTCAAATTCAGTCTATCGCAAGATTTCATCTTGGAACTATGTTCGAGTTTGCAAGTGATTAGTGAAAAAGCGTTTTGGGTATGAGGTGTAAGTGGTGGTCATCGGCATGTCATCAGTCTTGTGTTTATTAGTTTCTGGCTTGAAACTTTAATCCTTAGGGTGCTAACATCAAGTGCTTAGAAGGATTTTAACACATTTGAGTACAAGGCTATTGTAGTCATCAACTTTCAAGGTAATGTTCGTATATATGTATGACTATGATGGTTGTATGAACAAGGCTTAGTGTGTCCATAGTATAATCAATAAGGTGATTATATAATATCAGTATAGCTAGTAATTCGAACTTTTATGAACAAACATTTGAACTTAGCAAAGGTCTTATTGTTACAATCGATGAAATCGTGAAAGCGATTTCATGAAAAGTTCAATTCAATTTAATGAATTCTCGAGCTATGTGATTCCAAACCAAAAGGTTTTACGAATCCCAATAGTCATCATCCTTTTCATAGAAAGTACGCTGAGAATGAAAGACATCATGGACTTAATGAGAAATAAAGGAACAATTGTCATTCGATTCGCATTAGGCTAGTCTTGTATTCATTAAATCAAGAGTACCATGTATAGTACTATGTTATATAATTTTGAATCTAATCTAACAAACAAGTTGAAAGCTTTTTCAAGTGTATCATAGACTAAATGAAAAACACATGCATATAGAATTAGCTCTAAAAGAAGTTCTATGCATGTAACGATTCAAAACCAGAAGCAAAACGTATTCATCCTGGATACCGCCAGGAAAAACAAAGAAACAATTTATTTTAGAATACCACCAAGAATTGTTCAAAATGAAACAGGAACTTTATTAAAGTTTTCAAAAACGCAAAGTGCATCATGTTATCTTGGGTTTTGCCTTCACCAACTTCATGCTCCTACAAAATTTAAATTATGTCAAGCATATGTTTTGGAGGATCTAATGAAGTGGCCCATAACATGGAGTCATAAATATATACCTTCGGAAGTGCCTACATTAGACTTCTTCCCTTTCACCTTGGCAAGATATTTCGGGCAGTTACGTATCCAGTGCCCCATCTTATTGCATTCATACCATTGGCGTTGTTCTAGTGGTAGTGCTTTTGAAGCTTTTGACTTGCCTTTGCTGGTGTTACCAGAGTTTCCGGTAGCAGAAGCCTTGCCTTTCTTCATCAGCCCAAGTTTCCTTCTCTTAACCCCAGGTTTCTTAGCACCAGTAGATCGGATCGCGAGCACATCAATGGTCTTGTTGTTGATCAAACTTGATGTCGGCAGTTTTCAACATACCATGAAGCTCGGTCACTGTCTTAACCATACTGTTCATATTAAACTTAATCCTGAAAGGAGTAAATGAACTGGAAGGAGAGTGAAGGATCAGATCCGTCGCCATTTTTTAAGGAATTACGTAATCGAGCTTCGCGAGGCGATCGGTGTACCCTTTTATCTTGAGGACATTGGCGCTAACAGGAGTGCCTTCGGCCATTCAGCCATTAATCAATTGCACAACAACCTCGTAGCGTTCCTGTCGGGCCTGGGTTTTGAACATACCCTTAAGTTTCCCAATCATCTGAAAACCAGTCTTGTCTACTGCTCTTCTGAATGTCAGTAGACATGATGGCTAGCATGAGACACATTACTGAATTTGAATCTTTTTGAGTGCCTCATGTGCAGTGCGAGCAGTAGCAGTATTAGCTGCAGGTGCTTCGGGCACTTCTTGTTCCAACACGTGGAACTTGTTGTCCATTTGCAGGATAATTTTCAGATTCGGTGCCAGTCAAGAAAGTTGGTGTTGTCAAGTTTCTCTTTCTCAAGGAGAGACTTGAGCTGGAAAGCCCCATTTTTGTAGTCGCGTTAGCCATCTGAAACAATAGGCAATTTATTTTATTGTTTCGATGTAGAGTTCGTATTCAAAGATGACAAGCAAGTCCTGAATATGAAATAAGAACCCAATTAGTAGTTGAAAAATAAAGGCAGCATTAAGTGCAATCAAAGCAACTAAGTAATCGGATGGACAACGATTGTTTCTTGTGAATAGTTGTCACAACTCCCGATTATGAGGCTTTTGCGTAATAATTCGCAAATACGTTTAGCCTCTATGCCCATTTTATTTCCAAGTGACTATAGGTACGGTGTTTAATACTCCAATACATAAAGTACTTGTAAAGAAAATGGTATAAGTCCCAAGTGGTCAGTGTGAACGTACGGCGTTTAATACTCCAATACATTCAACTTGGAAGATACCCTGAACACCAAGTTCGGTATTTAATACTCCAACACTGATGCATCGGTAAATATGTTCCAAGTTAGACTTGACATAGAATGACATAAACTACCAGTTTAAAGGCTTACTAGATAGGATTATTAAGTCAAATTTTAAATAAATAAACATTTTGACGAAATATATATAAACCCTATCTCACTCGGGACACTTAATAAATGACCTCATTATTAATGACCTAGATGCCACGAGGCAATAACCAATCAATTTCATAGTTCGATTTTATTGATCAAAAGAATTTGAAATTGCAGTTGAAAAACATTGGTTATTTTATTTTGAGTCATAAATGATTTTAAGACTCATTACCAATTTATTTAAAAATAGTCTTAACCTTTTAAAACATAGTTTGGAGTTTTAGTTGGTGCTTTAAACAAGTTAAGACAAGCAATCAAAACATATAATGCAAACAAAAACATATACGGATTTTAGAGGTTTCGATATTGTCAGAGCCTTATGACAAATTCGAAGAAGGTCCGGGAATATAAAATGAAATCAACCATAAGGATGACCTCGAAAGGCATTTGGTCGACTCTAGCACTCCCACTGGCTTCATAAGCTCCTTTATCTTGATTGAAAATCATCAGTCTTTTGGTCGAGGATACTTTCCATTTTAGGAAGTGTTCCTTAATAAGAAAACTTTCCAACATGGGGTAGTCACATCAATGCTTGTCTCGTTCGTCCAGGGCGAAGGTTAGCATTTACAAGAAAACATAAAATATAAACTACATCGATTTTAAATACAAGTTTTAAACCCAAAAACACATGGGCCACTCCAAAACCATAATACAACAAATGAGCCAATATGGGCCATATCAAAACCATAATAATCAATCACAAGCAAAACATGGGTCGAGCCGAATATGAGTATCAAATTAATCAATTGACGAATTGAATAATATTTGGTGGAATTAAATCGACCAAATATATATAAAAGAAATTCGTATAATTTTCGTGACTTTCGGGTTATACCCCCAGTTCGTGAAATCCACCGGTTCGGGTTTGAGTATGGTGATCAAGGCTCTGATACCACTGTTGAGTTACGACAATGGTATACGGGTACCCGGTGAAGACAAAAAATTATTTAATTTAATATTTATTGTTACCGACCGAGTTTTTAGTTAAATTAGAGTTTAAATGAATTAATCCATAATTCATTTACGCAGCTGAATTAAAACTAATTAAACTAATTTTACGCGTAAACCAAAACGTCATAAACAGTCAATAGGATCATAATCATCAAAAGCACACAAACACCAATTGCGTTAAATAAAAAAGATAACAACTATAACGATAAAATAGATAGAAATAAATATCTAAACTAGAACGGAGTTTTGATATACCTGAGCGGTGTTCTAACAAACGTTTGAGACACCGAGAGTCAACAAGCGAGTCGCTAGGGTTTACGGAAACTGATCCGACGGTTCGGATCCAAGAATCACCTCACATATCGCAAAAGATCCCAATCGTCTCGTCGCGTGTCGCGATGATACGAATAACGGAGGCGACGAGCAAGCGCCAGCAGGAAAATGCGATCGGTGACAGCAGCAATGGCTGTCGTAACAGTGGCGGCAACGGAGCCGTGAGCAGCGACGGTGGCGAACACTAGCGATGGTGCCAGTGGCAACAGCGTGCGTCGACTGCGGTGGAAGTGAGGGGCGCCGTGCAGCAGCGGTGGCGAGGGGCATCGGGTGTGGCGTGGCGGCTCGGGAACTCGGGACGGCGGCAGTTGTGGCGGTTCATAGGAACTGTAGAGACGGCGGCCCGGGACGTGCTTCTCACAGTGATCGGCAGATTGAGGCGACGGAGTGCCACCGGCGGCGGCTAGGGCATCGCTAAGGGGAGGGCCAACGGCAAGTGAGGTGACGAGAGGGAGTGATGGGCGAAAATTGGATTAGGGTAACCCTTAATCAGATATTTATATATCTGATTAATTGCGATCCAAGTCCGTCGTCGTTATTTTCACCAAAAACGAACCGCGTGCTTTTATGATTAATTAATAAAATACTTTAATTAATGTAATTGTCGTAAATCCGATATTTAATAAACTCAGACAAGGATTTATCTGATTTATTAAATGCGTTGTTGACGTTAGTTGATAAATAGTAACGTCGTGTTTTGCTCTTTATCGTGAAGATGAATACATTATAATTAATATGGTTAGTAATCGAGAATAAACAATAATTAATTAATAAGTTTCCATGATTTACCTAACAATTTAAGAGGGATTTATTCTCGTTGCCCTCAGTTTAACTCTTACGGGTCTTAACCAGGTCAGGTTTTTGATGTTGTCGGGTCTGGTCATACAATATCCAATAAATTAATATCCTAAGAATGAAAACAAAAAAAGTAAATCAACGAATATAATACGGAAGAAGTTGACGAATTTAAAAAAAAAAATGAGTTGTTAATGTTACTAGGGTGGTGAAACTCAAATGGTTAAGGTGGAAATCTTAAATTGTAAAACGATATTGACTGTTATCATGTATTAATTACTTATTTAAAAAATTATTAAAACTATAAACGTGTTTAATTGTGTCATATGTTGATCGAATCCTGAAATCGTTAATATAAAACAGATAATAATATGTAAAGATTACCTGTGGTGAACTGATTGAGATCAGCAGCAGTCAGGTTGTCCATCCTGTTAATAGCCTTGGTTCCCTTTTAGGGTGTATAGCTAATGATGGTGTGAAGAAACCGTAGGGTATATGGTTTAGAGAGAGAGCCGAGAGAGAAGAGAGAGAGGTCAAGATTGTGATTGGTGATTAACCTTTTAATCTCTCCCTAAGGGCCCTATTTATATATACCCAAGGGGAAACCCTAGTCTATCTAGTAAGGGTAATTACGTCCATCAAGTAATACCAGATAGGGTTAAATACGTAATTGATTATTTAAGATAAATGATAAAGGACATAAATAAGATTTATATATATATATATATACGTAATATATATATATTTAGATATATATATATATAAATTATGTCTAACATTCTCCCACTTGGCCGAATGATCATTTATATGAGGTATTAGCTAAGTCTGATCAGAATTTAATACTCATTTCAATTTTAAACCAAAATTGCAGCAGAAAAATACAGTCATAGAGTCGATTATCCAACTCAAGACCCCCATTAATCATACTACAATCCCAAATTTAAAATTCAACATAAATTTAGAATCAATTACCAAAGTAAGCCCTTTCCGTTGATTTATAATAAAATTGTCTATATGTCAATAAGGCATGCATAACATATTAAGAGACAAAATCAAACGTAAGAGGAAATTTTATTAATAAGAAGTACAATATGCTAGTTAAGGTCTTTAGTAAAGCCCATTCTCGAAATAAGATCTTCGAACACTTTAATGGGAGACCTTTAGTCATCGGATCCGCAAGCATATCCTTAGTACTTATATACTCAATACAAAGAACATTTTCCTCAACTCGTTCACGAACGAACAAATACTTTGTATCAAGATATAGTCCAGCGCCAGTCGAACTATTACTGTTTGAGAAAGTAACGGCAGCTGAGTTATCACAATAAAGCTTCAATGGTCTGGAAATGGAATTAACGATTTTGAGTCCAGCTATTAGATTTCTAAGCAACATTCTATGACAGGTTGCATTGTAAACAGCAATGTACTCTGCCATCATAGTGGATGTTGTAGTTAGCTGTTGTTTATGACTCTTCCACGAAACGGGCCCGCCTGCTAACATAAAGATGTATCCAGAAGTGGATTTCTTATCATCTTTACATTTGGCAAAATCAGAATCAGAGTAACCGACTAACTCCAAATTATCGCTTCTTCTGTAAGTCAGTTTGTAGTCTCTCGTCCCATTCAGATATCTAAGTACTTTCTTAGCTGCTGTCCAGTGATCATGGCCAGGATTAGTCTGATAACGGCCTAACATACCAGCAACGTAAGCAATATCTGGACGAGTACAGACTTGAGCATACATAATACTACCAACTACAGACGCATAAGGTATCATTCTCATTTGCTCCTTTTCTTCATCTGTTTTCGGACATTGAAACGAGCCGAAAACGTCTCCTTTAACTACAGGAGCTTTAGAGGGGTTACTATGTTGCATGTTATATCGAGCAAGGACGCGCTCAATGTAGGCCTTCTGGGACAAGCCTAAGATCCCTTTGGCTCTATCTCGGTGAATTTCGATGCCTATAACTTAAGAGGCTTCTCCGAGATCTTTCATGTCAAAGTTAAGCGAAAGTAACCGCTTTGACTCATGCAACATGTCAAGACTATTACTTGCCAATAGAATGTCATCTACGTAAAGGACAAGTATAGTAAAGCTGCTCCCACTCATCTTAAGAAAGGTGCACTGGTCCACTTGATTCTTCAGGAAACCTTGTTTCTTCATGACTTCATCAAACTTTAAGTACCACTGACGCGATGCTTGTTTTAGCCCGTATATCGATTTCTTTAGCTTGCAGACTAAACGTTCTTGACCTTCTGGTTTAAACCCATCAGGCTGCGTCATGAACACTTCCTCATACAAGTCACCGTTCAGGAAAGCAGTTTTGACGTCCATTTGATGTAGCTCTAAATCGAAATGAGCTACTAGGGCCGCAACGATCCTTAAGGAATCTTTTTGAGAGACAGGAGAAAAGGTCTCTTGATAGTCAATTCCCTCTTTTTGAGCGTAGCCTTTTGCAACCAATCGCGCTTTGTAGCGCTCAACGTTTCCTTGAGGATCCAGTTTAGTTTTAAAGACCCATTTACATCCTACCGGTTTTACACCATCGGGTAATTCAACTAAATCCCAAACGTCATTTTTCTTCATGGATTCAAGCTCGTCAAGCATAGCTTTATTCCACTCAGAAGACTGATCGCTGTTCATGGCTTCTTTATAAGAGGTTGGATCGATGAACTTTCCACCATCCGTTTCAAGCTCAGCCAGGAAAGTAACATAGTCGTCAAAGTTAGTAGGCTTTCTAACTCTAGTTGACTTCCTGGTTGGAACGACTGGTTCAGCGGGTTCAGCATTATTTTGTGGTTGTTCGTTTGGATTGTCGTCATGTACTGGTGAGGGAGGTTGAATGGGTGCAGTGTCAGCAACGGAGGCGTGTACAAGAGGAGTAATCGGAGTGATGGTAAGCGACGAAGAGTCCCTCCCCCCCGCGTCTTGTACTTCACGCAGATCATCGAGAAAGTTTTCACTGCTCCCACTGATGTTATGATCTTCAAGGAACACGGCATTTTTGGTTTCTACGATACGAGTAACATGGGAAGGACAATAAAACCGATGACCTTTGGAATGTTCGGGATAACCGATGAAGTTACAGGTTACGGTTTTCATATTGTTGGGCTATATTTAATTAAGGCATGAACATTAGTTAGTGGGCTAGTTTATTGTTTTGGGCTTATTAGTTATTGGGCTTATTATTGTTTCCTATTGGGCCATGTGGGCTTCTCACTAGTTTACGATTTATGTTAGGGCTTGTATGAGGTACTATATAAACCTCAATTGTTTATGATTTTGGCAAGCTTTTCAAATACAATATTGAGTTTACGATTTCTGTGTGTGCTTTCCAGTTTACGATCAGCTTCACAAGTTAGAGATTCTCATTCAAGATTCAATCTTTCTCTTAGATTGAATCTATTTCTTCTACTTGTTTCTTGAATCAATCGCATTTGAGGATTCCACCTGACATGTTGACTTAAGATTGTGGAGAGCGTTTGCAGCTGGAAAAGCTAAGACTGAAGAAGAGTTTGATGATGATGACTGGGAAAGATGCAACAAGGCTGAGAGGGCGTTTGCAATTATGACCATGGCGCTAACACCTGACATTGCTCAAGGATTTAAGCACTGCAAGACAGCGAAGGATCTCTGGAATGCTTTGATTGTGGCCTATGAGGGAAATCCAGACATTAAGGCAAGTCGCAAGCAAATGTTGAAACAGAAATTCAATCTGTTCAACCATATCCAAGGTGAATCTTTTGAAGCACAAGTGCAAAGGTTTGTGTCTCTGATGGCAGAAATGTCAAGCTATGGTGTGGAGCCAGAATTGGAAGATAAGAATTTGAAGCTGCTGAATAGTTTACCAAAGTCTTGGAACACCAATATCTCAATCATTAAGGATAACAACAAGCTGAGTGAGCTGTCTCTTGATGAAATGATCAACAAACTCAAGTCCAAGCTAATTGATGACAAGCAGAGAGAGTTGAACCATATAAGCTCTCTTAGTTTGGCGGGGAAACTAAATCAAGCTCTGTTGTCACAAGATGTGGCGGCTAAGCATGAAGTGAAGTCAACTAGAAATGGATCAAGCTCAGTCGCAAAGTCAACTGCTTTTGTGGCTCAACCTCAAGGAAGTTCAAGTGGAAGTGTCAACCCTGATGATACAAATGATCCCAATTTTGCTCTTGGTATGGGTTTTATGAACAGCTACCATGCTCTCATGGCCGAAACTCTTGTGCCTACTGATATGTTGTCTGGTGAGCTGAACCAGATAAATCCTGAAGATGTTGAGATGTTGGATGTCTCATGGCAGATGGCTATGGCAGTCTTCAGAGCAAAGAAATTCATGGCAAAGACAGGGAGAAACGTCTGGAAAGATCAAGACAAGATAAGGATGGGGTTTGATAAAAGCAAGCTGAGGTGCTACAATTGTGATGAATACGGGCATTTTGCTAGGGAGTGCACAAAGCCTAAGAAAGAGAAGGTCGAAGAGAAGAATGCTACTGAGGTCAAAGGTAAGGTTGAAGCAAAGGCTCTGGTTGTTCAGGAAGGAGGCGGTTATGATTGGACTCCTCAATTGAAAGAGTTTAGTATGTCTCATGCAATGATTGCTGCCATGGAAAGGGATGAAAATGAAGAGCATGCTTTTGTTGTGACTGAAGATGAACCTGGGGAGAGCCCGATGGAGGAAAATGAAGCTTTAGCAGCAGATCACACCAAGGTATGTTCTAACCCTACTTGTGATCGTATAATTACTGACTGGTCTTAGACAATTTTGCAAAAATTTTCAATTGGAATTGTTTGAGGTAAAATGTGAAAGAAGCTCATTTAAGGGTAGATGGCAAAAGAATGAAGAAAAGGTTAAAGCCCAAAAATTAGACATAGTGAAATATAAGAAACTAGCAACTGAAAACGCTTATCTGTATGACAACGCTAAGTTAGAAATAGCTGAGCTTAGTAAGCAGATAGATGACCTTAAGCATAAAAACAATGAGTTGCAGGTGAAGCTTGATATGAATCTTATGAGAAGCAAAAGAATGTTACAGGCTAGTAAATCTCTGAACACATGCATAACTGATGTTAGAATGGGTAAGGACAAAGGTGGCATAGGAATTAGCTTTGCAAACAAGAACGATGTTCCTCAAGATAAAACTAGAGATGTAATAGGAGTGATCTTGGAGGAGGATCAGATAGATAGATCTGCATCGGAAATGCATGAAGAAGGACCTCCCTTAGATAGTGACTTAGTTGGAGTAAAGCCTATGACAGAAGAGGAAATAGAAAATGAAAAACACATGACTTATGGGTTGGGTAATCAGGATAAAATTGTAACTGACACTTGTGAATCAAGTACTTCCCAGGAGTCATTAAACAATGATGTTGGACCTGCTGATAGTTTTGTTTCATGTGCAGATGATGTAGCTATTGAAGATATATCTGGGAAGGATGCAGAATGTTTGAGAGTTAAACAGTGTCATGTGTCAAGTAGTGTAGTTTCTGATTTGCCTAAAGATGATGTACTAGCATCAGTGTCTGAATTGAATGAGTCTAGGTCTATGAAATTAGTTGTGTCAAAGTCCTTAAAACATGTTTCAAATTCTAGTAATGAAATTCATGGTTTTAAAATGCGTGCGCCTAATACTAAAGTAGGACGTGAGACCAAACCCAAAGATTTTGTGGCTTATCCTCAGGTTGTGTCTGCTTTTAATAGGACAAACAAATCTAAATCAGAACAATTTTGTCTGATCACACAACCTGAAAGGGATACAAAACATGTGATACACAAGTGGGATGATAAGCCAGAGTGGAAATCATCGTACCCAAGACGTTCATATTTGTGTAGCCATGTAAATGGACCTATACCTATGAATTGTTTTCAATGTGGGAAGCCAGGACATTTTGCTGCCAATTGCTTAAATAGACCTTATCAACCATACTGTCCGCACAACCCACGGACCAGTATGTTGCAGAAAATGATGGCAGGAGAAAACAAAAACCAAAACCAACAAGCTTTGTCTAAGGGGAAGCAGATTTTAGAACCAATGAAGACTGAACAGTCTAAGGTTTTGAACACAAAAGCTCCTATGACAAAGCATGTTGAAGAAAAGTGGAATGTGACTAGACCTTCAAACTCTTCTTACAAACCTAAGGGAGTTTATCAAAGAAAAGACAAAATGAAAACAAAACCTTTTGAGAAACAAGTGCCTAAAGTCAACCTTGTTGCTAAACCTAAGGGCAAAGCAGTAATTGAAAAGCCAAAAGTGGTCACTCAAACAAAACAGATGGTTTATACTAAATTGAAACTTGAGTGGACACATATTGTTAAGTCAAAAGGCAAAAAGGTCACATCTCCATCAAAGAAACAGTCACCAGCAAAGAACTCAGCTAGCAGTTCTAACTCTCAGAAACAACCTACTTGGAAACCTAAAGTCAATGCTCAAATTTTGAGTAAAACTGAATCTAAAGCAGGAATGTCTTTCAAATTGGTTAACTACATTGACTCCAAAGGAGTGCCCAGATCAGTTATGACCTGGGTACCTGACTCTAACTGATTTCCGATTTTGTAGGGACAACCAAGTAGATCTATCAACAATATCTGGTACGTTGATAGCGGTTGCTCCCGACACATGACCGAAGACTTATCCCTATTGGAAGAGGTACAAGACTTCAATGGCGGAGGAGTATCTTTTGCAGGTGGGGTAGGTGGTAGAATCAGTAAGAAAGGGGTTGTGAAGAGTGGAAGCTTGACTTTTTCTGACGTACACTATGTAGAGGAGCTGTCTCACAGTTTGCTAAGTGTGTCGCAAATGTGTGATAAAGACTTTTCAGTCCTGTTCATCAAGAAGGAATGCATAATCCTCAAGCCAGGCTTCGAAATTCCAGAGGAGTGCATCTTAATGCGCACTCCAAGAAGAGGAAATTCCTATCAGATGAATTTGGGCAAACCTCCAACTACTGAGGAAGCATGTCTTATCTCAAAGCAGAATGAGAATTTAGCGTTATTATGGCATCGTCGCCTGGGGCATGCCAATATGAAGAATCTGTCTAAGCTGGCTAAAGGAGAGCACGTTAGAAATTTACCGATCAAAGATTTCTCGTCTGTGGAGAAATGTGTGGCTTGTGCTAAGGGGAAGCAGCACAAGTTGCCACACCGTCCAAAGGTTGTTAATTCTGTCTCTTCTGTTCTTCAACTCTTACATATGGATCTTTTAGGTTCCATGCAGGTACAAAGCATCAGCAAGTTTTCTTATTGTCTCGTAATAGTGGA
Organism: Deinandra increscens subsp. villosa; assembly: GCA_039602395.1. Taxonomy (NCBI): domain Eukaryota; kingdom Viridiplantae; phylum Streptophyta; class Magnoliopsida; order Asterales; family Asteraceae; genus Deinandra; species Deinandra increscens. Next base: position 37,240,570 of record JBCNJP010000017.1, on the reverse strand, counting down.
TGACTATTCGCGTTATACTTGGGTCTTCTTTTTATCAAACAAGTACGAAACTCTGACCTTTGTAAAACAGTTCGTCACACTTTTAGAAAACCAGCTGAACAAGAGAGTGAAGGGGATAAGAACTAACAATGGAACAGAATTCAAGAATGCAGAGTTGAACATGTTTTGTGGTGAGAAGGGTATTGAAAGGCAGTTCAGTGCTCCTTATACACCACAACAGAATGGAGTTGCAGAAAGAAGGAATAGGACACTCTTTGAGGCAGCGAGAACGATGATGTGTGAAGCAAAACTACCAATCTTCTTTTGGGCAGAGGCAGTGAATACAGCTTTTTATGTGCAAAATAGAGTACTTCTGAACAAGCGACATGAGAAGACTCCATATCAGATTGTTTATGGAGAAAAGCCAAGGGTGGGGTACTTCAAGACCTTCGGATGTCCATGCACGGTGCTAATTCAGTCCGATGTAGGGAAATTCGAAGCCAAAGCTGATGAGTGCTATTTTGTCGGTTACTCATCAAATAGTGCTTATCGCGTGTACAACAAAACCACCAAATTGATTATTGAGACCTTTGATGTGGATTGGATGGAGGATAATCCAACTGATGCGGGTACTGGACCAGATTGGGTCTTTGACTACGGATCACTATTTGAAGGCTTTAACTTCTCCAATTTTTTCCACAATCTGGGAGAAGAAGAAGATATCATTGCTCCTAGTTCTGAAGTGAGGCCACATGTGGAAAGAGCATCGGCAGAGACTTCACGAAATTCTAATGCAAATGTTCCAGAATGTTCAGGAACACGCGATGCTCCAGTGGATGCTCAAGGCCCAGGTATGTCTGATAATATTATTAATACTGTTGGGTTTTACAGTGGGATCCGGGTTACCGATTTTAATTTTATTAAAACCGATTTATTAATTAAATTAATTCACAATTAATTTGGCAGCGGAAACGATTAAAACGCGGATGCAACCGTAACAGGATCAATCACCGAAACACGACAAACACAGAAAAAATATATTTATTTAAAATAAATAAATAATTAAATATCTAATAAATTAGATATACCTTGGCGGGATCCGAGCAACCGCTCGAGACACCCGGATTCAACGGGCTCGCGCTAGGACGAACTGAGACGTCTGACTCGAATCTTCGAGACAGAACATCGACGGCGGCATCGGCGGCGGCGGCGACAGGCGGCGGCGGCGGTAGTGGCGGCGGCGGTGGTAGGGATACCACCGGTGGTGGTGACAAAACTTTCTCCGTCGGGATAGCCACCGGGACCGATCCCACAACGAACGACTCGCCGGAGATCGGAGGAGGGGCGACGGCGGCGGACGGGTAGAGGGGCGCCGGCCACGACGACGCGACCGGGCGCGGTGGTCTCGGCTGCGCCGGCAGCGCAAGAACCACCGGCCAGTGGTCGCGCGGCGGCGCGTGAAGGGCAGCGGCGGCGGCGGCGGCTTGAGCCGCGGCGGCGGCTCGGGCTGCGGCTTCGGCTTCGGCTCGAGCTGCGGCTTCGGCTCGGGCTGCGACTGCTTCGCTCTCGAGTCGGGCACAGATACTGGCAAGACGGGGATCCATCGGAAATCACGAACGGATCACGGGGTGGAGACTGGGCGGCGACGGCGGTCGGCGACGGAGGAGCCGGCTTCGGCGGGTTCGGCGCAGGGAGAGAGAGAGAGGAGATTAGGGTTTTTGGTGACCTCCTTTTCAATCCTCCTCTTCTCCTTATTTAATATTAAATTCGCGGACCGGGGCCAGACGGACTGGGCCCGGTCGCGATCTCCTTTAATCCACCAACCGATCAGTCTGTTAATCCGGTAACAACTGATCGGTTCATCTTTTGTTTAGCGAGTATTTTTGAACCGGTAGTTTTGTCGTTTTAAATAAATAATTAATATTTATTTAATTCACCATTTAGTTCGTTTATATCTAATTAACAATTAATTAGATTTAATAGTCCGTTGACCCGGGTGTAACTCTTACGGGTCAATATCGGTCGGGTTCGTTAATCTGTCGGGTCAGGACACCATATATCCAACAGTCTCCCACTTGGACTGAACGCGACAGTTTAACGAGCGCAGCCAGAGGCACTCTAGCTATGCATAGCCACACCAACTAATATTGACACTTTAAGTCGTTTGCCAAAGTATATCTGATTGACCATCAAGAAGAGTCACGACTTGTGCATTCATTGTCATATGTTCCTTTCTGTATAAGACATTGATGAATTATGGGACATGGACTCCCATATTTTATTCATCGATTTTCATTCTCGATACAATTCGAAGTGATCCAACAAACACACAGTAAGTTTGGGTGAGGCCTCACACTTATCACTTGGAATCAACGAGGGAGCCTTTATGTCTAACTGTTGCCGAAGCAAGAGTACAGAATCCCTTGTTGAGGCATACAGCTCCCACTAAACCTCAGAGCCATTCCCAAAAGTAGCCGTTATGGCTGGCAGTTACGCGACAACGTTAGGCTACAATCAAAGAATGTTCTTTAGTAGAGAGGAGTTCGAATATGCGTCTCAGGTCTAAGGATACATTAGAGCATGCATTTAATCAAGCAGGCAAGTTTTCCATGTTTGCGTTGCATGATGCGAGTTACGTCCAACGTCATTCACCAATGAGGTCTGTGAGTTTGAACGTTAAACACCTTTAAAGTTCAACCAGTCACAATAGTCTTACTTTAGTATAGCTCCCACTTACTAATCGACTACGGACATTTAGGACAAGAACTTATTGTCCATGGATTAAACGTACAAATATTGAACACAGTTATGTAATTCATTATTGCATAAAACAGATGGAATAAGAATAATACAGATAACTGTTGGTGTTCATACATCCAAATACTGAATCAAAACATGTCTTTAGCTAATCTAAGCCCTATCGCTTCTCTGTGGCGTATATGAGTCTCCTGAGTCATAGGCTTAGTGAAGGGATCAGCTAAGTTTTGATATGTGTGTACTTTGCTTATCTTGATTTCATTTCTATCGACTACTTCTCTTATGTAGTGGAATTTCCTCAGTACGTGCTTGGCCATCTTATGGGACCGTTGCTCTTTGGCTTGAGCTATAGCGCCAGTGTTATCGCACAGCATCTCGATGGGTTACCTAATACTTGGCATAGCATCGAGATCGGATATGAACTTTTTCATCCACACGGCTTCTTTAGCAGCTTCTGAGGCGGCTATGTATTCGGATTCAGTAGTAGAATTAGCTACTACTGGCTGTTTTGAGCTTCTCCAAGAAACAGCCCCTCCGTTAAGAGTGAATACGAATCCTGACTGTGAGCGAGAGTCATCTCGGTCAGTCTGAAAACTGGCGTCAGTGTAACATCTTACAGTGAGCTCCTCATCTACACCCCCGAATACGAGAAACATTTCAGTGGTGTTTCTCAAGTATTTCAGTATGTTCTTTACAGCCGTCCAGTGAGCTAGCCCTGGCGTCTGTTGGTACCGACTTGTCACGCTCAATGCATACGAGACATCCGGTCGTGTGCAGAGCATGGCGTACATGATAGATCCAATAGCAGAGGCAAATGGGATCGATGCCATTTGGCTTATCTCGCGCTCCGTTTTAGGTGCTTGAGATTTGTCCAATATTGTTCCCTTAGTCATGGGAACTGTTCCTTTCTTGGAGTTACTCATATTGAACCGAGCTATGATCTTATCTATGTATGTGCTTTGACTGAGTCCCAAAAGGCGCTTAGATCGATCTCTGTGAATCTTGATTCCCAGAATATAAGCGGCTTCTCCAAGGTCTTTCATAGCGAAACAAGATGAAAGCCATTTCTTAACTTCGTTAAGCATGGGTATGTTGTTTCCTATGATCAGTATATCGTCCACGTACAGTACGAGGAACGATACAGCGCTCCCACTTGCCTTTCTGTAAACACAAGGCTCATCTTTGTTTTGTTCAAAGCCAAACTCTTTGACTTTCTGATCAAAACGAAGATTCCAGCTTCGAGATGCTTGCTTGAGTCCATAAATGGACTTGCTAAGCTTGCAAACCTTGTTTGGATTCTCTGGATCGACAAAACCATCAGGCTGAACCATATAGACATCTTCTTCGAGTTGTCCGTTCAGGAAGGCGGTTTTGACGTCCATTTGCCATATCTCATAGTCATGGTATGCGGCTATGGCAAGGAGAATCCTGATCGATTTGATCATGACAACGGGCGAAAAGGTCTCATCATAATCAATCCCTTGAGTTTGAGTGAAACCTTTCGCTACAAGCCGTGCCTTGTAGGTTTGCACATTTCCATGCATGTCAGTTTTTCTTTTAAAGATCCACTTGCTCCCTACTGCCCGTGTACCGGGGGGTAGCTCAATCAAGTCCCAGACGTGATTGTCACGCATAGATTGCATCTCAGCGTTCATGGCTTCAAGCCATTTATCAGATTCCGGATCTGATATAGCAGCTTTATAATTAATAGGTTCATCGTTAGAATCGGCTATTAATAGAACATCGAAGGCCTCATGATATCCAAGGTATCTATCAGGCTCATATCGTGTTCTTTCGCTCCTACGAACGCTTGTGCTTGTGTTTGGGTCTGATGGTGCGACAACAACTTGTCGGTCAGACACAGCGACCGCTTCAGGGTTAGGTGAATCTCGAATTTCTTCAAGATTCACTGGATCACTATTTGTTCCTCGAGTAAGAAATTCTTTCTCAAGGAATTTACCTTTCCGCTTGATGGAAACAGTGTTTGCATCGGGATGGTAGAAGTAATAACCGGTATTACCATAGTATCCAACGAAAGTTACCTTTTCGCCTCGAAGATTGAGCTTATTATCAGAATCACTGCTGACATAGGCATCACATCCCCATACCCTGAGGTATGAAAGTTTGGGAAGAGAACCATGCCATATCTCATATGGGGTCTTTCCTACTTTCTTGGTCGGTGCCAGATTTATTAGGCGAGCGGTGGTTAAGATGGCATATCCCCAAAAGGAATGCGGCAAGGTTGTCCTGCACATCATCGATCGAACCATGTTAAGCAGAGTTCGATTCCTCCTCTCACTAACGCCATTTAACTGGGGTGTGCCAGGAGGAGTAGGTTGTGAAACGATTCCACATTCCTTCAGATGATTTAGGAATTCAGCGCTTAGGTATTCACCGCCTCTATCTGATCGAAGTATTTTAATAGTTCGAGTTAGCTGATTTTGTACTTCGTTTTGAAACTCTTTGAACTTTTCAAAAGTTTCATGTTTGTGTTTCATCAGATAGACATAGGCATATCTGCTGTAGTCATCGATGAAAGTCACGAAGTACCGTTCACGATTTCTCGTCTCGGTTCGAAAGGGTCCACACACATCGGTGTGAATAACGCCTAACAAACCTTGGGCCCGTTCACCTGTGTGGGTGAAGGGTGACTTGGTTAATTTACCAGATAAGCACGACTCGCATTCATCAAAGGAATCTGCATCTTGGGATTCGAGAATGCCAGCAGTTTGCAACTTCTTGATGCGGGCCTTGCTTATGTGACCAAGTCTATGGTGCCATAACGAGGATTCGTTACTATCAGCTTTGTTTCTTTTAGAAACATGATAGAGCTGGTCGTTTGTTTGAACATCTATCTCATATATTCCATGTTGAGGTTTAGCCTCGAAATAAAAGATATCATTAAGGTAAGCAGAAATCATATTTCCATTAAATTTATACCGAAATCCTTGTTCAAACAATGAAGAGACAGAAATAATGTTCCTGGATAAACCAGGTGCATATAAACAGTTAATCAAATTAACTACAAGGCCTGAAGAACATGAAAAAGAAAATGTTCCAGTAGCAAGTACTGGGACCTTCTTCCCGTCACCAACGATGAGGTCCATGCGGCCTCGTTCTGTCTTCTTCCACTTCTCAGGTTCCTGCAAAACATTAACAATGTGGAAACCACATCCAGTATCAAATACCCATGAATTGGAGGAAACAGTGAAAAGTTCAATAACGTTTATTGAAATACCTGATGAGCAACCCATATTAGAGTTCTTGGTCATCTTCAGCTTTGCAAGATAAACAGGACAGTTGCGACGCCAGTGTCCCATTTTGTTGCACTCATAGCACAGGCGCTCCTCAGGAGGCTGAACCTGTGGTTTCTTGCCTTTGCCCTCTTTAACCTTCCTGGCTTTGGAGATCTTTGTTTTCGTAACCTTGAGCACGTCGGGCGTGGTCCTGATCTTCACGTTGGGTATCAACGGAATGACCTCCTCGATCGACTGAGCCGAACAATTAATCGCAAGAATACGATAATGTTCTGGCAAAGATCTGAGTACTACATCAAGAGCCATCCCGTCAGAGATGGAGTAGCCAAGGTCGATCAGTCTGTCACGATACGCTTTCATCAGCATGACATGATCGTATGGAGAGGAGTCGTTAGCCATAGAGCAGTTCACAAATTGTGAAAGTGCATCAGCTCGCTCAGTCCTCTGACTCAATTCAAATAAATCCTTGAGTTTACGAATGATGTCATAAGCAGACATCCCCATGAAATTGTACCGATAATCCTGAGTCATACTAGACAACATCAGGTCAGTGACGTCCTTATCATCGTCAGTGTGCTTTTGGAGCTCAGACCGCGAGTTCTCATTTAGCAAGTAAGATGGAATACTCGCGATCGGTCGGTCAATGACATAGAGTTTCCCGAAGAGCCTTAAAAGGTTCCTCAGGGTTGTCTGCCATGCGAGAAAGCCAGACTCAGTGAAGGGGTCGAGTTGTACCATTGAACTTAATGGTGGTGAGTTTTCTTTAGCCTTCTGAAAATAAGCAAAGTAAATTTAATCAGCATTTTCGATGTTTATTTTCTTTAAAATAAGTTGGTAAGGTTTATTTTAAGGAAATGAGAATTCGTTTAGACGAGATCACTTGAGACCGCCAAATGAGCCTCAGGAGCAAAACCGTGTAAACAAACTGACAACGATTGTCAATTGTGAGACTCAAGTCACAACTCTCGGTATGAGGCCGCTATATACATACAATTGTATTTTGCGATACGTTTAGCCTCATCCGTGCCCACTTTAGCAGTACACATCCGTGGCGCGGTGTTGAAATACTCCAACACCACGAACATATACGTTTAAAGCGATAGTAGTCCTAAATGGTCGATGTGATGACACGGTGTTGAAATACTCCAATGTCATTCACCTTAGAAGGTACCCTCGGCACCAAGTGCGGTGTTGAAATACTCCAACACTGATGCTCCGGTAAATACGTTCCAAGTTCAACTTGAGATAGGATGGCACGAACTACCAGTTTTAAAGAATTACCAAATAGGGATATTAATTACTTTTAATATTTAATCATCGTCAGACACGAACGATAAAACCCTATCTCCACTCGGGACCAGTAAATTAATTTAACCTAATTAAATTACTAAGTTGTCGCGAATGGCATATTGTGTGTTAAACGGCATAAGGTCTTGATCTCACTCGAGCCATACAAGCGAGATCATATGGGACAATTTAAAATTAAATTAAATTATAAAATGGTGAACGATCGAGATGGCAACTCTGTGCGATCTGGAATCCTGTTCAGCTCCCACTTGCTTTGACATCCCTCTGGCGTGTGTCCAGTCTTCGACTTTCGGTTACATACAAATTTACAATTACTAAAACTACTTCTAGTAACCTAGCTCTAAATTTGTACAACTTTGAAACCCAAAAACCGGGTCCAATAAACCAAAATCAAAAACAACTAATTGGGCCAACAACTTGGGCCAAACAGAGAAAAACAAATCACGCCATGACATTCATACACGATCACAAAATTAGAGGGGTCGGCCGTAACACACAATATAATATATGGAATTAAAATAATAAATTAAATTAATTCTAATTCGCAATTTGGATTTAAGTCGAAATTGCGAACTATCGGTCACGAAAGGACCGAATCTGGTTTGCGCGCGGTGATAATGGCTCTGATACCACTGTTGGGTTTTACAGTGGGATCCGGGTTACCGATTTTAATTTTATTAAAACCGATTTATTAATTAAATTAATTCACAATTAATTTGGCAGCGGAAACGATTAAAACGCGGATGCAACCGTAACAGGATCAATCACCGAAACACGACAAACACAGAAAAAATATATTTATTTAAAATAAATAAATAATTAAATATCTAATAAATTAGATATACCTTGGCGGGATCCGAGCAACCGCTCGAGACACCCGGATTCAACGGGCTCGCGCTAGGACGAACTGAGACGTCTGACTCGAATCTTCGAGACAGAACATCGACGGCGGCATCGGCGGCGGCGGCGACAGGCGGCGGCGGCGGTAGTGGCGGCGGCGGTGGTAGGGATACCACCGGTGGTGGTGACAAAACTTTCTCCGTCGGGATAGCCACCGGGACCGATCCCACAACGAACGACTCGCCGGAGATCGGAGGAGGGGCGGCGGCGGCGGACGGGTAGAGGGGCGCCGGCCACGACGACGCGACCGGGTGCGGTGGTCTCGGCTGCGCCGGCAGCGCAAGAACCACCGGCCGGTGGTCGCGCGGCGGCGCGTGAAGGGCAGCGGCGGCGGCGGCTCGGGCTGCGGCTTCGGCTTCGGCTCGGGCTGCGGCTTCGGCTCGGGCTGCGACTGCTTCGCTCTCGAGTCGGGCACAGATACTGGCAAGACGGGGATCCATCGGAAATCACGAACGGATCACGGGGTGGAGACTGGGCGGCGACGGCGGTCGGCGGCGGAGGAGCCGGCTTCGGCGGGTTCGGCGCAGGGAGAGAGAGAGAGGAGATTAGGGTTTTTGGTGACCTCCTTTTCAATCCTCCTCTTCTCCTTATTTAATATTAAATTCGCGGACCGGGGCCAGACGGACTGGGCCCGGTCGCGATCTCCTTTAATCCACCAACCGATCAGTCTGTTAATCCGGTAACAACTGATCGGTTCGTCTTTTGTTTAGCGAGTATTTTTGAACCGATAGTTTTGTCGTTTTAAATAAATAATTAATATTTATTTAATTCACCATTTAGTTCGTTTATATCTAATTAACAATTAATTAGATTTAATAGTCCGTTGACCCGGGTGTAACTCTTACGGGTCAATATCGGTCGGGTTCGTTAATCTGTCGGGTCAGGACACCATATATCCAACAAATACTAACCTGCCTGTTACTGTTTCAGTGCCTGATGTTCAAGAGAGTAGAATAAACAGAGATCATCCACTCAGTAACGTGGTTGGGCCAGTGACAGCAGGAGTCACAACGAGAAGCCGCACGGGAAACATTAACTTTTGCATGTTCTCCTGTTTCATTTCCCAGATTGAGCCTCCAAATGTGATGGTTTCTCTCAAAGATCCAAATTGGATGGAGGCCATGCACAATGAATTGAATCAGTTCTCAAAGCTGGGAGTGTGGCGACTTGTGAAGAGGCCAGCTGACAAGAAGGTCATTCCTACGAGGTGGATATATAAGAACAAAAAGGATGACACCGGAATTATTGTCAGAAACAAGGCGAGATTGATAGTACAAGGGCACAGGCAAGTTCATGGGATTGACTACGATGAGGTATACGCTCCGGTGGCAAGATTGGAAGCAATTCGGATCTTTCTGGCTGTGGCATCGTATCTCAATTTTATGGTACATCAGATGGATGTGAAGACTGCCTTCCTTTATGCAGAGATGAATGAAGAGGTTTATGTAACTCAACCACCAGGGTTCATAGATGAAGAAAATCCTGACCATGTTTATCTGCTGGATAAGGCCTTGTATGGTTTGCATCAAGCTCCGCGCACCTGGTATGAAACTCTGTCCAATCACTTGGTGGAGAATGGATATACAAGAGGAGTGGTTGATCAAACGCTGTTCAGAAAGAGGGTGAAGGAAGACATAATCATGGTGCAAGTTTATGTAGATGACATTATCTACGGATCAACAAACGAGGAATTGTGCACTGAATTTGAAGAGATTATGAGGAAAAAGTTTGAAATGAGTGACCAAGGAGAAATGAGTTTCTTTCTTGCATTACAAGTAAAACAGGATGAATCGGGAATTCTTATTCATCAGGCAAAGTATGTGAATGAGATTCTGGAGAAATTCAAGATGCAGGATTGCAAGCCCATTTCCACTCCCATGGCATCCAGGCCACTTTTGTCAGCTGATCTTAATGGGGAACCAGTGAGTGAATTCCAGTATCGGTCGATGATTGGATCACTTATGTACTTGACAGCCAGCAGGCCAAACATCATGCATGCAGTTTGTGTGTGTGCACGCTATCAGGCCAACCCTAAACTTTCTCATTTATCTGTTGTTAAGCGTATCTTTAGGTATCTGAAGGGCAAGCCTAGGCTTGGTCTTTGGTACCCAAAGAACACTGATTTTCAATTATATGCTTTTACTGACAGTGACTACGGAGGTAGCGACCTTGACAGGAAATCTACTACTGGAGGATGTCAGTACCTGGGAGATAGGCTCATCTCATGGCAGAGCAAAAAGCAGCATACCGTATCAAAATCAACTGCCGAAGCTGAGTACGTGGCAGCATCTGCCGGTACTTCATAGGTAGTATGGATCCAAAACCAGCTCACAGATTACGGTATGGAATTCGTTAACACTCCTATCTTCTGTGATAACGCTGCTGCTCTGGAAATTGTAAAAAACCCTGTCCAACATTCCAAAACCAAGCATATAGACATAAAGGTACATTTCATTCGTGATTGCTATGATCGAGAGCTAATTCAGCTTCAAAAGGTAAGCTCCGATCAGAATGTGTCGGACATTTTTACAAAACCCCTTCCTCGTCCAAATTTTGAATCATGTGTTGAAGGCCTAAAGATGATTGCCTTCGAGGAATGATCTGATCAAATTTTGTTTGTAAATTTTTCTTTTCAGAAAACTTAAAATATATATATATATATATATATATATATATATATATATATATATATATATAGAAAATTTAAAAAAAAAATAGTGTTTGTTTTCAAAAGCCTCATAAAAACAGGGGAAGAAATATCATTGTCTCAGAAAATCTAAAAAATATATGTTTGAGGTTTTTATGATGTCTTTTGTTTGCCTTGAGTTGTTAGGATGTGATATAAATTTCCATGACGATCGGAGACTGGCACATGTAAGGCAGAAGTGAAAGACGTCTCAAAGATGATGTTCGGTAAGCTAAATCAAAAACAATGATCATCCATTGTAAGTGCAGTAAACTTAACTCTTATATATGTTTAGGTTTTCATCCTAGTTTACATAGTTTAAAAAAGTGAGACCCGGTAAAAATGGGTTGAGAGTGGTATTTACCTAGTATTCACTCTCTCACACGCCATGTTTATACTGTAAATGACAACTCCACAGAAAAAGAAAAAGAAAAAGAATTTAAAAAAAAATATGAAAACTTGTGAAAAAGAAAGAGAAAAAGAAAAGAAAAGAAAATTATTCTGTTGGTCTTCTCTGCGTGCTTATGTGGCCGACCTGATCACCAACCGATAATTCATGAAAATAAGAAATAAGTGGTTGTCAAAGCAGTGTTGCATGGTTCCTCAAGTTGGGGGTCTGTGAATCCTCAATAAACTCTGAGGTTGGGTAGGTTTTGCTATGAACAATTGGGTGTGGGGACAGTTAAACATGACGGTAATTATGTACCACAACTTAAGCACTTAAAACTTCTAACTGGATGTGAGTTTACATGATTTCAAAAGATTTTGAGCAATCATTTAGAGCGTCAAGTAACGGAAGCTGAAAAGGGTTCCTCAGTCGAAGAGTTGTCTGGTATGATCCATGAAAAATATCAGCTTCGAGGCAAGTGTGTTTTTAAATTCTGTAATTAAGTTTTTAATTGTATTATGTTTTATCTTTAAATGTTTAAAAATTTATTTTAAATTTTATTTTCTTGATCATGATCAGATATTCGGGTTTTGAGTCTGAGGGGAAGCTTCGTATTTCTCAAATTTCTAAAAACTTTAACTTATTTTTGGAGAATTTACACTTTTATGAGGTCTGGGTGTTAAATAAAATGTCTTTGAATCATGAGGGGTCAAAATGAAAATTTTTATAAACAAAACCAAGTTTCCGATTTCTATTCCTCATTTACGATCAAACCATCCTTCTCTGTGTTTAAAATTCCCCATCTGAAACCCTAACCGCCGCCCGTCTCGCCGGAATCTCATCTCCGACCATCTCCGGTCATCGTTTTCACGATCCAGCCTCACCATCTCCATCGTAATCAATTTCCGATGGAAACCCCTCTCTGTACAACAGTTTTCTACGGTGCTTTCGAGTCGTGTTTACAGATTTTGTTTTTAAAACCCTAACTCGTCATCATCTTCTGTTTGTACTGCATTCGAGTCGATTTCGAGTGGTTTTGAAGATGTATTTGTGTTTGGAACTCGTTAAAGGTAATGGTCGTTGGTTGTATTGAGATTTTGAGGTGTTCTAACGTGATTATGAGATTTTGCAGGTTTTGGATATGGCGGATCGTTGGTGTTTACGATTTTCATTAGGAAGACGACTGTTGGCATTTACGACTCGGGTTTACGATCCGGGTTTACGACCCGGGTTTACGACTCGGGTCTACGTTTCACAGTTTACGATCGGGCATTGGGTTAATTTGACTAATTACGATTGGGCTAAAAGATTACGATTGGACTTAACTTGACCTAATCGTAAACCGTTTATTATAATCGTAAACCTGTTCTGTGAATCGTAATCTCAATATTTGAATCGTAAACCCACTTGAATGTGAATTGAAAATCATAAACACCTAATTTTTTTGAAATCTTGTTAAACTTAATCAGTTTTTAAGTTAAAATTAATAGTGTTTGTTAACTTGTGCTTCAAAATCAGATATTTCACTTGAGCGTTTAAATTGAGAATTTTCTGAACTTAAAGAAATTTAACGTGATAATCAATTGAACTTTAAGAAGATGTTGACAAACATAATTACTCTTTAATGAACAAGTCTGATGCATTTGTTTCGTTTTTCTCAGATGGCAGAAGAGATGCTAGACGAAGAGATAAAGTTTGAACAGGATCACTGCATCCCAGCGTATCTTGAAGACCCGCCAGAGAAGCATATGGAACTATTTTATTCTCTGGTGGCTGGGATGAATACTTGTAAAATCAACAATGCCCTGAGAACGAATGTGCTTATTGATGAGATGCTAGTGAGGGAGTTCTGGGGTACAGCAAGAGCAAATGCTGACAAGACAAGTATTTCTGCAACTGTTCAGAACAGACAAGTAGTGATTGAGGAAGATGATATCAGAAAAGGGCTGAACATTACTGATAAAGCCTCTGATCCAATCAAGTATCCGAAGGAGGTTGTTCTAGCTGGTGCTCAATCTATGGGGTATGAGGGGAAGTTTCCGCCTATATTCAAGAAGCTACTGCCTCATTACTGGAGGTGCCTGGCACATTATATGCAGAAGTCTTTCCTAGGCAAGAGAACTAGCTTTGATCAGCTGAATCAACTTCATGGAACTGCTTTCATTGCTTTGGCCTTAGATTGGGATTTCAACTTTTCAAGGATGATGTTGTTAGACTGGATAGGCAATGCTGATCTGAGTGCCAGAGAACAGTTCCTGATGACACCTGAAATTGCTTGAGCGTGTCGATCTTCTACTTAGTCGTATAGAAATTAATGTAAACGAGTAAAACACAGAGAGTAAATACAAATGAGACTTGTATTAACCACAGAGACCACAGAGTACACTTAGAGAAAGTTATAACACGGAAGCCCTCCAATTCTATACAAGACGAACATATTTATAGGCTGAAAACACGACTGGCCGAACCTCAGGTTCGGCCAAGCTTCGGCGGCTCCGAACCTGAAGTTCGGCCAAGGTTCGGCCAGACCTAAACTTGCACGTTCCGTCTTGTTCTCGATACTTCACATGACGATCAGGAACCATGTATCAACAAACTCCCCCTCGGCATGTGCAGTATCATCTTCTATTAACAATACTTGTATCTTGTAACTTCAATCAAACTCCTCCTCGATCTAGACGATGAGTTCAATCTTGAATACTTGATATTGCAACGTGTGTAGTCTCTTTATCAACAATCTTCAGAAGACTTGAAGTTGTGATGTTCTCTTCCACATAAAAACCTGCCAACATAAATAATCCTGGCGCAAAACGTCTCTTCGAGACTCCAAGATATTTTGATTTTGAAAAAGATTTCATATTCCGTGTTGATCAATCGAAAACAAAACAGAAACAAAATCTTTTTGGCTTTTAGAAACTTTAAAATCAAAACACACCTAAAATCTTTTTGGTATTTTCTGATATTAAAAGTAAATGCATTACAGAATCAAACACTATTTTTGTCTTTTACGAGAAAGATCACGAGTTGGGATCATATTGATCATAACATGCTGAACTACACATCAATTTTGATTATTGTAGCACATAAGCCATGCCGATTGCAGATATAATTTGTCCAACTTTAAACTCTGGCACAATCATACTCATAACATCTGGATATGTTAAAGTATTGATTAAATTTGCAATGACCAGTGTACCCCACACTATCAGACATACTCAGATATGCTTTGCTTATCACATTTTGTGATTTCACTTGTGATATTAATCACATAATGATTGTATTCATGATATAGTCAACTGTGCTCCATGCAAAAAGAAATAAGAACGTTAAATCGTCTACCTTAAGGTCGATCTTTCGATACGCAGATAAGGCCTCGGATTTAACAAAATAAGAAAATAAAACAAGTTGAAATTGTATAACTCAACAACAATCAGGTCGGTACTCCCGTACACGCAGAGAAAGTCCGATGAGTTATACGAAACACCAAAGAAAATAAAGCAGAACGTCAAACGAACAACAATCAGGTCGGTCTTTCGACACGCAGAGAAAGTCCGATCGTTTGACAAAATAAAGAAAATCAAACAAGTTTAAATCTTTGCAAAATGAACACATGTATACACAGTGACTTCTCATTTTATTTTTCACATATCTTTTTCTTGATATATCATGAGATATGCATCAAGATGTTGTCTACTAGGTCAAGCATCAGAATTAGTGTATATCTCATTTGTATACTTTCTGATTTGCCGAGCCTACCTTGCACATCGATCAAATGATCTTATGGCCTTTTCATCTATTTTATCCATGAGTCAGATACTGTCAGCTAATGTACCATCATTTCCCAATCATGTCGGATACAATTTCTCATTTTTCAATATTTTTGACTTTTTGCATTTTTCAATGTTTTTGTCTTTTTCAAATGTCTCCCCCTAAAAATGACAACTCTATTTATAGATTTTCATTTTTACGATTTGAAAAACAACACACTATTTTTGTATTTTTGCAAAAACAAACTCCCCCTCAGAATGAGATGGAGTGAAAAACAAGAAAAATTGATCAACCAACACGAATACGTCCAGTTTAGTATTTTGAAAACAAAATGTATTTTGAAATTCAATTTAATTAAAACAGACATATCACAATCAGCAATTTTCCAATCACCGAAGGTCTTCCTGAAACACCTGCTTGAAACCAAATAAATCATTAGATGCTTTGGGATCGACCCGATTCAATAGCGTCGGGTCGCCCGGTGTCTTCCACATAGTCACTGTTGGCTTTGGAAACAGATTTTGGTTTCCATAACATTGTAGATGAAATTTTTGAATCGAAACCAGAAAAGTTTGCAACTGGCGTCTGAGGTGTAGACCCAGACGACTTACTAGTTGATCTACCCTTTGGAGACCATGGTTCATCAAAAATTATACCATTATTATCCACATATTTTGCATTTGTATGAACATATGCAGTCGTCGGACAATCTGCAGCCAGATGTCCAGGTCGACGACATGCATAACAAATTCTCTCACGAAACGTTGGTGAGAATTTGACAAACTTCCTTGGTTTCCAACTATGATTCGCAGCAGGAGAATCATAGTAACCAAAAGAATAATCAGAAGCAAATGAATCAAAGAAATCAGCAGAAGAATCATACCTGGGAAATGATCGTTGGGGTAAGTAGTAAGAACCACTTGAAGAATCGCCAGAATGATAATGACCATTTCTTGAAGTAGAAACCTTTGACTTCTTCTGATGAAATTGCTTTTCCTGAATATGAACAGGTTTAACAAATTGGTCTTTAGGGTGTTGCTGAAGATGAGGAACATGCTGAACTACAACCTTCTTCGGTTTCTTTGTTGTCTGTTGCACTAAAACATCCTTAACTTCATAACCCAAAACTTTATGCTTGAATCCAGAACCCTTTGTATATCCAGACGAAGAACCAGAAGCATGTCTCTCTTTAGCTTCTTTAGTGAATTTATCTTTGATGTCCTTTAGTTTGTTTTTTTCAATCCAAACTTTTCCTTCATCAGGTGCAATAGAAGTACTTGAAACAATTTTATTAAAAATTTGTTCATTTTCCAGAAGGACAAACTTTGAAGTAAACTTCGGAGCTTCACCCAATGGTTTTGCTTTCTTCTTAGACTTAGACTTGTGCTTCTTAGGTGGAGTGACAAACTTAGAATAATCATGCAAATCATCCTTAGGATCAAGTGAAGCAGATGTAACTGCAGATAAATCCACCGGTTGAGGAACCATGTGAATATCATTTTTCTTAGAACTATCTTCACCCTGATCCTGTTTATATAAGAAATTTAACAATGTTGGTGACAAATTGCAATTCTTCACTTGCCGTTTTAACTCCAAAATTTCTAACTTCAAATCATTGATTTTCTGTTGAGCATCAAACACTTCCTGTTGTGATTTAATAAACTTTGTGTTAAGCTCATCATATTCATAAATCTGCACTTTACGAATGTCACATTCAGCAAATAATTCTTCAAGCACACTTTCTCTTTTCTTTTTGTAAATCTCAATATCTTTTGTCAAAACTTCATTCTTATCACGATAAAGAACATTTTCATCTTGAAGCACAGAGATCTTATTTTGAAGTTTTTTAATAGTCTTTGCCAATTCAATCACAAGAGAATTTGCCTTTTCATATTTCTGTTGAACAGGATAAGCCTTGTTGAACAATGCCTCAAAATCTGCAGCAACATCTTTAGCTTCAGCTTTTGCGTTTTCACATTCAACCAACAATTTATCCTTTTCTTTCATCAAATTCTTGTTAATCTTAGTAAGGTTTGCACACATTGAACATACTAACAAACTTCCATTCTGAACTTCTTCTATGTCACTTTCATCCCCTTTGTCATATATAACACCAGGGCTTGTTTCAGAATCAGAATCAGAATCAGTGATATTACCATCACGTTGTTCAGTCTTGAAAACACCATCACAATCCTTTTTGTCTGACAATTTATCACTTCCTGATTCCAAACCACTCGATGCAGAATCATAAGATTTAGAATCAGTAGAATCTGAATTATCCTTAATAGTCTGAATGATTGCATATATCTTACCTTTTTCTTGCAAATCATTCCATTTATCCTTAGCAGTACAACCCATTGTGAGTTCAAGAAACAACTCTTCTGAAAGACCAGACTTAATAATATCTCTGGCTTGGTGTTCAGTATTTATGTACTCTCGTTCAGATAAAGAAAGATGTTGATGAAGTTTGACATAGCCATCGACAAAAGTTGGCCATGCAAATTGCTTAGCAACTACTTTCCAGAATTCTTCAAAATATTCGTTGATGTAAATCTCAAACTCAACCTTCCATTTATTATAATCTTCCCATTTTACCAAAACAGGTATCATAGAACTAGCTTGTGATGCACTCATTTTTGAAAAATTGGTTACTGTTCACTCCGAACCTCGTCCGAACCTTCTCCGAACTCTCACCGAGTCTAGTCCGAACTTGGCTATGTCGAACTCTCTCCGAACCTAGCCTTCGGGGTAACAGAGACCGAACGTTGTCCGAACGTTAACCGATCTCTCACCGAACTCAAAGACACACCGAATGCTCACCGAACTCTGTTAACTCCGAATACTCTTCGACCCTTGTCCGAACACACACCGAACGAGAAAAATAGACCGAACGCACTCCGAACGAGCTCCGAACGAACACCGAACTAGAACACAAACCGATCTTACTCCGAACTTGAGGTGCGGAGCGGTTACACCGAACGTTGAGTTCGGCCGAACGCGAAATTTCGGAAAAACTTGGAAAAACTCACTGAACTCGACACCTCTCGAGCTGTAAACACTCAATCAACTGAAAACGAACAAACACAAACATTTTGGACGTGGATCATGATGCTCTGAACAAGAATTTCGAGAAATGAAGATGAAAAACGAGTTTTGAAAGTCAAAAACGTGAATTTGAACTCGATAACTCGAAAAACACTGATCTCCGACTAGTAGAACAAACCAAAAGCTCTGATACCACTTGAAATTTCTTGAGCGTGTCGATCTTCTACTTAGTCGTATAGAAATCAATGTAAACGAGTAAAACGCAGAGAGTAAATACAAATGAGACTTGTATTAACCACAGAGACCACAGAGTACACTTAGAAAAAGTTATAACACGGAAGCCCTCCAATTCTATACAAGACGAACATATTTATAGGCTGAAAACACGACTGGCCGAACCTCAGGTTCGGCCAAGCTTCGGCGGCTCCGAACCTGGAGTTCGGCCAAGGTTCGGCCAGACCTAAACTTGCACGTTCCGTCTTGTTCTCGATACTTCACATGACGATCAGGAACCATGTATCAACAACACCAAGGTTTGTGCAAATGGTGGTCATGAAGAAATACCCAATGATTGAAGAAAGGATAGAGAAGTTGGACATAAAAGTGATGGATTGTGGGGTTTTTGGTCTTCAAACCCAAGATAGAAAGGGTAAAAACAGCTTTCAAGGAAGACTTGAATGGGTAAAGAGGGGTGCGTTCCCAGAGGTGGCAAGGGAACAAGAGTTTGATGAAGATGAACCTGAAGCTGATGTGCCCAATGTTAATGCATCCGTTGCTGAAGAACAAGACATAACAGCAACTCCGGCTGTTAATGTGCAAGAAGACGATGTAATAATACCCTCCGATGAAGAGAATGTAATGGATGATATACTTGCTGGTCAGGAGATTACTGATGATGATATCTATAGGAATTTGGGGCCCCTTAACCTTAAAAGGTCAAGGGATGACATGATCGGATCATCAGGCAGTGATTCAACCCCTCCTGAGCTGAATCTGAATGTTGAGGATGTTCTTGAAGAACCCATTCCTGCACATGAACCTTCTCCAAGAAAGAGGTCAGATCCAAGAAGCATAAGATTCAAGCTTTCCAAGACAAGCTCAAGCCTAATGATAGTACATCTAGCAGGGCCCAGTTCTGAGGGTCCCAGTGCTCAAGAAGAAACAGCTGCTGAAAATGTTCAAGATCAACCTGCTCCTGCTCAGACTGAAACTCCACTTCTATCCGAACGTAGCCCAGTTCGGGAAGAAGGACAATTTATAGAGGTTGATCATTCTTTCGCTGTTCCAAGCCCAGTGAGAGTGAGCGCTGCTCCTGTGATAAGTCAGCCTACAGCTGTTCCTAGCTTCAGGCCCTTCCAATCTGCTGAACTTCCGATTGATTTGAGGATAAGCACTGATCCTCATATCAACTTTTTGATATCTCAGAATCGTTTCAGAGAAAATTAGATAAAGGCACTGAAGGATGAGAACAGAAGGATGAGAGAAAAGGAGGTGGCAGATAAAAATAGAATGAAGTGGCTCTATGAGACTTTCATGGATCTTAAGAAGAAATTTACTGACTTGAAAAGTGTCGTAGAGTCAAAATCTTCAGGTGCCCCTGAACAAAGTTCATCACAGGGTGTGCAAGGTGCTGATGCAATGAATGAAGACGATGGAGATGAAAATATTGAGATGTCTGATTATGCCAGAGGAGGAAGAGTCATCTCCAAAGCTCCTGAAGGTCACGACAACTGGTTCCGAGAATTCTTTCAAGGACCAGCCCCCACTCAGTACTCTCTTGATCTTGGAGGAAGCTCTTTAGACAAAAAGGGGAGTTGTGAACCCATCTTATGCTGGCATTACGACACCGAGAAGAAATTATTTGCTGTGATCCGTGAAGGCTATAGTCCAGTTGAATATTATAGAACTCGTGCACAATTCCATTCTTGGACTGAGCCTGAGATCAGAAATCTGCTTCGAGCTCCCTACATAAACAGATGGAACAGCCCTGACGGAGACCTTATTAGAAACAATCTGCTGAGCCATCAAGAAGATAACTTTGAAAATTTTGAGCTGAAGCGAGTAAAATGGGTCCAGACTGAAACTGACCCAGTGACTGGAGAGCCAATTGGTGAAGCAAGGAGACCACCCACCAAACGCACAAGAGTTATCAATATGTTGGATGAGATTGAAGATGGTACCTTGGTCAAAAACTTTGACTGCTGGTGTTATGATCCAACGACACACGAGGTGGTGGTTCTCTGCAAGGGTCTGAGGCGGTTTCGCTTTTACAATCCGGTGGATTTGCTAAGATTTGGAGAAAAGGATATCAAACTGCTCGCCTCACAGCCTATTCTCGGAGATGAAAATGACTTGGAAACGCTGTGAGGGTGGGAATCTTCCATGGGACGGCAAACCGGATTGTGGCGAACAGATGGTGGTCGAACAACACTCAGAATACATTCAGATTCGATCTGCTGTTGCCGTAAAAGGTCTAATGGTTCATGCCTAGGGGAAGATTGTTGGGCTATATTTAATTAAGGCATGAACATTAGTTAGTGGGCTAGTTTATTGTTTTGGGCTTATGAGTTATTGGGATTTTTATTGTTTACTATTGGGCCATGTGGGCTGATTGCTAGTTTACGATTTCTTTTAGGGCTTGTATGAGGTACTATATAAACCTCAATCGTTTATGATTTTGGTAAGCTTTTCGAATACAATATTGAGTTTACGATTTCTGTGTGTGCTTTCCAGTTTACGATCAGCTTCACAAGTTAGAGATTCTCATTCAAGATTCAATCTTTCTCTTAGATTGAATCTATTTCTTCTACTTGTTTCTTGAATCAATCGCATTTGAGGATTCCGCACTCATTTGTGGTTATATATCGTGTTGTCGGTTTGATCTCGGACCTACACATATCAAGCTTCTTTAAGAAGGGATTATAGAGTTTAGCCTCAGCAAGACAGCCCCATACTTTCATATGTCTTAGACTCGGTTTCCGTCCTGTCCAGAGTTCATAAGGAGTTTTAGGGACAGATTTGGACGGAACTCTGTTGAGTATATAAACGGCTGCTTTTAAGGCTTCGGTCCAGAGAAATAAGGGTAAGCCCGAGTTGGCTAACATACTTCGTACCATGTTCATAATGGTTCGGTTTCTCCTTTCAGCAACACCATTCTGTTGAGGGGTACCTGGCATGGTGTATTGGTTCATGATCCCCTGGCTTTTGCAAAACTCATAAAATGGACCAGGGGCCTGACCTAAGTCCGTATGTCTACCATAATACTCACCTCCTCTGTCCGATCTAACAACTTTTATTGGAAGACCGCATTGTTTTTCAACTTCAGTTTTATAGTCTTTAAAAGTTGTTAGTGATTCAGATTTTTCTTTAATGATATACAAGTACATATAACGAGAATAATCATCTATGAAAGTGATAAAAGAGTTATGTACAGTAATTCCAACAATAGAGTAGGGGCCACTAATATCAGTGTGAATAATTTCTAATAATTTAGAACTCCTAGTGGCACCTTTCTTATTAGTGGATGTCATTTTGCCTTTGATGCAATCGACACATGTTCCAAAATCGGTGAAGTGAAGAGATGGTAAAATTTCATCCTTCACGAGTTTCGCTAAACGATCCCGCGAAATATTGCCTAAACGTTGATGCCATAACATAGATGAAGTTTCTAAGTCTCTTTTAGGTTTTCTCTTTGTTGTTGTTTGATTAATATTATAAGACAACAAAGAATTAGAGAAAACATCATCCAGTTCTAATCGATAAAGTCCACCATCCAGATAACCAGAACCAAATACTTGAGAATTAAAATAGATAGTAAGTTTGCCATGACCATGAGAAACATCAAAACCGTCCATGTCTAACTTTGGTCCTGATACAAGATTCCGAGTAATCTCAGGAATATATAAGGTATCATAAAGTTTAATACATAAACCAGTTTTCATAATAAGATGTAAAGTTCCCACGGCTTTAACGGCTAAATCTTTTCCATTCCCAAGCTTAAGCGTTCTTTGGTTTCTTTCCATCATCTGGATCGTATGAAAGCCCTGAGTAGAGTTAGTTACATGGACCATAGAACCGGAATCAAACCACCATGAATTAGTTGGAACATTTAAATTAAAGGACTCAGTTATCATATTAAGATGATTACCTTTCTTAGCCAGCCAATCCTTGAAACGATTGCAGTCCTTCTGTTTATGTCCAAGCTTGCGACAGAACTTGCAGTA
The DNA here is from genome assembly GCA_039602395.1 of Deinandra increscens subsp. villosa. NCBI lineage: Eukaryota > Viridiplantae > Streptophyta > Magnoliopsida > Asterales > Asteraceae > Deinandra > Deinandra increscens. Next base: position 37,218,259 of record JBCNJP010000017.1, on the reverse strand, counting down.
AGGTTTGCTAGAATTGTTAGGGCCGGAAGATGATGTAGCTTGATCCTTCTTCTGAACCTTAGGATGCTCCCTTTGAATAGCCTTGCCCTTCCTTTTGTTGTTGTTGGAGTTAGCAGTCACGAGGTAAGCAACATCTGGTTTATCAAGCTTCTGACGCTCTTCCTCTTGCACGCACATTTCAATCAGCTCACTCATCTTCCATTTATCCTTCTGAGCGTTGTAGTTGACCTTGAAAGTTTCGAAAGACGCAGGAAGAGAAGTCATAATGAAGTGAACCAGGAACGTCTCGCCGATCGGCATGTCTAAGGCCTTAAGTTTGTTGGCGACATCGTTCATAATCATTAGATGCTTACGGATGCTGCCCTTTCCATCGTATTTAGTAGTCAGCAACTTGAGAATAAGGTTGCCAGCATGCACTTTAGATGTTCCCTTGTAGTACTCCTCCACGGACTCCAGGTAGGTCTTGGCATTGTCAGAATCTGGTATGGCCCCCCGGATGGCAATGTCAATGGACTTCTTCGTGATTGATCAAAAGGCACATCTTGTTGCACTTGACCCATTTTTCATAAGCAGTCTTCTCTTCAGGAGTGCTCGAACTAGTGAGGTCAGCAGGAGCATCATTAAGGAGTGCATGATCGAAGCCTAATATGCCGAGAACCAAATTCACAGAATCCTTCCAAGCAGCGAAGTTAGTTCCAGTCAAGGTTTCAACTCCGAAAGTCGAGGCTTAGAGTGGATAAGAAAGAGAGAATAATAAGATACTAAGCGAGGAGAGGTATAGGGATTAATCGGATAATTATAATAGTATAATAATTATAAGCATATGACATTAGTAATTATTATAATAATAAGCAGGCATAAGTAAGGACCATAGTAATGAAGCAAGTAAGTTGTGATAAGGTCTATAATAATCACCAAAATAATAGACAAAATAAAAGGTTCTACTTAGATGAATCAGCTTTCGCGTTGGTTACTTGCCTATCATCTAAGCATTATGAACTAAATAAGTGTATGTGCATAAAGTGATGCATCACATCAGCGTTGGCCAGAAATGATACACCATAAGCTTTATGTACAAATTAGGTTCGCTGAATACATGTGCAACTCATCAGCGTTAGCCAGAAGAGAAACACTTGTATAAGAAAGGCGAATGCTTAATTCTTAGTTGATAATCATTGCAAAAACAACGAATCAGCGTTGGCCAGAATCGAGGTTTTAAAGATGTTATCAATTTAAGCAAATGGATTAGTCTTTTTAAAGTGAGTTAACTAGTATTAGAAAAATAATGACATTGATTAAGGTAGCAAATCAGCGTTGGCCAGAATTACTACATGTCTATAACCAATACAAGTTAAGGAACTAATCCAAAAATTATTAGGTTTTGTAAAACATAATTATTTAAGGTTTTAAACAAAACAAAATTTTAATATGAAGCCCCAATTTTAGCAGAAACCCCCCTGTCAACAGCCGCGGATCGAAAAAAGGGTTTTCGATCGAAAAGGTGTACCCTGATCGAAAAGTGAGCTTTTCGATCGAAAAGGGGTATCCGATCGAAAAATTATACCCGATCGAAAAGTGTGATTTTCGATCGAAAAAGGGTATTTGATCGAAAAGCACTTTTCGATCGAAAAGTAGACTTTTCGATCGGATCGAAAAGTCAGTCGAAAAGCCACATGGCCCGATCGAAAAGTCGATCGAAAAAGGCCATATGGTCCGATCGAAAAGCAGGGAACCAAGCCACATCTTTCGATCGGAAAGTAAGTCGAAAAGCCATATGGCCTGATCAAAAAGTCGATCGAAAAGGGCCATATGGTCCGATCGAAAAGCAGGGAACCAAGCCACATCTTTCGATCGGAAAGTGAGTCGAAAAGTAACCTTTTCGATCAAGAATTGGTATCTTGATCGAAAAGATAATAATCCCTCGAAATCAGTTAGGGTTTTTAACATGGTTTTCCAAAAACCGATTTTTATTATGTGCTTAAAAGGACGAATTAGGGTTTCACGATTTTTTTTTTAGACAGAATCGAAAACCCATTATCTGATTTCGAAAATTAGGGTTTATAACGAATTCAGAAACATGATTCGATTGAGCAACATATGCTCTGATATCACATGTTGATCGAATCCTGAAATCGTTAATATAAAACAGATAATAATATGTAAAGATTACCTGTGGTGAACTGATTGAGATTAGCAGCAGTCAGGTTGTCCATCCTGTTAATAGCCTTGGTTCCCCTTTAGGGTGTATAGCTAATGATGGTGTGAAGAAACCGTAGGGTATACGGTTTAGAGAGAGAGCCGAGAGAGAAGAGAGAGAGGTCGAGATTATGATTGGTGATTAACCTTTTAATCTCTCCCTAAGGGCCCTATTTATATACACCCAAGGGGAAATCCTAGTCTATCTAGTAAGGGTAATTACGTCCATCAAGTAGTACCAGATAGGGTTAAATACGTAATTAATTATTTAAGATAAATGATAAAGGACATAAATAAGATTTTTATATATATATATATATATATATACGTAATATATATATTTGGGTTATTGGCTTGAATTAATCCGAACTATCACTTATTGGCCGGGATCACTCCCAACTAAAGAAATCACTACCGCCACCCCCAACTATGAACCTAATTTCTGACAACACTCCCTCATGCACATTTTATGACACGCTTTTTTAACGGAGGGAGTGTTGTCAGAAATTAGGTTCATAGTTGGGGGTGGCGGTGGTGATTTCTTAAGTTGGGAGTGATCCCGGCCAATAAGTGATAGTTGGGATTAATTCAAGCCAATTATGTCTAACATCATAAACATGTTAGACGATGTGAAAACATGTTTTCACACGATTTAAATCGTGTCATAAGCTTGTCGACCTGTTTATGACATGAAATATGTTTAACTTGAAGCCAAACATTTTTAAGTTTGTGTCATATCGTGTCCTGTCAAAAAGTCTATGTCAGAAATTGTCAGCCCTAGTTATACGTGGAAGTTGTGAGTTGAAATATTGCACGCGCAAGAATCTTGGGCAGAGTGTTGCGCACAAGTTATTAAACAGATTCACGTGCAGGGTGCGCATAGGCTTTATACCTCCATGCACGTAAAGATAGTAAAACCCTTTAATTTTGTCTTGAAACGTTTGTTTACGAGTTCACAGGATGCATTTACTTCTCTTTGTGTCTAGAAAGTCATTTATTCTTTGTACACGGTTGTATTAAATTTTGGGAATGTTTGAAATAAATAAACTAGCGTTCATCATCTTTGTGATGAGGAATTTAATACGGGACATCAAAAGTTACCTTATTCTTATAGTTTTTTTTGTGCATGACACCCATGGGGTACTTTATGCAGGTGTGCCAGAGACATGTGTCATGATCTCCGTAGACAACATTTAAATTTTTTGACAGCTGTTGAGCTGTAACAGAGCAGCTATGGGACGAGCAGAGATAGAGCTGCCTTTTGATAGAATAAAACAAATGTTTTGGGAAATCGAATGACAATCATGGTGCGGTGAGGTCTATACTTGTCAAAGCCGTTTCAAATTACCGTCTTCATTGTCAATTATGTTGATCAACTCAACGGTTACAAGAAGAAGAAAGTGGAACGCGGGGGCTTTACAATTGGTGCAATAAAACAGAACGATGGATTAGCGAAGGTATTCATGTGATTATAAGTTTTAGGCTAGTTTTTTGATTCACACCTCCTTCCTTGGAAGGAATTCCATTTACCCCTTTTTAGTTTTCTTTGAATTGTTTAAAACCTCAACTATATAATTAGCGGAACACAATTATATTTACTTCTTTTTATAACCTACACTTTTCAAATGATACCTCATGTAAAACTGTGTGAAGCTCATTTTCAAACTTGGCTTTAGGAGGGTTCACGTATTTAATTTACTCATAAACACAAGGTACAACATAAATAACTAAAGCAGTGGAAATTAAAAACTTTTATTTATTTAATGCCAACTTATAAGTAAGATAAAACTTTTACAACGGTTACCTAATATTAGAAAATAAAATAATTATAATTATGCCTCTATCTACAGTAATACTGTGCTAGCATGCATACAACTTCCCTCCAACAGCTTTCCCATCTAAATCTGCTCAAGCATGAGCCTTTCCCTTGATGCTCGGATCCTTAACATCACCTAATATACATACTTTAAAAAGTCACCTTACGTTGGTGAGTTCTACATTTCTAAAAGTGTTACCTTTATCTTGAAAGTTTATTTCAAACGCTTGGGCTTGACAACCCCCTTTTGACAAACATTTATCAAGTATAAAATATAACAGAATTATACCAAAACATAGCCATTAAACCATTATCATTTAATCATTTATTCATCATTTATCTAAGCATTGTCTAATGGAACCACGTTAGTTCCTCGGGCAACCATAGCCACCCGAATCACTAGTACAAATATGACATACGGTCACAATTTTCACGTTTCGACCCTGTGACACTTTCGATTAAAAGTGTGACCGTAGTTCGTTTTTAATTTTCTAGACATGTTTCGGTGACATTTAAGATCAGTTTGTGTGACCATTGCAAGCGTGATCAATTCATATGGTCACACTTTTACATTACATGTGTGACAATTACTAGTCACATTTCAAACAATGTGACCAAATGTAACCAATTGCGACTTTCATTCTGATAATATTTACGAGTAACTATAGATACATATATGGTCACACGAAGAAATTGTTTATGTAATTAAATGTGGCTAAATGTAATATATACTGACACGTTACTTTTGAGTGTGACAGTAAGTTAAACATTTTTTTGTGACAATTAGTTATTGGTGTGACTATAAGTTACAATTTATGGTCACATTTCAAATTTGGATGTGTGACTGGAGATATATACTCATCACAATAATTGGACATACATGTGACTATAAGAATCATATGGTCATATTTCATTTTCTTAGGTGTGACTAAAAATTACAGTCTAAATATTTTATGGTCACAGTTTTATTTGTGTATGTGTGACTATAAGTATAATTTTGTCATGTTATAATGAATAAAATATGTTACCATTAGTGTAATTTTGTTACA
>JBCNJP010000017.1:37178955-37212698 GCA_039602395.1 Deinandra increscens subsp. villosa | reverse complement strand
TGAAATATAACTTTACTTCCGCGGGGTTATATTTACGAGTAAAGAGCTTTGTTTTAGTTTAACTCTAACTAATAACGATCCTACACAGAGTCCGAATTCTACTTAACGTGTTTGAATTTTATACGTTTTAATATCCATGAATATTTTTAAATATTCTATAATGTTTGTACTCAATCATAATTGTGGGAACGAATCTGAACTATGACTATTCTGACTCTGGACTCAAATGGTTGACAATCTAGAATCACAGACTTCATTATTGAATGACGTTGTGACGTAACTCGCATCAAATTGTCTTCATGGATGTAATTATAAGAGAAATTTGATTAAATGCTATACTCAATAGTATCCTTTGACCTAAGATACATGTGCAACCTCCCGTTTGCCTAAGACTGTTCTTTAATTGTAGCTTAACGTTGTCGCATAATTGCCAGTCAGAACGGCTACTTTTGGGAATGGATCTGAAGTTTAGTGGGACAGGTATGTAGTCAAGATGGGATTCTGTACTCTTGCATGAATCATGCAACAGTTAGACGTCATGGGCCCTCTCGTAAGTGTTAGATATTGTATGTCCAGACCCGACAACATCGAGAACCCGACCCGGTTAAGACCCGTAAGAGTTACATTGTGGGCAACGGTGAATCATGGAAATTAGTAATTAACTATTATTTATTGTTGATTAATAAATATATTAATTACGTAATTATCTTTACGATAAAGAGCAGAACGGGACGTTACTTGTAATCGACTAATGTCAATGACGCAACTAATAAATCAGATAATTCTTATCTGAGTTTATTGTGTCTCGGGTTTTACAAAAACTACATTAATAAAACTATTTTATTAATTAATCGTAGTATATCGTGGTTCATTAGTAGTAAAAGGAATGACGGAGGACTTGGTTCGTAATTAGTCAGATATATAAATATCGGACTAAGGGTTAACGAAACCCTAATCCTCGTTTGCGGCTCCCTTCTCTCCCTCGTCACTCTCTCCATCACCGCCCTATCTGTCGCCATGACCCTCCGTCACTCATCTCGACAATTACCGAAAGACCACCACACGACCACCATCTTAGGAGATTGCTTGGATCATTGTAGAAGCCATCATATCGCATCCCGGACCGCCAAGACGTAGGCGCAGCCGCAAGCTGCTGCCGCAGCCACGCCGCTGGTCACCCCACCCTCGCACCTGCTCCTCGCCAACATTGCTAACAACGTCACTGATGTTAGCCGTCACCGATGCTAGCCGTCACCAGTGCTCACATGTTCTCCGTCGTGTCCGCTCACGAGAGCTGCCACCACCGTCGCTTGTGTTTCGATCCTGGTGCTCGCCCGTCGCCACCATTATTCGACTCGTTGCGATATGCAACGGATCAATTGGAAACACTAACGATTTGCGAACGTGATTTACATCCGAACGGTCGGATCTGTTTTTCCGTGAACCCTATCGACTTGCTCGTTGTTCGTCGGTGTCTTAAACGTTTGTTAGAACACCGCTTATGTATATCTAAACTCCGCTTTAGTTTAGATATTTAATTTTGATTATTAATCGTTACTGTCATCGTGATTATTTTAACCACGATTGGTGTTTGTGTGAATCTTGGTGATCGTGATCCTGTTGACGTGTTTATGACGTTTTGATTTACACATTAGATTAGTTCAATTTATTTTAATTCCGCTATGTAAATGAATTACAAGTTTAATTCATGTAAACTTTGGTTTAACTAATACTCGGTCGGTAGCGATTTAATAATAAGTTTTTTTTGTCATCACCGGGTACCCGTATACCACTGTTGTAACCCAACAGTGGTATCAGAGTCGTGATCACCACACGCAAACCCTAACCGGTCGGTTTTAAGCCGGTGGATTTCGCGAACTGGGGGTAAAACCCGAAAGTCGTGAAAATTATACGAATTTCTTTTATATGAATGTTTTTTCGATTCATCTCCATCAAATATTAATTAATTTGTCAATTGATTGATTCGATACGCATATTCAGCTCGACACATATTTTGGTTGTGATTGATCGTCATGGTTTTGATATGGCCATATCGGCCCATTTTTCGTATTATGGTTTAGGATTGGCCCACGTGTTTTTGGGTTCAAGAGTTGTATTTAAATAGATGTAAGAGATCACAATCTAGCATTGATGCAACTACCCCATATTAGAAAGTTTCTTATTTAAGAACGCTTCCTAAAATGGCAAGTATCCTCGACCATAGGACAGACGCTTTCAATCGAGAAAAAGGAGCTTATGAAGTTAGTGGGAGTGTTAGAGTCGGTCGGATACTTTTCAAGTTCATCCTTGTGGTTGATTTTACTTTATATTCCCAGACATTCTTCGACATTGTCATAAGGCTCTAACAATATCAAAACCTCTAAAAGCCGTATATGTGTTATGTTTGCATGATATGTTTTGGTTGCTTGTCTTAACTTGTTTAACGTGCCAACTAAAACTCTAAACTAAGTTTTAAAAGGTTAAAACTATTTTTCAATCAATTGGTAATGAGTCTTAAAATAATTTATGACACGATATAAATAACCAATTTTATTCGACTGCAAAGAAATTCTCGATCAATAAAATCAAAGTACAAAATTATTTGGTTATTACCTCGCGACATCTTAGTCGTTAATAATGAGGTTATTTAATTGATTGTCCCGAGTGAGATAGGGTTAATATATATATTTCATCAAAACGTTTATTTATTTAAAATGTGACTTAATAATCCTATCTAGTAAGCCTTAAAACCTATACTCTATGCCATCCCAAGTCAAGTCTAACTTGGAACATATTTACCAATACATCAGTGTTGGAGTATTAAACACCACACTTGGTGTTCAGGGTATCTTCCAAGGAGAATGTATTGGAGTATTACACACCGTACGTACACACTGACCACTTAGGACATCTACCATTTTCTTTACAAGTACTTTATGTATTGGAGTATTAAACACCGTAGATCTAGTCACTCGCAAACAAAATGGGCATAGATGAGGTTAAACGTATTTTGCGAATTACTACGTGAAAGCCTCATAATTGGGAATTGTGACTAGGGCTCACAAGAGACAATCGTTGTCCATCCGGTTACTTAGTTGCTTTGATTGCACTTAACGCTACCTTTATTTGTCAACTACTAATTGGGTTCCCAAATTCCTGTTCAAGATTTGCTTGGGATCTTTGAATACGAATTATACATCAAAACACTAAAATAAATTGTCTGTTGTTTCATATGGCTAATCCTGCTACAAACAACGAGTTTTTCCAGCTCAAGTCTCTCATTGAGAAAGTGAAACTTGATGACACCAACTTTCTCTATTAGCATCGAAATCTGAAAATTGTCCTGCAAATGGCCAACAAGCTCCACGTGTTGGAATAAGAAGTGCCCGAAGCACCTGCAAATAACACCGCTGTTGCTCGCGCTGAACATGAGACATTAAAAAAGGATGCCAATTTAGTAACGTGTCTCATGTTGGCCACCATGTATACTGATATTCAGAAGAGCATGATAGACAGGACTACTCTTCAGACGATTGGGGAACTTAAAGTTATGTTTGAAACACCAGGCCCAACAGGAACGCTACGAGGTCATTGTCAAGTTGATCACTTACCGAATGGCCGAATGCACTCCTGTTAGCGTCCATGTTCTCAAGATGAAGGGTACATCGATCACCTCGCGAGGCTCGATTACGTCATTCCTCAAGAAATGGCGACGGACCTGATCCTCACTATCTGTCTAGTTCATTTACTCCTTTCAGGATTAACGTTAACATTAACAATTTGGTTAAGACAGTGACCGAGCTTCACGGTATGTTAAAACTGCTGAGATTAATTGTCTTAACAACAACAACAACAAGACCACTGATGTGCTCGTGATTCGATATGCTGGTGTCAAGAAACCCGAGGTTAAGAGAAGGAAACTTGGGCAAAGGAAGAAAGGCAAGGTTATTGCTACTGGAAACTCTAGTAACACTGGCAAAGTATCAGGACCAAATTTGAGCCTTTACTCATCTAATGCACATATTCAAGTGCGGAAATCATGAATCCATGATCAAATCATGTTGTTTGCTTGTTAAAATCCTTAGATTTCCATGTCTGAAACTCAAGAACTCGAGGGTTTTTCACACACAAGTGCTCTCTCTCTTCAAACAACCGTCTAGAAGCTTATTTTAGGGTATTCCTATGTTGCTATTTATACTGGAGAGAGCACAGGCCGTCATTGAACTCATTACAAGAGAATGTTATTGAAGTTAGTGAAAATTATGACATCAGGTCATTGAAGTCGCCAAGAACAACTATGAGATCGCCAGGAACAAATGGTGAGGTCGCCAAGGTCTTGGCGAAGTTGCAAAGAATGTAAGCCATATCGCTAAGTGCAATCACCAAGTCGCCAAGGACTTGGTAAGATCGCCAAGGGAGTTGTCCAGATCGCCAAGGGTAATTACCAAGTCGCCAAGTACAACTCCCAAGTCGCCAAGACTTATTAGAATTCACCAAGTACACCTATAAAATGTCAAGAATCATTATGGAATCACTAAAGGTTATTATTAAGATAACAAAATGAATTATTAGCATTAATCAAGTGAATTTGCACATAATATGGATCCAGGCTTTCATAACACTATAGAAATGAACAAGGGCAATTATCTCAATATATTGATCAACACAAGTTTAGACATAATATATGAAATACAAAACATCAAACACTTTAATGATTAAGACAAACATCAAGAGGATTGTCCAAGTACAAAATACAAGTGAAATGAAAGATTTACAATTTGAGCCCAAACACTAAGGATGCTATGTTTGAGTTGCCACCAACCCTAGAAAGATCTTACAAATTCCCCCTTTGGTGGCAATACAAACATGAAATGCTGACAACTACCTGAGCTGACCGAGTAACTTCAGCAAGAACCTCCAATAATTTCGAGCAAGATTCCTGTATCGATCATCTAAGCAGATGGTCTGTGCATCGTACAATATCCAAAGGTCTTCTCGTGAGAATTTCTTCAAATCAGAGTAGTGCCACATCTCTAACACCCTTTCAGTTCCACGAGAGAGATAGCAGATTCCACGACCACCCATAATCCAGTTCTTCAAAGTACTCAGGCTCTCCGTAGTCATCTTCTTAGCAACAATGCATTCCCAGCACCACCATCTTAGGAACAAGCCGAAATAGTTTGCATCAACTATCTCATATGGCCTGAGCCTTCGAGGGATGGTGTCTAAGTGACTATAGAATAACCACTTAAGGTAACTTCTATGCAGCAGTCTAAATTCAATTGCCGTGAAGAGTCTGATTGTATCACCATTTTCCCTTTCAATAACTAGCTCATGAGTGTCCCCACTATAATACCAACTCGTTATAGGATTGCTAATCTGATAACCAGTTATTTTCTTTGTATTCAAATCCTTGCTGATGCTCTTGTACATGACCTTATGAGGGACCACAACTCTTTGTTTTCTAAATGTTTTGTACTTCTTCTTCTCTGTCTTAAGGGGCGAGTAGAACTGACATTATAGATGGATTTTATTTGTTCTTCAGCATTTCTTCCCACAGGGTCATTTGTGTGCTTGATTAGCTTTCTCCATCTGAGTTGATTCAGCTCCCATGAGAACAGATTCAGAAGGTCTCTTATTTTGGCAAAGAACTGCACGGATCCGTTTCTACGTTTGATAATAAATGCCTTGAACTCATGATTGTATTTCCCTCCGAGGATCTTCATCCCATCATCTGATTCGACGTTAGAGGCATATCTCTGAGCTTCTTAGCAGTGAACTGCACCAAGGCTTTTTGATACAGTGCCATTTCCTTCCAATCGTCAACCAGGGTGGGGGCTTATTTCCTTCGATGTTCCTCAACCCTTATTGCTTCCCGTTCATCCAGCTGACGCTTGACCTTTTTATTTTCTTCGATTATATGATTTCTGACCATTGTTCGTAGACCAGGAAGTTGTTTTCTGTTGTAGCTTTTGCGAGCATAGCCCTTCTGGTCTAGAAAGTCTTGCATCTCTTTCTTGGGTCATTCGGTTAACTCCAAGCGTAGATGTCGTGGGACTAGAATGAGGTGAAATAGGATCAAAAACCCCTAGTGGAGGAGTCATATACTGAGCGTGCATCTCACGGATCTGTTCCCTTAGGTTGTCATTAAATTGCACGTACTCAAACTTCTTATTTGTATCAGCAAAAGGATTTGCTCTGGGATCAGTTAGCTTTTCAGCAAGTTTGTAGTTGTAGAGGTGGTTCACCATCTCTTGCTCGTCGGTATATAGTTCAACCAGTTGGGCATCCTTAAGAGTCATCAAGTAGGATAGAGGAATCCCACGAGGAATGAGCTCTCTGACATACTTTGCTATTTCTGAGGTGTCAGACGGATCAACATTATCACCGGCAAAGTTGGGGATTATCCTTATTCTTGGTTCTCCCGCATCATTATTGGGATCATTTGGCTCAAAATGTTCAGATCCATGCCCAATCTTTGTTTGAGGATGACTGGATTCAATTAATTTTTTGATAGCCTCTTCTTTGGCTATTTCATCGAGTGTCCTTTCAAGTATTATTTCTTCTTTGGCAATTCTGAGAGCTTCATCCCTCTTTCTTTGTTTTTCCATTTCTTGTTCGTAAACTTCTTCAGGAGTCAATTTCCTTTTACCTATGTCAGGTCTATTGGAAGGACCAGCGACTTGTGCAGAGACTGGATTATTTGAAGCTTGACCACCACTAGCACTAGTCAATGGCTGAATCATAACAGTTTCAGGAACAACACCAGTGGTGGTTTCAGTAGAGTCTGGCACAGGCTCAGAAGTTTGAGTCTCTATTCCATGAACAGATTCTCTTTCCTCAGAATGATGAGCTGGTGAAGAGATCAGTGACATATTAACATCATCTTGTATTTGAGGCTCACTTAACACAAGTTCAGATCTTAAATGAGTTGGAGACACAATATCAACCGGTTCGTCTTTGATCTTATAGATGATCTCCTCGTCATACTCGTCATCAGTTGTGAATTCCAGATTTATGAAGTTTGTAGCAATGGAGTCATAAATCAGAGTATTTAGACGTTCAACCAAACTTATGTCATTAAAGATTTCATCTGGAATCATACTGATAGGTTGAGATTGTAAAGGTTCACTGGCTTCTTTGTCCTCTTCAGTAACAATTACACTGCTTCGGCTGCTGGGATCAGTAGCAAGGGTGCTTGCATAAAACTCGCGAAATGCATTTCTCTCAAAATCTATAAATTCAGGATCAACATGCATGTGCTTTAGTTGCTCTGAGATATCAAAAATAGCATTTGCAGGCATTTCCATGCTTATTGACTATTGAACTGGAAGAGCCAATTGAAGTTGTAATGAGAGCTCAGGGATGACAGGAGGTACATCTGGTTCACCCAATGTTAGAGCAAGGGTCTCTTCAGATGATAGATTTGCTTCAAGTGCGTCACGTGAGAATCTTGGTAGTTTGAGATTCTCAGGAGGTGGTAGCAAGCTTATTACAGATTGGTATATTTCATCTTCCTCCTCAGAATTTGGTTCATTATTAAGAAATGTGTCGCCATAAGAAACGTCTAATGGGCTAAGAAATATTGAATGGTGATGTGGGTGGGGGCTTCTGAGGAACTCAGATTCGAATGATTCATCATCACCTGATGGTAAATCAGCAAGATGAGTATCATCTATATCTTTTTCAGTAATAATGATAGAGGATTTTGCTCGAGATTCTTTGCCAGCTTGGCTTGGACTTGGTTCTTTATTTGGTTGAATGTTTTCAGCAGAGGGAGGCTGGTCTATAATCTGATCATCACCTTGGTTTCAATTTCCACTACCACCCACATCATCATCATTAGCTATGGCAGTTTGATTATTTTGCAAAGCTTCAACCAATAACCTCTTTAGTCTTTAAATTTCTTCAGCTGTCTCTTTTATTTTCTCATTAGCTTTGAGAAGCTCTTGATCCTATTCTTTGATCTTGTCAGTAGCTTCTTTAAGCTTATCAGCAGCAGAAGTGTTGGAGATTTCAAGATTTTGTTCCAAAATCAACTCTTGATGAACCCAGGAGGTATCTGCCCCAGGTACAATTACTTGAGTAGGAACACTTGTCATAGGTTGAGACTCTAATTGAATTTCCAGATCTAGCTTGTGATATTAATGTCAGCAGTGCATCAATGTCTTGAATGGTTGCCTCAACAGTGGTGATGGGAGCAGATTGGACACTTTGTTGCACGATGTCATCTAGTTCAGGCTGAACATATGATTGTATGGCAGCAGCAGCACCAGATCCAGAGACTGGTCCTCTTCTTATTTCAAGCTTATTTCGTTCTTGAGCAAACTTTGATCTTGACTCTCTTTTGTATCCAGGCACAACGCGTCCACCATCAAACACAAGTGAGGCTGAATCGTGCTCAGGCGAATCAGCTTTTGAGGAATTGGATGAGTTTTCATCTTGTGTTTGCCTTGACTTTATTTTCTTTTGTTTCTTATGACTTGAGGCTTCAGGTTGTTCACTAACTTTGGATTTTTCTCTTGTTTTCAATTTCTTCTTTTTAGGACCCCTAGCATCAGAATTGGTAGAGTCAGACCCAGATTCCGATCCAGGTTGGAATCTTGACCCAGATTCGGGTTTGGATCCTGATGCATCTGAATTATTTTCAGCATCCTTGCCTGATGCAACAGCTTCATAACCTGATTCGTCTGATTTAGTGGCTTCGTTAGTTAAACCCCTTTCTTCATGTTCTGAATGTATCAGGTCATCATGAATGGGGGAGTTGATTGGATGATCATCTTGAAGATTTGCTTCATTATTATCGGGATCAGCAACATTGATATCTGTCTTATCAGCATCATCGTTGTTATTTCCTTGATCTTCATCCATGTCTTCATCAACATCGATTCCCTCAATCATGTTTGGGAAAAATGGAATTTGAGGTCCATTATACTGACCCAACTGGTAACGAGTGTAAGAACCAGGCATCATTCTCCTTGGAACCAAGTAAGGCTCTGTCTTCTAGAAGTTCGGATAGTAATGATCAAGGATTGCTTGTATAAATTTGGGATACATCAAGAACTTCTCTAATTATCTTGTTAGATGTAAGTTGTAGTCCATCCATTCAATTATTAGCCTAGAGAGGTTGAAACCAACACCGGATGCTAAACCATGTAGTGCCCAAGTTGTTTCTTCCACGAAGTCATCAGTCCTAGACTTTCTTGGAGCGAAAGCAGAAATGAAGAAAGTGATGATGCACTTCCAATTTTCTAGGAACAGCGTCTTCTTTATCTTCTCATTTGATTCCACAGAAAGATGTCCTTCATATCCCATCATGAGGATAGTGTCTTGCCATTCGGCTTTTGGAAATGAATCAGGGCAAAGTGCATCATTTAATTGCAGCACTTCTCGGACCCTTTCCTCATTTATTTTAACATACGCACCTTGAACCCTTGATCTGATGGATTTGGAACCATTGTCAACAACAAAGGTGTGAGCATTGTCCCAAAACACATTGATTATACGCGAGCTGATGACAGGCTCCATAAGGATACCAGTGATCCAACTTGAATTTTCCCTGTTCATATAATCCGGCATCTGTCCAGCTTCTGTTAATTTCACTGAATTGATTATGTGATTTTGAGAAATCCAAAGGGGCATTGGCTGCTCTTTCCGGTCTGGGAGCACATGAGAAAGAACATGATTACATCAAATTTGACAAATTAAATGAATGTCATGGCACACTAGATTCGTGATAGTGACAGAGCTTTTCAATTAACTTACAAAGATATAAAAGAAATTTACATAAGGCATAGGCTCAAATTTCTTCAAGAACAATCAATTCAGTTTAACAGAGGATGTCAGTAGACATGACCCAAATTCCAGTAATTTCCCTTGAAATAGTAACTTTTATTGTAAATGTTGACTTTGGTGAAGGACAAGGTGAATTTTGACTCAAAAGTGCCGTTTGATGTTTATTTGAGGAAAAACACAAGTAATGGCAAATTGTGATAAGATTTGAGAAATTTGGGTAAAGTATCACTCAAATGAGTGGACTCTCGTCAAAAAATCAATGTTTTGACCCAAGTGACTCAATGAGCTTAAGAAGGAATCAAGAAGTGATCCCCCCTAAACTTGAGCTTTTCACAATTTTGAATTATTGATTTTGGAGTCAAATAAGATTTTTGAACCAAGTATTCCTAATCCAGCATGATTTGAGCAAGTTGAGACACTTACAAACACATATATTCTACTTCAGTACTTGTACGGGAGTAACATGAAATTTTTTCACCTAAACACATACAAGATGTCAAATGATGAATCATAGGACATGTGTGAAGTCCTGTCATGCTTAAATCATATAACGAAAATCAAATAAAGTCAAGTAAGGGAACAAGAAGCATTCCATATCAGATATGAGCATCATCATTAAGGTCAGAGTCAAATATGAGCAATCAGTCCTAAAAATTCTAACCTAGCTAGCATTTTGTTTCTTATCAGTGTGATATGAGCTTCAATAGTTCCAAACCTTACTCAGAATTGCAGAAATTTGCATGCTAAGTCATTTTTCATGAAGTTTATTGTGTTATTTTAAAGACCAGTAAGTAAAACAATCAATCCTGAATTGACAGAAGTCACTCTTCCAATAATTTATTGGAGATCAGAAGACATACCTCGAAGAAGATCTAAAGTTTGCTAAGATCTAATTGAGATGTTTCAAGAAATCGACAGGTTCAAAGCTTAATCCTGTTTGTGAAAAATCATAAATTGATTAGAATCTGACTAATGAGATTCAAACTGATTGAGTGAGTTTAATGAATAGCCCATGTGTAGCTCAATAGTTGTATATCAAGAATTACCAAAATTTCAGGAAACATACCTCTTTGATGATCTACTTTGAGCTAAGTTCAATTTAAGAGACAAGAATGTCTTGAAATGTTTCTGGATAGAAATTTGTTATTAAATCAGGAAAATTGTTAAACAATTGATTGGTAGCCACACACAGCCCAAACATGGTTAAATTCATTAAACAAGAGTGAATTTCACAAGATTTGATCTAAAAAGTTAACTATGCATGCAATTGCAAAAAATCAAGTTAAGACTAGTCAACCACAGCAGATCATTTAACCTACATTGAGTTCAAATCTATGCTAGACAGGTTAAAGTCCAGAAATTGACTTATTTTATCCAATTAAAGCAGCATATCCAGTGAAATTCAATTGATATATGGAATCAGTCAAAATGGTCAAAAATAGCTTCTATGTTGTCACTTTGGTCAATCTTATGCTTAAACCAATCACAAAAGCATCAAGTATTACCACTTTTGGTCAATGATTCCATTTATCAAGTTATTTGAGTCATATGACTCTTATTGGATTGAGTTTAGTACAATTAAAGTCCAACTTGGTCAAACAGACAAATTTTTTAAAAAAATTCTACTATTTGAGCCAAAAGATGAGATGCAAACCAAATTGTATCCCATTTAGGACTTAAACCAGACACTAAACTCATTGTTTTTGTTTCTTCTAAAAAATTTAGAATTTTGACTAAGTTTGTTTGTCAGGACCGATTTTTATATCAAGAATCCTAATCTTGAGCAAGAACGAGGTTCGGATGAGAAAACCCAAAATAAGATGATGAAATGAAGATGATGATGAATCTAGGAAATCATAAACATATGAAAGATGATGAATTGTCGAATGATTTCATTAGTCCGAATGATTACAATCAAGAAATCATGACAAACACTCTCTCATGGAAATCCATGACTCACTCTCTCTCTAGAACGGAAATCTCACACTCTACAAGAAAATCATCATCTCCACACTCAGAGACTCTTTCTTGTAATGGGCACCGTCACTATATATAGTGAGGGTGACTAACAACAGAAAAACATAAAAACTAAACAAAATTACAAGAAAGGCAAATAACATGAAATATTAATTGAATCAAAGTTGATTTAATTAATCCGAAGCTTGACTCGCTCGAACCGATATTCCGTTGACTTTTACGTTGACCGTTGACCCGAACGATTGACTTTTCCAGAAAACGGTCTTCGGTCCAAACTGCAAGCCTCGAGCATCACAACCCACGTCTCCGAATCATTTCACTTGGATTCTTCAGTCGAATGCTTCGGTAAACAGATTTGATGGCGTCAGTCACATAGATTTTAAGTTCCAACAATTCCCCCTTGACTGATGCTTTCAAATCTGTTCAACTGCTGAAGAATCGCTCTAACGTACATCTTCAATGAGAAACTGATAAACCGGAGACAATCTGTTGTAGAGATTCCCCCTTTGAATAAGCTTCTTTTGTTCTTGTTGCTCCAGTTGAGAGCCAAGTGCTACAGCTCACTCGGTTCACACGGTCGGGTACAATACTAAGAAAATACTGAACATCGGAGTCAAATCTGCAACAAACCGAATCTGATAAACCAGTCAAACACTGAACATGCTCTAACTCCGAATAATCGACCCGATATCCAAATCCATAATAATTCCTCTTATTTCTCTAAATCTCTCCAAAAACATCAAGTCGGAAGCGTAAAATCAGATGTGGAGAGTCGAACCGTCGTGATCGGTTTCCTAGAGAAACCAGATAAACAATCTTGAAATCGGACAATCTCGCGAAAAACCGGAAGTCGGATGCTGACAGTTGTGAATGATCCATAAATATTGCACTTGTTCCGCGTGACTAGGTTGGATGCGAAAATAAAGTGTCAAATCGGAGAAAAACTGAGATCCCGAGCGAAAATAATCAAAACCGGAGTCTTTGTAATTTTGGGCGAAGAAAATCGAGCTCGGAAAAATATTCCGTGAAGATCACTGAGTTAATCGGGTGAAAACGGCGCGATCATCAATTTTCGTCAAGTAATGGCTTTCCGAGAGATTTAACGGATAAATTCCAATAATTTAACTGAGATTCCAGTTAATCCGGTTAGCTGACATCCGCGCTGCATCAGCTACAAATAAAACCGAGGGACATAACGAGAAAGCTGCATAATTAACCGTATAATAGAGCTAACCCGTCAGTGGTCCATAGCAAACGTTGCGCGTGACGTCAATAAACGAGAACCCCAATAAAATATAATAAATCCGAGACTAATAAAAATAATTTCGCAATTCCGTTATGCGTCATCTCCGTTAGTCTTGAAAAAAATGATAGAAAAAACCCGCGTATAACGAATTAATGCTGAAAATTTAATTATTAGAATTAAATCCTCAAAGAAATTCCATGATCCTTGTCAAAAAAACACTGACAAATCAGATTTAAGTCTAGAAAAACCATAATCCATGGCATGATCCAACAGCCAAATAGAAATGAGCAAAAATCACATCCAACGGTTGAGATTGGGCTGGGAAAGAGAGATCCGACGGATTAGCTTGCGATCCATGTCATTTGGCGGCTGACCAATCACCAAAAAGCACAAAATGGATCCTACGAATGAGATTAAAAGCATCCAACGGCTGTAATGGATGAATCCGCGTGAATGCATGACAATCAATCATATGTCGACAACGACAAGTCTCCCAACGGATTCTTTTACCCAGGTGGTCCCACGCGGTTCTCTTTCCAGCAAATCAGACGATGGCAACCCATTAGGGTTGACTATGGGAATCCGCCAAAGGAGGAGAGAGAATTCACTCATGACCAGTAGAAACATGCCACGTCAAAGGCTACCCCCATTCATCGTCATCAACCTCCGTAAACCCTAAATAACCGGAAATCTTTGCCGGAAATATGAAGCTCATCGGAAAAATGTATTTAGGCTGTATCTTCCTCAAAACTCAACGAAAATTCATGAATTTTATATGGATGAACTCGTCTTTCAATTCTCTACAAACCTGAACGAACAGAATCCTCTAAAATATCCTCAAACGAAGACCTAGTTGACAAGTTCGCTAACGAAAAACAAGTCCGCTAAGACTCGAACAAGTCCGCTAAAGGTCTGAGAAGTTCGCTAGGACACTCCTGAAGTTCGCTAAGGAACAAGTTCGCTAAGAAGACATCAAGTCCACTAAGCTTTAAACAAGTCCGCTAAAGCAAACCTCAAGTCCGCTAAGAACCTCAACAAGTCCGCTAAGGCCATCTTCAAACCTTCAAAACACTTAGAGAAATCTGGAAAACATGATGAACATGAAGAACTTACTTGTTGAACTTGAATCTGCCTAAACACGTAAGGAAAACCCGTAATGATGCACTAAATGAGAAGCTAAACCATTCACGAGACTATTGTGGCCACCAACAACCCATAAACAGTAGCAAATCGGATCAAAACAGTCCTTAAATCTGGAAATCTTCAAGAACACCATGAAACACACAATAGTGTGTGTTTTTCTAGATCTGCTCAAACGGTTGAGAATCAGACGAAACGGATGCTTCCAATGGATCCGAAACGCGTTTTCCACTGAGAATCATATTTCACTTCATCCGAAAACATGATGAATCGCCCAGAAAACAGAGAATCAAACCCAAAATTCTTCAAAAACCCCAAAAACGGGAAAAACTCAACAGTTACGAAGATTTGCTCGGATCTTCAATTTTCTCACTGATTTGAACATATAGAAGATAAACAATCATCAGATAGACTCCATGAACAATAACCTAACATCTAACAACATCAGATCTGTCCGATAAATCCATCAATAATGAAGAAAAATGAGAAAAAGTCTCAAAAATGAGTTTTCAAATCTTCACCATATTCAAGCTCAAAATCCAGATTCGAGTGACCAGATTCATCGTGAGATGAAATCTGATCGATTACCCGCTCTGATACCATATGTCAGGACCGATTTTCACATCAAGAATCCTGATCTTGAGCAAGAACGAGGTTCGGATGAGAAAACCCAAAATGAGATGATGAAATGAAGATGATGATGAATCTAGGAAATCATAAACATATGAAAGATGATGAACTGTCGAATGATTTCATTACTCCGAATGATTTCATTAGTCCGAATGATTACAATTAAGAAATCATGACAAACACTCTCTCATGGAAATCCATGACTCACTCTCTCTCTAGAATGGAAATCTCACACTCTACAAGAAAATCATCATCTCCACACTCAGAGACTCTTTCTTGTAATGGGCACTCTCACTATATATAGTGAGGGTGACTAACAACAGAAAAACATAAAAACTGAACAAAATTACAAGAAAGGAAAATAACATGAAATATTAATTAAATCAAAGTTGATTTAATTAATCCGAAGCTTGACTCGCTTGAACCGATCTTCCGTTGACTTTTACGTTGACCGTTGACCCGAACGGTTGACTTTTCCAGAAAACGGTCTTCGGTCCAAACTGCAAGCCTCGAGCATCACAACCTGCGTCTTTGAATCATTTCACATGGATTCTTCAGTCGAATGCTTCGGTAAACAGATTTTATGGCATCAGTCACATAGATTTTAAGTTCCAACATTGTTCCAAAAGTCCAATTTATTTCCAAACGGGTCAAAGGTTGAACATTTATACATGTGATCCTAAATCCATAGGGTTGCATAAAAGTCCTTTAAACTTGAACATAAACCAAGTGTTTCCATTACCATTCCAACACATTTAGAGATAAACAAGAATCTCAAGGTGACTTAGAGTTATAGCAAAGAAAACTACACTTGAGTTTAATCAAGGGTTTAATCACAAGACTTATTATTTTGAGATGCAACACAAGTGATGAATTTTAGTTATTTTGCAATCTGAAATGTAGTCAATGAACCTGACTTCACAAACAATCAACTCAACTAATATGATACGGACCTAAATTTTTTTTACCAACAAGACTCTTATTTTCACACTTCGCATTCTAATCCAAATCATAGTCAAATCAGAGTTCTAAAACGGATTTCTAGATGAAGTTTAGGTCATTTTAAACTTAAAACAACCAATTCTCATCCAATTTTAACTTCACAGAAACACAAAATTGATGAAAATAGTTCACAGGCTGTAACCCCTGTCCTTGACCAAATCGAAATGCATATAAGGTAAGGTAGATGAGATTTTTGTACCTTAACTTGTGTTTGCAAGTGATTAGGAGCGAAAGGGTGAATAAATCTACGAAAACATTGATCAATTTCACAATTTAGAACCCTAAATGATCATGAAAATTATCGACCCCAAGAATGCATAACCGATCCTAGAAAATCTCACAAAAACCTTAAAGTTGGGCATAACACTAACCTGAAAAACAACGGGGTTGTGTGCACCACCCCCAATTACGAGGTTAACAAGATTTGAGAGAAAGATTTGAGAAAATCGGACGTCGGAGGAGAGATATGAGCGTCGCCGGCAGTTCGAATTGAGAGAGAGGGAGAGCGGTATGTATTTTGTTTTTGAACGAGTGGAATGAAAAACAAAGGAGCCTTTCTCTTATTTAGGCGAGATCGAGTGAAGGAAAAATAAAACCAAGGTTTTTATTTTCGAAATCGCCATCGGATGGCAAGAATAGCCCGAGATCGCTAAAGTTTATTTCCGGTTAAACGAGATCGCCAAAGGAACTCTCGAGAGACTCGAGATTGCCAAGGTTTACACGAAATTGCCAAGACCAAGTCTTGGTCTTTTGACAAGACTTATTAAGGTTTTAACGAGATCGCAGGAGTAACCATAGGCGACATCGCTAAGCACAACTTCAGATTACCTTGAAATCACTAACACTTAGACGAAATCGCTAAGACTAATTTTTATTTTAGGCGAAATCGCTAAGATTAACCTCGAGCTCGCCAAGACTATTAGGCGAAATCGCCAAGACCAAAATGTTGGTTTTACTGAAATCGCTAAGGCCAATCGGTGCAGAATTTGAGATTGTAGAAACATATATAGTGTCTAGTGCTAGGTCTTGTAATTATTATGTTTTGTGTAATCTGGTCTTAGCGGACCAGGGGCGGACCAGATGGTACGCCCGGACCATCTAGTACGCTGGTTAGTTGGTCCGCTGGACAGAATTAGTATAAAAAGGTTTTGCTCGTTTAGAGGAGAGTTAGTTGTGAGGTTTGAGTTCTAAACTGTGTGTTTTTTTAAGTGAAACCTGTTTACTTTCTCTCTCTAAAGGTTGAGCAATAAAGAAGTGTTATTTACCTTTGTGTTTACCGAATTGATGATTGTTATGCATTAGCAATACCGTTCCTGTGTTTTACAAGTGGTATCAGAGCAGGATTGCTCATTTGCTGTGATCTACAGTTCGGTTTTTGAGATTTGAAGAAAGTCACAACGTTTGGGGTAAGAATTTGACCATTTCTACTCGGTTTTACGTCGATTCTGCATATATTTTACGTTCAAAGTGATCATGGAGTGTTTTGGTTGAATTCTGGGTTGATTACACGGTCAAAACATCAATTTTTGTGAAAAATAGTTCGATTTAAACTGATCCGGATGTGGTCCGCCGGATGAATTTTGTGGTCCGCCGGATGAGTTTTGTGGTCCGCTAGTACATCTTCATCGGTAGTCTTGTCCGCTGCTTGTGGTCCGCTCAAGCAATCTTCATAGTCTGATCCGGAGCAGTTCCAGCGTATCATTTCATCCGCGACAGTTATCTCAGCGGACCATCTGATCCGTTCTTTAGAATTCTGATCCGCGATAAGAATTCTGGTCCGCTGCTTCAAATTTGATCCGGTTCTCATCCGTTAGTTGAAATCTGATCCGGAGATCGACTTTTTGATCCGGTGACTTGTTTTTCTGATCCGCTAGCACAGTTTTTAAGAAAAATTATCATGGATCCGTTCCAGGCCTTTGCTGCGAAGTCGTCAACTGTACAAGCGTTATTGAACTATGATAATGAAATAGGAACTACTAATAAGGTTCCTAAATTGATGAAGTTTGAGAATTTTCACAATTGGAAAACCCGATATGAATCATACATCGGTGTCACGGATGTCACCGTTTGGACTCCAATGTTGGATGGCTATACAATCCCAAAGTTTACCACGGGTGAATTTGCTGGTCAAGAAAAGCCATACAACAAAATGAATGATACTGAAAAGGAATCTTTCAAACTGGAAAGAAAAGCTTACTCAAATTTGTCGATGGCATTACCAAAGGATATATTACATCAATTTAAGATGCACACAACGTCAAAGGCTTTATGGGAAGCGTTGTGCCATAGATGTGAAGGAAATGCTCAATATAAGAAGAGTAAGAAAAAGGTGCTGTTGCGAGAGTACGATAACTTCTGTCATGTATCTAATGAAAGCATTAATGATCTGATTTCAAGATTATCTCATTTGGTGAGTGAGGTGGATATTGTTGGGGTGAAAAAGGATGCTGCAGAACTGAAAGAGAAACTTTTGGATGCTTTGCCATCAACTTGGGAAGGATATATTCTGTTGTTAACTCATAACAAGGATTTCGATGATATCACATATGATGATCTTACTCGAAATTTGCTAGCCCGAGAGTTGGATATGAGACGTGTGAAAAATTTACTAACTCAAGTTCAAAATCCAGATGTTTATTTTGGTGATAATGCATCAACAATGCATGCAAAGGCTAAAGCAAATTCTAATCCACCAACAACGGCATTTTATGTGGAAAACACTTCGAGTAGTCATGCAAACATGTCAAGAGGTTCATCCAGTGAGGGATATTCTACCAAAGCTGCTGTTACATATCCGGTGTATTCTAATCAATCTTCACCTGCTCCAAGTCAGAATGTCTTTTCAGCAAAAACCTCAAATGATTATATGGTGTTATTTTCGGAAATGATTTCGCCCTACGATGGAGTGATAGCTGGAAAGCTGACTAGTGCTGAACTGACTGAAGAAGATTATGAACAAATTGATCCAGATGATCTAGAGTTAATGGACATTAATTGGTCAATGGCAATGCTTGTTAGAAGAGGTAAGAGTTTTATGGAAAAGACTGGTCGTAAAGATCTTAATCCTGAAGGCAAATTGGGATTTGATAAATCCAAGGTTCGATGTTATAACTGCCAAAATTATGGACATTTTGCAAAAGAGTGTACCAAGGCAAAGAAGCAGGAAACTTCAAAGTTCTTTCAGAAATATGCCTTTAAGAGTAATCAAGGGTCGGGAAGTTATGCAAGTCCATCAAGCTCAAATGCAGCTGCTAGTGGATCCAACACAGAATCTAAAGCGTTAGTCTCGCAAACTGGTGAAGGTTATGACTGGGCTGCAGATTGTCCTGATGAGTCTGCATTTTTATGCACCGAGGAGAGGAATGTAACAATTGAAGATAATTCTGATCTTCCAGGAGAAGACTTCTTTGCTGAAGGTCATCAAGCATTCATGGCTGATGTTCAGGTACATTCTAACATCTGTGAATTTTGCACAACAACTGCCAATCAACTGAAAGAACTTTCTGATGAGAAAGTCATGTATTATGATAAATACATATTGGCAGAAGAAAATGTCGCAATCTATAAACAAAGGTGGGAGGCCGTTAAGGCAGAACTAAAAAGTGAGCATGCCTTGATTCTAAGCACGAAAATTGAATTAAATAACAAAACTAAGGATTATATTTTTTCTGAGAAAAAGCTTGCAGAAGCTAATTCTAAAATTTCAGAATTAAAAATTGAAATATTAGATCTTCAGAGGCAATTGGACAATTTCAAGAATTCATCTTCCTTTGCCAGTTTTCTGTGCAAAGATGAAAATTTAAAAGATGTGCTTAAAGAATCAGGGTGTACTTCAGTTCCACCACCAATTCTGCATGGGAAAGGTCCAAATGAATCGAATATCAAACCAGCTGTTGTGTTTGATTATTCTAGTTTTACTGAAGGAGTATCTGACAACTCCAAAGGCACTCATAAGAGGAAGCCTTTGAAAAATGTGTCCAAAACTGTCAATGTTGTTGTCAAACAGTCTGAGACTCATGATTCTATCGTAAAATCATCTAAAAGTGTAAATCTTACACCTTTAGAAGCTGCTGAGAAGGTCAAAGAAACTGAAAAGAAAATGAAAGAATTTGAAAATTCGAAATTTGCAAGAGGTCGTAGTTTGTTTTATGAAAAAGAATATGTGACTAAGAGCAACACAATCACACCAGATGTTCATTCAATACCAGTACCGTTGTCAAAGTCAGAAAAATTTAATGGTATTGGTTTTGGACATCCTGATGAATTTTCTAAGGCCAATCAGAAGAAACCTGAGAAAGTTCAACAGCCTGAAAACAAGAATGGTAAGTCTGGGGATATAGATGTAAAACATAAAGGTAAAGTTGAGATGGGTGAGTGTTCCAAGAAAGTGCAAATGTATTCTCTGAAAGGTAGTGATACCATATTTTCAGATGAAGAATTTCCGCTATGTTGTGTTGACCCAACCAAAATTTCCAAAGTGTTTTATGTTGATGAAAAAGAAGAATCTGTGTCTAAACATAAAATTGAGAAAAATGGTTCCTTGTTGAAACTTAAGTCTAGTCCTGATGATCAGAAAGTTTTTACAAAGTCAAAAAAGTCAAAGTACTCACCTAAGAATTTTTATAATTCTGATGGAAGATTTTCAGCTAAAACAAACCGTTTTGACTATGAAGCATATGGTTTTTGTGAAGATTATGATTTTTACGATGATTTTAGGTCATATGAAAAACAGTTTGGAAAGTTTGAGAAAATTAAGAATGACCGTGTCAAACCCAAAGGGTATGCTGATCAGTGTGGCGTTGATGAGTTTGGTTTTTATAACCAATTTGGTTATGTTAAACCACTGTTTAAACCTCTTCCTAAGCACAAATCGCAAGGATTTAATGCTAAGGCCCCGAGGAGAGAGGCACGACACATGTCTGATGATAACATTTCACTTGATTCAGGATCTCATTTTCCTGTTATGTTTGTTAATAGAAGGAGATGTTATCACTGTTATCAGAAAGGTCACATACGCAATCGTTGTCCTGTTTTGGCCGAGAAACGAGCTTCCGCTACTGAATCAAAGAAGTCTGATAATGTTTCTGAGTCAAAACACACAGATGGAAATGTGGTTACAAAACAATTTTTCAAAAGAGAAAAATTTTCTAAAACTAAAAAATCGGTTGATAGTTTATCTTCAGACAATGTCATCACAGATTCATCTGTTCCAGTAATCAGGCAAAAGTGGCTGCCTAAAATGACTTCTAAAGCCACTGAGATTTTTCAGAAGACACAAGTCGACCCAAAGCTGAATGCTTGGGTCCAGATTCTCACTAACTTTTTGCTACTATGTGCAGGGTGCTCGAAAGCCAGCTGTCAACAACTTTTGGGTTATTGATAGTGGAGCATCCAGGCACATGACTGGTAATCTCTCCTTACTTACCGATGTTAAACCAATCAATGGTGGGGGAGTTACCTTTGCTGGCCATAAAGGAGGTAGAATCACTGGAGAAGGAAAAATGGGAAATGACAAAGTTACATTTGACAAAGTTCAATTTATGGAAGAGTTGCAGCACAATCTCTTGAGTGTCTCACAAATATGTGATAAGCAGTACACTACTGCGTTCACAAGTTCTGAATGTATCTTTTTGAAGCCCGGATTTCAAATTCCTGATGATTGGATAGTGATGCGTGCACCTCGGTTTCGAGATTTATATGTTTTGAATATGAATCAGACCTCGTCTACTGTGTCGGCTACATGTTTCATATCCAAAGCCACTGAAAAAGAGTCGATTTTGTGGCATCGCCGTATGGGTCATCTTAACCACCGCAAGATGAATAATTTAGTTAATCACAATTTGGTTGAGGGAGTTTCTAAGAATCGTTTTTCGATTGATGATGTGTGCGTTTCATGCAAAAAGGGGAAGCAACAGAAAAAGTCTCATCCGTACAAACGTGTTAATTCCATTGTTACTCCGTTGGAGCTACTTCATATGGATCTTTTTGGTCCTATGAATGTAAGCAGTGTGGATGGAAGTTTTTACTGTTTGGTAATTACAGATGATTTTTCGCGTTTCTCTTGGGTCGCGTCATTACATTCGAAGGATGAAACTCCAGCAACTATTTAGCGTTTATTGTCCAAGTTTGAGAATCTGTACAAGCACAAGATTTGTCGTATACGTACCGACAATGGTACTGAATTCAAGAACTGATCGATGAAAGCATTTTGTGATTCTTTTGGAATTTCACATGAATTTAGTGCTCCATACACTCCACAACAAAATGGAGTGGCTGAGAGAAAGAATCGAACTTTGATAGAGACCGCACGAACTATGTTAGCTGATGCAAATCTACCAATCAAGTTCTGGTCTGAGGCAGTTCATACTGCTTGTCATGTGCTTAATAGAGTTCTTATTGTTAAGCGGTTACCAGTTACTCAAAGGTAGAAAGCCGAATTTAGATTTTCTAGAACCATTTGGGTGTCTATGTACTGTTCTCAAAGGAGGTGGTAAATTTGAAGCTAAGGCTATGGATAGCATCTTTGTTGGTTATCAATATCCAATGAAACGTGTCTACTTTCTGTCTTCAAAGACCATTGAGAGCCATTTGCATGTGGATTGTCGAAGATATAGTTTTCTGAAACCCAAATCGGTTGATGGTTCTATTTTTGATTATAAGACGTTCTTTGATTCTTTCTTGGATGCACATACTGAATCTGCTGATGATCTTACTGAGGATATGACTGATGTTCTTATTCATACCATGCTTAATTCTGGATCATGTATTCCAAAGTTTTCAACTGTTTCTGGTTCTGCTTCATCCAGTCAGACTGTTTCTGATCTAGAACCCATGAGTTCATCTGATGGTGATGACAATACATTTCATGAAGCTGAATCATTACCTTTGGTTGATCCAATTCCTTTACCAAGCACAAGTTCGTCCGTCCCAAATACTTTATTGCCTGGTGAATTGTCAAGCTCAGAGGATGCTGATGCTACACTAAATACTCTTGCTGATACTGTTGAGGTTCCTGATTCGACTAATCTCCGGATTCATTCTATTCATCCTCAAGAGAATATTATTGGAGATTTGACTTCTGGGGTGCGCACACGCCATCAGTTATCTGATAATATAGATGCTTTGATTGCTGAAATTCAAGATTCGGGTGTTCAGAATGATATGTTTCATTCGTGTTTTCTGTCTCAAGTTGAGCCGACCAATGTTGAACAAGCGTTGGAAGATTCTTCTTGGGTTGAGGCTATGCAGGAGGAGTTGCAACAATTCCAGAAGTTGGGTGTTTGGCATCTTGTTGATCTTCCAAAAAATGCTAAGAAAGCATGTGGCACTAGATGGGTGTTTAAGTGTAAGAAGGATGATCGTGGCATCATTGTTTGTAACAAAGCTCGATTAGTGGTTCAAGGATTTTCTCAAATTGAGGGTATTGATTTCAATGAGGTCTATGCCCCAGTTGCGCGGATTGAAGCTATTCGAATCTTTTTAGCTTTCGCAGCATTTCATGGGTTTAAAGTATATCAGATGGATGTTAAAAGTGTATTTCTTAATGGGAAGATTCATGAAGAGGTTTACGTGATGCAGCCACCTGGATTCTATGATCCCGACTTTCCTGACCGTGTGTACAAACTCGACAAAGCGTTATATGGTCTCCATCAGGCCCCGAGAGCCTGGTATGAGATGCTTTCTACACATTTGCTCGACAACGGTTTTCGTCGTGGCACTGTAGATTGCACACTTTTTTCGAAGCGGTTTGGGGAAGATTTACTGCTTGTTCAGGTGTACGTGGATGATATCATATTTGGGAGCACGAACGACACATTGTGTAAAGAATTTGAGCGTGTCATGCAAACGAAATTTGAAATGAGTTCAATGGGCGAGATGGGATTCTTTTTAGGTCTTCAAGTCCACCAATCGGCCAAAGCCATCTTTCTACATCAATCGAAATATGTTACTGACATTTTGGCTCGGTTTAAAATTGGTGATGTTAGGATTCCAAGCACTCCAATACAGGTTTCTCATGGTCTTGGACCAGATGATTCTGGTGCCAAAGTGGATCCAACATTGTTTAGGGCTAAGATCGGTTCTTTAATGTATTTAACTGCTTCTCGTCCTGACATCATGTTTGCTGTGTGTTTATGTGCTAGATATCAAGCTGCTCCGAAGGTTTCTCATATGATGGCAGTGGACAGAATCTTTGCTTATTTGAAGGGTAACCAGGATCTGGGTATCTGGTATCCTAATGATAATAAGTTTGATTTTACTGCATATTCTGATTCCGATTATGGTGGATGCAAGATAAATTTCAAATCTACAACCGCCGGGTGTCAATTTTTGGGAGAACGACTCGTGTCGTGGCAGTGCAAAAAGCAAACCTCGGTTGCAACGTCGACTGCGGAGGCTGAGTACGTGGCGGCTTCTAGTTGTTGTTCACAGGTTTTGTGGATCCAACAGCAGTTGCGCGATTATGGTTTGACATTTCTAACTACTCCCATTATTATTGATAATTCAGCTGCCATCTCGATCACGAAAAACCCCGTGCAACATTCCAAAACTAAGCACATTGATATCCGCTATCACTTTATTCGTGATTTCTCGAAAAGAAATTGATCGATTTGCAAAAAATTCACACTGATTTTCAAAGAGCAGACTTGTTTACAAAAGCGTTTGATAAAGTTCGCTTTCAATTTTTATTGAAAATCAATGGGGTTACTCGCTTAACTGCTATTTGATCTGGTTCAGTTGATCGTTTTTGTTTTGTTTTTCTTTTTTGTTTTTTCTGATTTTTAGGGGGAGTATAATTGAAAAATACAAAAATAGTGTATTTTCTGTATTAAAAAAAGGAAAAAGCATAAAAAAAACTGAAAAAGCTAAAACATAAAAATTAAAAAATTAAAATTGAGAAATTTTTGATCCGACCTTGTGAGAAATGATGGTACATCAGCATACGTTATCTGCCATGGATAGAGTAGAAAGAAAGGCTGTAGGTACTTGTTTGTTTTGATTGAATGTGCTGAGTAGTCTGATATATGTGAGTATGATATAAAGATACTGCCTGCTTGATAATTGTGGTTACACACTGTGATGGGTACTGTGTCAATCTGGCATAAAAGATGAGAAAATATCAAAAACAGAATAAAGAGATGTTCTGATGTATGCTTGCTTTATTTTGAAAGATTTAAACTTGTTTGATTTTCTTTATTTTGTCAAACGATTGGACTTTCTCTGCATATCGAAAGATCGACCTGATTGTTGTTCGTTTGACGTTCTGCTTTATTTTCTTGGTGTTTCGTATAATCCATCGGACTTTCTCTGTGTGTACGTGAGTACCGACCTGATTGTTGTTGGATTATACAACTTCTGCTTTATTTTATATTTCTTATTTTCCTAAACAATCGGACTTTCTCTGCGTGCCTACCGGCCGACCTGATTGTTGTTTGTTTAGGGTTCTGATTTCTTTTTGCAAGAAACATCATGAGCAAGATATCTCTGTGAAAATCTGTTCTGTATAAGCAAGTTTACATTATCAGTATGAGAAATCTGCTGCAAGTAACTTGGCTTGAATAAAAGAAAATATAAAAATGAAATAAGCAGTTTGCCAGTATTCCTGATTGTGTGGGTACCATGTTATTAATGCTTGATAAATACACTTAATTTCATATCAGAAAGCTATAAATATGACTTGCTTTAGCTGAAATAAACCAAATGGTTGTATTCTCAGACAACTTGGCTTGCATGCTTAGTATTTTGAAATTGAAGTGTGTATGATCCGTTATGTCTGATATGATCTCACGTTGTGATCTTTCTCACAAAAATATAACTTATTGCGTTTTAATTTCCTGATTTCTGTTGGTTTGCTGTTTTCCTTTTTTTAGAAAATATCAAAAAGATTTTAGGTGTGTTTTAGCATAAGTTGGAAAAATCAAAAAGATTTTAGTGTGTTTTGATATAAATTTGATAAAAATCAAAAAGATTTTCATTCTGGTTTATTTTTGATCGACTGAATTCGGTGATGGAAAATTCTTGATTAAAATGAACCACAATTGATGCTAAATCAGCTCATCATGTTTAAAATTGAAGAAATTGAACGTTTTTTTGATAAAAAATGAGAAATTTCATGATCGGGGGTAAAGTGGTCTTTTTCTGATCCGGCGGACCAGCTGGTCCGCTGGCGGACCACATTGGTTATATATAGATTAATCTGATCCGCGGTTTTCATAACTCGCGGACCATCTTCAGTTCCCTCTGAAAAAACCCTAGTCCTCCGCACAAGTTTTTCTTGAATTTCTTCGTGTATATAGAACGATAGCTCGTGATTCTTGTTGCAACTGGTAGGTATTCAAATTGCGCATCTATGGATGGTCTAGGTTTGTTTAATGGTGTTCTGAATAGGTCTATTTTTGAATTTTTCTGTCTCGGTTTTTAGAGAAAACTGACTTGAAAGGGTTTAACTGGTTATAACTCAATGTTAAATCGATTTGAGCACATGTACAGGGTCGGAATTCTATCTAGATCAAAACCTTATGGTTCGATTTCAAAACAAACACTCAGGAATGCATCAAAATTGCAAAAGACCTTTCGGTGTCTGTTTGTCCGCCGGATCAAATGATCCGCGGCGGACCAGATGATCCGCCAATAGTTTTGATCCGCAATCTGATCCGTTTGACCAAATCTGATCCGCGGTCAACATTTCTGATCCGCCGGATCAGATGATCCGTAAGACCAAATTTGATCCGTGGTCAACATATTTCTGATCCGCCGGACCAGATGATCCGGATGCAGAAAATTGATCCGTTGTTTGGTCCGCTCATCAATTTTTTTTTTAAAAAAAATATTATTCGTTTGAGCGTTTCACATAAAATCAGAGTTAGTCATTGAGAATTATGTTTATATTGAATGATTTTTAATGATGTTTTGTTTTGATGATGTGTACAGAAATGGCAGATTTCAAATCAATTGGTGAACACAATGTTTATGCATTTTTAGATGTAGCAGAGAAATGGAAGCCTCAATTTCTGAATATCGTTGATTTCATTAGACGATCAAGGATACTATATGCTGCAACTCATGAGTGTCCTCCATATAAAGATTTGCTGGTGATGTTCTGGAATTCAGCACAAGTGGATTGTTCGGTGGATCCATCAGTAATTCGTGCAAGAATACTAGAGACAGATGTAATTATATATGAAGCTGATGTGCGAAGAGTTTTAAGATTGAATGATCAAGCTGATTATCCAACTAAGTTTCATGAAGCAGATTTGATAGCTCTGTTAAGAAGGATAAAGTACGATGGTCAATTGTATGTTCTGTGGTATCTCAAAGCCAATCTGAGTCCTCCATATAAGTATTTGATGCATGTTATCATCAAGTGTTTTGGGAATCGAACAAGGGGTCAGGAAGAATTTGATCTGAGAGTGTTATCATTTTTCTGTGCTTTGGTGCTAAATCGAGAATTCAATTTCTCTGGATGGATTTTTAACTACATGAGGGAAAATATCTTGGTGAAACAAGTGCGAAGTATTATGTATCCAAGGTTTATACAAATGATTCTGAATGATATGCATCCAAATCTTCCAAAGAACGTTGCTGCCATTATTGATATGAAACATATGAACAGGGTTGCAGTTGGAAAGATTCCTATATATTACAAGCGTAAAGGAAATAAAGCTGCTCCACCAGTTAAACATCTGATTGGTCATCTTGTAAATCCAGATTATGTAGCTCCAGCTGATGGAGCTGCCAAACATTCTGATAGTTCTGATGATGAGTTGGAATACGATGACAAAGGTTTTCCTGTTGAAATAGCAGAGGATGAAGAAGAGGATCAGAATGTTCCTGTTAATCAAGACCACGTACCTGTTCAGCAACAACAACCTGAGCCAGTTGTTCATGAGAACATCATTGAACCTGAAACTGTCAATCTTCAAAATGATGAGATGATTGATGATGCTGCTATGTCTAAGGATGATGATGTTGTTGAGAGTTCTTCTGAAACTGACCCAGACTCTGGTGATTATGTCATAATTTTACATAATACCAGAGAAATTCCAGTAAAGAGAGGTTCTAAGGCTCACATTGCTTATTTGAAATCTCAGAATCAAGATACTTCTCTATATGAGTCTAGAACCAAGCAGGTTGAAGATACTGATTTATGATCCGTTATACACTCCTGTGACGGAGGAACCTGTTGCAAAGTCAAAGCCCGTGGATAAAGGCAAAGCTAAAGTAATTTATTCTGGAAAAGTCAAACATATGGCTAAGAGACCTGCTGTGCAACAAGGTTCATTTCTGGCTGATGCTAGAAAATCTTGTCAGAGTCCACCTGCTAAGAAACAAAAAGCTCAGTCTCAGTCTGCGGTTCCCGTGCAACCAACGACACAAAGTGTGAATGTTCAAAGTTCTTCGGTTTTACCTGCTAAGAAATTAATCATCAGAAGACCGTCTGCTACTGCGTCTACTTCTGCTACTGCTTCGTCTACTGCTGCTGCTACTCGATCAACCATCTCTTCTGCTGATCTGAAGCTGGCGATTCATCAGACTCGACTTGATGAATTAGAATCAACGAATCGTCAGCAGGCAGATGAAATAAGAGGTTTAAAGAATCTCGTGGCGGAATTGGTATCTCGGGATCAATCAAAAGATCGTGAGATTGCTAGTTTAAAATCAAGAGATGAAGAAAAGGCTCGTGAAATTGCAAAGCTACAACAATTATCTCTGACTCTGGGTGAGCAGTTAAATCTCTTGCTCAAAGCTTTACCTACTCAGGGGGAGAAGCCGAATGCTGATGAAGGATGTAAAGATGATGATATTTTGAAATATTTGAATGATGATCCTGATTCTGAAGGAGGTGTGGGTGGTACTGGATTGGGTACTGGGGCAGCTGGTTCATCTGCTGCTGCTGGTCCGTCTACTACATCTCAGGGGGAGTCTGATGATTATGTGTATGATGCAACCCCGATTACAAGAGTTGAATTAGGAGAAGGGGTGTTTGTAAATCCTTATACAAAAGAGCAGCTTGTTGTAATTTTTGCTCTGAATGTGGAGGATGTAGATAATGTTCCATATGCTGATCCGTACAACGAAGAAGATTCAGAGGAACATGTTGATTATGAAGAAGAGCAAGTAGAAGTAGAAGATATCACTGCTGAAGAATATCCTACTGATCCAAAGGTCTATGGAAATTTTACTGATAATGATCAGTCAGGAGGTTTCAACTTCTTTGGTGAAGATGATGAAGAAAAGATTGATGAAGAATTGAAAAAGAAAGAGTCTGAGAATCAATCTGAACAACCGGCATCAACCGAATCTGAAAACTTATCTGAAGAACAAGAGAAAAAGATGTTATTTGATGCGTGGTTGAACGAGCAAAGAGCGAAGAAGATGCCTGTGAAATCATCTACAAAAGATGTTGATCAAAAGAAATTCTTTGAAAGAAAAGGTAGAGAACTTCTGGCAGAATAATAAGTTGGATGTATGATTCTCAGCTTAAATGCTATGCAATCAAGAAGGAATTTGGGATCATTTATCTGAAGCATGCAATCAGATTCAATACATTGCCAGTTTGTGATGTGAGGGATCTATCTAGATGTCCATTCCTGAATTATGGTGATGATACATTGGCTGGAGTCTTAAAGGATAAATTGATTGAAGAATGTCAAGGGAAATTTCAGTTTTTAATTCCTCAAATACCAAAGTTTGTGAAGTCTTCAACTGATATCAATCCAAAAACTGGAAACCCAATGATTGTAGTGAAATACAAGAAGCCAGTTCAATTGAAGAAGATTCCGTTAAAGAAACTTGAACAAGACTTTATCAAATCATTGAGATGGTGGTATTATGATGAGAATACTGGTGAAGCAGTGATAGTGGTGGAAGAAGAAAACAAGGTAGTCAGATTGTACGAACCGGTGTGGTTAATCAACTTGTCCAAGAATGACATTGACAAACTCTATCACAGCAACATTTTGTATAAAGCTGAGCATGCTGAACAAGCATTACAATCTCAAAGGGTGATCAGAGTATGTTACGCGTTCGGGATTCACGCGGGGAATAATCGAAGACAGCACTGGAAAGAGACTTGATCAAGAGCTTCTAAAGACTAGCACAAGACAAGGGGGAGTTTGTAGAAACATATATAGTGTCTAGTGCTAGGTCTTGTAATTATTATGTTTTGTGTAATCTGGTCTCAGCGGACCAAGGGCGGACCAGATGGTACGCCCGGACCATCTGGTACGCTGGTTAGTTGGTCCGCTGGACAGAATTAGTATAAAAAAGGTTTTGCTCGTTTAGGGGAGAGTTAGTTGTGAGGTTTGAGTTCTAAACTGTGTGTTTTTGTAAGTGAAACCTGTTTACTTTCTCTCTCTAAAGGTTGAGCAATAAAGAAGTGTTATTTACCTTTGTGTTTACCGAATTGATGATTGTTATGCATTAGCAATACCATTCCTGTGTTTTACAGAGATCGCCAACAACAAGGAGAAAAACTTGAATTTTTTTATAAAACTCTAAAATTTATTTAAGTCAAGTGACAGACTAACACGGGATCACAAATAGCAAATATGCTGAAAGCATAGGCATTAGCATAGTGTATTGTTGTGATGTTGATTGAAAAGACCAAGTTCCGTTTGAGAATCAAGATAAAATTTCTAAGTGTATGAAAATTTAAAAGAATGACACATTTACTCAAAAAAACTTTCAAAAATTCTCAAAAATTTCAAATTTGACTAAAACCTTATTAAACATATGAAATTTAGCCATCCTAGAACATGTAAAACGGTTGATTTTGACTTAAAACTGCAAATGTACCTCAAATTTGACTAGTTTCTTCCAAACTTTATGTTTTTAAGCACAAAGCACCCAAATTCACATTTTTCACAAATTTGGTTATGTCAAAGCATAGTGCTTACATTTACCCAGTTAATGCCTTATTTTCTGGTAATTTCTAGTTATTTGCTTAAATTTTATATTTTTTTGCACGGTAATGGTTGGACTATGTTAGGAATCAAACCGGTCAATTACGTGATCACAGACACTTACAAATCAAATCACCTCATAGATTCGTGAACCTAAGTCAGATTGTCGGTATTGTTATCCACCTAAGCTCAAGAAAGGCAATTTTCAGCAGAATTACTGTGATGTAAATTATTATGTAATAGTCCGGTTTATTGAAGATTGTGTTGACCTTTATTCCACTAAGTCAACAGTTTTCCTAGCTTTGTCTGTTTAGCACTTCAGTCATGCACAACACAAATATGGAATTTCTTCCCCCTATTTCTTTAGAGGTAAGTACTGATTTTAAAACGAATGCATATTTTTGATTTGCGTGAACACAATGTCAGAGTTTCCTCAGCAGATGTGTCACGAAATATTTTCAATGATAATAATGGGACGCGTGAACACAAGGTCAGAGTTTCCTCAGCAGATGTGTCACAGAATATTTTCAATGATAATAATGGGACGCGTGATCACAAGGTCAGAGTTTCCTCAACAGATGTGTCACGGTCAATGGGTGGATGTGAGTTATGTCTCACTTATTGATGAATGTCTGATGATTCACACTTATTAATTGATGTGTGATGAATCACACTTATTGATGGTTTGAAATCAGCACTTTCCGCAAAAGAAATATTCGAGTGTGTTGGTTGACTTACTTAGCTTAGACTGAAGCAAATACAAAGGATTTTAACAGCTGTTTTGACTTAAGGTCCACAATTTCAAGTTTTTAAGTGTGTAATCACAGAATTTCCCTATTTCTTAGTTTGCTGAGCCTACCGACACATCGAATGATAGAGTTACCGATCGATTGGATCACTTCCTATGGTCAGATCACAAGACCAGAATTATTTCATTTTCCACATAGTTTGCCCAACCAAAAACAAAAAATTCTGATTTTTTCAAAGATTATTTAACCATTGAAAAATTGCAAAATTTTATGCTTATCATCAAGTACCCATCAAGTGCCTTTACAAAAGTTGTTGGGAATTACTCGATTCTAATTTTAGTGATTTTTATTTATTTTTATAAATTTTTGTAATTTTCTTCAAATTTTCCAATATTTATTGAAGTATCACTAAAAATTCAAAAACTTTGAGTTTCTCATCAGGTATCCAACAAGTTCCTTCACATAAGTTGTTAGAAATAACCCGACTCTATTATTAGTTATTTTTATTTAATTTTGCAATTTTTTGTAATTTTCTTCATTTTTCCAACCGTGAGTCGGTTTAGGCATGGCCGACTGACACACAGACTTAAAATTAAGATAAAATAAAATTTGGATAAAATATTTTTGGTATTTTCTAGAAATTTTGAATAACACTTAATGAAATATTTTATAGATGGTCAAGAAAGGATGACCAAAGACTTAATAAGACTCAAAGAAACTAATGTTCAAATCTTTTTGTGTTTTCAGGAAAATTTTAAAGATAAAATCTTTTTGATTTTTCAATTGAAGTCAGAAAGATTAAAAACAAAATAAAATCTTTTCGGGTTTTCTATTACGAATTATTGCAAGGCTAGAAGGCGAACAAAAACGATATCTCTAAAACTACACAACCTAAGACTAAGGCAATATCTTAAAAAGAACCTAAAGATAGGCCTGCTCAAAGTTGATCATTCCTACTGAATGAACTTGGAAGTTAAACCTAGAAACAATAAATCCTTTGGTGAAGAGATCTGCAAGTTGATTCTCAGAGGAAACGTGAACTAAGGTGATAAGCTTTTTCTCATGACAGTCCCTAATAAAGTGATACTTAATCTCTATGTGTTTTGTCTTAGAATGCTGAGCAGGGTTCTTAACAATGAACATCGCAGCGGTATTATCAATGTTAATAAGGGTGGACATGAAAATCAAACCGTAGTCCAGTAGCTGATTCCCGATCCAGAGAACTTGAGAACAACAAGAAGCAGCAACAATGTATTCCGCTTCAACAGGTGAGGTAGATACCGTTGACTGTTTCTTGCATTGCCATGAAACCAATCGATTCCCTAAGAATTGAGCTCCTCTAGTGGTTGACTTCCGATCTATGTTGCAACCCCCGTAATCACTATCCGAGAAACCTCTTAGATCAAAAAGCTCATCCTTGAGATACCAAAGCCCTCTCTTTGGATTAGACTTCAGGTATCTGAAAATTCGTTTCACGGCCGTCAAGTGTGACTGTTTCGGTTTGGATTGGAATCTTGTGCAGAGACACACGACAAACATGATGTCGGGGCGCACTACAAGAAAATTGACTTTTCCCGACTACATATGTAGTCACTAATACTTCACTTTTCCCGACTACATGTAGTCGGGAAAGCCCCTGAATTTATTTATTTATTTTTTTACTATCATTGTCGAGGACAAGTCGTCGACAAATGTGGCCCGCCAAAAAAAATTTCCCGCTAGGCCTTTACCGACGACATGTAGTCGGGAAAAGGGGCATAATAAAATAATTTTCTTATTTTTTTATACATCAAAGAAATAAGCGGGTTTACGAAAAATGACCGCCAAAATTTTCGGCTTTTCCCGACTACACGTTGTCAGCAAAGCTTTTCCCTTATTTTGGTATTTTATTTATTAAACCAAAAAAATGACATCGTTTTTGGTTGGTTTTTTTCCGACTACATGTTGTCGGGAAAGCTATTTAAAAAAAAAAATTATTTATTTCATTTAAACAGATGACGTCGCTTTTGTTGGTTCCATCAGATTCTTGAATTCATGATAGATAGTCTTATTAGTAGATCCAAAGATGATGTCAACCACGTAAACTTGAACCAGTAGCATATCATCTCCCGCATGCCGTATGAACAGTGTTTGATCAATTACCCCTCGCTTGTTGCCATTTTCTAACAGATAGGTAGACAGGGTTTCATACCACTTCCTTGGTGCCTGATGGAGTCCATAGAGGGCCCTTTTCAGTTTGTACACCTTATTTGGAAACGAATGATTGACAAACCCTGGAGGTTGATCAACATACACCTCTTC